>CM066314.1:121882000-123113428 GCA_033807775.1 Saussurea involucrata
CAAGATACTTTTTATTCAAATAATGTCGTAAAAAAGACTAATTAATAAGACTGTTTATTTCAAAAATGTCCTTAAAAACTTGTTAGGTAGTTCAAAATCTTCCATGTAAACTTATTGTAACACCTTTACACAAGGCACGCAATTGTTTGGTCTATAAACTCAAGTCCTATTAGGACATTAGGAAATTTAGACATTTAGACATTTATTTATTGTTATATAAAGCGGATTATTTTTGCAGCTTTTTTTGCGAAAAAGTTGATCAAGTGAGCAATAAGTTGATTTTTACCTTGCTGGAAGATGAATAAGCTCCCATTCTGGGCTGTTTAACCTTTTAATATGCAGCCTTAAAATGTTCTTAATCCCTCTGCATTCATCACAAACAACATTCTCTTGAATTTATTCAATTAGATTGATTATATATATATATAGGCGAATGATCGTGTGAGAAGTTAAGGTTAATGTGAGAAGCGTGAGAAGTGGATCTGAACCGTTGATCACTTTTAATCAAATGCCCTCCCATGAATTGCGTCTTAGAGGGAATTGATCGAGTGCATCCTATCTCGATGCATCTCATCCTAATTTGCGTCACCAACTCACCACTTCTTACGCTTCTCACGTTAACCTCAACTTCTCACCTGAACTCAACCCTACATGCATATATGTATATATAGGATTGTGTTCCGGTGAGAAGTTGAGGGTATCGTGAGAAGCGTGAGAACCGGTTATCAACCGTTGGAAGAGAAATGGATGCACGTTAGGATCAGATGCACTGAGATGTACCGGATCAATTCCCTTTTAAGCCGCAACTCATGGGAGGGTGTTTGATTAAAAGTGATAACGGTTCAGATCCACTTCTCACGCTTCTCACATTAACCTCAACTTCTCACACGATCCTTCGCCTATGAATGTATTTGTTAATGAAGATTTGTGTGTAAAATAGAACATAAAAGGGTGATTACTTATAATTTCACTGCCAACTAACTTTTTTTTAAAGTCATTGCCAACTAACTATTATACTTGCTAAAATGCAAAAAGATTACTAAACCATGCCAGAGTTAGGCCATTTTCGGTTGTTTTTTTTACAAAACTACAATCACGATTCTTATATATATATATATATAGAGAGAGAGAGAGAGAGACAGGGGTGGGTTCATACGAGAACGCTAACTATTTAAAAAACAAGAAAACAGCCGTTATGTACAAAATCATATATGATTCACGTACAAAATCATATATGATTACACGACTTTTCCCGCCACTTTAAGTCGAGGCCAAAGTCGCGTGTGTCCAATTTTTGCAGTTAATGTAAAATCACATGTGATTTTGCACATGAGTTGCTGTTTTCTTGATTTCTTAACGTACTCGTTTGAACCTTCCTCCCACTCTCTCTCTCTCTCTCTCTCTATATATATATATATATATATAGAAACAAATTCTTACCTCAAGCCCGGGTCAGTCATACAAGGCGTGAAAAACCAACCTTGTTTGCAGCTGTATCCCGAGTAAATTATCTGTGACAAAAGAGACCCACAATAAGGTTTCAACTCCTAACATGTATCCATAAATACCATTAGAGCACGTTACAACGAAATCCGCTTCATAAGATGTTAAATATTTCTAAATGACTTAATAGACTTCAGTATAGAGGACCAAACAATTGTGTGTTTAATGCAATGTGTTACAAGAAGTTGATAGAACGCTTTTCGGCATCCTAATAAATTATTTAGGACATCAGTTTTTTTATACGACGTTATTTGAAAAATTGCCTTATAAAAACAAAAAACTAATAAGACGCTCTTTCAAAAGTGACCAAAAGAAAACTTGTTATGATACCCAAACTCCAACAGATTCTCTAAAACGGAGAAAACGAAGATTTTGGCGATTTTGAGCAAGTTTGTTGTCTTCAAACTTGGGCAACTCTAAATAATTATTACCGTGGCAAACATATATTAATCTATTATATTCCACCAATAAGAAACCTTGATACTGAATGTTTAGGAGAAAAAAATAATATTTTATTAAATGTATGGAATATTTCAATAATATAATGAATGTAGTAATTTACAAAAAGGAAAAGTTGTACCTTTTTTGGGGAATTTTGAATTTTCATTCCCATTTTGCAGAAGCTTGGAGATGTTCGAACATGTGTAACGCTTTACTATAACAATTTCGGGTATATAGGACGCCAAAAATGTTAAAAGTGTCCTATTAGACGGCTTTATATGACCACACAATTGTTTGTCCTATTTAAAAGTGTTGCAATAAGATTACGGGTCAATTTTGAACGTTTTAACAAGTATTTTAGGACACTTAATGAAGGTCGTATGATACGAATCTGTAAAATTGGTAATCGATTAAAGGTTTATGATTGATTTCTAGTGTTCGAGAGACTGGAACTCTCCTATTCGATTACACGAATTGAATGCCAAATAGAATCTGAATGCCCCCTTTTACAATCGAAAACCCCTTTTTATACCCCTAAACTCACACTCCTTACTAACAACCCCCTAACAACTATCAGTTTGGTTACACCGACTCCTCTCCTTGTATTTACTTCTTTACCCTTCTTCTAGCATACGTAATTAACTCCTGATTCTTATCAATACCCCTGGTAATGCTTTCATCTTGTCCTCAAGATGGAATCCTCGAAATTGCTTTTGAATAACCTCAGCCTCTTCCCATGAAGTTTCAAAATTTGGCAGATTTCTCCATTTGATTAAAACTTCAGGAGCTCCCCCATTAGTCTTTCGTACTTGTAACACAACCGCCGGTTCAACTACTAGTTCCAAGTCTACCATTAAGTGGTCTGGTAGGATGCTTGACGATGCACATGGTCCCACTGCTCGTCTAAATTGAGACACATGGAAATCAGGGTGTAGGCGGGATGTTGCTGGCAGCTGTAACCGGTAGTCATGCTCCTTATACGTGTCGTCACCGGAAAAGGACCATAAAACCTTGCCGACAACTTTTTTGATTATTTGCATCTAGTAACGTCTTCTGTCTATAGGGTCGAAGCTTTAAAAAAACCATATCTCCTTCCTTGAATTGTACTTCTTTTCGATGACTATCCGCATGTAGTTTCATCTTATGTTGGCCTGCATTAAAAATAATCTCAACATATCAATTGCATCATCTCTTTCCTTTAACATTTGTTCCACCGCTAGCACAAACCGTCGACCCCTCCTTGACTCGCAATATTGGTGGAACATGTCGTCCATACTCTGCCCAAGCTAACCATCTTCTCCGCTGCCTTGGTTTATCTGACGTAAAACATTGCAAGTACTGCTCAATGCTGCGATTTACCACCTCTGTCTGACTGTCTGATTGCGGATGATACGCAGTTGTAAACTTCAATTTCGTTCCTTGCAACCTAAACAACTCCTTCCAAAAAGCTGCTGAGAAACACTTTATTTATCCCTATCCATGATAATTAACACCTCTGCGACACCTATTGCCGTAAATGGGTGTTTTAGGGGTATAAAATGAGCATATTTACTCGGTCGATCAACAACTATGATGCAAACAGATTTGGTATTACATATTCCAGGAGAGGAACAAAGTAAGGGTACATAGTCTTTTGCATAAGTAAAGTCCGTTAGTCGGTGATGTCAGGCGCGTTGTTGGTTACAACGAGTTAGAGAGTAATTGAGAGATATAAAAAGAGAAGTAAAGATCAGATAGAAGGTTATTAGACAAACTTTGTATACTTAGAGGGTGTAGTTTGTAAATGTGCTTCTTATATATACCCTTGTATTCTGCCAATTACATAAGATACACAAGACATATTTACCAAGTTTATCTTGGTATCAGAGCCAGGGAAACCCAACAGCCGTCCTCAATCTCTCTCACCTCCCCATCTTCTCAAACTGATAGCAGCAGCAGTCAGTCCTAATGGCAGCCCCTCTCGTAGCCTTTTCTTCTGCTGAGAAAACTACACACAACTCTCACAAGTTTGGTTTCACGTTGTCCCCTACAAATTATGGATTTTGGAAGGCTATGATCCAACCGTTCCTCATTACAAACGATTTATTTGGATACGTTGATGGCACCATCCCATGCCCTATGTCGCTGATCGCATCATCTGAAAAAGAAGGAGCAGCCGCTACGCCAAACCCTAGTCACGCGATTTGGATATCCAATGACGCCCACGTCCGTATGCTACTCATGTCAACCATCTCGGAGGCATCTTTTCAACATGTTCAAGGTACGCCAATACCCGACCAACAACAGTCCTCCACCTCTACTACCATCCCTCATTCACAGCCCTCAAGACCAGCCCATCTTCGGCAAAATCCAAAAAAGACGAAACCATACGACCCATCAGCCTTTCACACATCCACCAATAACTCATTCAAAGAACCCACCACCTTTGCCGCTGCCAACAAAGATCAGAACTGGCGTAAAGCTATGGCGGATGAATTCTCGGCTTTAATCCGAAATGGCACTTGGACGCTTGTTCCTCGTGTTCCCAAAGCCAATGTGATAGCTTGCAAATGGGTTTATAAGATTAAGAGAGATCAGCATGGGGTGATTCAGCGCTACAAAGCGCGTCTTGTTGCAAAAGGTTTTAACCAGCAACCAGGCATTGATTATACCGAAACCTTCAGTCCAGTGGTAAAGTCCACCACTATCCGAGTTGTTCTTTCACTCGCGGTTACCAACCAATGGTCTCTCAGACAGCTTGATGTCCAAAATGCCTTTTTACATGGCAATCTGAAGGAAACCGTGTATCTACAACAGCCCCAAGGTTTCGTTGATCCACGTCGGCCGGATCATGTGTGCCTGCTTCACAAGTCTCTATACGGCCTCAAACAAGCCCCGAGAGCTTGGTTTCAACGACTTTCTTCGGCTCTAATCTCTCTTGGTTTTCGGGGTTCCAAAACGGATCCTTCATTATTTATTTACTCGGCTCATGGTACTCTTATGTATATGCTTGTGTATGTCGATGACATTATTTTGACAGGAAACAACAACAAAGCCATCAACCACATTGTTCATAGCCTGAGGAAGTCATTTGCAGTCCAAGACATGGGGCCCTTATCGTACTTTTTGGGCATTGAGGTTGCACGTCGGGATTCTGATATCATTCTCTCTCAACGGAAATACATACACGAGTTGTTGGCTCGAGCAAACCTCTCTCGATCAACACCCGTTCCGTCGCCGTCCACCACCAGCGCAAACTTGTCTCTTGGTGATAGTGCTCCGTTTGATGATCCGGTGAAATATAGACAGATGGTGGGTGCTTTGCAGTATGTTACGCTATCAAGGCCTGACATTACCTTCGCAGTTAACAAGGTATGTCAATTTATGCACTCACCCACTACGAATCATTGGTCTGCGGTCAAACGTATCTTACGATACCTCCACGGTACGGCGAGTCATGGCCTCCTAATCTCTCGTTCATCGTCCTCCGTGTTGCATGCTTACACTGATGCTGCGTTCAACTCCTTGAGTGCCTTTTCTGATGCGGATTGGGCTGGCTGCCCCGATGACCGTCGATCCACGGACGGATATGCGATATACCTTGGATCTAATCTTGTTTCGTGGGCTGCTAGAAAACAAAAGACTGTATCTCGGTCATCTACAGAATCGGAATACAAGGCACTAGCAGATACAGTGGCTGAATTAACTTGGCTTGAAACCTTGTTACGCGAACTTCGTGTTCCAATGAAATCGGTTCCCACTCTATGGTGTGATAACTTGGGAGCCACATATCTGTCTGCTAATCCTGTCTTTCACGCGCGAACAAAGCACGTAGAAGTTGATTTTCACTTCGTTCGAGAAAAAGTTGCGCAAGGAAAACTGTCGGTTCAATTCATTTCAACACATGATCAAATAGTCAATGTCTTCACAAAGCCATTGTCATCTGAGCGTTTTCTCTTTTTGAAGTCCAAGCTAAGAGTCGATTCCCGGCCTTAACTTGAGGGGGAATATTAGACAAACTTTGTATACTTAGAGGGTGTAGTTTGTAAATGTGCTTCTTATATATACCCTTGTATTCTGCCAATTACATAAGATACACAAGACATATTTACCAAGTTTATCTAAGGTTATGTTTTGTGTTATGTTGTAAGGAGAGCCCAGCCTCTCGAATCGTTGGATTTTGTGTATTTTAATATAATAAGGAATACAGATATTTATAGGTACAAGATACAACAAACTACTCCTATAATGAAAGGGAACAACTTATGATTATCTTAGCTAACAAATTTTCTACAGATTAGGACTGCTTCCAGCAGATAATTAACTGTTCCAGCAGATAATTAACTGTTCCAACAGATAATTAACTCGATATATTCCAACACTCCCCCTCAAGTTGGCGTGTATATGTTGATCATGCCAAGCTTGCAAATAAGATCTTCAAATAACCTCCTGGTAAATCCTTTTGTCAGAATGTCAACTACTTGTTGTGTTGTGGGTAAGTAAACCATGCACACTCTTCCGGAGTCAATCTTTTCTTTGATGAAATACCGATCCACTTCCACGTGCTTCGTACGGTCATGGTGGACAGGATTGTGAGCTATACTTACTGCAGCTTTATTGTCACTGTATAGTTTCATAGGGAATTTAACTGGCACACGCAACTCCTCTATTAGTCGTTGTAGCCATATTCCTTCGCATATGCTACTGCTCTGAATTCTGACTCAGCAGTGCTTCGAGACACAACAGATTGTTTTTTACTTCTCCACGTCACAAGGTTCCCCCATACATAGCTGCAATACCCACTGGTAGAACGTCCATAGGTGGTAGATCCTGCGGTGGCAGTTCCTGCCCAGTCAGCATCTGTAAACACTTCAATGAACGTGTTTTATCCTTTCTTGAAGTGCAGTCCTTTTCTAGGAGTCCCCTTTAAGTACCTCAAGACTCTATAGGCTGATGTCATGTGTTTTTCCTTTGGGGAGTGCATAAATTGGCTGATAACACTCACGTCAAATGTGATGTCAGGCTTTGTGTGAGAGAGGTAGATGAGTTTCCCGACCAATCTTTGATATCTCTCTTTATCAACCTCTTAACTATCTTCCTCGGCTCCTAGTTTCTTGGGATCCATTGAGGTGCTAGCAGGTTTACATCCCATCATTCCCGTTTCTAATAGCAAATCAAGTACATACTTCCTTTGTGAAATGGAGATCCCTTCTTGGCTTCTTGCAACTTCCATTCCAAGGAAGTATTTGAGTGGTCTGAGATCTTTCATTTCGAACTCCGAGCTAAGGTAGGTCTTTAGTTTGTTGATTTCTTCCAAGTCATCTCCTATCATGATGATGTCATCAACGTACACAATAAGGATTGAGATCTTACCTTTTTCCGAGTGCTTGAATAACATAGTGTGGTCTGCGTGTCCTTGACTGTATCCTCTACTTGTAACCGATTGGGTGAATCGGCTAAACCATGCTCTCGGTGATTGTTTTAGCCCGTAAAGTGAGTTCTTCAGTCTGCATACGTTTTCATAACCAGGCGGAAAATCCATATACACTTCCTCATTGAGTTCACCATTTAGGAACGCATGTTTAACGTCCAATTGCATTAGAGGCCAATCGAGGTTAACTGCCAAGGAGAGTAAAACGCGAATAGTATTGAGTTTTGCAACATGGGCAAATGTCTCTTGGTAGTCAATGCCAAATGTTTGAGTGTAACCCTTAGCTACAAGCCTTGCCTTGTACCAGTTTATGCTGCCATCACTGTTGTAGTTGGTGGTGAACAACCATTTACATCCCACAGTCTTCTTTCCTGTTGGTAGATCACTTAGGGCCTGTTTGGAAGTGACTTAATGGGCTTAATAAACCCTTGAGCTTATTCGCTCAGCCATAACATCGTGTTTGGAAGCGGTTTAATGATTTAAAAGGGAGCTTACCGATTAAGTTTTTTGAGCGAACACTTGTGGATACAGGCACCATATTTCCATCCCTACCCTTTGTATAAACCATTCTCCTTCTCCATTCATCCACATCCTCTTCCTCTCTACTCCTCCCTGGTTCACCTCGTGTCACTTGCTCCCTTATCTCTGCTCCTCTTCACCTTGAATCTATTTATTGCAAACCCACATCTGCAATTGCCGATCTAGTAACCCCAATTGCACTTATAACTGAGCCATCGAAGAGGCTCCGATGGTTTTCTCCAAAACCTCCAATTGAAAAGCAGTCTTCATCTTCCACTTCACCTTCGGCTCTCCTCCTTCCTCTGAATTCTTGTTCTCCCCTTCCGAACCACCGCCGCCACCACCATCCATTTGCTTAAGAAAATCGAAATCGACAACTGGGTGTTGAAATTGAGATAAAACCCAACACGGAAACTAGGTGAATCAAAACATCAAACACTCGGTGTGCACCAGATCGAAGTTTTTGGAAACTTGTTGGGTACTTCCCCATTTCTCTTATTTTGTCTTTGATTTCATCACTCAATACACCAACAAATTACACCAGGTACATGGATTACGACAGATGGGTTTGGAAATCAAAGATGGAAATCACACCAGGTACATAGATTACGACAGATTACGACAGATGGGTTTGGAAATCAAAGATGTATTTGGAAATCAAAGTGATATTTTTAGGGTTCTAAATATGGACGAGTTTTGTGATTGTTTTTTATTTTTATTTTTACAACGGTTTAAATCTCTTGAGGAGGAGTATTTTTTGAAGTTGTTGGTTCTTCATTTTAAGTTGTAGTTGTTCTAATTCTTTGTTCAAGGAGATTGATTTTGTGGTTGTTCATTTTGGGATTGGTTTTTTGACATGGATTTTACAGAGATCTGTTTGGTTTGATGGCATTGTTCTTCGATGTGTTCTTTGATGAATGTTTTCTCAACCTGTTAGTAGTAGTAGGAGAAGGGTAAAATGGTCATTTTAATCATTCAGACAGATTATTCAACACAAGTAACAAACAACAACTTTATTAATCCATACAGACAACTTTATCAATACAGTCATTTTTATGCATACAGGACTTAATGAAAAAACAACCAAACAGCCCCTTAGTTCCCATGTTCCATTGTTCTTCAAGGCCTCTAGTTCTTCCAAGACAACACTCTTCCATTTTGGGAGTTGAAGGGATTCGTATATGTTTTTTGGTGTTTCAATCTGATCCAAACGAGTAACAAACACCCTATGTGTAGTAGACAACTTTTCATAGGGTACAAAGTTGGAGATAGGATGCTTTGTACATGATCGGACTCCCTTTCGAAGGGCAATTGGAAGGTTTTCATGACCGGTAGCGTCCGAGACAACAGCTGATTGTCGTTCATTTTCGGAATAGTTTTCGGGAACAACTTCTTGGCAATCCAAAGTCATTGATTTATCCACTCTGGTGGAGCGATGTCTCCTCGAATAAACAAGTAAATCAGGTCCATTCGATTCGGGAATTTGTGTGGTGTTTTGTAGTGGTTCTAGGAAGGGATTTTCTAGGATAGGACCCATTGGGGTATTACTTTGATTTTCAGCCCCTTCAAGATTTAGGAGACCATTTAAGGACTCATCTTCATGTAGAGTCTCCCCCTGAAGATGAGGTCTGGGAAAATAGGGCTCAGATTCAAAAAAAGGTGACATCTTTAGAGACAAATATTCGTTGCAAGGTTGGGGAGAAACATTTATAGTCTTTTTGTGTTGATGAATAGCCAATAAAGACACACTTGTGAGCACGGGGATCGAGTTTGGACTGATTTGGGTCACGAGATTGGACGAAGGCTGTACATCCAAAGACTTTCGGTGAAAGAGAGGAAGCTTGAAATAGTGGAAATGATTTCTTTAAGACATCGATTAGGGTTTGCAGGCTAAGGACTTTGGAGGGTAATCGGTTTATAAGATAACAAGCAGTAAGGATAGCTTCTCCCCATAGATATTTTGGGATGTGCATGGTGAACTGTTGGGACTAAATGTCCTATAAAATAGAAAGTGATGTAAAGAAAAGATTAGTTTGATTTATTTTGTTTGTAAAAGCCTTATTTATGATTAATGGACTTATTTATGTGATGGGCCTTGGGCTTTAGGCTTTAAGCCCTAGGTATATAAAGTGGTCTTTGTTTAGAAATTAGGTTAGAAGCTTAGAGAGATTAATCAGAATAGTTTTGGTGCGCCTATTTGAGTTTAAAGAGAGAGTTTGTATTTCATTCCAATCTTGTAACACTCTCTAATCGTTCAATAAGATTTATTGTTTCAATTCATTGTTACTTGTTATACTGGGATCTACAAGTGGTATCAGAGCAGAGAGACAAAGTTATCGATCCAAAAGGTAATCTTTTTGATTTTGAGTCGTTCTCCAGTTTTCTTGTTTATCGACACTGGTTCATAAGTTCTAAAATCGTATTCTGTGATTTCTGGGTTTAAAAAACGAAATTGGTGTTTAAGATCTTATTAGTATTGTTTCCTAGTGTCTGTCACAAAATTTTGGAACTATTCTTTGAGTTTTGAGTTTTTGGTCACCAATTTGTTCAAATCGAGGTACTGGGTTTGAAAGTCTCTGTTTTTGTGATTTTTACTGATTTCTTGCTCAAAGGTGTGTTTAGATTCAATTCAATCTCCATCTCGTGTGTATGTGGTATCTTGTTTTGTGAAAGTTGCTTACAGGAAAGATTTTCTCAAGAAACCACTCCAAAATCGTGCAAATAAGAAACCCAGGTACGTTTCCTGATTTCCTTTCTTTTTTCCCGACCTGCTTGAATCCGGGAACTAAGGTTTCCCGGTTCTGGTCTCTTCCGGATCTTTGAGATTCCCGGTTCTATTACCGGAGTGTTACCCGGTTCCCATACCGGGTCCCGTACCGACTCCCGCGTTGGATCAGTTCCCGGTTTCCTTTCCGGGTTCGATATCTCCTGGTTCATATTTCCGGGTTCCAGCCTTTCCCGGGTTTAATACCGGGTTCCGAATTCTCTCGGGTTCTGTACCGGGTTCCGGTATCTCCCGGTTCCTATTTCCGGGTTCCGGCTTTTCCCGGTTCTCAATACCGGGTTCCCACCTGGTGTTTCGGATTTAGATTCCCGGTTTCCCAACCCGGTAATCTTTACCCGGTTCCAGGTCCCGGTTCCGATCCTAGCGCCTTCTTTCCCAGACCCCCGTGCTAAGTCGCCGAAGGGGGACATTTGTGTATTCTATGATACACTGTCTGAATTTGTTTTTGGATCACCTCTTTTGTCTCACAATCATATTGTTTCAAGTAACAATGTCTTACCCAACTTACTCTGAGCTCAAAGAGAAAGTTTCTCATTTAGAAGCCCAAATCACTCACCTAGAAGCTAAAGTCAAACGACAATACGACACTATAGGTAATCTAGTTGTCGAAAAAGCTGAACATAAATGCATAATTGAAAATTATAAAGAAGAATGTGCAGCTATTTCCAAAAAGACTGAATCCTTAGATACCCGATTATCTGAAATCGCCGAAAAGCTCAATAAGTCTCAGGAAGAGTATAATAAGATTGTCAATCTTCGTTCAACCGTTCAAAAAGAAAATGATAAGTTGACTAACAAGCTTAAAGATCTTGAATCCAAACTTTACAAGCTAGGTTAAACAGACCAAACAATTCATTTGAACAAACCGAAGGAATTTAAGTATTACAACGCCGTTTGGGGACTTGGATATGACAATCCATGTTACCTAAAGAAGATCTTATCAAGAGTCCCCACTCTTTATGGATTTAACTTTTTGGGACTGGATAAGAGGTATCCGGAGTACAAAATCAAATGGACCAAATTGTCTCCGGAGGATGAGGAGCAGGAAACAATAAAAAGACAAACGAGTATTCCTCTACCAAAAGTAGGGGAAAAGCCTGATGATGTCAATTCTAATAAGGAAGATGAACAACCTCGCAAGAACATTAATGTGCAGGTTCCTTTTGTATATGAAAAGCTTAATGCCTCGTATTTGAAAAATATAACACCTTATCTTTCCAATGATTATTTCGACATCTGTTCACTTGCCAAAGCCACAGAAACTCTTGTTCCGGTTGAGGCAACACCAGATGTAGGATCTTTTTTTTTTTTTTTGGTAAGGTTCATCTAGACTTTGCCTAGACTACATCCTTGGCAATTTGGAAACAAACCAATTAGAGTTTAAACAATATGTTCCACCTCTGATATTGGAAAACATCATTTTCCAACTCGAAGAATCAATTAAAAGGGACAAGGCTTCTTTTGACTTCAAAAGGACCATACTTTTATCCACCTTTCAAGAGCTTAAACAAAACAAAACCGAGACCTTATCTGAATCTAAAAGAACGGATTTTAAAACCGAAGTTGCTAGACTAACGTCTAATCTGTCTGCTTTGGTGGCAGAAACTCTAAAGGAACGGGTTGGTAAGGCTGATAATGATGGTACTCCGATAGAAATTGGCAACCTCGACCCAATCTCAGTTGAACCGTCCACTACAAATTCAGATAGTTCCTCATGTAAAGCCTTCTTACGCGTGTCTCTCGACACAAATGACAAGGCTTTGAGTTTTTCTAATAAAGGTAAAGAGGTTCAGATTGATTTTGTAAAAAGGAATCTTTTCTCTGGGTTGGAAAACCCTTTCGCTGCTGATTCCTTCCAAAATTTTAATTGTTTCTCATCCGACTCTGAAAATGATGATCCATCTGACTCTGAACTCCGGTTCATTGCATTCATGAATTCCACGGTCTGTCCTGATGATGACATTGCTAAAATCGATTTTGCACTAAAACTTGTGAGCCATGTTCAATTTCTTGACAAAATGCCTTCACCGGTAAATTCTGAGAAAGGAGTGTTCCAAAACTGTTTCTAAACCAAAATCTTCAAAATCTAAATCCAAAAGACGGTCAAAGAAACGCTCAAAAACCGGTAATTCTCACAAAAGACAATCTTATTACTCTAGTTCTTCTGATAATGAGCTTAATAATTCTTCAGATAATCATGTTTTCATAAAAGTAAAAATGGTATGGAGAAAGAAATAAACTACAGAAGACTGTGTTGGAAAAAAGTCTCATATTTCTCCTGTAGTTGATCAAAGTCATTTATTTCCAAGACTGGTTCACCTGCTCATGTTTACCCTATAGCTAAGTTGATCAGTTTAAACCGAGCAAAGATCTGCACTTATTGTGGAAAGAGTGACTTCGTACATCCAATGTATGTGAACAACTGGTATGGTACCTATAGCATCCCCAATCCCCATTTTACAGTTAAGACATCTAACCACCAAGGATCCATCAAGGCATGGATACCAAAATCATTCTGATCTGTTTTGCAGGGATGTCATGTGTGATAAAATTCGGAATGTTCTTTTCACATGACTGCATTCAAAGGTTATGCTATATTTGAGGGGGAGTATAAGGTATTTGACACACACATACATGAATTTTTAAGTGAATTCAAAGACTGTGGCAATTCATTCTGAATAACTTACTTGTGTTTGTTATTCTCTAATTTTAACTTCCATGATTGTCACGTCCAATATTATTGACTTAGTAATTTCCATGTCTCATATATTTGTTGAATTATTTCGATGGAAATACACTCGTTTGAATTCCTATTTGTTTCTCAAAGTTCGTCATTTCTTGCTAATGATTCAATTCTTATCTGACACATTAATTGTGACTTATTCTTCACAATTAAACTTTCTGATCAATTGTTTCATTTGTTGCAAATATTGTGCTTACTGAGTCATTCTAGTTCGCGCTTGAACTTGTTCTTTGATATTCCTTATCAGTTTATGACGACTTCCGATTACCTCATATCAGAACTCGAACTTCATTTTTATGACTTCTGATCATCTCAGATCAGGACTCGTTCTTAAATGCTTTGACTTCTAAACATTTCAGTTTAGAACTCGTATATAAATGTGTAGTTAACTGATTTATTTGGTAAATGCAAGGAGTGTTAGAACTTATATTGTTTCTATGGTCTATCCAGAACCAGAGGGACCTAGCCAAGAAACACATCCACTTATAGACATCAGTGAGGGGTCTAGCTTGATAGATGAGTTTGGAGTGAAAAGAATATGGTGAGGATGTGACAGAACTTAAAAGAATTATTGGTCCTTACCAAACCGAGTTAGTTATCTGGGTAACCACATAATCTATTCATTCCACTCTTTGGAGATGAATATTGAAACAAACATGGACCCAGTGTCTATAACTCTTGTCACCCCACCCAGCCACTCAAGTATCTCACAACAGATTCTTGTTTCATATATTCACGAAGATTTAGCACATAATCTATCTATTCCTCACTCAGAGGTCTTAAATATTGGAAAAGGAAGACATCAACTCCGGTCTCCGAACTTCATTTTCTACTCACTATATCTATTGATTTTTAACTTGAGTCCCAGGTGGCCAGGTTAAATCAATATTTGACCAAACAGATATCCTTTAATTCTTTCACACATGCACGAGTCTTTGTGATTCCACTCGCATATCTTTGTGATATTACCGGAACAGTTTAAGAAGTAATTTTTAAAATTTTACTTCAGTGATAACTGGAAATCCTATCAGAGATACTCCAATGCCAACTCTGAACATAGGCCACACAATTATTTTAATTGTTGTGATAACAGTTACTTTTGCGTTTCTATGTTAGTTTATTACCCCATTTTGGTTACTTAACGTCTTATCTGGTATTTTGCTACTCATCAGTGTTGTCTTTGAAATTACATGATGCTCCTAATCATCATGAGGGGGATAAATGATACAGATTCGAAGACACAGATCATCATCATGAGGGGGAGAAAAGTTATAAAATTTCAAAGACCTAGATTATCAAGTTGAGGGGGAGTAAGCAAAAGTTAAGGGAGAGTAACTGTTATGATCTGTGCTGAAAAGATTACAAGTGCATGGTTCTTCTCATCCCTTATCAAGAAGTGTTCGCAACAAGTTGATTCCTCCTTCGAGCATATTGGTTCGACAAATTCTAAAGTTTTTCAAAGCTAATTCAACTCGCAGTTTAAAGACAAATTCGTGATTTTAAACTGAAGATGCGCTGTGGAATGTCACTGATAAAGTTGATACTCTGAAGACTAAGAGCATAATTCAAGGGAGAGCTTGGAAAGACATGAACACAAGCAACACTAAAATGTTTCAAAGATTGAAGAGGGAGAGAAGATCAAGACCTGAAGATTCCAAGATCATAATTTTCTTTCTATAACTTTAGGGGGAGATTGTTAGGACTAAATGTCCTATAAAACAGAAAGTGGTATAAAGAAAAGATTAGTTTGATTTATTTTGTTTGTAAAAGCCTTATTTATGATTAATGGGCTTATTTGTGTGATGGGCCTTGGGCTTTAGGCTTTAAGCCCTAGGTATATAAAGTGGTCTTTGTTTAGAAATTAGGTTAGAAGCTTAGAGAGATTAATTAGAATAGTTTTGATCCACACGGCTGGTCCCCAAATATCACTGTGAATTAAAGAAAATGGTTTAGAAGTAGTATAAGGTTTTAAGGAATAAGGAACACGAGTATGCTTTGATAACTGGCAAATTTCACACATAAACGAACCAACATCTTTATTTTGGAATAATTGAGGGAACAAATGTTTAAGGTACTGAAAGTTTGGATAGTGTTGTTATTGGAAGTAGAAACTGCAGAACTTGAATATGCTTGTTTATTCTTGGATTCATTGCTTTCTCAGATGTAGAGTCCATCTTCGACTTTAGCATTGCCAATCGTCCTCCCCGATCCCTGCACACGGCAATCAATTGAAGAGAATAGAGCCAAGTATTGGTTATCTTGGGTGAGCTTAAGAATAGACAAGAGATTACAAGCCAACTTTGGAACATGGAGAACATTAGTGAGTGTGATTTGGTCTGTGAGGCGAACCGAGCCAATGCCTGCAATCGGGGAGAACGATCCATCGGCTATCCTTACTCTGGATTGGTTGTGGCATGGTCTACAAGTAAGAAATAGAGAGGAGTTACAAGTCATGTGATCGGTATCCCCTGAGTCGAAGATCCAATGGTGATTTCCACTCGATTTAGACATAACAGTAAAGGCATTACCTTTGATAGGTTTGCTGATGAGTTGGTGTAAAGTCTCTAACTGGGCTCTGTTCAACTGGACATTCACTACCTCATCTGAGGTAGGTGGTTCTTCTGGTACTAGTGAGGTCGAGGTATGGTGTGCTTTTAGGAGGGGTTTGATTTTTGTTTGCCCACGGATATCCATGAATCTTGTAACACTTGTCGCGTGTGTGGCCTGCCCTGTTGCAGTGAGTACACCATGGCCAATCCCCTTGTTTGTTTTGCCCTAAGTCTCCTCTTTCACGAGTCTTGAATATGGGCGGTCCTTTAGAGACCAATGCAGAGGTCTCTATATGACGATTCCCATTGTTAGAAACTGGTTTAGTTTCCCTTTGATCTCTGAGCATGACACGTCGACGGTTTTCTTCACGACGAACCTCAGCAAATGCTTCACCAATTAATGGTAACGGGGTTCGGCCCAGAATTCTCCCACGAACCTCGTCTAACACACGATTTAGACCTACTAGGAAATCATAGTCTTTCTTTCTCCAAGTGTGCCTTGAATTTTACATGTTCTTCGATGTTGTCCCAATCAACTTCATAGAACATGTCCAGTTTATGCCATAAGACTTTCAAACAATTATAGTAGTTAGTTACTTCAGAAGTACCTTGACGGATCTCTTTCAACTTCATCTTGATCCCAAACACTTGAGACACATTTTCCAAGTCTGAGTAGTTTTCATTGACTGCGTCCCATATCTCTTTTGCAGTTTTGAACAGGAGATAGGTACGATTGATCTTGCTTTCCATCGAATTGATGAGCCATGCCATCACAATAGAGTTGTTGAGTTCCCAAGCCTCAAATTGTTTATCAGTAGCATTAGGGCGAGGGATGCTACCATTGAGATATCCCAGCTTGCCTCTTCCTCGGATGACCATTAGGACTGACTGAGACCACTGTAGGAAATTCTTCCCATCGAGCTTGTGACTAGTAATCACCAAAGGAGAGTTGTCGTTGTAGGTTTGCGTCTGAGTACTGGTAGAAGATTCAGATATCGTGTCTTCTTTTGTCATGATGCTTGACAATGGCTGATGGATTTAATGAAAAAAGATGGAACGATAGTGCAGACTTGCACATAAAAAGAAGTGAGAATCTGAACTATAGCCAGATAAAATACGAACTAGAACAGGACCAGTATTGAAGCACAGAACCACAACCGAGATCTTTAAAGCTCTGATACCATGTGACAATTCAAAGAGAGAAAACTGTGCTGTGTATTTTAATATAATGAGGAATACATATATTTATAGGTACAAGATACAACAAACTACTCCTATAATGAAGGGAACAACTTATGATTATCTTAGCTAACAAACTTCCTATAGATTAGGACCGATTCCAGCAGATAATTAACTGTTCCCGCTGATAATTAACTCGATATATTCCAACAAATACAAATCGGTATCTTTGGTCAATTCGATTGCAATCCATAATTGAATTCCATCATTTGGTATCAGAGCTATAGGCGCGTTCAAACGCTGCACGAACAGAGGCCGATGAGAATTTTCAGGCGACCATGTCGCAGCAGTTGGCGACGGTGCTCCGATTACAAGAAGAGCCAGCGAGACGAGGAATTGCAAAGGAATCGTCGATGGAAGGCGAGATTAGAGTTCGTAACGGTGATAGACATATGGAGGGAGGGTCGTTTTTTACAATTAAGGGATGACGTCTGGAATTGCTGGTGTTTGATGGAACAGATCCACGTGGTTGGATACTAGGGCTGATAGATATTGTCAGTTGAATCAATTGAGTGGGGAGGAGAAATTGGAAGTGGCAGTGATTTCCTTCGAAGGAGACGCACTAAAATGGTTTCAATGGGAGAATAAAAGGAGGCCGTGGGAAGAGTTTAAGAGGTTGTTGTTGATCCAATTTCGTTCAGTGGGGGAGGGGAGTTTATGCGAACAATTTTTGTCCGTCAAACAGGAGACGACAGTCAAGGAATACAAAAGGAAATTTGTGGAGATGGCAGCGCCGCTTGAAGGAATCACTGAAGAGGTTTACGTAAGTCAATTCATCACGATTTATTTCCGGAGATTAGGGCACGGTTTATTTCCGGAGATTATGGCAGAAGTAAGGTTGCTATCGCCGGTGGGATTGGCCAAAGCAATGGAGCTCACATCCATGGTAGAGGAACGAAATAAAGCTGTAAACAAAAGCAGGTGGTCCAAGGCAACACCATATAAAAGGTTTGGGGAAAACAATCAGGAGGAAAAAGGAAGTACGATTGGTTGGTATTAAGAATTGAGTTGCAAAGAAGGAGAAGACGCTAGTGAGGAAGAGACAGAATTGTCTACTCTGTTACAAGAACGGGAAATAGAGGTATCTTTGAACTCAATTGTGGGATTTTCCACACCGAAAATAATGAAGTTACAAGGAATGGTGGCCGAACAACAGGTAGTCGTGTTGATTGATAGCGGTGCTTCACACAATTTTATATCTTTGGAGTTCGTGGCGAGATTGGGACTGTCGATTCAAGAAACCAGTGGGTATAACATTTCGATGGGGGCAGGTGAAGGGGTCCGCAGCAAAGGAGTGTGTAAGCGGGTTAAGGTATGGATGCAAGGTATCGAAATCGTACAAGATTTTTTGCCACTACAATTAAGCAACTCAGATTTGATACTTGGAATTCAATGGTTGCAATCACTAGGAACGATGCAAGTTAATTGGGGTACTCAGACTATGAAATTTGAATGGGGAAATGAAGGTGTGAAGCTAAAGGGGGACAAAACGTTAGGCATAACCTTGGTTTCTTTGAAATCGATGATCAAAACGTTAAGGCACGAGAATCAAGGATTTCTGATTGAATTGGCACAGGTTGAGGCCCAAGCAGACTTGACCCAAAGATGTCCAATGAGTATTGAAGCGGTGATCCAGGAATTTGATGAAATATTTCGAGACCCAAGTGGATTGCCCCCTATTCGAGGAAATACACACAACATTGAACTTCGGCATGCTTTTGAACCATTTAATGTGAGGCCCTATAGGTACCCTTAGTACCAAAAAATGAAATCGAGAAGTTGGTGAAAGGGATGATGAGTGCAGGGATTATTAGACCCAGCCATAGTTCGTTTTCAAGTTGGTTTTATTAGTCAAGAAGAAAGATGGCAGCTTGAGGTTTAGTATAGACTATCGAGCCTTGAATAAAGGCACGATCCCGAACAAATTTCCTATTCCAATAATTGAAGAGCTAATGGATTACCGAAGTCCAGAGGTTTTGACACGATCATTGTGTTTGTAGACAGACTGAGTAAGTACGCACATTTTATGCCGCTTAAACATCCTTTTGACGCTCCAACTGTAGTTGGCCTTTTTGTCAGAGAAGTAGTTAAATTGCATGGAATTCCCCAAGTAATCATTTCGGACAGAGACAAAGTGTTTGTGAGCAAATTTTGGAAGGAAGTTTTTAAACTTCAAGGTACTAAATTGGCTTTCTCTACCGCCTACCATCCTGAATCGGATGGCTAAACAGAAGTGGTCAACAGAACTTTAGAACAGTACCTAAGATGTTTCATCGCTGATCACCCAAAGAAATGGAAGCAATGGTTAGCGTGTGCTGAGTTTTGGTACAACACTACGTTTCATGGATCACTCCAGTGTTCACCATTCAAGGTTTTGTACAGTAGAGACCCACCTCCAGTTTTGAAGTATACAGGCAGAGGTACAACGTTACAAACTGTTGAAAAGACGCTTCAGGAAACAGATTTCTATTTAGATGACCTTCGCGTACAACTCATTAAAGCGCAACAAAGGATGAAAAATCAGGCGGATAAACATCGTACGGATCGAGAGTTTGCAGTGGGGGATCTCGTTTTCTTAAAACTACAACATTACCAGCAAAAATCCTTACGAACTCGTTTAAACCAGAAAGTGGCAGCTCAATTTTATGGTCTATTTCCAATTGTGGCGAGGGTTGGAAAAGTGGCTTATAAACTGCAATTACCTTCAACAGCTCGACTTCATCCGGTATTTCATGTTTCACAATTGGGGTCAATTGGGGTCAACTTCTGTCAGGAGATATTCCTGAGCAGATAAGTGAAGAGGGGATTCTTGTGGTCGAGCCTGAGTCATTGAATTGTAGGTCGACAACGAATGGCGAGCTGGAAGTGTTAATCAAATGGCAGGGACTGCCGTATTTTGAAGCATCATGAAGCTTTCGACAAGATTAACGATGCTTTTCCGACTTTTTACCTTGAGGACAAGGTGATGGTTTGGAAGGGGGGGTAATGATGCAAACAGATTTGGTATTACGTATTCCAGGAGAGGAACAAAGTAAGGGTAGATAAGTCTTTTGTATAAGTAAAAGCCGTTAGTCGGTGATGTCAGACGCATTAGTAATTGTAGAGATATAAAAAGAGAAGTAAAGGTCAGATAGAGGGTTACGTTTTGTGTTCAGTTGTGAGAGCCCAACCTCTCGAATCGTTGGATTGTCATCAATACAAATCGGTATCTTTGGTCAATTTGATTGCAATCCCTAATTGAATTGCATTAAACTACCATAATCGTATCCATGGTTTCTGACTTTGGAAGAACCTCTACAAAGTCCATGGTTACTTCCGCCCATACCAATAGTGGCAAAGGAATAGGTTGTAACAGCCCTGCCGGTGTGCCACTTAGATTCTTATTGCGTTAGCCGACTTCACAATTTTTTATCCACTCTTTGACATCACTCTTCATTCCTATCCAAAACAGCTCACCCTTCAGTCGTTGATGGGTTCTTTCTTCACGTGAATGGCCACCTATTGGAGATGCATGAAACTCTTCCAAGATGCTTGGAATTAAAGTAGAAGATTTTGAAATCACCAATCTGTCTTTATATCATAAAGGATCTTGTCTTACTTCAAATCCTTTATGTATTCCTTGCTGACTTTTTACGTTTGCCAAGACTTTGCTCAAAAATTCATCCTCGATAATTCTTCCTTGATGCACTCCCATTGCCGCCATTGAGGACCACCCATAACTCACAACTCTACGTCTCTCCGTGAAAGTGCATCTGTTGCCATATTTGTTTTTCCCACCTTATAAGTGATGTCGAATTCATAACCCAGTAGCTTGGTCAACCATCAAACCATTTTTGATATTGGGGTTCCACCATTCTTTGCTCCAATAGAAACTTCAGGCTATGCTGATCCGTCTTCACCGTAAATTTCCTTCCAATTAAGTACGGTCTCCATTTAGTTACTGCCAACACATGGCCATAAGCTCTTTTTCATAACTATGCTTTTGTCTTGCAACATGTCCCAACATTTGACTATGGTACGCAATGGGTAGTCCATCTAGCATAAGAACAACTCCCACTCCTTGACCACACGCATCCGCTCAATCTCGAAAGGTCTTCTAAAATCAGGTAACCTCAAAACCGGAGCCGTTGTCATTGCTTTCTTGAGATTTGTGAACGCCCTAGCCGCCTTATCATTCCACTTGAAAGATTGCTTCTTTAGAAGGTCCGTTAAAGGTCTAGCAATTTGACCATAACCTTTGACAAACTTCCAATAATACCCTGTCAAACCGAGAAATCCACGTAACTGCGTTACTGAAGTCGGAATGGGCCATTTGAGCATCGCATCAACTTTCGACATATCCATGTATATGAGCCTAGTTTGACCAAATTCACACTTTTTTTTTTGTTAGCGTACAGACTGTTTCAAGACGGTACTTCGAACAATACTCTTAAATGCTTCTTGTGTTCTTCAATGTCTTTGATGTAGACCAAGATATCATCAAAAAAAACTAAAACATACTTACGCAAGAATGGTCTAAAAATTTCGTTCATCAGCGCTTGAAAAGTGGCAGGGGCGTTTGAAAAGTGGCAGGGGCGTTGGTTAGGCCAAACGACATGACTAAAAATTCATAATGCCCCTCGTGCGTTCTAAACGCCGTCTTTTGTATATCCTTCTGTTTCATTCTAATCTGACGATACCCAAACTTTAAATCCAACTTCGAAAAGTAAGCGACACCATGGAGTTCGTCTAACAGTTCTTCTATCACCGGAATTGGAAATTTATCTGGCGTGTTCCTGTTTAAAGCCCGATAATCGATACAAAACTTCCAACTTCCATCCTTCTTTTTGACTAATAACACCGAACTTGAAAATGAACTCTGACTATATTGAATCACTCCAGCTGCCAGCATCTCTCTTATTAACCTTTCGATCTCGTCCTTCTGATATTGCGGGTAACGGTATGGTTGTACATTTACCGGTTCTGCCCCTTGTTTCAGGATTATCCCATGCTCTCTGCTCCTACTTGGAGGTAAACAATGTGGCATACAGAACACACTATCAAATTCTTCTACCAATTGTGTTATCTCAACGGTCTGTATTCCCATCTGTTGTTTCCACATTTGCCAATTCTACCAACACTCCTTGCCCTTCACTTTTTAATGTTTTCATCATGGCTTTCAACGAGATCAATGATCTCCCATGGATGGATCCCCCTTCAATATTAAAAACTGGTCACCCCTTTTAAATTTCATAGTCTGGGAGTGCCAATTCACCAATGTCGGTCCCAATGATGCCAACCATTGGACTCCAAGAATTACATCGGAATTTCCCAAGTTAATGGGCAAAAAATCTTCTACAATCTCTATTCTTTGGAGAGTCAGTTTCACCTCTTTGCATACTCCTTGGCCTTTAATCGATTCTCTAGCCCCCATCGAATGTCGCACTCCTCTGTAATCCTAGTGGTCAACGTGAGTTTATCCACTAAAACCTTTGCGACAAAGTTATGAGAAGCTCCGCTATCTATCAACACCACCACCTTTTGACCGCCTATCTCCCCTTCCAATTTCATTGTTTTTGGTGTTGACAACCCTACCAGAAGAGAGTTCAGTGAGATTTCGACATCTTTCCCGCTCTCAATACCCGCCAACTCCATCAATGGGTCGGTCTCTACATCCTCCATATTATCTTCTGCTTCTCGTACCACAGTTACGTTTATCTCCTTCCTCTTACAACGATGGCCCGGAGCATACTTTTCGTCACACTTATAGCATAAACCTTGACTACGTCTTTGCTGTAATTCTTGATTTGACATCTTACAAAATTCACCGACATTCTTTGGCAATAAGCTGTTGCTCTTATTTGTCGATTCAACATAACTTTTATCGCTTCCTGATCCTTCGATTGTTCTACGGTATCCCCAACTCGATTTCAAACCACTGGTACGGGCGAGAGTCTTCTTCTTTTCCTCGACCCCTTAAGCCAATTGCATCGCCTTACCTAACCCATTTGGTGCTAACAATCACACTTCTGCACGTATCTGAGGGTTTAACCCATTCAAGAACTGACTTACGAAAACATCTTCTGGAATCGTCCAATGGTGTTGCCAAAGATACAAAGCGTCTTCTATACTCGGCCACCGTTCCCTCCTCAAGAATTGTTCACACAATGACCCTTCTCCTGTCGGTCGAAAATGATGAATCAATAACCTTTTCAATTCTTCCCACAACATAATTGGTCTCCTCTTATTTTCCCACTGAACCACAATACTGAAACCTCCAATTTTTCTCCATTCATCAATTTATTTCCGTCTGGATCCTTGCCATCAAATATTGGTAACTCCAATTTTCTTCCATGAATTTCCAAAAAATAACTCGAATCTGGAGATCGATCTTCCTTGTCGACTGTGTTTTGTCGACTGTGTTTCTTGGACCAACACCAAATCCACTACCATCTCCTATTGAATTAGTTCTTTGTAGCGTCTCTTCTTGCATCTTCAACATCGATTCCATCGCTTGCATCATCTTCTGTATATTTTCTTTCATCGATGAAATTTCTACATCATGTTCATCGATTTTTGATTGAACTGGACGAGTCATGATTGATTATTGATTGAAACCTTGCTTTGATACCAATTTGATACGAATCTATAAAATTGGTAATCGATTGAAAGTTTATGATTGATTTCCAGTGTTCGAGAGACTGGAACTCTCTTATTCGATTACACGAATTGAATGTCAAAAAGAATCTAAATGCCCCCTTTACAATCGAAACCCCTTTTTATACCCCTAAACTCACGCTCCATACTAACAACCCCCTAACAACTGTCAGTTTGGTTACACCGACTCCTCTCCTTGTAATTACTTCTTTACCCTTCTTCTAGCATACGCAATTAACTCCTGATTCTTATCATCGTATTAGTGTTTTTTACACGACACTTCTAATAATTGTCCTATGAACACATCTTTTTATAGGTCGCCTTTTCGAATAATGTCATATAAAGAAAATATGATGCTTTATTTCAGAAGTCTCCTAAAAAAACTTCATAAAGATGTCCAAAAGCAACCCATAAACTTATTATAATGCTTTTACAAATGACGCATACTTTTTTGGTCCAATAAACTTAGCCCTATAAAGCAGTCTATTATGACAATTGACATATTTTGCTCCCTATAAACCCGATTTTGTTGTACGTGACATAAGATGCACAATTGTTCGATCCTATAAACTTAAGCCCTATAAAGTAGTCTATTATGACAATTGACACGTTGACAAATTTTGCTCCCTATAAACCCGATTTTGTTGTGCGTGACATAAGATGCACAATTGTTCGATCCTATAAACTTAAGTCCTATAAAGTAGTCTATTAGAAAATTTAGATATGTCTGGCATCCCTAATTTTGTTATTGCGACAACTATTCATATTAAAGGAATCAACATGATGTATAAGAATCTACAAGAAGCCAACTCAATTTTCAAACCTTATTTGCAATTGGACCGTGTGCAAGATAAGGTTTTTCATTCCGCAAGTTATGGAAACTATAAGCCACTTGGGCATCCATTCCTGCATGCAGAAAGAATATAAACGGACAAAAGATGATTAAGATCTCAGAAATATACATGCATACACTACGCAATCACCTTGAACACAATGTCTGAGACTTATGTATATACTTGACCAATTGCTTCCCTTTTACTTCATAAAAGACGCATAATCATTTAGAAACCCAATAAAGGCATGAGATCATGTGAGAAGTGACATTTATGGTGAGAAGTGTGAGATATACTTTTAAACCGTTGATCACTTTTATTCAAATATCCTCCCATGAATTGCGGCTTAAAAGGGAATTGATCCGGTGCATCTTATCTTGGTGCATCTCATCCTAATGTTCGTCCATTTCTCATCCAACGATTGATTCTCACGATTCTCACCAAATTTGGCACTTCTCACCGAAACCCAACCCACCCAATAAATCGTACAAACTTAAAACCCGTTCTCATGTGTTGTTTCAGCATACGCGTGAAAATGCAGTGTTTATATAATGTTGTTTCATATGTGAAAAGTTCGGGACTGTTTTGTGTGAGGAAAAAAACAGTGCTCAATGTTTCACATATGAAACAACAACACTATATAAATACTACATTTTCACACATACAACACATGAAAACTGGTTTGTAAGATTATTATACGAATTATTGGGTTTGGAAAAGAAGGAGACTCTAATAGCATGTATATTTGACTCAAAAGTTGCTAAAAGCTTGCATCTAAGATGTAAAAGAATAGCATACGTACCTATGCTAAAATAATTGTAGAAGACTCCTTGGTAGCAAGAAACTTCTTTAGGCATTCGCCCTGCATTTTCTAACTCCTGCAAACAAATTAACAAACCCATTAAGATTTAACTGTTACTCAAGCTAAAAGCCTAATTCCACATATACATATACATATACATATACATATACCTGATCAAGGATGACCTCTTTTGTTTGCTTCAAGGCATAAGGAGTATCCAATTCTGCACCAGCAGGCATTGATATCACCAGATTCCAACTGCAGATACCGTTAATTGCTTACATATATAAGGCTGCTACTTGTCATATCTAACTAAACATTTAGCAAACCACATATCACAACACACTTATTTGATGAACCAAATGAAAACATTTGATCCTACTTTAAGATGGTGATAAAATATTGCAAGATGTTATTACAAGACTTACCTATCCAAACGACACAGTGGACCATGAAGAGCCCTATCAAGAATCTTCTTTATGGCCATTCTCCAGTTGAAAGGTAACGAACCACCCTAGAAAATAAGTTGAAGATCACATCTTAAAAAAGCTAGGATCACAAAACTCAAAGTATTATAAGGACATGATATATATATATATATATATAAAAGATTACCCAACCGAAATTCCTGGATAAGTCGTTTCCTGTACCAAGAGGTATAATCGCTGCTGGTGGAACAGGAACTCGCCCTTGTTTCTGAAGCTCTCCGAGGCACCCAAGGACCCATCCCACAGTTCCATCACCTCCGGCTACCTAAAATATTCAAATCAAATGCAAATATCTTCATTTTCATCCAACTTTCATACGTCATGTCTTACTATTTAAAGTTCGATGCAAAAACTAGAAAAAATCGGCTTTTTAGGACACCCAATGTATCCAAATATTAAAAAACTTGTTCGCATACACAAATGGACACGAACGCACAATTTTATGGTCGTATAAACTTAAAAGTAGTCTGTTATGCCATTTAGACATATTTGGAGTCCAATTTTATAGTAGTGAAATGTGCAATGGTGGATGAGTTGGCATACCACAATCCGTAACCTTTCACGAGTTTCTTTGGCACAAGCATCTCCAAGAGCAGCAAAGTTTTCCAGGCAACCCAATCCATACACAACAAATTCATGAGGCTTCACGGTTTGAAGGTCCAAGACCTGCTACCAACAAGAAACCAACTTAATTTGTGTTCCAGATCAATCCACAAATGTATTTTTTTTAGAACTGCAGCAATATTATTACCCAACCAACAAGAAAAGTACAAGCCACAAGGGAAAAAACAGCAGCCAATAAAACTATACAGCACCAAAACAAACAGCAAAAAGCAAACAACCGAACGAAAACACAAGAAACCACCGAAACGGCACCAAACAGCAGCCACCCCCTGTTTGCGAGAAACAAACAGCCGACTGCAATGACACAGAGCAGGCTACCTCAGCCTCCCCAGCTCGCGACTGCCCCGACTCCGAATCCACAAATGTAATTAATTTGTGTTGCTAATCTTAGGACCGTTTGCCTCTTAGTAACTAAACACTTATAACCTCTTACCCAATAAGGAATAACAACAATATATCCGTGTCATATTGGTAGCAGAGAATCTTTTTTACAACAAAATTGGATTTATTGGACAGCAACAATTTCGACCAAACAAGGAAACACCATATCCAAAGGTGTTGTAATAAGTTTACGGGACATCTTTATGCGTCTTAACTTAACATGTTTACTAGGACACCTTTAGTAGAAAAAAGTGTCATGTAAACACATCTATTGACATGACACCTGTTTTTATACGGTTGGGTTCCGATAAGAAGTGTGAGAAGTGGTTATCAACCGTTGGATGAGAAATGAACGAACATTAGGATGAGAAATGAACGAACATTAGGATGAGATGCACCGAGATAATATGTATCGGGTGCACCGGATAATTGCCTTTTAAGCCGCAATTCATGGAAGAGTATTTGATTAAAAGTGATCGACAGTTTAAAAGTACTTCTCACCAAAAATGACACTTCTGACGTGATCTCATGCCTGTTTTATAAACATTTTTTCAAACATATTCTATAAAATGGCTAATGCGACTTTTATTTTATTATAAATGTCCTAAAAACATGTTTATAACGCCCAAAAACATTTATAAACTTATAACGAACACTGTAGTGTAACCAGAGAACATCATATATATATATATATATATGAATAATGACATGGATTTTATAAATAAAACCTGTTCTTCGCCCATTAAATCTTGCAATTTAGATTTAAGCACATTGCCTTGGCGGCCACCGCTCTTAGAATTAACAAAAACAACCACCGGCGATTCAGGGGTACCGAGAGGAGATTTATCACCATCACCATTATCGACGAGGCAAAGACTGGTAACGCCGTAATGTCGTTTTCCGGCATCAATGCTTTTAGCCGCAATCGCGTCACGGATTGCAAGGCGCAAATATGCTGGCATCGTCATTTTCCGCCTCAACTCACCTCTCGAAACCCTCATTCCCGACAATGAACACCCTTTGATCGATTCTATCACAGATGACTTACTTCCGGATTTATTCATCATGCCCTCTGGCCCCGATGACACCATTTTCATTTGGATTCTATCTCCGAAATCCTCAATGTCATCAGAAACGATTATTATTGTATGAGGCCGATCTGAAATCGACGTTAAGTTTCTAGAGAAATAGCATGATGTGGGCGGTGGTGGAGGTCGTATTTTTCATGTCCGGCGGAGGTGAAATTATGTTTTTTCTTCTGTTATTTTTATGTTTTCGATCGATTCCCATAATATAGCTCCACGAGAAATCGGTACGTGCTCTCGAGATATATAAAATTGGGAATTTCAGTTTGATTCTCATATTGCATCAAATATCATTAATATTTGAGTAAATTACGGATTTGGTCCCCGTGGTATGTCGATTTTTACGGATTTTGTCCCTAAACTTCATTTATTATGGAAATGGTACCAGTGGTATGCAGTTTCCGTTGGATTTGGTCCCTAGACCAAACGGCCATCCAACAAATCCGTTAACTCCAAGGTCATTTTCGTCTTTTAACCTTATTACCATTTTAACATTATTTTTTAATTATTTTCTTGTCTTTTTGTGTTTTGTCGTTTTCCATGTTTATTATATTATATTTAAATGTTAATATTATATTATATTTAATAATATTATAGATATATATATACACACACACATATACAATATATATACACACAGATCGAATCACACACCCCCACCTCCTAGATCAAACATGCAAAGCAAATTCCGATGGCGAGTAGCAAGCTCGAGAATGTGAAGGAAGCAGCCATTATCGATGCTGACACGTTGACGAGTTCGGTTTTGAAACTTGGTTACGCGCTCGTTAAAGCCCGTGAACCGTTGAATACGGATATGAAGAACCTGGAGGAGCAATCGGAAGATGGGGAAGTCGATGAGTTTTGGCTCATTTTGTCGAGCTTTTTGGAGACCGCCGAGAAGTAGATCGCGTGGATGCTCGAGAAAGGAAAACGAATGATTGTACTTGTGAAAAGCACGGTCGATTACTTTCACGGAAACTCTGGGAAGGATGGAGGGTTACGATTGTTTTTTGTTGTACGAGATTTCCTAATCATTTTAGAGAAGGCATGTAAAGAGATTTAGGTCACTCCTATAAAGCCACCGACACAGAAAACTGATGACCCGACACAGAAAAACCGATGACCTGAATCACATAAAAGGTGATCTCCTTAATGATATTGTAACACTGTGTATATATATATATATATATATATATATATATATATGTATATATGTGTAACACCCGTAAAACTCCCAATCTCGATTTATGCAACTTTAGATTCGCCTAACTCTTATGTGTGCCATCACTACGTTCTATGAACCTTACTTGTCAAACATTATGTGCATGCATGCTTTTGGACCCAAACTGGTTGTTCTTGGTGGGAAGGGGGTTTCGGTACACTCTGTGCAAGAGTGACACCGCGAGAGTGCCCCTAGCACAATCGCATGTCACAATTGCAGGCCATGTACCACTCTCGGTACACTATGTGCAAGAGTGACACGGCGAGAGTGCCCTGGGCACAATCGCGTGTCATAATCACCGGGTGTCCAGGGTTGGTCGCGGTACACTTCTCACGAAAGTGCCCGTGCGAGAGTGCCCTTGGCACAATCGCCGGGCATACTCGCCGTCGGGGTACTACCTTATATAAGATGCGATTTTTAGCTCTTAGATTACACACTTCATTCCAAATCAGTTCCAGCCGAATTTCTTAAGGAGCCAAAGTCAATTTCACCCACTTTTAATCCCTCTATCTTCATTAAATCCCCACTAGGGTAACACTTCATTTATTGAGGATCTTAGAGCATTTGGGAACATTTATTGAAGAATTCTTCCAAGGGTTTTAGCATCTACAACTCCAAATCACATCTTGCATTTCTCCACATCTAGGGTTTCATCCATTTTCTAGGTTTTGGTCTAAAAACCTAGATTAGTGAGTTTTCTAACCTACTTTAAGTTAAATCCATGTTATTCACTTGCTATTTTACTTGTTCCTTTACTCTCTTGGAAACCCTAATTTTGAGGGGAGTGACCCATGGCTTAATGGAGGTAACCATGGCTTATGGGAGCACTTGATGGGTTTAATACGTGGATACTATGTATTTATGACTTGGAAGGCTTAAGATTCCTACTCTATGATTATGAGTCTACTTTAAATATTAATGAACATGTCTTAATGATGAAGCTAGACAACCTACTTGGCTTATTTAGTATGATGACCCCATACGAGACCATGTGCATCTTTATATGTGAAATACATGCTCTAGTAGAGGGTGAATATAATATGAGGCTACGAGGGAGCCCCTTGATTCTAATATTGTCTCTACTCATATGTTATAAATGGGGGCTCGTGCATCGATTGTATATATTGGTGTGTCTTATGATTATATTGGGTTTTGAATGAATCAAGTTAAGTGTTCACTAGGAGGACATAGTCTTGGGCACCACCCTATGGATATGTGCGTAGACCCTTGCCATTTTGGGGCAATGCCTGTGTTGTCCCCGGATGTGTCGGGCCTTTGCTGTCGCTTTTATGCGGATGGCACTAAGGTATCTCGACTCTTTGGGTGGAACTTCTTGATGTTATGGGTCTCCCCCATTGACATCAAATCTACCTATAGAAACTGGGATAATGATTCTTATGCGTACATGTTATTTGTATGTGTCATTAATTGGGATTACTCATCAAGCCTTGTCTTGACACTTGTTTGAATGTTGCCTTGAATCTCAGGTTCTAGCGGAGCCGTTGTTAAGAAAGATTAGGCTGAGCGTGTGAGCCTCGGGGATATGCTTTGGGGACGCGAACTATAGAAGACTTACATGTTTAGAAATAACAACCCTTTTGTAATCTTAATTCCTCAATAGGATTTAGATTAGTTGGTTGTTATAAATCCTTCATTGACTACAATTGTAATTTAACTCCAATACTTGTAATTCCCCTTTTGGGGTGGCTCTTGATGATTTATATACCGCTCTTTCGTATTATGAAAGCTTTTGTTTACCCATTTTTAGGGTGTTACAAGTTGGTATCAGAGCGTTGGTTTAAGCGAACTAGGTGTTGACCTTAGTATACCTAGACTTAAACCGAATTGCCCTTATGATTTTCCATGACTATGGGACCAACGGAATTGCAGTTATTAAAAATTGTGGTGATGATGAAAAGGATTCTTATGTGTGGTATATTCAAAATTTCATAGGGCTCGTGTTATGGTGAATATATTCATACATGAGCGTTCTTGAATTTGTTATTATAATGCTTAATGATTGTAGTAGTACGTTACACACCGTTAATATTTGAAAGAATTAACTGGTATGGTATCTATCATGTGTGGCAGTTTACCATGGTAAATACGAGGAGCCGAGTGGAGAATCTAGAGGCAGGCCAAGAGAACAGTATGACAGCATGGGAAGACCCGAGACCCCCGAATCAAGGAGGTAATCCCCCTACCCCTCCTATCCCTCAGATGTTAAGGGGCATTGTTGACCTTATTCCCCAAGTTAACACTGCGGTGGAGGAACCAGTGTTGGAGGAGGTAGACCCCCAATCCGTTATGATGGAAAGCTTTCTGCAGATGATGAATTCTGCAATGGACAAGAGGGATGAAAGGTTCCTGAAGTTACTAGAGGATCGAGATGCTAGCCACCGGAGGAACTAAGCGGTCACGGAGAATGCTGTACTTGGTTCGGGTGGAGTGGTCCATGTTGTTGACACAGATGAAAGGGTGGTCACAGAAGAAGAGAGAAGAGAAAAGGGCTGCTCCTACAAGACATTCCTCTGTTGTAAGCTGCCCGAGTTTGCGGGTTCCGATGATCCTGTAGCTTGTATGAACTGGATCAGGGAGATTGAGCAGGCCTTCCGGGCTTGTGATTGTTGGGAGAGCCAAGGGGTGAAATTTGGTTCTCAGATGTTCAGGGGTGCGGCCCTCACATGGTGGAACATCTTCACTTCGACCTTGGAGGCCTCGGTTCTGGCCAAGATGAAATGGGAGACGTTCAAGAAGAAGGTTCTAGAGGAATACTGCAACGAACAGAAAATGGACCGGATCGATGAGGAATTCCGATCACTTAAGAAAGGGAACTCAACTGTGCGGGAGTACACCCGCTTGTTCATGGAAAAGCTCAATCTGGTGGGGCACGTGGCCCCGATTGAGAAAGAAAAGGTTAAGGCATACCTCAAGGGGATACCGGCGGACATGATGGCCATGGTCCGCAACTCTAAAGTTGTTACACAGCGGGAAACAATAGAGGAGGCAAAGATGATGGAGACCGTCTAAGTGAGGGGAAAGGAGGAGAAGGTAGTTGTTGGTGAAAAGAGGAGATGGGAAGGGTCGACCGGACCCACTCGAAAGTTTAGACCGTTTAATGGGGGAAGGAATGGTGATCCCCGACGCGATGTAAGATGGTGCCATAATTGCAAGAGCAAGTATAGTGTCCCATGCAACACTAGGCCACACCCTAACCCGACCGAATGTGCAAAGTGCGGGAAGAGAGATCAGGCGGTGCGAGATTGCCCGATCCGAGGACCGGTTTGCTTCGAGTACCGAGAACCAGGGCACATCAAGAGGGATTGCCCGAAGTTGACGGGGGAAAACCAGATTGCACCAAGTAGTGTGCCGGTCAAGAGAGAGAATCCGCCGAGGGAACCGAGCCGAGCCTTTCAGATGACCGTCGCGGAGGCGAGGGAGACCGCCGATGTTGTAACGGGTACGTTTCTCGTAAACTCCTTTCCTGCTCGTATATTGTTTGATTCGGGAGCGAACCTTTCTTTTGTGTCGAATTTGTTTTGCAAGCACTTTACCCTTCCAGCTAATACCCTTCCGGACACCCTAATAGTAGAGGTAGCTAATGGGGAACAAGTGTTAATCCGGGAGTGTTTTGGTAAGTGTACCTTGGATTTTGATGGGAACCTTTTTGAAGCAAATTTGCTGCCTATGGAAATCGATGGATTTGATGTGGTTTTGGGTATGGATTGGTTGACCGAGAATAGGGCCGAAATTCTTTGTACGAAAAAGATGATCCGTATTCCGACGTCAAAAGGTGACGTAGTATCAGTATATGGGGAAAAACGGGAAAGAACTACTTCAATAATCTCTTCGCTGACGGCTCGGAAATTCCTTGCCAAAGGGTACTCGTCGTATTTGGCCTACATCATAGACACAAAGTTAGAAAAGAAAAGATTGGAAGAGGTGGATGTGGTGCGTGATTACCCATATATTTTTTAGGAGGATCTACCCGGTTTACCACCGGAGCGGCAAGTGGAATTCCATATAGACCTCACCCCGGGGGTGGCCCCGATTGCATGTGCTCCGTACCGGTTGGACCCAACCGAGATGAAAGAAATGATGTCGCCACTACAAGAATTGTTAGAGAAAGGATTTATCCGGCCAAGCTCGTCGCCCTGGGAGCTCTGATGTTGTTTGTGAAAAAGAAGGATGGGTCAATGCGAATGTGCATAGACTACCGAGAAATGAATAAGGTGACGTTAAAGAATAAATACTCGGTTCCCCGAATTGATGATCTCTTTGACCAACCACAAGGGGCGGGATGCTTCTCCAAGATTGATTTGAGGTCCGGATACCACCAAGTGAGGGTGAAGAAGAGCGATGTTCCGAAGACGGCTTTCCGGACACGGTATGGACACTATGATTTTTTGGTAATTCCGTTTGCGTTAACGAACGCGCCGGCCATGTTTATGGACTTGATGAACCGCGTATTCGTCCCTTCTTGGACAAGTCGGTGATAGTCGTTATCGACGATATCTTAATCTACTTTAAAGACGAAGTCGAACACGGACAACACTTACGAGAAGTATTGGAAGTTATTCGGAGAGAAAGGTTGTTTGCTAAGTTCTCAAAGTGTGAGTTTTGGTTACGAGAGGTTCAATTCTTGGGACATGTGGTGTCTCGAGATGGGGTGAAGGTGGACCCAGTAAAAGTTGAAGCCATGACAAACTGGAAACCCCCCACGAGCCCAACGGAAATCAGAAGCTTTTTGGCCTAGCCGGGTACTATAGACGATTTATTCAAGACTTCTAAAAATCGCTACACCGCTTACCTCTCTGATAAGGAATAATGTCAAGTTTGTGTGGACTACCGCTCAAGAGAAAGCCTTAGAGACTCTTAAGAAGAAACTGTGTGAAGCTCCAATCTTATCCTTACCCAAAGGATCGGTGGACTTTGTGGTTTATAGCGATGCTTCAAGAATGGGACTCGGTTGTGTGTTGATGCAAAGAGGGAAGGTGATAGCTTATGCGTCACGACAACTAAAGGACCATGACAAGAATTACCCAACTCATGATTTGGAGTTGGCGGCGGTGGTTTTTGCTTTGAAGTTATGGCGACACTATTTGTACGGGACGAAATGCACTCTTTTTACCGATCACAAAAGTCTCAAGTATATCTTCGACCAAAAGGAACTAAATATGCGACAACGGAGGTGGCTCGAACTTTTGAAGGATTATGATTGTGAGTTACTTTAACACCCCGGGAAAGCCAACGTGGTGGCGGATGCCTTGAGCCGAAAGGACCACGGAGGTGGGATCAAGCTAAACCTCAACCGAATCGATGTTGTATCAAGTTTGATGGAGAGCATAAAAACAAGTCAATTGGAGGCACTTCGGGAAGAGAACCTTAAGGCCGAAGTCATGGTAAAGCAACGGAGCTACTAACGGAAGATAGTCGCGGCCTCAAACTCTTCCAAGGCTGGATTTGGGTGCCGAAAATTGGTGGTAATCGTGAGCTACTTCTTGAGGAAACTCACAAGTCTCGATACTCTATACATCCCGGTAGCACAAAAATGTATAGGGACTTAAAGTTGAATTATTGGTGGCCGGTGATGAAGCTCGATGTGGCCAAGTATGTGGGAACTTGTGTGACGTGTCTCCAAGTCAAGGCACAACACCAAAAGTCGTATGGAGGTTTGCAATCCTTGAAGATTCTGGAGTGGAAATGGGACAACTCACAATGGATTTCGTGACAAAGATACCGAAGACGTTACGAGGTCATGATACTATTTGGGTGATCGTGTACCGCTTGACCAAAAGTGCACACTTTTTAGCGATGCGGGAGACCTTGCCTTTGGACAAGCTAGCAAGACTTTACATCAACGAGATCGTGTCGAGACACGAGGTGCCTCTATCCATTGTGTCCGATAGGGATAGCCGATTCACTTCTAATTTTTGGGCTAGCTTCCAAAAGGAATTGGGGACGAAGGTAAAACTAAGTACGGCCTACCATCCCCAAACGGATGGTTAAAGTGAAAGGACAATACAAACCCTTGAAGATATGCTTATATCGTGTGTCATAGATTTTGGTGGGAGTTGGGACATACACCTACCTTTGGTGGAATTCACATACAACAACAGTTACCATTCAAGCCTTAAGGCCTCTCCGTTTGAAGCCTTGTATGGTCGTGGGTGTAGAACCCCCGTTTGTTGGCTTGAAGCGGGAGAGAAGCAATTTGCGGGATCGAAAATTGTTCAAGAGACCGCGGATAAAGTAAGGGAAATTCGAGAACGATTGAAAGCGGCTCAAGACCGACAAAAGAGTTATGCGGATAAGAAAAGTCGACCAATCGAGTTCCAAGGGGGGGATCGAGTCATGCTGAAAGTGTCGCCGTGGAAGGGGATCATCCGGTTTGGAAAGAGCGGGAAACTTAACCCACATTTCCTTGGGCCATTCACGATATTGGAAAGGATTGGACTTCAAGCCTATAAGCTAGACCTACCGCCGGAGATGGATGGAATTCTACCTTCGATGTGTACTACCTACGAAGGTGTTTGGCCGAGGAGGAAAGCGTGATTCCATTGACGAAAATTCGGGTTGACAATGGAAATCGTTGGGTTGAGGAGCCGGAGGCTATACTTGAATCAAAGACTAAGAAGCTCCGTCACAAGGACGTGACAATAGTAAAGGTTCAATGGAAACATCATCGTGGGGCCAATGTGACTTGGTTGTCTTTATACAAGTACATATGTTTTCCCAAAAATCAGGAAGACAATCCATAAACTTTCATAGGACTTCTTCATTGTCATACACTCTACCTAACAGCTTTAAGTCATTAAGAAGACTGTTAAAGCGGTTATAGTAGTTGGAGAGAGATTCTCCCTTTTCATGAGTAAAAAGTTCATATTTTCTAACAAGGGCAATTTTTTTGCTCTTATTAACTTCATTTGTACCTTCGTATAAAACACACAGAGTGGACCACATTTCTTTGGCAGTAGAGAAATTTAACAGAGAGTGGTACACTTCATCATGAAGAGAGAGAGCAATGATGGCCCTGCCTTTGGAATCTAAAGACACAAGACGTTTTTCTTTATCGGTATATTTCTTGGGATTCTTAAGGATATAACGACCAGTGGAAGCAAATTTTTCTTCATCAAATGAATCATCAGAATCATCTTGAGTTGCACATTCTTTGCCAGATTTTTGAGTTTCATAGCGAGCCCAAACTCTAGGGACAATTGGTCCCTTACTGAGAATAGTGGGATATCTGCTATCCACTCCTTCCATGAAAAGCATCACTCTGCTTTTCCACAAAAAGAAGTTGTTTGGGTTAAACTTTAGAGGTTTTGCAATAGAGCCATTTTCAGGAAAAGTGTTTTGTAAAGAAACTTCATTGATTGAGGAGGAAGCAACCATTGTAGATCAAGTTTATTGATATTGAACTTTCCTGCTCGGATACCACTCGTTAGTCCTAGATGGCTAATAAGAATAAGAACAAGTATTGTAGGGGGGGTTGAATACAATACACAAAATTTTCACTTAATTTAACTCTTTATTGATTTATAAAATCAAGAATTACACATAGAACGCTTAGATTGTTGCGGAAAGAACAGATGAAATCTATTGTAACAATCTTCACAAAGTAAAACTGAAAACTACACAACTTCTAAAAACACAAAGATTTAAAGCTATTTAGTTCAATGGAGAAGAAAAGCAGAATGTCTTGTGCACTGATAAATCTTCTAGAGGAGTAATTTGCATGGAGAAGTCTTCATCTTTAAATAGTATCATGAGCATTTAATGCATGGGACACTTGTCACTTTGTCATTTGAGGGTCGGGTTGACTTTCAAAAGTTGAAGTGTCTTTTCCTATTTTTCGTGGTACTAAAAAGCTTTGATTGTGACTGTTGGGTTTTTATGCGATTTGTAACCGATAAACGCAGCGGAAGTTAAAATATTTTGGTTACAAAATTATAGAAAACATTTCTAAATCAAAATCCAATCGGATCCAATGAAGCATTTAACTAAATAATCACACACCATAGGGTGTTTAGAATTGTACCTTTTTTGGGATCTGTTGTGGTTGAACGATCGGGGCACTAAGAAATCAACGCAGATTTCTTCTAACGGTATCCACACACGAACACGCGAATTCCACCGAGTGCTAGCCCAAAAGAACCCCTTAATTCTAAATATGCGTATGTGTATATTCGGATTCAGAGAATCGAATTGGTCGTCCGAAAACAAATGACATGACATCCTATTTATATTGACAGTAAATATGATATATGTCTATCTGCATTTAATTGATATCAAATCATTTGAATTCGAATAATTATCTGGATAGTTTCTCAATAATTATCTAAATAATAATTATAATTATCTAAAAGATAATTATTCATATTTACAGATAGAACCCTGTAATTATCATAATTACATTTACACATATTATTTAGTTATTCTTTCAAGAATAACTATTTAACTGTCCAACATGACTTTAACGGGTTTCTTTCTAATGGAAGCAAACGTGCTCTTTGTGTGCGACCCTTTAGGTTTACATACTCATTGGTAGCATTTCTGTGTGACACGTGTCGTGGGCACATAGTAACCTACAATCTTCCACTTGCACACGATACACAGTAACACAGACGGTGGTAAGCGTCTAGCAACACGTCACCGCCCCCAAGGCTTTGTAAATGTGCTTTTGTCTTCAAGCAATTTTGATTGATTCAATCAATCACATAGTAGAATCATTTATTATCCTTTTGCCTCACGATATTTGTTTTGAACTTAAGGTATAGATCTATCTCATCCTTTATAGTTCAAAGATTATGTTTCTCGATCCCAACATATTTGATTATACAAGTTCCATTAGTCCAACTAATCCACTTGTTCATGCATGTAAATCAAACTATGTCATCGAGGGGCCCAAAAATATCTCTCTCATCTTGAGAGGAGCAAATCCCATGTTGCATGTACACGACTAACTACACAATTCATGTTATACCCAACATAGCCCTTATGGCTACCCGGTTAAATGTAACGTTAGACTATATCAAAGCATAACACTCGTTGTGCATTAGGTCCCAATGCACATCTCAGGTCTGAGGATAAAAGAGTGTTTTACTATCTCAGGACTCACCTTATGACGCTGATCTATGAGGTGATCCTGACCGTGGGTCTTGTCCAACGCTTTGTGCACCGACAAACGCATGTGACTCTGGTTGCACCCAGTGCACTTCCAACTTGGACTATGACCGAACTTCACAATGATCTGGATTTATTACCAGTCCCCTGGTAATAATCAATCAAGGACGATTCTAAACAATATGAACATCATATTTGTTTATAGATACTTAAACATGCTAATAAAGAACACAATAACTGTTTAATGTTCCAAAATTTAAATTTACTAAAATTCTTGGTTAGAAAGATTTAAACCTATGGAACTACCATGAACATCATGATTGTTCTAACAAATAGGATTTATAAATAAATGTGCATTTAAGCTCTCACAGCTTATATTACCTCCATAATATATATATATATATATATATATATATATATATAGTGTTAGGTTCATTTGAGAAGTCTAAATATTTTGAGAAATAGAGAAGTGATCGTGACTCTTCGATTAAATGCGCTGATTTTGAACACGGAAGGGTATTTTGGTAATTAGTCATCCTGTTTACAAAAAACACGGGCTGAGTTCATATATGAATCTGTGTGATTCACATATGAACTATACGTTCATATATGAACCTTTGTAATTCACATATGAACTCTTTATAACTAATTCATATATGAATCTTGTGATTCATATATGAACCTTTGTGTTTCATATATGAAACTAATTAATTGTAGGTTCATATATGAATCAGTTGAACCAATTAACTGATTCATATATGAATCTTTGTGTTCATATATGAACCTTTGTAATTTACATATAAACTTTTTTTAACTAATTCATATATGAACCTTTGTGTTCATATATGAACCTTAATGATTTATATATGAATTTTTTTTAACTAATTCTCATATGAACAAATTAACTGATTCATATATGAATCACAAAGGTTCATATATGAATTAGTTAAAAATATTTTATATGTGAATTACAAAGGTTCATATATGAACACAAAGGTTCATATATGAATCACACAAATTCATATATGAACACAAAGGTTCATATATGAATCACACAAATTCATATATGAACACAAAGGTTCATATATGAATCACACAAATTCATATATGAACCTGTCCCGCGTATTTTTTACGAAACTACCCTAAATACCCCTGAGCGTCGTTTATTAATTAATGTGGACGCGCGCATTAATCAGGTGTAACGCGAATTTCTTGACCGTGGATTATTTAATCCAATGGATATGATCACTTCTCTATTTCTCAAAATATTTAGACTTCTCAATTGAACCCTTCCCTATATATATATATATATATATATATATATATATATATATATATATCTTACTACAATTTTAGTCATCATGGTTAGTGTGGAAACTAGCATCTGTGTATCCCAAGACACGCAAATCTCTTTCCTAACCATTGTGCGGTAAGAACATATCTTTAGTTCTTCTTAGATACTTCAGATTGTTCTTTACTGCTATAAAGTGAGCATCACTTGAGTCTAACTAAAATCTTCTCGTCATGCTTAAGGCACACGAGATGTTCGGTCTCTTAGTACATAAACATGGTGTACATGTTTGTACCAATGGTCGAAGCATGGGAACACCCTTTATTCGGTTCATGTACTATTGACAAACCTCCTTTCTTATAACCCCTTTATCTTGAAGTGTTTTAAGATTTTGTCAATGTATGTACTTTTGGCTTAATCTAATGAAGCACTTTGATCTATAACAATATATCCTTACACCAAGGAATTGTCTCTTAGATCCTTTATCGTGAAATACTTCATTAGTCAGGTTGTACACCTTCAAGCATTAGGATGTCATTTATGATGATCAAGAATACTATCATGCTCCCACTAACCTTGTTGCATATATGTTGATCCCAGATTAGTGCATACAATAGGAAATCAACAGTAAATATCAACAATCAGAATGATTTCCAACAGTCATCCATATAACTTGAATAAACCTATCAGAGAGTTTACACAGTGTTTGCAATTCAGAATAATGATGACTAAATGATAATGAACGATTAACCTATTTTCTAAGGCTAAGGGGCTGTTTACCAAGTTTTCTATTAAGCCCTGTATGGGTAAAGTTGTCTTACCCGATAAATTTGTCTATCCAGATAAAAATATATAGTTGTTTACTTTTTCTTTCTGAATTAACGTCTGACTAATTAAAATGACCTTCTTACCCTTTGGTACAAAAAATCATCAGATTAGCAAATTCATAAAAAAATTTGAAGAAAAATCAAAATCAAGAAACCCATCTGATACCCATGGTTTCTATCGACAGTACCGATGGTTTCTATCAACAAACCCATTTGATACCCACAAATCACCGATTGAAGTACAGAAGAAAATCAACAAACCCATGTGAAGAAAAACCCAAGTTTGAAGAAACTTCAGATCGATTTATGGTGATGCATGGAGTTCAAATGGGTAACCGATTTTAGAGATAAGGGTTTTGATTTGGGGTATTAGGGTCTCGATTTTGTTCTCGGTGATGTGTCAAACTCAAGAGAAAAGAGGATGGAAGCAACGATTTCAGGAGGAGATGTAAGGTCTCGATTTCAGGAAGAAGATGCAGCAACAGTCGCCGGAGAAACGGCAACAGCAGTCGCCGGAGAAAGAGGGAAACAGAGGTGCCGGCGAAAGAGGGAAGCGGCAGGTATGGCTGTCAGAGCAAGGTTGCTGTCGTCGTCGATGGAGAAGGTGTGGGAGAATGGGGCTGTAAGTGGAGAACTGGAGATTGAGAGAGTAGGGTTTAAGGATGCTCTTTTTTTAAGGGTAGAAATGTCACTTTTCCATCTTAATGTGGACAACACCTCTAAACCCACTGTGCGAATAAGCCCAAGTCTGTGCGATTAAGTCACAAGTAAACATCAAAAAATGTCTGCGCGAATAAGCCGGTTTTTTCATTAAGTCAATTAAGCCGCAAGTAAACACACCCTAAGTAAACTAATTATATCTAGGCCTAATCTAATCAGGTACATGGCCCATTACAATAATTAAGCCCAAATTAAACATTTACAATTTACTCCCTTGAACTTCCATTCAATCTGATTTAATCCCAACAATCCCCCCCCCTTTGAATCGAAGTTCAATCTCATGCCAGTTCTCGACGTATCTCTTTCAGAGTGCGAACAGAATCTCGAAGCTTCGGATTGCTTTACGAAACTCCATGCGGTCTTCAACAAGTTCCAAGGCTTCTCGGGCGTTTATTTCGTTTCGATTTGCAGCAAACGAAATCCGGAGTTCCTTTTCCTTGGAGATTATGTCTCTAAGCGCATCTCTGACCTTTAGAAGAGTTCCGTCGCAGAATCTTTCAACTTGACTAAATCTGAGAAACTTCTTCTCGTTCTGTTCGTTGAGATATACGATTCCGAATTCTGGTTGTAGTAGCAACGAGTTGACATGATACATTTTCAGCTCTAGAGCATTTTGATCGGGTTTCAACGGGCTGATCTTCTTCGTTCGATGTTCTACTCCCATCTGAAAATCTGTAATGTAAGACATCATCACCTTGTGTTTCAAAAAATGCTTTACAGCTTCGAGCGCTTTGGTGATGTGGAGTGGTCGGATTGTTCGAGTTCGAAGGTCTTTGAATAAGGCGTGAAAGTCTTTCAGTCGGAGATTCTTGAAGTCGGCTTCGGAGAATTTCCATTCATTTCCATCTTCGCGTTTAGTCGTAAAGACTGGATACCAGATCTTCAGAATTCTGCCAGATTGTAGGTTCACAACTTCGATGATCTTGTGCTTTGTTCTGACCTGACTGACTGGTAGACACTTTTTCATTGCCTCTAAGTACTGTTTCTTATACGCATCGTCGAACTTGGATAATCCTAGGCAGAATGTTGGATCAAGTACACGCAGTTTGTGTACAAACAACTTCTTCAGAGAATCCTCTAGGAAGGGGACGAGGACGATGATTTTCTCCCATCGGACAGGTTGTTGTGGAGGTTGAGGTTGATCAGAAGATGTTTGTTGCTGAAGAGATGTCGGATGTGTTGTTGTAGAAGTCTCGGGAATCTGATTAGCATAGATTAGGGTACTCTGAAGGTTTTGCAGTAGGAACTGATCGTAGTCTATTTCATCGTCGGTATCGGTAGGAAGGATCAGGTTTACCTCGAAGTTTATCGCACTGGCGGCTTTTTGATACCATGCGTTTTTGGTCTCCGAGTCGATCTTAGAATCAGGATCTATCAGATCAAGTGCGGGCCTTTCCGGTGCAGAATATACGATCAATACCTGAGATTCTCCCTCGGGCTTTTCAACCGTTGGGTCTTCATCGTCTGAGATGTCCATATCGATGACCATCTCGGCTAGACTCAGTTGGGCTTCAGGTTGGTCTTCGGATTGTACCACAACTGATGGTTCCGGTTGAACCGTTGGAGTAGTTTCAGGGGCGATTGGTTTAGACTCTGATAGTCGTTGTCGTTTGTTCTCCCCCTCACGGTGATCAGGATCATCCTGGTCATCGTGGCGTCGCTTGAGTCCGTCGGCTTGACTCTTGCAGGTGTTCTCAAGAGAGGCGACTCTGTCGGACAAAATAGTAAGGGCGTTCTGAACGTCCTTCAGAGTCGTGTCAAGCTGGTCCAATCGGTTGGTTACGGATGACGGCTGAGCAGATGTTTGCGATCGGAGTACTGGGATGAGATCGGCTTCAGTCGAGGAGTCAGTGTTAGATCATGGTCTTTAGATCATCCACCGAGTAAGTTTGCTGAGCTGGTGCCGGTGGAGGTGTCGGTCTGGTTTCGGTTTCGACCACTTTTTCCTTCCCTTTGAGTAAGCTTTTCACTTTATCGAGCTCCGTTCTGAACTCCTGTTCCATTGCTTCCCAGACAGTCTTTAAGGCGCCGTCCAGATACTTCCTTGACACAATGTTGGGTAAATCACTGTCGGGATCACTTAGATTGCCCGTTGAGGTCACGACTATTGATTCCACAGAAGTGCCACCTACGTTCATAGCTGGCGTGACGTTGGCTATGGTAGGATTTCCATCCGATCCTCGTATTCCGCTCAAGGGCAGACATACTACGGATGTTCCGATCGGGTCACTAAGAGCACCGATGGTAGCAGTCTCGATCTGTGTCCTAGCCAAAGAAGATGTAATAATAGCAAATGGCTCTAGACTCAATGGTGCACAGAAAGAAGTCGAGAACGGGGGAGACTGTTCTCTTGTTTCCATATTGATACGCTCCGAGTGAGAGATCGAAGGACTTTGTGCTATGTCCTCGTGAGAAGTTGAAACAACCAACTGTTGAGAGCTGGTTGAGTGGCTAGGGGGGCTGTGCAATTGCGTCGCTAGGTCCACGACGGCTTCTTCAATACCTCGTCCCAACAAATGAGACGAGATAGCAGATGTGGCTACCTGGGCGACACTGGTTTGGATTTGCTTAATAGCCTCTCTTGTTCTTAGGTTTGATCTCTCGTGATTTTGTTTTGACCTCCATTCTCTCCGACTCGCATGTTCTAAATTTTCAACTAATACTCCCTCCTCTCTCCTTATGTCTCCTATAATTGGCTCGGATGTAGGGATCTCGGAGGGTGTGGGTGAGTCGAACGGAGTTTATTCAGTCATGGGGGTTTGACGTCCGATACGGGGTGGTATTAATGAGGCACAAATGGTTTGATCCCTATCGGTGTCAGTTGTGTCGGAGTCGACAACATCGGCTTGGGTGAACGGTGATATGGGTTTTGTTGTGTTCGTTCCGGGGTCTCGATCAAGCATATGGGCGGCAGTGACAACCGGGACCTCGTGTAGGGATGTCGACGGTCCGGCGTCATCAGGTGTAAGGGTGTGTGAAGGGGTAGTTGGTCGAACGGAGGGTTGTCGGGATGGTTGGCTGGTACCATGTCGGCTAGATTGGCTTGTACCGGCACGCGTACCCAATGCACCGCCCACGTCTATTCCCCTCCCCGAGTGTACTCTCAACACGCCCCGTCCGGGACCCCCAGCTACCCGGACTCTACCTCCACGTGTCCTTGGAGCCTCATGTCACTCGGGTCTAACTCCATGGGGAGGTCCCTCCGGCTCTGGCTGGACCACAGGAGCACCTACACCTAACGCTCTTCTATATTCTATCACACTCGGTGCATTGGGGTTTGCGTGTGCCAGTAGGGCTTCAGGTATAGGCATGGCTTGGACATTAGACGGGTTTCGAATCACAAGGTAGTGTAAGTTAAAAGGAGGACATACTGGGTAGTTCATGCATCGCGGTATGTTTGGATTCGCGTCTATATGCTGACGGATGGCCAATGACACGAGCCTTGGGTATGGAAGGAATTTCTTCTCCTTCGTTCCGCCGTTCGCCCGTATAGTCTGAACTAGCTCGCGCCAGATGATCATAGCAAAGTCGATGTGGCGGTTGTAGCAGACGGCGAGAAAGAGGCGTAGGAAGTCGGTTGTGCACTGGTCGATCCCCTTCCATCTGGAGGATAGACACCTGTTCAGAATCGTGAACAGGGTGTACCAGATAGGCGCCAGATATTTGCGATTGAAGGCTGAGGGGCGGTTCAGTGCATGGTTGTATCCGAGAGCACCGATGTCGGCGCAGAGAGTGTTGTCGTCGACAACAAGGTCGTAGGCAGCACGGCCGCCGACAGTAGCTTCGGGTAATGCTAGAAGACATCGAAAAGACTCCGGTGTGAGCGTGAACGGATGATGATCGATCATCGCCGTAATCGTCTAAGAGTTGAGTGCCGTGACGACTTGACTGGAGCGCCAAACTTGATATAGGTAAAGAACTGGAACGTCGGTGGTAGCGGTGAGTGCCTCGTGAAGTGGATGTCCAAGAAGGATGTCCACGACCACACGATGTTGGTGATTGTTCGCCACAATTTCAATACCATGATCTACTGGAACCAAGGCGTTGTCAGCCTCTTCGTCAATAAACTCCTATTGAGGAGGATTTCCTTGTTGTGGTTGTTGATTCGCCATTTGATTACCAGAAAGACAAGGTGTTAGAATACAGGCGGATGAACAATTATTGGTGCGTACCTTGGCAAAAATCGGCTCAAACTGAAACAGATTGAGGACTGGTAGTGGAGCAGGATACTGGAATTGCCAGATTGTCAAAGGTGTCCGGACAGAAGAAGTATCTGGTAAACATAGTGTCCGGATACAATGGTTACCGGATAACAAAAGTTACCGGACAATTAAGGTTACCGGACAAACATGAACTTCCGGATAGTTGAACTTACCGGAAACCATAAGGTTTCCGGACAACTAGGGTTACCGGATGATCAAGGTAACCGGACAACCATGTACTTCCTGGATAGTTGAACTTACTGGAAACCATAAAGGTTTCTGGACAACTGGGGTTACCAGATGACATGGTTTCTGGATGAGATGGCTTTCCGGATGAGATACTTACCGGATAAAATATCTAAAGCATTATGAACATGTCCGAATAACTTCGAATGTGTCCGGATAGATTCAAACTATCCGGATGACATCCGGTCACCACAAATCGGTCAAGTTTGATACCAAAATACATATTTATCTATTCTATGCATCCCTAACTGATAAGATTTGCATCAAAATGCCAAGAAATCAACCAAACAACTGTGATTTAGACGGAATTTGAACCGACAGTCGGTCGTCGACCGAAGGGTCCAATCGATCGACAAATCGACTGATTTGGAGTGTCGTGTGTGTGCGTAGTCGATCAAAATAGATTTAGGATTGACAATCGATAACATACCTTGGATTCGAGATGAGATCTGGGTGAAAATTAGTGAAATGGAGAGGTGTCCGAGGGTTTTGATATTGAGAGGGTTTTGTATGAGTTTCCGGAAAAAGATTAGAGAATGAGGTAACCAGACCATTTATAGTGCGATGGTGTCCGGATTAGGTTATCAGGGTAGGTTTGTCTGGGGACCTATCCGGTCCGGAAACTTATCTGGATAGGTAGGTACCCAGATACCTCATCCAGACAGTTTTTCAATTTGTCAAAAATGACTATTGCTCTTTTTAAAACCTTTATTTCATTCTTTTGGATTTGTTAAAATTCTCCGCTCCCCCTCGAACTTAGCATAGGGACATCTTTGCTCCCCCTCGGATGTTGCCTTGTTAGACAAATTATTTAAAAAAAATTGCATACACACACAGAAAAAACTTGTACTTTTAAGAAAAACTTGTGTGTGCCGCTCCCCCTCAACCGATGAACAGACTTACCTGATAAGCTTATGTGCTCCCCCTGAACACATGAACAAGATTGTGAAACGCACAGATATATCGAAGAATAAAGCAGAGGAAAGTAATTTAACATAAAAATTAAAAACACACACGAAAATGAAAGCGAACAAACGAAATCTACCTAATTAATACAGAGATTTAACATAAGCGTGTATACGATACAAGTAGAATACAAATGCGAGGAAGTGTGTACTCGATTATCTAGAGTTTATACAACAGATGATGAATAAGCAGTTCCTTGTAGGTGTATGGAACTTGTATCGGGCGCATGATTTGGTCAAATCTTCAGGTTTAGCATACCAAGCATGGACACAAGATAGTTAAAACGTTTTTCGTCCAAGGGTTTTGTAAATAGGTCTGCTAACTGATGTTCTGTATTAACAAAATAGAGTTCGATTGTACCTCTTTCGTCGTGATCCTTGATAAAGTGGTACCAAACGTCTATATGCTTCGTCTTCGTGGGCTGGACCGGATTGCTGGAAATTGCAATTGCGCTCTTCGAGTCGCAGTAGATGGCCACTTGAGAGTATGTGAAGCCGTAGTCCTTGAGCTGTGTGCGCATCCATATGACTTGAGAACAGCAGCTTGCGGCGGCCACATATTCTGCCTCGACAGTCGACGTGGAGACGCACTTCTGCTTCTTCGATGCCCAACTGACTAAGCTGTCGCCCAGGAATTGCACGTGACCCGATGTGCTCTTCCGATCCAGCATGCTTCCCGCATGGTCCACGTCTGAGTACGCCGTGAGCTCAAAATCTGTCTCTTTTGGGTACCACAAGCCAAGATCAGCAGTACCTTTTAAGTAACAAAAAATTCATTTTACTGCAATTAAGTGAGACTCTTTCGGTTTTGACTGAAAACGGGCGCATATAAATGTAGAAAACATGATATCCTGTCTACTCACCGTCAAGTACATTAAAGAACCTATCATACCCCGGTATGTTTTGGTATCCACATCGTTTCCGTTAGGATCGGCGTGTAACTTTGTACCGGGGGTCATGGGAGTTTTCATTGGTGGGGACTGTTCCATCTGGTATTTCCGAAGAATGTCCCGGATGTACTTAGCCTGTTTTATGAATATCACGGCCGACAGTTGCTTAACTTGAAGGCCGAGAAAGAAATTCATCTCACATAACATACTCATTTGAAAATATTATCCCACGAGGACAGAAAAGTTCTTACAGTATTGAGGATTAGTTGAACCGAAAATGATGTCATCTACATAGACTTGGACTAAGATTATGTAACTGTTTTCATTTTTAATAAACAAGGTTGTATCAATTTTACCTTTTGAAAAACCTACTTTTAATAAAAATTTAGACAGAGCGGCATACCAGGCGCGTGGAGCTTGCTTCAAACCGTATAAAGCCTTGTCGAGAATGTAAACGTGATTAGGCTTTTTGTCGTCCATGAAGCCGTTCGGTTGCGATACGTATACTTTTTCCTTGATGACGCCATTGAGGAAAGCGGTCTTGACATCCATCTGGAAGACTGTGAAGTTATTGTGCTCGGCGTATGCAAGGAATATATGAATTGCCTCAATTCTGGCTACCAGAGCGTATGTCTCATCGTAGTCAATACCCTCTTGCTGGCGGTATCCTTTGGCCATGAGGCACTCCTTGTTGCGAATAACGAAACCATCTTCATCTTTCTTGTTCTTGAATATCCACTTCGTGCCGATGACCGTCTTGTGAGATGGACGTGGGATGAGTCGCCATACTTTGATGGCCTCAAATTTGTTGAGTTCCTCTTGCATCGCCATGACCCAGTCCGGATCATCGAGTGCTATAGTGACGGTGGTTGGCTCGATCTTGCTGAGAAAGCCGGAGAACAAGCAGAAGTTGGCCGATGCGTCTCGCGTCCGAACCGGAGTGGAAGGATCGCCTATGATCTGGTGTAGAGGGTGAGCCTTGGTCCATTTGGTGGTGTGTGGAAGCGGCTGTTGAGTTGTGTGAGAGGTGTCCGGATCCACATACCCACCAGCGAGAAGATCTTGAACTGCTTCAAGTGACGTCGGTCGGTTCCTTGGAGGAGATGTAGTAGGATTCGTCGAAGGTTGAGCAACTTCTGGTTCCAGAGAATTCAGAGGTTGATCCTTGAGTGTTGTTGAGGACAAATCTTCAGGAGTGATCTCCGGGATTGGCACAGGTTCCTCCGAGGGATTAGCTATTTCAGTCGTAGTATCTGTTGAGCTCTGAGGGGATTCCAGTGTAATGACTGGAGTGCTCGTCGAAAGCGGCGGACCGGGGAGATTCGTTGAGTTCTCGATTTGAGCAACTTCATTCCTAGGTTGCACAATTACACGAGGGTTAGGCATGTTAAAGAATTCGTCATAAAAGTGCTGAAACGGTAAATCTAAATCAGAAAGATGTGATTTTGACGTAGATGCATGATTTGGATTTACTGGGGTTTGTGTAGATCCCGAATGTGAAAGTTCGGAAGCTAACACGCCAGTTAAAGCGGGTTCTGAACTGATTTGTTCAGAAGCCAAATATGCGGCTTCGTCAAAGGTCACGTTTACGCTTTCAACAACGGATTTAGTCCGTTTGTTGTAAACGCGATAAGCCTTAGCCTGTATCGAGTATCCGAGGAATACTCCTTCGTCTGCCTTCGGACTGAACTTCCCGAGGTCATCCTTGTCGCTTAAGACGTAGCACGTGCATCTGAATGCGTGGAAGTACTTGATATTCAGAATGCGATTGTTGATGATCTCGTACGACGTCTTGTTAAACCGCTTGTTGATGATGGATCGGTTTTGTGTGTGACAGGCAGTTACAACCGCTTCAGCCCAGAGAAAGAGTGGCAACTTCGATTGTGACAGCATGGTGCGAGCAGCCTCGACTAGGGTACGGTTCCGCCGTTCTACCACTCCGTTTTGCTGAGGAGTCCTTGCAGTAGAAAAGTTCTGCGAAATACCGACGGATGTCAGGTATTCTTTCACCTTTTGATTCTTGAACTTCGTCCCGTTGTCCGTTCTGATTGACTGAACTTGCTGTCGAAGGTTCAACTGAATGGTCTTCATATGGGTGATGATAAGTTCCGTGGTTTCGTCTTTGGAGTGCAGGAACTTCACACATGTGTAGCGTAAGAAGTCATCGACCATCACCAGGACATACTTCTTCTTGTTGATACTCTGAACACGCATCGGTCCGCACAAATCCATATGGATGAGTTCGAGGGATCGGGACGTGCTCGGAGCGGCCTTCGGCTTGTGAGTCGCTTGCTTCATTTTTCCCATCTCGCATGCCCCGCAGAGTTTGTCCTTCACGAACTTGAGCTCGGGCATGCCTTTCACGTGTCCGCCTAGCACCAACTTGTTGATGATATTCTTGAAGTTGAGGTGCGAGAGTCATCGATGCCATATCCATGCTTGTTGAGAGTTGGGCTTCGACATTTGCCAGACTGAATCATCGGTCTTCAGGGCAGAGAGGTCGATGGTGTAGAGGTTGGTCTTCCGGGTTCTAACAAGTAGCTCCTTTCCGTCTTCAGTGCGGACGCTACACCATTTAGCTTTGAAGTTGACCTCGAGATCTTTATCACAGAACTGGCCGATGCTGAACAGATTGTGTCCCAATCCCACGACGTATGATACTTTCTTGATCGTGATCTTATGTTGGACAATGTCGCCATAGCCCATAATCGGTGCCTTGTCATCATTCCAAAACCTCACGTCTCCGCAGTATTTCTCTGTGAAGTTCGTGAGTAGCTCCCTCCTTCCGGTCATGTGCTTGGAGCATCCTGAGACTAAGTACCACACATGATCGTCCTGCAAAAACAAGATTAACGGTTCTTAGGTACCCATTTGAAAATGGGTTCTGGAGGGTTAGGTTTAACACCTGACTGAGGAAGCCGTTTTTAGATGGATTTCCTTTTGGGTTTAGGTTTAACCTCTGACTGGGGAACCCGTTTTGAAATGGGTTTCATTTTGGTCTTACAGGATTTGCTTTTAGGTTTAGAATTATAAACATGATAAGAACCAAACCAATCAGATGCATATCTATTATCGTCAAAGTCATTCAATCCACAGTTAGAACAACACAAACAATCATGGGATAATTGAATCAAATGCTGAATTGAATAAAGTCTAATTGGAAAATTAACACTTTGTTCAACAAAATTATCCGAATGATTCAAACCATAATCATTAATGTTCTTCCTAGAATTAAACGCAGAATTAAACGACTTCGATTCCGACTTGTTCTTGATAGATCATTTGGCTACCCACTTTTGTTTGCCTTGTTTAGCCCGCCCATTTTTATCTGAAACATCATTAACGGCATGGTCAGCAGAGTTTGAGTAGGCAGGATTCCTATCATTTGATCGACCAGTCTTTTGCCGCGACTGTGAATGGTTTTGTGAAAGAGAATCAGTTTTAGAAAATTTGTTCACAGCCAGGGTCTTGAGTTTAGAAGAACTCTCACCTTTAAGAAAAATGACCGGGCAATTTACAACCTTTGAAAGAAAGTCAGTGTGATTCGGAAGAGGTTTGTCTAACTCAAACTTAGGAAACTCTTCGTCTGATCTACCATCGGAATTCATGAATGCAGAAAAATCAATATCAGGAATCGATGGACTAGGATTGGTTGAGGGAGGAGAGGAACACTTTATGTCTGTGTTTTTAGAAGAATCTGGTGCCGAAGCTTTTAAAAAATCAGAGTTTAGATCATTTTTAACACACTCTGCTTGAGACTCTTTACCTTTTTGTGAAGAAGTTTTTCCAATAAAAGCTTTACACGAAGATGTATCGGAAGTGTCTGAGGAAGGTTAGGGTGAAATCATCTTTTCGTTTTCTAGTTGATTAAGTTTCTCTTGTAGATGAAACTTGCTCACTTGCTCTTGCATCACTTCTGTTGCCAAAGCAGACAGTTTTGATGTGAGCTAATCGATTTCATTCCGAAGGATTTTCTATCCCTCATCCGACACATATTCGGTTTTGGAGGATTTGAGTTTCTCAAGTTCATTTAAACACGCTTGTTTTTCCTTTTGAAAATCAGTCCTTTCTTTTTCGAGTGTCTCCTCTAACTCGGCTATTTTGGATTCCAAAATGAGGGGGGGGGGGGGGGCATAGAGTGTAAACTCGTCCGTCTCAATTTTAGGTTCAGGTGCTGGGACCTCATCCTTTTTGGAGGAATCCTTGGGCGCAACTACCTTATAGCCGTCAAAGTAGTCATTCGAAAGATACTTGGATTTGTTCTTTTTGTAGGAATAGTTGAGACGTTCATACGCAAAGGTTATTGCATTTTCATTGTGTGTGCGCGTTTGTATTCCTCAGTTTCCTCTTCCTTTTCCTTTTCCTTTTCAAGAGGACCAGTCCACTTGATTTTGTAATGAGGATACTCCTTTTCGAGACCAAGAAAACTAAAGTGATAAAGAGTAGGTCTCATTGATAAAATCTTTTTCAAGTATTGAGGGTTATCATACCCAATACCCCATTCCTTGTTAAAGTATGTGAATTCCTTGGGTTTGTTCATGTCAATTGTCTGATAAGTTTGACCTCTTTTGTGAAGTTTGGTTTCAAGATCAGTTATTTTCGAAACAAACTCTTTATGTTGGATTTGGAGAGAGGAGCATTGATAAATAATCTCTGCTTTCTCATTCTCACACTGATCAAGCTTTAGATTCAATTCAGATATCTTGGCCCCTAAGTCCTTAGGTGCTATTGAAAGATTTGTGCATTTTTCTTTTAGATTAGCATTATCGGACTCTTACTTTTCAGTAACTCACTTTTGAACATCTAGCTTTTCTTTTAACGAGTTAATTACAAGCAGTTGTTCATTGGTGGAGGCCTTATAAGATTCTATTCTTTGAACAAGAGGTTGCATCTGTTCGATTAAGTTTTGATGAATAGGGTCACATACCTGACACAAATTTTCCTTTTTTGATGGAGGAGAATGGTTGCCCATGAAAGCATCAACATCTTCAGAATCGCTGTCAGTGTCGGATTGATTGAGCCAGTGGTCGTCTTGTACGGAACGTACGACCAGCATAAAAACGTACGACCGAGTACTCGTTCGTAAACAACCTGTAAGACCTTATATTAGTACAAGAGTAGTCTTACGAAAATGTTATATGAGTTTTCTAGCGTCGGCCGAGAGGTGTGATTTTTTTACCCAAACAGTTTGTCCCCAAAATTTGAATTTTAGGCGTGAAATTCGAATTTTAAATCTGACGAAGTGTTTCGACACGTGTCGCCTGGGGAAAGATTCTGGTCGGATTCCAACCGTCTTGGTTTGATTCGGATTGGAGGAAATGATAAGGTCGTGACGTCACGACGGCGTGTCAGAGGCGAAAAGACGTTTAGAGAACATGTGTCGTCCATCAGCATGATGCATGCGAAAAGGCGATGGACAGGTGTCGACCATCCAGAGGGTCGACCTGACATGATCTTTGCCATAAATAGCGCGATTCAGGGATTCGTTTTCTTTTTACTCTTTCAACACATTATCGAGAGAGTTTTTCGAGAGAAAGAGTTAGAGGATTTTCACTGCTTGTTCGATCGTTCGAGGTTTTTAGACATATAAGGTACGATCTTTTACTCCTCTTTTCATCATGCGACTAAAGTCGAAAGCCTAGAAGGCTTCTGCGTATAAGGACCTTATGGACCTATACGTAGCACAGGTTTCTGTGCCTGACTTTTCTGTCTCTTCTGAGCTGGCGAGCTTTTTCAAGAGAAGGGGGAGGTGGAAGCCCTTACGTTATCGGCGGGTATTCCCACCGAAATCCGGTTATACACTCCCGACCAACTTAGACCGGCGGAGTGTTTAGGAGGATTCTTCGTCATGTACGAGTATCCTTTTAGAATAGGATTCAAATGGCCATTCACGCCCCTGGTTAGGGAGTTTTTAGGTATTTTCGACTTATCTCCTGGTCAGATCCTGCCCGAACTTTGGCAATTCTTTCAGGAGATCGATCGGATCACCGATGATTGGGATGTTCCTTTCATGGTGCGTGATCTATTGACGGCGTTTGACGTGAAGTCGGACGACTATCACCGTTATAGCCTATCCTCTAGGCTAAGAGGAGGACATACGTTGGTTCCTGACACCCTGGTCCATGATCGTGGATGGAAGGCCAAATATGTTCTCGGTCGTATACGGACGCTTGGTCGTATATAAGAGGATATTTCCTGGGTCGTGTCTGGGTGGAACACCAGCGGTATATAAATTTTGTTTTGTCGTACGTTTTTTAGTACTTAACTTTGTCTTTTGCTAATCCTTTGTCATCTTTGTTTTCAGATATCCACTTTGCTAGGTTCGGTCATGCCGTTGATTCTCAAGAAAAGGTTGCGAGACCTTTTTCTTGCGGGGTCGGAGAGTTATTTGACTCTCCTCGTCGTACGACCGTTAGTACTTCAGAAGCTGAAGAAAGAAGTCAACAAGAGACTTCGACAAGTAAGTATTCTATTAATCGTACTTTTTCTGTTCGTGTCGTACGACAATGTCTGATACTTGTATTATTTTGTAGGTGATTCTGATATGCAATCTGCTTCGGGTAAGGCGAAGAGAGAAGCCCAAATGGCCTTGGCTAAGAAGGCCAAGGAGCTGAAGTGGAAGGATCCCCCGACTTCGGGGTCGGAGGTCTTGAAGAAGACCAAGTCGATTCCCCCGAGGGTACCGTCGTCGACGGGTGAAGAGCCATTAAAGGTCTCCACTCATGAGAAGGCGAAGATGTCTTCGGATGTGCCGAAGATGACACTGACGCCACCTGGGTCGTCTACTGCGGAGGAGAGGGTCCCCTGAAGTTACGACGGTAAACGTTTCGTTACTGTCCGACTTCTTATTGGACGACGTCCTGGATAGGGCGAAGATTTTCCCTAACTTGGGAAAATTCCTCCTACCAGCCTTCAAGGATCGTTACCGCGGCGCTACCGTAGACGAGACAGGGTCTAACGTCGCAGGCATGGCCTTCCTGGTAAGTTTTCCGTTTTCGTCGTATGTCTCTTCCTCTCTTAGTATGTCAGACTTACCTTATTTCTTTTTGTGCGACTGCAGGCGTTTCAGGCATCGATGTGCCTTTTCGGCCAACTGGAGGAGCTCCAGAAGGTCGAACCTTGCATCGCTGAGAAACTTCAGCGAGCACAAGAGGACGAGCGTAAAGCTCGAGAGGATGAGCGGGCGGCTAAGGCCAAGGCGGAGGCTCTCTCCGTTCAAGTGGACGATCTGAAGATCCTTCTGGAGACGTCGTCGCTGGAGAAGGGGGAGCTCCGAAATCGTCTCAAGGAGACGTTGGAAAGGGCCTCTGATTATGAAGCAGATGTGACGACGATTAAAGCATCCCTCACCGTGCGCGAAAAATAGGTGGGGGAGCTCAAGATGTCGGTTAAGGCCGTTGAGGCTAAGACGAGGGCCTTGGAGGAGAAGCTCCTCTCGTTCGAGGCGTTGACCCGTCTGAAGGTCAGGGCGGCGATTATGCGCCGTCACCTACAGGGGAAAAACCCTTTGGCTGGCGCAGAGGCCGAAGTCGCGTCCTTCCTCGAACATGTCGGGACCGAGGAGGATCTCGATAAAGAGGATAGGGTCGACGACACTGACTTCGCGGAAACCAAGACGGGCGGTGTTAATGCCAAAAATCGCACAAAAGTACAAGTTAAGGTCGATTGTGGAAATTAACAACTAAAGAAAGGAATTTCTCGACAAAGCGTGTGACAAAGACAAAAAATATAAATGAGACATAGAATTTTGGTGATGCGGGAAAAACCTCAACGAGGAAAAAACCCGCGGACGACAGTGGAGGTCGTCGCTGTACTATGGTCGCCAAACAGGGGCGATGTCCTTTGTTTCGGGTATCGATCGTACAGAGATTACAATACAAATGAAAGAAAGACTTCTAAATGTAAAGTAACAAGTGTTTTGAACGTAAAAACAATGTGCGTCGTGTGTAAAAACAAAGTGTCGTGTGTGAATGTCGTGCGTCGAGAGCGATTCTTCGAGAGAGAATTCTTTGCTTCTGAGTTCAGTTGTTTGTGTGTTGTGCGTTGTATTTCTTCGTGTATGCTCCTTTCTCTGTGTGTTGTATTTCTTCGTGTATGCTCCTCTGTGTGTGTGTGTCCTTGAACTGATGTTTTTGCCTGGTATTTGTAGTCTTCGGGTGTTTATGTAACAAACGTAACGGTCGTTGTCTTCATTGCTGTTTAATGGACTTCGCCAGTTATATCCGTTAGCAATTAATGACATTGATTCCTGCATTAAACATTGAACAAACGTAACAGTAATATCACCTGTCAGTTAGTCGAGGTCGCATGGTCCCATTCGACGGTCGCATGAACCGGACGACGTCATGGTCGAGTGTCGTGAGGTGAAGAACTTTCGATCTCAACTTTAATCAGAAGACAAAGTACTATGATTTTTACCTTACTATGAAAAGAAGGAGAATAAGTGTTTTTCTTACCTTGGTCGTGGTTGAGACTGGTGAAATTTTGCCCAAACAGTTTGCCCCCAAAATTTGAAAAAGTGGAATGGTAAATTCAAATTTCAAAAAGTTTTTTAAATTTTGCTTGTCGGACGTCCAGAGCCGTGACACGTGTCGGAAGTCACCTTAGTTGTCTTGGAATTGGATCGGTTCAATTCGAACTAAAGGGAAATCGAAAAGGAGATAGAGTCGTGACGTCATGCTGACGCACGATTTATGCTTAGCAGCTGTCACTGCCAGGTGTCGGCGATCTGTGCGGTCATACGAAGAGACAAGGGCGCGTGTCGATCATCAAGGGACTCGACCTGACATGATCGCTTATATAAATAGAGACCACGATGGATCTTTTCCTATTTACGATTTCAAAGAGAGTTTTTAGGCAAATATTTCTTTCTGGTTTTCTTACCGATCTTCGTCCAATCTTTTCTAAAACTTGCAAGATACTCCTGAATCAGTTAGGATTTTCGAGGTCTAGAGCACCTATATAAGGTACGACCCTTCAGTCTGCGTATGCGTCGTAAATCCATCGCTAGGAAGCCTAGGTAAAATTGGGTTATCTGGGGCCTTTCAGAGATACAGACTTGGTTGACGGGGTTAGCAATGTCGACAGAGCCTAGAAGTACCATTCGAAACGAAGAAGATCTTGACGATTTCAGAAGTTTAGCGAGGATCCCTGCGGGGATTACTGTAAACAAGGCCGGCAAGGTTCGTCCGGAGATGTGTCCCGAAGGGTACGTCGTGATCTATGAATACCCGTTCAAGATAGGCTTCCGTTGGCCATACTCGCCTCTTGCCAAGGCGTTTATGTGCGGATTCGATCTTTCGCCGGGGCAACTGATGCCCCAGTTCTGGCGCGTCATTCAAGTCATCGAACGACTTACTTTGCACTGGGAGTCTCCCATAAACGTGAGGGACCTACTGACGGCGTACCAGATCAAGAAGGATCATTACCGTTGCTACAGTTTATTTTTGAGGTATAAGGGCGAGCGCACCTTGGTTTTAAATACTGCAGTCAACGACCGAAAATGGAAGACCAGGTATGTACTCGTGCGAGTGGCGACGTTAGACACCGATAGTGACTGGATCAGGTCTGGTTGGAATATGGCGGGTAAGCTTTTTTCTAACTTTTTGCCGTACGTCTTGTGTCACTTTGTTATTTTTGACTAATCTTCTTCTTTATGTGTAGATATTAACTTTGACAAGGTAAAACCTGACGATGATTCCAAGGCTAAGGTCGAAAAGTTCTTGGAGTTTAGCGCTGATGATCGGTCGTACGTCATGCGTCACCTGATAGATGAGGATGACGACACTGTTTTCTTGGGCGATAGAATGCGAATGGGTCGAGAAGAGAAAGAAGAAGAAGGAGAGGAAGAGGAATCTGAGGAGACCGAGGAGGAAGAGAAGGGGGAGGAAACAAAAGTAGAGATAATCGGTAAGTATCCTTTTACCTCCTTCCCGTTCGACCTAGTCTTACCCTATTCTCAATCGTCTAAATCTTTCTTTTGCCACACAGGTGAATCTCGGTCGAAGATGACACCTGCAGCTGCCAAGAAGGCGGCTCAAATCGAACTGGCTCGCAAGGCGAGGGAAAACAGGTAGAAGGATGCCCCGTCAACTGGGTCGGGGGTCCTAAAGAGAAAAGAGGTCCCGACAGCTGGGTCGGGAGTCCTAAAGAGAAAAGAGGTCCCGACAGCTGGGTCGGGACTCCTAAAGAGGACGAGGATGTCCGTCCTGAAGGAACCTTCGTTGAAGACGGGTGGCTCATCGAGAGTCGTCCCGCCTGAGAAGGCGAAGGCGTCGACCGTGTTTGTCGAGAAGACTTCGGACACGATCGACGCAAGATCCGTTGATACTGTGCAACCGGCGACGATGACTCCTACTGTCGCGTCAGGCCCCTCATCGGCCGACAAGGGCAAAGGTGCGCAGACGGGCTTTGGGGAGGAAACGACGGTAAACTTTACGTTGCCGTCGGATTTCCTAGAGGATAATGTCTTGGACGAGACGAAACTGTTCCCCCACTTGGGAAAGTATCAGCTCCCGTCTTTTAGAAAGCGTTTCAACGGGGTTTCCCTTGAAGATGCGGAGACCCATGTCGCTGGACTGACATTCATGGTAAGTCTATCTTTCAAGACTTTGTCTTTTGTCCGTTGTCGATGTCGTGTACTTTGCTAATGTGTTTTTATATGTTTTCAGACGTTTCAGTCGTCATTGGCATTGCATATTGAAACGACAAAGATAGAGGGCTTAATGGCTTCCGCCATCAAGAAAGAAGATGCATGCATGGAGAGGGAAAGGTCCGCTCTGGAACGTGAATAGGCGATGTCGGTGCGACTCGACGATACTTTGAATGAGTTGGAAGTCGTCGATCATGCGAGAGATGAGGTGGACTCGCACTTGAAGTAGTCCCTATCTTTGATGTACGACCAAAGGGAGGAGTTAGACGGGCTGAAGGAATCCTTGGCCATGAAGGAAAAGGAGGCCGAAGAGTCCAAATCCAAGGTGGCGAGGTTAGAGAAGGAGATGGAGGAGCTGAGGGACGAGAATAAGTCCATCTTCTCCATTGCTCGACTCACTGCATGTGCGGCGATCATGCGACGTCACTTATTGGGCAAGAATCCTATGGCCTCGGTGTCAGACGAGCTGGACCTTTTCTACTGGGAGGTCAGAGCCGAGAGAGACCTTGACTCGGACGATGAGAAGGAGGTCGAGGAGGAGGAAGGTCCCCAGGGTGAGGCGTTAGGCAAGGATGTGACCGACGCTCCTCCTCTACCTTAGAAAATGTCTTTGTTTATTATTGTTCCCTGTTACTCGACCGTCACTGGTCGAGCCTTTTGGATGTATATATAACAGTAAGTTCGATGAATGAAATTTAGATATCTTTTGATTTTATGCCTTATACTTTTTGCAAATAAATACAACGTCAATTGTAAAATTCACCATATATGGAGGGAACAAGAAATCATGCGACTTAGGGATCTAGTTCAATACAGTAATTAGAACATAAGTCATAAGACTTTTTAAACCGTGTTGGCATACATAAGCACATGCAGTCACAACATTCATTCAGAGCATGTAAATCACCTAAGTTAAAGAACTGAAATCATGGGGTCGGTAGACCTTGTGGTCGTACGACTAGACCACATCAGGAATCTGAATCATGCGTTCCTGTGATGGGATAATCGAGTCATGGACCCAATCGCTTATATCGTTCAATCCTGTGGAAGCGTACTGGTGTCATGCGACAGACTCAGTAACTTATGTCTTGCGATTCTGCGATAAAACATTGTCAGAGGTTGGTCGTTGGCTAACCAACGACCCTCCGATGCTTAAGTCAGTAGTCGTTTGTGACAAAAAATCGTAAAGAAAAAAGGGGTTAGAAACAATACCTTCATAGATTCTTCTTGTTTAACGGGGTATTTGCCCCTCGTCATTTACTATCCTATTTCCTCCAAGAGCAAATAGGTTTAAATGACGGGTCGACACCGAGTTTTTGAGAACTAATGGCAACGTCTATGTCGACCGTGTTTTCGTGCGACAGGGCAAAATAGTCGGCATATTCCTGTAGGAAAAGCATTAGTTTGTCTTTAAGATTATGGATAGAAGGACGAACCTGTCGAGACCTCATGGTCAAGTTTACTCTGATCTAGGGCACCTGTAACTGCCAGACTGTTGGTGATTATGACAAAAACACATGTATAAACATATATATGAACGCAACGGAAAACAATCACCAAACGGGATCAACGTATTGCCAATTTGATTAAACGAAGAATACAAATGACGGTATACCTTTGTAGCGTGATTTGTAGACAAAACCGGATCCACTTGTGTGCTCTTTTGAAACTAAGTATTCAATGGAGAATACCTCTAGAGTAGTCCACACTACACCTCCTTGATCGCCACCGGATGCTAGTCCTCCTTAGCAACGGATCATAGAGCCTCGATTAACCAAGAAACGAGCTAGCAGATCAAAACGAAAAACCCTAGAGAGACCTGGGGGGGGGGGGGGGGGGCGCCGATTTTGGGAGAGAAGCACAAGGATTAGGTTAGCCTAATTAGGTTATTTAATATCTCTATATATAAACGAACCCTAAAGCTTCCTTGGGCTTTTAAATGATCTCCCTTCTAAATCTTTATGGGCCTAGGATTTAATTAAGTATAACAGGCTTGCTATTAACTTAAATCTAATACAAACCCATTAAGCCAAACTTAACGATTAGTGCCCATTTAATTACCCCACGTTACTTAGGTTATTTATATAATGTAAATACAATAATTACATTATATTAAATGGTATCTCAGTGTATATGTGTGTGACCCTATAGGCCCACGTGTGTCTAGCCATATAATTATCTATTATGACACGAGCATATTCCAACAGCTCCCACTTGCGCATGTCATAATAACAAGTAATCATACAAGCAAAGGTTAGCGTCTAGCAACACGCCAATGCCCCTAGAGACACATGAGGTTAGTTTCTTAAACGTCTCATTTTAAATGGTTTATTAAATCAGTCATCCCTTTGTTACAGATACCTTGTTGAATACTAGACATGGATCATATGTCATTCTAATTGTTCAACGATTCTGTTTCTCGATCTATTTGTTGAATTAGATTACCAAATTAATCAAGCATCATCTTAATTACATTTAGGTACGGCCGTACAAACATCTATTCAATTCATCGAGGGGCCCAGTAGTATCTAACTCCATTACTTGTAGAGGAACAAATCCTATTTTGACTGCACGTGTCTGTCATGTGCTTCACATCACTCCTGAAGATGATTTTTATAACAGCCTTATTCAGTACAGCGTTTAACCATATCAAAGACCGACATTCCACCCACACAAAACCTGCTTGCATCTCAAGTCTAAGGACGAGTGACATAACCATTTGCGAGATTCACTGGTGACGCCGATCCATGCAGTGAACTCTCGTAGGTTGGGTCAGTCCAATGTTCATCACCAATGAACAACATGTGAGTTTGGTGGCATCATCATTAATATTCATTCACCAATGAATATCACCAATACACTCATATTTGCCTTAATTCGATGATACTCCCGTATCATCAACTGACAATGGACAATTTAGAACAAATAATTTATTCATGGATTAAACATGCAAATATAGAACACAATTGATATAAATGAAAACGATCATACCAAGTACATCAATTCATTGTGAAAATAAAAACTGTTCAACGTTCCAATTATTCAATTACTAAAAACAGATCTACATGAGACTACTAGCTGGTCGAAGTCCAATGTTCCTAGCATGCTTGATATGTTTGGTACAAGACATTGGTTTCGTAAAGGGATCAGCTAAGTTGTCATCTGTGTGAACTTTGAGAAGACGAATTTCACCCATCTCGATAAACTCTCGAATGTAGTGAGTCTTCCTGCGAAAGTGTCTGGCGCCCTTTTGAACTCCAGGTTCATTGGCTATGATAATGGCACCAGAATTATCGCAGTACATATCCATGGGGCTTTCATTACTGGGGACAACGCCAAGCCCAGAAATGAATTTCCGTATCCAAACAGCCTCCATTGCAACTTCAGAAGCAGCTATGTATTCAGCTTCTATAGAAGACATCGCAATAGTGCTTTGCTTAGCACTCTTCCAGTCAACAGCGCCTCCGTTCATGACGAAAACGTATCCAGTCTGAGATCGAGTGTCATCTCGATCTGTTTCGAAACCAGCATCAGTGTAGCAAGTAACACTAAGCTCTCTTTCTATATCACCACCATAAACAAGGAACATATCTCTAGTATTTCGAAGATACTTCAATATGTTTTTAACATCAGTCCAGTGACTTTCTCCTGGATTTTGTTGGTATCTACTCGTAAGGTTCTGAGAGAACACTACATCAGGTCTAGTGCACCTCACTGCATACATGATGGATCCCACAACCGAAGCATAGGGGATTCCCTTCATCCGCTTCACCTCATCAGGTGTGGAGGGTCCCTGAGTCTTACTCAAGTTTACATTGTGTTGCATTAGAAGACTTCCACGTTTGGAAGCATCCATTCTAAACCGTTTTAGAATTTTGTCAATGTACGCACTTTGACATAAACCAATTAACCACTTCGATCTATCCCGATAGATCTTGATTCCTAGGATGTACGCCGCTTCGCCTAAATCTTTCATGGCAAAGCATTTTCCAAGCCAGGATTTGACATCTTGTAGCATTGGAATGTTGTTCCCCATGAGCAATATGTCATAAACATATAAGATTAGAAAAACGATGATGCTCCCACTAGCTCTCATATATACACATGGCTCATCAAGGTTTTGAGTGAAACCATACGTTTTGATTTCCTCATCAAACCTTTTATTCCAGCTTCTGGATGCTTGCTTCAGTCCATAAATGGATCTTTGAAGCTTGCATACTTTCTCGGGATGTTTCGGACTCACAAAACCCTCAGGTTGTACCATATAAACATCTTCATTAAGGTGACCGTTCAAGAAAGCGGTTTTGACATCCATTTGCCAAATCTCATAGTCATGGTACGCTGCTATGGCTATAAGAATCCTAATAGCTTTAACGTCAACAACAGGCGAGAAGGTTTCTTCATAGTCAACCCCGTAGGTTTGAGTGTAACCTTTTGCTACTAGACGAGCTTTATAGGTGTGTACATTGCCATCCATGTCGGTCTTCTTCTTGAAGATCCACTTGCTCCCGACAGTCTTGTTGTTCGGAGGAAGATCAACCAAGTTCCAGACTTGATTGTCTTTCATGGATTGCATTTCAGCATTCATAGCTTCAAGCCATTTATCGGATTCTGGATCCAACAATGCAGCTTGATAGTTAGAGGGTTCACCATGATCCCCCAAATTCTGCTCCTCAGCATCGACATAAAAACTATATCGTTTAGGTGCTTGAGGTGTCCTTGCGGATCTACGAATGGGAATTACTTCATTCTGTGGTTCAACATCTGCATTTTCAGCCTCAGCGTGATGTTCGCTAGTGTTACCAGGAGGTTGTGCATCTTTGCTTTGAATCTCGTCAAGGTCTACAGTGCTCCCACTTGCTTCTTGTAAAATGAGACTGTTCTCAAGAAACTCAGCATACCGAGCAACAAATATTTTGTTTTCGGGTGGGTAGTAGAAATAGTAACCCATCGTTTTCTTTGGGCACCCTATGAAGATACACTTGATAGATCTAGGCTCAAGTTTGCTCGGTGTGTCTCGTTTCACGAGAGCCTCACAACCCCAGACCTTCAAGTAAGACAGATTAGGGACTTTCCCGTGCCATATTTCATATGGTGTCTTATCAACCTTCTTGGTCGGAACCATATTGAGTATGCGAGCAGCAGACTCTAGAGCACAACCCCAAAAGGACAGTGGCAAAGTAGTTAGACTCATCATGGATCGAACCATGTCTAGCAAAGTTCGATTTCTCCTTTCAGACACACCATTATGTTGTGGAGTGTATGGAGGAGTGGATTGTGAGACAATCCCACACTTAGTCAGATGGTCTAAAAACTCTTAACTCATGTACTCTCCTCCTCGATCAGATCGGAGAGCCTTAATAGTCTTGCCGAGTTGATTTTCTACTTCACTTTGAAAGGCTTTGAACGTTTCAAAGGCTTCATGTTTATGTTTAATCAAGTAAACATAACCATAGCGACAGAAATCATCAGTGAAAGTGATGAAGTAGTTAGCACCTTCCTTAGACACAGTTCTAAATGGGCCACATACATCAGTATGTATGAGTCCAAGTAGATCTTTGGCTCTTTCACCTATATGGGAGAAAGGTTTTCTTGTCATTTTCCCAGATATGCAAGAGAGGCATTTATCAAACGACTCATCGTCGGTTGACTTTAGAAGCCCATCGTGTTGCAGCTTTATAATGCACTTCTTGCTTATGTGGCAAAGACGGCAGTGCCATAGGTAAGTTGAATCCAAATTACGTTTGGATTTCTTAGTGCTACATGTATACATAGAACTATCGTTTGAAACAAGATTATGCATGTCAATTTCAAAAAATCATCACGAGGAATAACATTAAAATAAAATATATTATCCTTAGAAACCGAAATACCATAATCCGTAAAAACATGGATAAAACCATTTTTCTTCAAACGAGAAAGTGAAACAATACCCCTAGTAATAATAGGTGCATAATGACAATTGTCTAAAACAATAATCAATCCATTAGGGAGGATAAGATCAAAGCTCCCTATAGCTTTAACAGCTGCATGCATTCCATTGCCTACGTACAGGTCCAAAGCTCCGTCGTTTAGCTTTCTACTTTCCCTTAGTCCCTGCACATTATTACAAATGTGAGTTCCACAACCGGTGTCATAAACCCAGGTTTTACTAGGAAAAGCATATAGTTCTATAGTGAAGATACCTGATGTGCTATCCGGGGTAGCTTTGTTCTTCTTTAACTCTGCCAGGTAAGCAGGGCAGTTCCTCCTCCAGTGGCCTATCACTCCACAGTGATGGCAGGTGGCGTCCTTTGCAGGGTGCTCCTTCTTAGCAGGTGGGGGGATCTTAGGTTTGGGTTTGTAAACATGTTTACCCTTGCCACGACCCTTGCCCAGTGCTTGCGGTTTGGATTTCTGGATTTTATCTTCCCTGATTGCTAGAACAGCAGCAAGAGCTTTCTTGGACATCCCTGCTCTGCAAGCTTCAGCATAGCATGCAGTTCAGAGATAGTATTCCCCATGCTATGCATGTTATAGTTCATAACAAACTGGTTATAGTCCTTGGAGAGTGAGGTAAGAATCAAGCTCACTCCAAGAACTTGTGGCATGGGGTAACCAAGACGCTCCATTCGGTCAAGATAGCCTTTCATCTTCAAGACGTAAGAGCTAACTGACTGGCCATCCTCCTGTTTACAAGCGTGGAATGCTTTGACTGTTTCAAACAGTTCCTGTTCTACTTGTTGTTGAAACATAGTTTTCAACTCTCGTAGCATCTCAAAAGCTGTGAGTTCCTCCAAGTTCTTTTGGATCTCGGGGGTCATGCTCACCAGCATGAGAGCAGCTACTTCTTGTTATTCGTTAAACCTACGGGTGTAGGCTGCACGGACTGCAGCAGAAGCAGTGGCAGGAGGTGCCTCAGGTAAGGCCTCTTCCAGATGGATCAACTTATTTTCAGCTCTGAGGACGATCCTCAGATTTCGATACCAGTCGATAAAGTTGATACCTGTCAGTTTCTCTTTTTCAAGAACTGACATGATAGTTGAGTTGCTTAAGGTTTGATTTGTTGTTGCCATCTACAAACATACAAAGTTCAGGATTAGTATTTTCAATAATTAATCCTTTTTAAATTAACCACCCAAGTTTTACTTTTAAAACAATTAATTTTTACGAATAGGCTAAGATCCTCGTTGAGGTTCTATCATCACATCAGTTGATCTGCTAGCAATGATAGATTCAATAGGTAAGTGACGTTCACCAATTGCATTTCAAGTGCAATTCTTAGATCCTTATGGGACCCATGGCATCTAGTGGCCGAGCAACTAGTGTCAAGTTGGCATGTTTAGTCCCATCCTTGCCTCGGGTCAAGGTCTTACCTGCTTAACTCGATTAAGTCATCCAATTTGAAATCATGTGAAAATAGATCTAGGTCTCACGCATAGACAATAATCACCTCGGGATTACAATTCAACCTAGGTCTCACGCATAGGCAAAAAGTAATGGCGAGGGATTTCAAGCCGATTGGACGACATGACTTAAAATTATGACGGGTATAGCATTTTGATAAAGCGTGTCAAAAAAATGTACGAAAGAAGCATGCATTCTTCATTCGTAGCATAAGTTAAAAACATTTCTTAACTTAGAGTCTAATTTTTTTTTATTTTATGTGTGTCGAGATATCCATTTAAAGACTAATATATTACCTACATGAGATATTAATTAGCTTGGACATTACATAAATTAAATAACCGATAAAACCCTTTTAAGCGTTATTTATATAAAACAATAGTTTTAAGTTTCAAATCCAATTTAAACTTATATTAACTAAATCTAAGGATTTAGTTTCAAAAGTGGTATGTGTTTAATTTTAGGTTTGAAAACCCATTTGCAAGTTATAATATCAGAGACATAGATAACAATGCAACATACAAAAAAAATAAACACACAACCAATATGTGCAAAACCTCAACCGATGAAAAACCTATGCTTGATCTCGTGAGCCATCACGACGTACCAAGAGGGCAACTAAGGACGGGCCAACATAAACCCTTAACGGGCTCCCACTTGCTCCAAGACCATCAAGAGCAAGTAGAACCCACATGTACATTCGAACACCAAATCTGTCCGAAAAAATGCAGCAGCTTCGGGGCCCGAAACGTCATGGAAGGAGTCTTACCCAATCGAAACATCCTTCTGCAAAGTTGTTCCTTTATGTCATATGTAACTTAAGCAACAAGAATCAGCACAATCCGAGGTGCCAAACTTCGGGAAATCCATTTTTCGTGCCGGCTGTCCAGCAGCTCCGAAAATGCCTTTTCGTCTTTAACTTCATCGCCATTCCATTCCGAGCAATGGTTACAATTTCTTGATAAAATACATTTATTCTACTACTAAACTAAGTAAAAATAATTGCCCAAAATACTACAATCCAAAAACTTGACAACCAATAAAACAAGGCACACAAACGGTCAAGGTTTTCATCGGTTTTGCACATCAACATAATAATACATTATCATTAAGTGTGTTGGCTTGGTCCATGGTAAAAAATGCATGTTTTTACCATGGATCTAAAACACTTACAATAAGAAATAAAATCAAGCCAACGAATCGAAGAAAAAACTACAATAATTAATCTACGATTAGTATATGTAACTTGTGGCTTTAGGATCTTAAAATACATTATTCAAGACCTCATGAGGGTCGAAATTTTCAGAAAAAAAAACTTTAGTTTTTAGCCACTTTTACATATACTTGCTAATCATATGGCACATACGATGGCTCTGATACCACTGTTGGTGATTATGACAAAAACACATGTATAAACATATATATGAACGTAGCGGAAAACAATCACCAAACGGGATCAACGTATTGCCAATATGATTAAACGAAGAATACAAATGACGGTATACCTTTATAGCGTGATTTGTAGACAAAACCGGATCCACTTGTGTGCTCTTTTGAAACTAAGTATTCAATGGAGAATACATCTAGAGTAGTCCACACTACACCTCCTTGATCACCACCGGATGCTAGTCCTCCTTAGCAACGGATCTTAGAGCCTCGATTAACCAAGAAATGAGCTAGAAGATCAAAACGAAAAACCCTAGAGAGACCTAGGGGGGGGGGCACCGATTTTGGGAGAGAAGCACAAGGATTAGGTTAGCCTAATTAGGTTTTTTAATATCTCTATATATAAATGAACCCTAAAGCTTTCTTGGGCTTTTAAATGATCTCCCTTCTAAATCTTTATGGGCCTAGGATTTAATTAAGTATAATAGGCTTGCTATTAACTTAAATCTAATACAAACCCATTAAGCCAAACTTAACGATTAGTGCCCATTTAATTACCCCACGTTACTTAGGTTATTTATATAATGTAAATACAATAATTACATTATATTAAATGGTATCTCAGTGTATATGTGTGTGACCCTATAGGCCCACGTGTGTCTAGCCATATAATTATCTATTATGACACGAGTATATTCCAACACAGACGACTTACTTCCGCGGCTTTAGGGTGGTCTTATAGCAGTCACGGGCGACTTTCGGCTCACTTTTGATTTCTTGTACTCCCCACAGCATAGGGAATTTCAGGGTCTGATGATACGTCGAGGGAACGACTTTCATTTCATGGATCCACGATCGACCTAAGATGATGTTATAGGCTGATGAACAATCGATGACACTGAATTGGTCTGCTTGTTGATTCCTCCGGCATAGACATGCAAGATGATCTCTCCAAAGGTATTCGTCGCGTCTCCATTAAAACCAACCAAGGTTGTTGAACGTCGGGTGATTTCCGATCGATCAATTCCTATAGCTTTGATGGTGTCAAGGAAGATGATGTTTACTGAGCTGCCTCCATCGACTAAGACTCGCCGGGTTAAACAATTACCAATCGTGAGTTGAATGATCAACCCGTCATGATGCTTCTGATACGAGTCGCCGAGGCCGTCTTGGTCGAATATGATCTTCATAGCTTCCAATTCCAAATCTCCTTTTGGTTTTGATAAACGCGGGATAGGCCGATCGTCGGGCACTTGACTGGCGTGACGTTTGGCTGCGGAGTACGTCAGACCACATACGTCGGAACCACCAGTGATGCAATTGACGACCTTTGCATGCTTGGGGGCTGGCGGTCGATCGTCGTTAGCTGGAGTAACGATGTCATCGATGATATCTTTGAGATTTCCTTTCGGGACATGATATGCTAATTCCTTTTTGAGAGATATGCAATCATCTGTCGCATGACCATGGTCGACATGGAAGTCACACCACTTCGACTTATCTTTCTGGGCATCGTCTTGATCGGATTTCTTTGGCCACCTGATGGTCGCCTGAGCGGTCTTCAGAGCCTCGACCAAGTCCTTAGTGGACCCTTTGAACCCATAGGAGGATATCTTGGGGTACTGAGGAAATTTGGTCGCGGTCTTAGGTTCCGCTTTTGTCTTGAACCGGACGTTCGAGATTTGGCGCTTGGGTTCTATTTTGGAAATTGCCTTTGTCTTGAATTCCGGCTTCTTTACACCCAACGACCTTTTGTCGTCGGTATGCTTACGATGAAAGGAAGCGTCATCTTCCACCCTCATATACGCTAGGGTTCGAGCTCGGACGTCTTCGAAATTCTCCGGGAGATACTTGGTCAAATCAGTGTATAAGCTCGAACTGTCGTCCAACCCACGTTTGTAAGCTTCGATCGTGGTCCTGACGTCACAATTGCGGACACTGATCATCTCTGCGTTGAACCTATTGAAATAGCTTCGAATTGACTCATTGGCCTTTTGCACGACATAATACAGGTCACTGGTCTGTTTCTCCATCTTACGACTGCTGGCGAATTGCTGGGAGAACTGGTTGACCAACTCAGCAAACGACCCGATGGACTTGGGTTTGAGATTGATCAACCATTAGAGGGTAGGACCAGTGAGAGTCGCCCCAAAGCTCTTGCACATGCACACTTCTTGATACATGTGTGGGATTGAGACCGTCCACATGAGCTGCTTATATTGCGCGATGTACTCTGTCGGATCAGTCACCCACGAATACTTGGGCGTGAAGGCGGGGATGTTGAATTTCTTTGAGACGTCGACTGTCGCGATCTTGTCAATGAAAGGCGACACTTGGAATCCTGAGCGAGGTTCGACGTCGACGGGCACGACTGCCCCAGCAGGGATAGGACACGCTCGTTCTGATCTTCTAGCATTTTCAAGCGCTGGGTGACGGGGTCACTAGGATCGGGATTTGTACCTGCTAGAGGGTCGACTCCTGAATTAGTGCTATTGCCATACGACGAACCATTGGCGTCCTCGTTGAAAGGGACATAATATGATTGCGACCCATTCTGAAACGGCTGCGATCCATTCTGAAACGGCTGCGATCCATTCTGAAACGGCTGCGATCCAGTATTCATGGGTGGTCTCAGATGCTGAGGAGGAACCGTCCCGAATTGGGGATTTGGATTGAACGGCCCTGGCTGCTGATTCTGTATGAACGGTCCTGGTCCTGGATTATGGATGAACGGAGCTGCCCCCGGACCAGGATTCTACATGAAAGGAGCGGACCCTGAATTCTGCCCGAATGATCCTTGGCCTGGGTTTTGAACGAATGGCCTAGGACCATTCTGGCTGAACGACCCTGGGCCCGGATTTTGCATAAATGGCCTAGGACCATTCTGAGGTCCGAAAGGATTCCTTAATCGCCTGATTTCCTCAGCTGCTCTTCGACTCTGCTCGGCCATGGCGTTGATTTGATTTCGCGCGACTTCTAGCTCCTGATACATTTGGGCAATGACATGCTCTTGATTTCTAGGCGCTGCCATCTTTCTGAAATAGAAAACAAAGGAAACTCCAAGAAGCCGTTAGTACGACACACGTTTGTCGAAGATTTTCTCTAGATGGGGTCCCACGGATGGCGCCAAACTGTTAATGCCAAAAATCGCACAAAAGTACAACTGAAGGTCGATTGTGGAAATTAACAACTAAAGAAAGGAATCTCTCAACAAAACGTGCGACAAAGACAAAAAATATAAATGAGACAGAGAATTTTGGTGACGCGGGAAAAACCTCAACGAGGAAAAAACCCGCGGACGATAGTGGAGGTCGTCGCTGTACTATGGTCGCCAAACAGGGGCGATGTCCTTTGTTTCGGGTGTCGATCGTACAGAGATTACAATACAAATGAAAGAAAGACTTCGAAATGTAAAGTAACAAGTGTTTTGAACGTAAAAACAATGTGCGTCGTGTGTAAAAACAAAGTGTCGTGTGTGAATGTCGTGCGTCGAGAGCGATTCTTCGAGAGAGAATTCTTTGCTTCTGAGTTCAGTTGTTTGTGTATTGTGCGTTGTATTTCTTTGTGTATGCTCCTCTCTGTGTGTGTTGTATTTCTTCGTGTATGCTCCTCTCTGTGTGTGTGTGTCCTTGAACTGATGTTTTTGCCTGGTATTTGTAGTCTTCGGGTGTTTATGTAACAAACGTAACGGTCGTTGTCTTCATTGCTGTTTAATGGACTTCGCCAGTTATAGCCGTTAGCAATTAATGACATTGATTCCTGCATTAAACATTGAACAAACGTAACAGTAATATCGCCTGTCAGTTAGTCGAGGTCGCATGGTCCCATTCGACGGTCGTATGAATCGGACGACGTCATGGTCGAGTATCGTGAGGTAAAGACCTTTCGATATCAACTTTAATCAGAAGACAAAGTACTATGATTTTTACCTTACTATGAAAAGAAGGAGAATAAGTGTTTTTCTTACCTAGGTCGTGGTCGAGACTGGTGAAATTTTACCCAAACAGTTTGCACCCAAATTTTGAAAAAGTGGAATGGCAAATTCAAATTTCAAAAAGTTTTTTAAATTTTGCTTGTCGGACGTCCAGAGTCGTGACACGTGTCAGAAGTTACCTTAGTTGTCTTGGAATTGGGTCGGTTCAAATTCGAACTAAAGGGAAATCGAAGGGAGGATAGAGTCGTGACGTCATGCTGACGCACAATTTATGCTTAGTAGTTGTCACTGCCAGGTGTCAGCGATCTGTGCGGTCATACGAAGAGACAAGGGCGCGTGTCGATCATCAAGGGACTCGACCTGACATGATCGCTTATATAAATAGAGACCACGATGGATCTTTTCCTGTATACGATTTCAAAGAGAGTTTTTAGGCAAAGATTTCTTTCTGGTTTTCTTACCGATCTTCGTCCAATATTTTCTAAACCTGCAAGATACTCCTGAATCAGTTAGGATTTTCGAGGTCTAGAGCACCTATATAAGGTACGACCCTTCAGTCTGCGTATGCGTCGTAAATCCATCGCTAGGAAGCCTAGGAAAAATTGGGATATCTGGGGCCTTTCAGAGATACAGACTTAGTTGACGGGGTTAGCAATGTCGACAGAGCCTAGAAGTACCATTCGAAACGAAGAAGATCTTGACGATTTCAGAAGTTTAGCGAGGATCCCTGCGGGGATTACTGTAAACAAGGCCGACAAGGTTCGTCCGGAGATGTGTCCCAAAGGGTACTTCGTGATCTATGAATACCCGTTCAAGATAGGCTTCCGTTGGCAATACTCGCCTCTTGCCAAGGCGTTTAAGTGCGAATTCGATCTTTCGCCGGGGCAACTGATGCCCCAGTTCTGGTGCGTTATTCAAGTCATCGAACGACTTACTTTGCACTGGGAGTCTCCTATGAACGTGAGGGACCACTGATGGCGTACCAGATCAAGAAGGATCATTACCGTCGCTACAGTTTATTTTCGAGGTACAAGGGCGAGCGCACCTTGGTTTTAAATACTGCAGTCAACGACCAAAAATAGAAGACCGGGTATGTACTCGTGCGAGTGGCGACGCTAGTCACTGACAGTGACTGGATTAGGTCTGGTTGGAATTTGGCGGGTGAGCTTTTATTATCGTGCGTCTTGTGTCACTTTGTTATTTGGTTGTTTTCCGACTAATCTTCTTCCTTATGTGTAGATATTAACTTTGACAAGGTAAAACCTGACGATGATTCCAAGGCTAAGGTCGAAAAGTTCTTGGAGTTTAGCGCTGATGATCGGCCGTACGTCACGCGTCACCTGATAGATGAGGATGACGACACTATTTTCTTGGGCGATAGAATGCGAATGGGTCATGAAGAGAAAGAAGAAGAAGGAGAGGAAGAGGAATATGAGGAGACCGAGGAGGAAGAGAAGGGAGAGGAAACAAAAGTAGAGAGAATCGGTAAGTATCCCTTTACCTCCTTCCCGCTCGACCTAGTCTTTCCTTATTCTCAATCATCTAATTCTTTCTTTGGCCATACAGGGGAATCTCGGTCGAAGATGACACCTGTAGCTGCCAAGAAGGCGGCTCAAATCGAACTGGCTCGCAAGGCGAGGGAAAACAGGCAGAAGGATGCCCCGACAACTGGGTTGGGGGTCTTAAAGAGAAAACAGGTTCCGACAGCTGGGTCGGGACTCCTAAAGAGGACGAGGATGTTCGTTCTAAAAGAACCGTCTCTGAGGACTGGCGGCTCATCGAGGGTCGTTTTTGCCTGAGAGGGCGAAGGCGTCAAGTGTGTGTGTCGAGAAGACTTCTGACACGATCGACGCAAGATCCGTTGATACTGCGCAACCGGCGACGATGTCTCCTACTGCCACGTCAGACCCTTCGTCGACCGACAAGGGTAAAGGTGCGCAGACGGGATTTGGGGAGGAAACGACGGTAAACTTTACGTTGCCGTCGGATTTTTTAGAGGATAATGTCTTGGACGAGACGAAACTGTTCCCCCACTTGGGAAAGTATCAGCTCCCGTCTTTCAGAGAGAGTTTCAACGGGGTTTCCCTTGAAGATGCGGAGTCCCATGTCGTTGGACTGATATTCATGGTAAGTCTATCTTTCAAGACTTTGTTTTTCTTCTGTTATCGTTGTCGTGTATTTTGCTAATGTGTTTTTGTATTTTTTTCAGACGTTTCAGTCTTCTTTGGCATTGCATACTGAATCGACAAAGATAGAGGGCTTAATGGCTTCTGCCATCAAGAAAGAAGATGCATGTTTAGAGAGGGAGAGGTCCGCTCTGGAACGCGAAGAGGCGATGTCAGTGCAACTCGACGATGCTTTGAACGAGTTGGAAGCCGTCGGCCATGCGAGGGATGAGGTGAACTCGCGTCTAAAGAAGTCCCTAACTTTGATGCATGATCAAAGGGAGGAGCTGGAGGGGATGAAGGAATCCTTAGCTATGAAGGGAAATGAAGTCGAGGAATCCAGGTCCAAGGTGACAAGTTTAGAGAAGGAGTTGGAGGAGCTGAGGGACGAGAATAAGTCCCTGTTTTCTTTTGCTCGACTTACTGCACGTGCGGCGATCATGCGTCGTCACTTATTGGGCAAGAATCCTCTGGCCTCGGAGTCAAACGAGTTGGACCTCTTCTACACGGAGGTCGGGACCGAGACAGATCTTGATTCGGATGATGAGAAGGAGGTCGAGGAGGAGGAAGATCCCCAGGGCGAGGCGTCAGGCAAGGACGCGACCGACGCACCTCCTCTGCCTTAGAAAATATCTTTGTTTTATTTTGTTTCCTGCTACTTGACCGTTGTTGGTCGAGCTTTTTGGATGTAAAGTTTATTCAGTGAATGAAACTTAGATTCCTCTTGACTTTGTGCCTTATACGTTTTGCAAATAAATACATCGTCAATTGTAAATCTCACCAAGTATAGAAGGAACCAGAAAATCATGCGACTTAAGCATACATTGCAACACAACAACTAGAACGTAAGCCATAAGACTTTTAAATCGTGTTGGCAATCATAGCATTCATTCAGAACACAAAATTCTTCTAAATTAGAGAACTGAAATCATGGGGTCGTTAGACCTTATGGTCGTACGATTAGGTCATACGATGAATTTGAGTCATACGTTCCTGTGATAAGATAATCGAGTTATACACCCGATTGCTTGTGTCGTGCGATCCTGCGAGACTAGAGTCGTAAAGTAGACTTAGCAATTTATGTTATGCGATCTGCGATAAAACAATGTCAGAGGTTGGTCGTTGGCTAACCAACGACCCTGCGATGCTTAAGTCAGTAGTCGTTTGTGATAAAACATCGTATGAAAGAAAAAAGAAAGATTAGAAGCAATACCTTCATAGATTCTTTTTGTTTAATCGGGTTTTGCCCCTCGTCATTTACTATCCTATTTCCTTTAAGAGTAAATAGGTTTAAATGACGGGTCGACACTAAGTTTTTGAGAATTAATGTCGATGTTTATATCGACCGTATTTTCGTGCGGCAAGGCAAAATGGTCGACATGTTCCTGTAGGAAAAGCATTAGTTTTTCTCTAAGGTTAGCGATAGAGCGATGAACCTGTCAAGACATTACGGTCATGCTTGCTTTGGTTCAGGGTGATTCCTCCGACCTGCGACTGCTATTTGGCCTACTTCCGCGGCTTCAGGGTGGTTTTATAGCAGTCGCGGGCGACTTTCGGCTCACTCTTGATTTCTTGGATTCCCACGGCGTAGGGAACTTCATGGCCTGGTGTTACGTCGAGGGAACGGATTTCATTTCATGGATCCATGGTCGGCCTAAAATGATGTTATAGGCCGACGCACAGTCGATGACGCTGAACTTGGTCTGCTTGTTGACTCTTCCGGCGTAGACAGGCAAGATGATCTCTCCAAAGGTATTCGTCGCGTCTCCATTAAAACCAACAAAGGTTGTTGAACGTCGGGTGATTTTCGATCGATCAATTCCCATGGCTTTGATGGTGTCAAGGAAGATGACGTTTGCTGAGCTGCCTCCATCGACTAAGACTCGCCGGGTTAAACAATTACCAATCGTGAGTTGAATGATCAACCCGTCATGATGCTTCTGATACGAGTCGCCGAGGTCATCTTGGTCGAATATGATCTTCATAGCTTCCAATTCCAAATCTCCTTTTAGTTTTGATGAACGCGGGATAGGCCGATCGTCGGGCGCTTGACTGGCGTGATGTTTGGCTGCGGAGTACGTCAGACCACACACGTCGGAATCACCAGTGATGCAATTAACGACATTCGCATGCTCGGGGGTTGGCGGTCGATCGTCGTTAGCTGGAGTAACGATGTCATCGATGACATCTTTGAGATTTCCTTTCGGGACATGATATGCTAATTCCTTTTTGAGAGCTATGCAATCATCTGTCGCATGACCATGGTCGACATGGAAGTCACACCACTTCGACTTATCTTTCTTGGCATCGTCTTGATCGGATTTCTTTGGCCACCTGATGGTTGCCTGAGCGGTCTTCAGAGCCTCGACCAAGTCCTTAGTGGACCCTTTGAACCCATAGGAGGATATCTTGGGGTACTGAGGAAATTTGGTCACGGTCTTAGCTTTCGCTTTTGTCTTAAACCGGACGTTCGAGATTTGGCGTGCGAGTTCTACTTTGGAAACTGCTTTCGGTTTGAACTCCGACTTTTTCAAACCTAACGACCTCTTGTCATCGGTATGCTTATGACGGAAGGCGGCGTCGTCCTCTACCCTCATATACGCTAAGGTTCGAGCTCGGACGTCTTCCAAATTTTCTGGAGGATACTTGGTCAGATCAGTGTATAAACCCGAACTGTCGTTCAGACCACACTTATAAGCTTCAATTGCGGTTTTGATGTCGCAGTTGCGGATACTAATCATCTCTGCATTTAACCTATTGAAATAGCTTCGAATAGATTCATTAGTCTTCTGCACGACATAATATAGGTCACTGGTCTGCTTCTCCATCTTGCGACTACTGGCGAATTGCTGGGAGAATTGATTGACCAAGTTAGCGTACGACCCGATGGACTTGGGTTTTAGATTGATCAACCATTGGAGGGCAGGACTAGTGAGAGTCGCGCTGAAGCTTTTGCACATGCATACTTCTTGATACATGTGTGGGATCGAGACCGTCCACATGAGCTATTTATACTGCGCGATGTGCTCCGTCGGGTCGGTCACTCCCAAATATTTGGGCGTGAAGGTGTGGACGTTGTATTTATTCGGGACCTCGACGGTCACGATTTCGTCGATGAAAGGTGACGCCTGAAAGCCTGATCTTCTAGCATTTTCAACTGCTGGGCGACGGGGTCATTAGGGTCGGGATTCATCCCTGTCAATGGATTAGCTCCCGAGATAGTACCATTGCCATACGACGAACCATTGGCGTCCCTGTAACACCCGTAATTTTCGGCTAAGTACAATTTCGAATCAGTGTGGAAAGCGATCTTTTAAGAAAAATATGAAAAATAGAATTTTGGATTAAATCCTAGATTTTATGGTCTTGTTGGATGTGGAATTCGAATACGAGTCCAACGGTTCTTTCCGGAGCGAAAACGGAGCTATAACGAAGAAGTTACGGCCAAAACAGTATCCAATCAAAAAGGGCCGCATGGGCTGGTGCGCGACTTTGGGCCGCGGCCCAAGCCGCGTAAGCCTCTGGTTGTGAGCCACGCGACATTCCACGCGACTTCAAAGCCGCGGGACAAACCGCGGGAGTAGTCTGGAGCTTTAAGTCGCGAATCTCAAACCCTCAAACATCATTTCTTCATAACTTTTGCATACCAACTCCGATTTTGATGATTCAAGTTGCTACAGTTTCATTTTTGAGAGCTATTCAAGGATCTAGAAAGAGTTTTGAAGTATATTTTAGTATCCAAGAGTATTTAGTGGTGATTGAGGTAAGCTTCTCACTTTTCTCCATCTAGGGAGTTAGGGTTTTAGTGTTTTGGTGATTTTGGATGATGTATGTTGGGGGAAACATATATAAGTGTTTGGGAATGATTATTTATGGTTGGAAACTTGTGGATCTAGGTTTTTGGAAGATTTGGCCTAAGGATTCGGGTTACATCAAAGGAGCTTATGTTCGGGGAAAATCTAGATTTAGCCTAAATCTAGCAAGGTGAGTTCAAGTTGATTTGTGAAAACGTTGTACATGCCAAAATGTGTGTTTTAAAGAATTTGTGTGCTTTATGTGAAATTATCTCTTGTTGAGTTATTTGGTGGGTTTTGATTTAATCAAAGTGTTGAACTTTACATATCTTGTAAAACACCCACGTTTGGGGATTTTGAATGATTGAGGAATGAATCGCGAGTAAAAGAGGTTTTGTTAAATTATTGCATAAGTGAAGAGGATTTGGTCAAAATACACTTTTAGTGTTTTTGTGATTATGCGATAACTATGATGTGTTACATTTTAAAGTGTGAACGTGTGGTTGGGGATTTTGGTCAATCCGACTATATGAATGTTTTGAGAGTTATAAACCTTTCGTTTTGGGGCCGATGGCCAATTGAGGAACTAAAAGGGTAAAGAGTTTGAGTAACGATGTATTTTGGTTTACGTAACCGTGTGAGTGACATGTATTTAACTAAATGATTATTTTGGCCCTTAAAGGCTTGATTATTACTCAAATGAGTCTTTTGAGTATTTGCCGGTTTTGGTGACTCGAGGTGGAGTCTTGGGTATGTTATATGCTTCATTGCATTTTATTTGAATACGTGCCGGTTTAAGTGTTGTCTTGTGTGTGAAGACCGTTTGATGATTTTGTATTCTTAGTACCTTTGGGACTAATTAACCTTGGTGAGTTATATGCATCGTTGAGTTATGAAAGAGTTACATATACGTGTACATGTAGATGCATATATGATTTGACTTCATTAGGAAGGTGGCAATGAAGGGGTTGTGAGATTATCATGCCTCAGAGCGTGTGTTGCATGATGTGAGTTAGATGCATTTAATTTGCATGAATTGATGTTGATAGACGATCATTAGATCTTTTGAGCAGAAGGCTCGATTTTGGACTCTGTTGAGTCTCGAGGGCATTCACCCGTTTTAATAAGCTCGACGTGGGCTTGGGGTTGGAATTGCATGAATTGCATTATTTGATGTTTACATGATTTGAATGCATTGGTTATTCTTTTGAGGTCATGTATATATAATTAAGTTGAGTAAGCTTGTTTCGGATGGTGGGTTCCCAAGGTAAAGATCCAGAAGGATTGAACTTGGTGGTTTGGACTAAAGACCTAGTTTTGGTTGATGTCTAAAATGGGATAAAGACCTAGTTTTGGTTGATGTTGGAGATGGACTAAAGACCTAGTTTTGGTTGATGTCTAAAATGGGCTAAAGACCTAGTTTTGGTTGATGCCGGAGATGGACTAAAGACCTAGTTTTGGTTGATGTCTAAAATAGGCTAAAGACCTAGTTTTGGTTGATGCCGGAGATGGACTAAAGACCTAGTTTTTGGTTGATGTCTAAAATGGGCTAAAGACCTAGTTTTGGTTGATGCCGAAGATGGACTAAAGACCTAGTTTTGGTTGATATCTAAAATGGGCTAAAGACCTAGTTTTGGTTGATGCCGGAGATGGACTAAAGACCTAGTATGGTTGATGTCATCTGTTTTCCACATCCAAGAAGCTTACTTGTATTTATTAATTGTGGTTTAATTTATGTGTTTGCCACATTCGATGAAATCGGGCCTCCCCCGTCACCGAAGGGTGTTGATTTTGGGTATTTTATTTATCCGCGTTGTCGAGGATATATTATATGCATACGAATTGTTTTCCATGATTGATGGACGGTTTTATGTTTCATCCTTATTGGATGTTTTAACAATTGGAGTCTTATTCGCTTTGGCGATTATTGAGAAATTATTATTTAATTAACTCTTGATGGAGTTTTGGATTTGAGTCCATTGTAGAGAAACGATTTTCGTTGGAAGCTTTCCTCACAAGAATTGTGTGCGTTTGGAAATTGGGTTGTCGATGTCTTTTATAAAAATCCTTTTTGAAGATCGTTTATTAAGTTGAATCTTTTGGTTTATCAAATGATTTGCTCATGATGTAAACTCTTGAACTCACTAGGCGTTAGCCTAACTTTTTATTTGTCGACATGTGCAACAGGTTCAGGTTGGGAATAGCTTTAGCTACACTGCGAAGTGATGAGTGCTAGTAGAGTTCACGGGAAGTGAGATTCTTAGCAAAGTTTTCCTCACTTTTGGGATTAGCAACTTCCATTTGGGTTAAGTAACACCCGCCTAGAGTTGTTAGCTGTTTAATTTGTGATGTTTAAAGTTTGAGGTATTTTCAAGGATGATATGTAGAAGTAATTTTATCATCTTTTAGTTTAATTTATTGAATTTAAAGTTAGTTGCTCGTTCCAATTTTGAGGGTGTTACAGTCCCCGTTGAAAGGGATAAAATACGACTGCGACCCATTCTGAAACGGCTGAGATCCATTATTAATGGGTGGTGGCCTTATATACTGAGGAGGAACTGTCCCGAACTGGGGATTTGTGTTGAACGTCCCCTGCTGCTGGTTCTGCATGAAGGGACCTGGCCCGGGGTTACGGATGAATGGAGCCGTACCAAGATTATGGACGAATGGAGCAGATCCTGGATTCTGAACGAATGGAGCGGACCCTGGATTCTGAACGAATGGCCTAGGACCATTTTTCGGTCCAAACGATCCATTAGGCACTCTAAGATAGGATGTTTGACGGGTGTCGGAGTTACTAGAAGCGAGAAGTCACGTCAAGAGTAGCAAGGATGATCATGTATGGTACGTTCATAATTGTACCTGGCCAGTGTTATGGTGAACCTACCGGTTACATGAGAGTACTTGGACGACTCTAGCGTGATGACCGGTGGGGTAGTGAAGGAGTTCTAAGCGAATAGTCGTTAGAAGAGGTTGACGACTTTAACATTTGCCATTTGGAGTGGCGGTAAGCATGTTGATTGTATTAAGTGGACCGTTCTGGTCGGACTTGATAGTTGGATTGGAGCCGTAGGCTTATGGAATTGACTTGATTCGAGGAGAAATGTGGGGTTAGTCGATGTGACTTCCCACTTTGCGTTAAGATGTGTGAGTATTCGGATGACAATAGTGTGATCGGAGAAATTGGAGGAATGTGACCTGGACGTTGAGTGCCGACAAAATACATGCACGAAATTTGTTTTGCTTTAAAATAAATTGCATCGATTATTTCTTATGTTTCAAATCGCCGGATGGACGATACTGCTAAACCTTGGAAAAAGTTTGACATACGCAAGATTTTTAAACCATGATTTTGAAACATGCATGAAATTATTTTACGACAGGCGGTTGTGAACCTGGTCGGGATTTATTCTATTCCTTGTAGTCGTCCACTACTATTTTTGGATATTGTGATATCCATGTTTTAATGTTGTTTATGGTTTTGGATAAGTAACCGCGATTTGCGACCTTAACATTGGATCTCCTCCACATGTGTTAAGGTTTGGACGGAGAGTTACATTCCCTTGATTTAGTATTGATCTTTAATGGGAATTTCGATTTTTGCGAGCTTTGACAAAATGGTGTCGTTTTATTTTGTGTGCAACAAAAAAGAGGGTTTTATGATTTGGATGATTTAATCATAGCGTTGTTTTATGCGAGTCGTTTATTGTCACACCCCACTAAAGCGGAAACACGGGATGTACAGCTCAAGTTTCATAGCAAAAATTACAAGATCACACCAACCATCAAAATACATTCAAAAGTTTACAACATTGTCTTTTACAAACGTTTACGAAAAGGGAAATGAACATAATTTAAAAACATAGAAAACTTCAACACGCGTAGCCTTCCTAAGTTCCAACCTTAAGGACGTTCACCTGAAAAGCATGTCAATAAAAGGTCAACTAATGCACTAGTTGGCGAGATCACAGGTTTTATGAGTCCAACAAGGTTTGTCATAGAAATAGTTTTAATCCGCACAAGTGGATAAGTCAACCGGTTACAAAAACACTTACTCAAGGTAATTGTATGTATAATGTTTAAGTTATGAGCCCGTTACCCGACCTATATGACAGAACGCCCCACCGCATGTTCTATCTCCAACAATGCGTAAATACAAACAATAATTATGCACTCAAACAAGCGCGACTTGTGAGTGGGGTTGTCAATCCAAATAGCGCTATCCATAATTACCAACGGCTCAATACATGAGTTAAACGGGTAATGTAAAATAAATAACGGGGACTTAATACGATAGAGAAAACTCAAACTTACAACATACACAAAACATACATACCATAGAGCATAAGCAAGTATAGCAAAATTTCCAAGAAAACGAGACAACCGGTGCGTAAAATATTTGTAATAACGACATGCTTTTCACCCCAAAATATGTAAAATATTGAAAAGGGGCTGTGATAACTCACTTGATACGCGATAGAAATCCGGGAATCTCCCACAAAATACTTCGGTGTGATCCTACTTCGAACCTACGAACGTAAGGTCACTAGTGAGTTTTAATCTCAAAGGTTCGATACTAACTATCCAAATCGTCATAAAATGCCTTGGTTGTGATTAAAATTATAATTTATATGGAGTTAACTGAAATTAGTAATCAAAACATATATTCTTCATGTTTGTTAGGTTGACGTTACCGCAATTTCGCCACAATAAGTAACGAAAAGAGTCAAAAGAAGTTATATATACTATATGTATATACCGCAATTTCATCATAAGAATGATGAAAAGGGTTCAAAATGTAAAGTTAGAGTATATAAAATGCATAAACATATAATATATATATATATACCGCAATTTCATTATAAGAATAATGAAAAGGGTTCAAATAGTTAGCTTTCAATTATAGCAAGAAAATTGTCCTTTGCTGTCCGGATTTTGGTGTCACTTTCTGTCCATTTTTGGATAACTTCCAAGGGTATTTAGGTCGAGATATTTTATGTCCAACTGGTTTAATGAGTTAGGAAACTTTTGACATAAGTTTCATAATTTTTAGAGGTGGTTAAGTACATGAAATAATTCTTGACGTAAAACACTACAAAAAGTTTTTCTGTTTGCACACTGTTTTTGTGAAGACTGTTTGGTAGACGAAATCTTTGAGTTTTTAAGTGAAAACACTTGGGTTTAAAACCTAACCCATGAAAATAAATTCCAGAAAAAGAATCACTTAATTTGGAGTATTATTGAGTGAGATATGACTTTTTGAAGAGAGGTGTAGAATCTGGCAGCAAGCTGTCTAAACCAAACTATATGCATGTGCATCTTTCTTTGTCTTTTTATTAGAAATTCTTATTCCTCTTGCGTGCAATCCGATTTGACTCATCACCATACAAATAATTTCAGTTCTAAAACAGGTTTTTAAACCATTTAAACTACATGCATGCTATCCATCAACTCATCTTTTATAAAACTTTGAAAATGGGTCTTTTTGAAGATTGCTTGGTGTTTATGCCAAGAACTTCATGCAACTTAAAATTATATATTTTTGGCTCATGCATGTTGGTTTAAACATGTTTTTAGTGAAATCAAAGAGTTTTTCATACAACTTTTGGGATAAAAAATGTAGATCTTTTAAGAAAACTATATGCATGCAAGTTAAGAGCCCATCTTTGATCTTAACATAGGTTTGATTATGGATTTACCACCTTTTTACTAACATGCAAGTGTTATGGTGATAAATCTACAAACATTAAGATGTGTAGAGATGATTCTTAACAAAGTTTAAAGAAAATGTAGAAGAAGATGAAGAACATTCATAACAAGAAAAGTGCAAAATGAAAATTAGAACAAAAGGGGGTATGTGGATTTCATCCATCACACTTGTAGTTACCTTGAACACTTTAATCTCTTGAAGGAGATGTGTTTTAGGGGCTGAAGTTTATGGCTCTTCTTGAGAAATATGGATGAAGATTGAGAGAGAAAAGAGAGAATTTCTTAGTGTGAGAACTTAGAGAGAGAGAAGAGTTGCATGTGCATTTGAAAGTGATAAGTAAAAATTATAAAGGGGTAGAGGGGGGGGGGGGGGGGGGGGGAAATGGCTGCCTCAAGGGGGTGGGGGGTGTGAGGTGTGTTGCCAAAATAATGTCAAATCTTGTCTTTTTGCTTTATTTTTATACATGCAACATTTTTCTTTTAAATTTTAAATTTTTAGACAATACTTTTAAACTTTAATAATAGAAGTATAAATGTCATTTTTGGTTGAATTAATCTTAGTTGTAAAATATAATTATAGTTGTGGTATAATTGTTGTTTATGATGGCATTTTATGAGATTTATGGATAATTCCCTAATTTGAGGGGTTTCTAGGCAAAAATTCCTAAATTTTCCTACCGTACCGAGTTTACTGCTAGAATTTGACTGTGTAACCAATGACATAAATTTTGAATGTGCTTAGATTAATTCTAACGTGAAACAAGATTTTGACGGTTGTCACAGTCTCCCCCGGTTAAAAGAATTTCGTCCCGAAATTCAAGAGTTAACAGTTTTAACCGGTTTGCTAGCGAAAAGATGAGGATACTTATGCATGATGTAATCCTCTCGTTCCCAAGTGTAGTCAGGCCCACACCTTGTGTTCCAATGGACTTTTACTACCAGAGTCTTGCTTCGCCTACGACGTTTGACCTCTCTATCAAGTATCTCAATTGGTTCCTCCACGATGTGCAACTTATCGTTGATTTGGACTTCTTCCAAAGGCACGGTTATCGCTTCGTCAGCTAAAGATTTCTTCAAGTTTGACACATGAAACGTGTTGTGAATAACACTTAGCTCCATTGGCAAATCCAGCTTGTATGCTACTGGTCCAATTCTTTCCATGATCTTAAATGGTCCAACATATCGAGGGCTCAACTTTCCTCTTTTCCCAAACCGAATTGTTCCCTTCCAAGGGGATACTTTTAGAAAAACCCTATCTCCAACTTGGAATTCTAAAGGCTTCCTTCGATTGTCCGCATAGCTCTTCTGACGATCTTGAGCTGCTTTAAGCCTATCTCTGATAATGGAAATCTTGTCAGTGGTTTCTTGAACAACATTCAGACTAGATAGCTGACTATCTCCAATCTCCAACCAACAAAGAGGTGATCGACACTTGCGTCCATATAGGGATTCATATGGCGCACACTTAATACTGGTGTGATAGCTATTGTTGTAGGAAAACTCAGCTAACGGCAAGTGGTTATCCCAACTTCCTCCAAAATCTATCACACAGGCCTGAAGCATGTCCTCCAATATCTGAATGGTTCGCTCACTCTGGCCGTCCGTTTGAGGATGATAGGCAGTGCTCAAATTCAACTGCGTACCCAACGCTTTTTGAAGTGACTGCCAAAATCGAGATGTAAAACGGCTATCTCTATCTGAAATGATAGAAACTGGGACTCCATGTCGCGTGACAATTTCCTTGATGTAGATCTGAGCAAGCTTCTCCATCTTATAGTCTTCCCGAATAGGCAGGAAATGTGCAGACTTCGTAAATCGATCTACTATAACCCAAATCGAGTCGTGCCCTTTGGCAGTTCTCGGAAGTTTGGTTATAAAATCCATAGTGATTTGCTCCCATTTCCAATGGGGAATCTCCAGTTGTTGCAGCAACCCAGATGGTTTTTGATAAACAGCCTTGACCTTTGAGCAAGTGATGCATTTTCGTACATACGTGGCAATATCCTTTTTCATTCCTGGCCACCAATAGTACTCCATTAAATCCTTGTACATCTTATCTTCTCCTAGGTGAATTGAGTACCTAGATTTATGAGCCTCCTCCAAAATCATTTCCCGTAGGTTTTCAGTCTTTGGAATCCATACTCTGTCCTTAAAGTAACGTACTCCATTAGTCTTAGTTTCAAATCTCGCCTCTAAACCATGAAGAGTCTCGTCCTTCACGTTTTCAGACTTCATTGCTTTGATTTGAGCTTCGAAAATCCGAGTCTTTAAACTTGTTTGTACAAGTGCTCCCATTGCTCGTACACGTGAAGGTTTTACCGTTTCCTTCCTACTCAGGGCATCGGCTACCACATTGGCCTTACTTGGGTGGTAACGTATCTCACAATCGTAGTCGCTGAGCAGTTCTACCCATCTTCTTTGCCTCATATTAAGCATCTTCTAATCAAAGATGTGCTAAAGACTCTTGTGATCAGTGAAAATAGTGCACTTTGTACCATATAGATAATGCCTCCATATCTTTAGAGCGAATACCACAACTCCGAGTTCCAAATCGTGCGTGGTATAGTTCTTCTCATGAACTTTTAATTATCTCGAGGCGTATGCTATCACCTTATCATTTTGCATCAATACGCAACCTAATCCCTGATGTGATGCGTCACAATACACCACAAAATTCTCCGTTCCTTCCGGTAAAGCTAAGATCGGTGCATTGCACAACTTCTTCTTCAAAAGTTGAAACGCTTCTTCTTGCGAAACTCCCCAAACGAAATTCCTATCCTTTTGGGTTAACGCGGTGAGGGGTTTAGCAATCCTAGAGAAATTCTCGATGAAACGCCGATAATAACCTGCCAAACCTAGAAATTGGCGAATTTCCATTAGAGTCTTTGGGGCTTCCCATTTCCGAATGGCTTCCACTTTAGCCGGGTCCACGTGAATCCCTTTCTCTCCAATCACGTGATCTAAGAAGTGTACCTCTCGAATCTAAAATTCGCACTTAGAGAACTTGGCATACAACTTCTGATCCTTAAGAAGCTCTAGAATTACCCTTAGATGCTGCTCGTGATCCTCATTACTCCGAGAGTAGATCAAGATGTCATCGATGAACACGATCACAAACTTATCTAGGTATGGTCTGCATACCCTATTCATTAGATCCATAAACACAGCTGGCGCGTTCGTCAATCCGAATGGCATGACTAGAAAATCCTAGTGTCCATAGCGAGTCCTAAACGCTGTTTTAGGAATGTCCTCCTCACGGACTCTTAACTGATGATATCCCAATCGAAGATCAATCTTCGAGAAGTAAGTTGCACCCTCGAACAAATTGTCTATTCGAGGGAGAGGATAACGGTTCTTGATTGTCAACTTATTTAGCTCCCTATAATCGATGCACATTCGAAACGATCCATCCTTCTTTTTAACGAACATAATTAGGGCTCCCCAGGGTGATGAACTTGGCCGAATGAATCCCTTATCCAAAAGTTCTTAAAGTTGACTCGACAACTCTTGCATTTCTGCAGGTGCTAAGCGGTATGGGGCCTTAGCTACTGGTGCTGCTCCGGGTATGAGATCGATCTGAAATTCGACTTGTCTCGGCGGGGGAAGTCCAGGAAAATCGTCTGGGAACACCTCTGGGTGATCTTTTACTACAGGAATATCTTGGATTCGCCTCTCCTCGGAATTCTTCTCTACCACGTATGCCAGAAATGCAACACACTTCTTTCTCAAATACTTATGGACTTTCATGTACGATACTATCTTTAGTTCCTTTCCAGCTCTATCTCCTTGCACAACAAGAGTTTCTCCACCTTGCAATGGTAATCTGACAGTCTTTTCAAAACAACTAACCTCTGCTCGGTTCTTGGATAACCAATCCATGCCTATCACTACGTCAAAACTCCCCAACTCAATAGGTATAAGATCAATGCTAAAAGTTCTATCGGCTAATTTCAAGGTACAACCTGAGATTACATCCTTAGCCTCTATTTCACATCCATTAACAACCTCAACAATATAAGCATTCGGCAATGTTCTAGATTCCAAATCAATCAGAGGCCTAAATTCTAACGAAACAAAGCTCCTATTAGCTCCAGTGTCAAATAATACCGATGCATAATAGTTGTTTAGGAGGAACATACCTGTCACTACATTTGGGTCTCGACGTGCTTCTTCTGCTCCTAAAACAAACGCCCACCCTCGAGCTTGTCCTCCTTGGTTTCCCTGATTGGCTTGCCTTGCCTGGTACCCAACGTTGTTATTGATTGGTCCTCTATTTAACTTCGGGCACACATTCTGGAAGTGGTCCGGATTCTCGCGTTCATAGCATGCCCTTCCTTCAACCTTTACATTCTTCCCCATCCTGCAGTACCGAGCGGAATTACCCTTTTGCTTACATATGCCACAAATGAGACACTCTCCCTCATGATGCAAGTTGCATTGGTTGCACTTCGGGTGGGGTCCACTGTTTCGCACTGCTTCCTTAGCATTCATCCCAAAATTCCTTACTACCTTCTTATTCCTGCTTGAACCACTACCAACCGTCTTTCCCGATTGGCTCTCTGGCCTCCTCTTACTACCGACACCTTTCTGAGTTAAAGTTACTGCCCTGACCGCATCATTGGTCAGACTAGTTGCTAAAGCCACTGCAACTTGAATCGTGGTCGGACTTGTCGACGTAACCATCCCTCGGATCTCCAGGACCAATCCATACAAGTATCGGTCAATCCTTTTGCTCTCCGGGGTAACCATGTGGGGTACTAACTTTGCGAGTTCATGAAAACGAGCGGTGTATCGGTCTATCCCTGAACCTACCATGGTGAGATCCCAAAATTCAGCCTCCAACTTCTGAATTTCACTCTTGGGACAATATTCTTCAGTGAGCAAATTCTTAAACTCCTCCCAAGAAAGTTTGTATACATCCTTCCTTCCACGGGTTTGGACTTGAATGTTCCACCAAGTCAAAGCTCGTCCTTGAAGCTGACATGCCGCATACTCCACCATGCGGTCCTCTAAGCATTTACTGATGTGGAGTACCGACTCCATGCTATCAAACCACAAAAGCAATACTACAGCACCCTCTGTTCCATGAAATTCCTTGGGCTTGCAAGTCCTAAACGTCTTGTAGCTGCATCCTCCGCCCAAGTCATGCCAGACAAATGACCAACGGGCACTCCCGTGATGACTCGCGGTGGTTCCAGCGCCTCCGGACGATCGAACCTCAACGACACTCGCCTAGGGATGGGGACACTCTTCCTAGCAGTCAGTCTAGTACGCGGCCCTCTAGAGTTCGGTTGTACAATTATAGGAGTTGGTCACGGTAGAACTGGGGTCGGCGATATTCTCGGTCCATCATACGGATCTCGTTCGCTATCCGAGGTTCTCTCGCTTGACGGCGTGTAGGAGGGTTGAGAGTGTGATGATGATGATGACATAGTGGTACTGAAGTAAGAGTGCATAACATTACTATCGCACAAATATAAAGGCTATGTGTACTATACTATTGCATGTTATAGGCAATAACTACACTCATACTATGCAGGCTACTTGAAGCACTTAAGTGAAAAAGAAAAACACACATATTCCTATTATAACCATTTCTGATCTCGCATCACTCCTTCCTTAATTAAACATAGGTGATCAGGCTTTGTTTAATTAAAGACCGATGATGCAATACCCGAATTAGTTATACTAGCAATATGTTTAGTAATTTGAGCGTTATTTCCCGTTTTTTGCTATAGTTGCAGTTTTCCAAAGGAAAACCGGTATTCTCTATAACCTTTAGCTCTGATACCAAGTCTGTCACACCCCGCTAAAGCGGAAACACGGGATGTACAGCTCAAGTTTCATAGGAAAAGTTACAAGATCACACCAACCATCAAAATACATTCAAAAGTTTACAACATTGTCTTTTACAAACGTTTACGAAAAGGGAAATGAACATAATTTAAAAACATAGAAAACTTCAACATGCGTAGCCTTCCTAAGTTCCAACCTTAAGGACGTTCACCTGAAAAGCATGTCAATAAAAGGTCAACTAATGCACTAGTTGGTGAGATCACAGGTTTTATGAGTCCAACAAGGTTTGTCATAGAAATAGTTTTAATCCGCACAAGTGGATAAGTCAACCGGTTACAAAAACACTTGCTCAAGGTAATTGTATGTATAATGTTTAAGTTATGAGCCCCTTACCCGGCCTATATGACAGAACGCCCCACCGCATGTTCTATCGCCAACAATGCGTAAATACAAACAATAATTATGCACTCAAACAAGCGCGACTTGTGAGTGGGGTTGTCAATCCAAATAGCGCTATCCATAATTACCAACGGCTCAATACATGAGTTAAACAGGTAACATAAAATAAATAACGGGGACTTAATACGATAGAGAAAACTCAAACTTACAACATACACAAAACATACATACCATAGAGCATAAGCAAGTATAGCAAAATTTCCAAGAAAACGAGACAACCGGTGCGTAAAATATTTGTAATAACGACATGCTTTTCACCCCAAAATATGTAAAATATTGAAAAGGGGCTGTGATAACTCACTTGATACGCGATACAAATCCGGGAATCTCCTACAAAATACTTCGGTGTGATCCTACTCCGAACCTATGAACGTAAGGTCACTAGTGAGTTTTAATCTCAAAGGTTCGATACTAACTATCCAAATCGTCATAAAATGCCTTGGTTGTGATTAAAATTATAATTTATATGGAGTTAACTGAAATTAGTAATCAAAACATATATTCTTCATGTTTGTTAGGTTGACGTTATCGCAATTTCGCCACAATAAGTAACGAAAAGGGTCAAAAGAAATTATATAATATATGTATATACCGCAATTTCATCATAAGAATGATGAAAAGGGTTCAAAATGTAAAGTTAGAGTATATAAAATGCATAAACATATAATATATATATATACCTCAATTTTATTATAAGAATAATGAAAAGGGTTCAAATAGTTAGCTTTCAATTATAGCAAGAAAATTGTTCTTTGCTGTCCAGATTTTGGTGTCACTTTCTGTCCATTTTTGGATAACTTCCACGGGTATTTAGGTCGAGATATTTTATGTCCAACTGGTTTAATGAGTTAGGAAACTTTTGACATAAGTTTCATAATTTTTAGAGGTAGTTAAGTACATGAAATAATTCTTGACGTAAAACACTACAGAAAGTTTTGCTGTTTGCGCACTGTTTTTGTGAAGACTGTTTGGTAGACGAAATATTTGCGTTTTTAAGTGAAACTACTTGGGTTTGAAACCTAACCCATGAAAACAAATTCCAGAAAACGAATCACTTAATTTGGTGTATTATTGAGCGAGATATGACTTTTTGAAGAGAGGTGTAGAATCTGGCAGCAAGCTGTCTAAACCAAACTTTATGCATGTGCATCTTTCTTTGTCTTTTTATTAGAAATTCTTATTCCTCTTGCATGCAATCCGATTTGACTCATCACCATACAAATAATTTCAGTTCTAAAACAGGTTTTTAAACCATTTAAACTACATGCATGCTATCCATCAACTCATCTTTTATAAAACTTTGAAAATGGGTCTTTTTGAAGATTGCTTGGTGTTTATGCCAAGAACTTCTTCATGCAACTTAAAATTATATATTTTTGGCTCATGCATGTTGGTTTAAACATGTTTTTAGTGAAATCAAAGAGTTTTTCATACAACTTTTGGGATCAAAAATGTAGATCTTTTAAGAAAACTATATGCATGCAAGTTAAGTGCCCATCTTTAATCTTAACATAGGTTTGATTATGGATTTACCACCTTTTTACTAACATGCAAGTGTTATGGTGATAAATCTACAAACATTAAGATGTGTAGAGATGATTCTTAACAAAGTTTAAAGAAAATGTAGAAGAAGATGAAGAACATTCATAACAAGAAAAGTGCAAAATGAAAATTAGAACAAAAGGGGGTGTGTGTATTTCATCCATCACACTTGTAGTTACCTTGAACACTTTAATCTCTTGAAGGAGATGTGTTTTAGGGGCTGAAGTTTATGTCTCTTCTTGAGAAATATGGATGAAGATTGAGAGAGAAAAGAGAGAATTTCTTAGTGTGAGAACTTAGAGAGAGAGAAGAGTTGCATGTTCATTTGGAAGTGATAAGTAAAAATTATAAAGGGGTAGAGGGGGGGGGGGGGGGGGGGGGGGGGGATGGCCGGCCTAAGGGGGGGGGGGTGAGGTGTGTTGCCAAAATAATGTCAAATCTTGTCTTTTTGCTTTATTTTTATACATGCAACATTTTTCTTTTAAATTTTAAATTTTTAGACAATACTTTTAAACTTTAATGATAGAAGTATAAATGTCATTTTTGGTTGAATTAATCTTAGTTGTAAAATATAATTATAGTTGTGGTATAATTGTTGTTTAAGTTGGCATTTTATGAGATTTATGGATAATTCCCTAATTTGAGGGGTTTCTAGGCAAAAATTCCTAAATTTTCCTACCGTACCGAGTTTACTGCTAGAATTTGACTGTGTGACCAATGACATAAATATTGAATGTGCTTAGATTAATTCTAACCTGAAACACGATTTTGACGGTTGTCACATTTATTGAAAACGAAAACTGTGATACCGTTTACTTGGCTCGATGTTGTTGAGTTCCATCGAGTTTGATGGGAGTTTGTGGAAGTACGATGGAGTTTCGTCTTATGACCTTTTGAGGTGCATGAGTGACAGTGAGTCATGTGCATACTTGGATGATGACATGCGTTATTATATGGGTTGAGTGAGTATCGAGTCTCATGCGAATTTTATTGAAAATATGCTTCATGACGTTTTGCATCAAAAAGAGTGGTTTTGGAGTTTTGGTGCCGCATAACTTCTCCTTTGAGGATTGTGGTAGCATATTTGTTGCAACTTGCTAGGTGTGCAAATTGACTTATACGTGGCGTGAGTAATGCATACAAGAGCATCATGATAGTCCATCTTTAATGTTCTGTTTTATGCACTCTTATTTGTTGACATTCTTGATGTTCTTTCTCGCACATGCACTATATTGATTGATTGACAAGAGTATTTTTGTAGCCACTACTTTGGGACGTTAGTGTGCGTCGCTTGTGCGATTTGAGATTTCGTTTAAGTGTTTAAACCAATATTCCCAAATGATGAAAATATCCTGTTATTTGATTTAAAAACTGGGAGATGGCCCAGACCATGACGTGTTTTAACCAAGACGTGTAGATGATTTACTGCGTTTCTCTGTGAACAAAACTGACACATGCGAGGTTATTAATGAATCGCAGATCATGTCGTTTTATGGTTAAAAGAAAATTTTAGAAATTGATGTCGTGTAAATCCTTCTTTTGAGGTTCGTGTAAACTGGATGCTGGCCACTATTTTAATGTTGGAGTTTACTTTGCGCGTGTGGCATAAGTAAATCCGTTATGGGACCCTGGTGGTTCATTTTAAAGGTTGTCGAGTACGTTTTTACGTTTCGGTAGTAAACTGATTTGTGATGAAAAGGTTTTCAAAAATGATTTTTCCATACGTGGGACGAGTGTGTCCATGGTTGTGCATCCACTAGCTGAGTAGTGCTAAGTTTTTGTACGTATGTGATGTTAGTATAAAAACTTTTGTATTGAAAAATATAGTGAAAACCTTATTGGCATATTTATTGAGCCTGTCACTTGAAAACCTTGAACTCTTTAGGCTTGGTGAGGTTGAGCAACCCCAGTTAGGGGTGAGGGCGTGTAGAACCTTTCGATGAAAGATCGGGTTTCTAACACGTATGATTGTCGTGAGCCGTATGATGTCGTTGCGGGGACGAATCATTTCTTGTGGGCAACTAAAAGGTGGGACTTGCGGTATCCCTTATTAGTGTTGTGGTAGCCGTTCACTTCGGCAACCTTGTTTTGGGTTGTCGGTATTGCGTGAAGGTCACGTGGAACCCTTTAGACCGTGCGGATGACCATGGATTGGTGGTACTATTTGAGGAATGAAACTCGTGTGTGGAGCTATGCGATGAGTCGAGTTTTGGTAGCATGACTAGGTGTCAACTTTTGGAGTTCGAGGCCAAGGACCACTAGTGTGATTGGAGAGTGTAGTTCAATTTTAAAAAATGGTGGTATCGGTTATGATGAACTTAAGTTCGATTGTGACAAATAGTTTAGCGTGATGATCCTTTGCTTGTGGTAAAAGAATCTGTCGACTAGATGATCAGAATTAGACGTGTTTTGAGAGTGGTGTAACTGTTGTGTCAGTGACAACCGTCGGTCATGGAGTCTAGTGGGACTCGTTAGAGGTAAGTGCCAGTCTAGCAGAGGGAACCTTAGATTTGGAGGTTCGTTGGTTTTAGATGTAATAAAACCTTGGACTAATTGGAGAAATTTAAGAGCGATTGGACACAGATTGATTTAGAGTCGGGATCCGTCGTCGGGGAAGTATGGAACACCTAAGGTTGGGAGACAACCGAGGTAGTTGGTTGGGAGTTAAACCAGTAGATGGGGGGCGTTCACCCGAACATAAGTATAATGTGCCTGAGAGGACATTGTCGGTAAGAGTTTGCTTGAGGTTTGTCATAGAAGTCTAGGTGGGGAAAATTTGGATTTCAGTTAAAAGATATTAGAACATGGTCGGCGTTGAATTTGGATAGCCTTGGGTTGTAAGGATCTAGATTTCGAGGACGAAATCATTCTAAGGTTGGGAGGATTGTAACACCCGTAATTTTCGGCTAAGTACAATTTCGAATCAGTGTGGAAAACGATATTTTAAGAAAAATATGAAAAATAAAAATTTGTATTAAATCCTAGATTTTATGGTCTTGTTGGATGTGTAATTCGAATACGAGTCCAACGGTTCTTTCCGGAGCGAAAATGGAGCTATAACGAAGAAGTTACGGCCAAAACAGTATCCGATCAAAAAGGGCCGCACGGGCTGGTGCGCGACATTGGGCCGCGGCCCAAGCCACGTAAGCCTCTGGTTGTGAGCCGCACGACATTCCACGCGACTTCAAAGCCGCGGGACAAACCGCGGGAGTAGTCTGGAGCTTTAAGTCGCGAATCTCAAACCCTCAAACTTCATTTCTTCATAACTTTTGCATACCAACTCCAATTTTGATGATTCAAGTTGCTATGGTTTCGTTTTTGAGAGCTCTTCAAGGATCTAGAAAGAGTTTTGAAGTATATTGTATTATCCAAGAGTATTGGGTGGTGATTGAGGTAAGCTTCTCACTTTTCTCCATCTAGGGAGTTAGGGTTTTAGTGTTTTGGTGATTTTGGATGATGTATGTTGGGGGAAACATATATAAGTGTTTGGGAATGATTATTTATGGTTGGAAACTTGTGGATCTAGGTTTTTGGAAGCTTTGGCCTAAGGATTTGGGTTACATCAAAGGAGCTTACGTTCCGGGAAAATCTAGATTTAGCCTATCTAGCAAGGTGAGTTCAAGTTGATTTGTGAAAACGTTGTACATGCCAAAATGTGTGTTTTAAAGTATTTGTGTGCTTTATGTGAAATTATCTCTTGTTGAGTTATTTGGTGGGTTTTGATTTAATCAAAGTGTTGAACTTTACATATCTTGTAAAACACCCACGTTTGGGGATTTTGAATGATTGAGGAATGAATCGCGAGTAAAAGAGGTTTTGTTAAATTATTGCATAATTGAAGAGGATTTGGTCAAAATACACTTTTAGTGTTTTTGTGATTATGCGATAACTATGACGTGTTACATTTTAAAGTGTAAATGTGTGGGTTGGGGATTTTGGTCAATCCGACTATATGAATGTTTTGAGAGTTATAAACCTTTCGTTTTGGGGCCGATGGCCAATTGAGGAATTAAAAGAGTAAAGAGTTTGAGTAACGATGTATTTTGGTTTACGTAACCGTGTGAGTGACATATATTTAACTAAACGATTATTTTGGCCCTTAAAGGCTTGATTATTACTCAAATGAGTCTTTTGAGTATTTGCCGGTTTTGGTGACTCGAGGTGGAGTCTTGGGTATGTTATATGCTTAATTGCATTTTATTTGAATACGTGCCGGTTTAAGTGTTGTCTTGTGTGTGAAGACCGTTTGATGATTTTGTATTCTTAGTACCTTTGGGACTAATGAACCTTGGTGAGTTATATGCATTGTTGAGTTATGAAAGAGTTACATATACGTGTACATGTAGATGCATATATGATTTGACTTCATTGGGAAGGTGGCAATGAAGGGGTTGTGAGATTATCATGCCTCGGAGCGTGTGTTGCATGATGTGAGTTAGATGCATTTAATTTGCATGAATTGATGTTGATAGACGATCATTAGATCTTTTGAGCAGAGGGATCGGTTTTGGACTCTGTTGAGTCTCGAGGGCATTCGCCCGGTTTTAACAAGCTCGACGTGGGCTTGGGGTTGGAATTGCATGAATTGCATTATTTGATGTTTACATGATTTGAATGCATTGGTTATTCTTTTGAGGTCATGTATATATAATTAAGTTGAGTAAGCTTGTTTCGGATGGTGGGTTCCTAAGGTAACGATCCAGAAGGATTGAACTTGGTGGTTTGGACTAAAGACCTAGTTTTGGTTGATGTCTAAAACGGGATAAAGACCTAGTTTTGGTTGATGTCGGAGATGGACTAAAGACCTAGTTTTGGTTGATGTCTAAAATGGGCTAAAGACCTAGTTTTGGTTGATGACGGAGATGGACTAAAGACCTAGTTTTGGTTGATGTCTAAAATGGGCTAAATACCTAGTTTTGGTTGATGCCAGAGATGGACTAAAGACCTAGTTTTGGTTGATGTCTAAAATGGGCTAAAGACCTAGTTTTGGTTGATGCCAGAGATGGACTAAAGACCTAGTTTTGGTTGATGCCGGAGATGGACTAAAGACCTAGTTTTGGTTGATATCTAAAATGGGCTAAAGACCTAGTTTTGGTTGATGCCGGAGATGGACTAAAGACCTAGTATGGTTGATGTCATATGTTTTCCACATCCAAGAAGCTTAATTGTATTTATTAATTGTGGTTTAATTTATGTGTTTGCCACATTCGATGAAATCGGGTCTCCCCCGTCACCGAAGGGTGTTGATTTCAGGTATTTTATTTATCCGCGTTGTCGAGGTTATATTATATGCATACGAATTGTTTTCCATGATTGATAGACGGTTTTATGTTTCATCCTTATTGGATGTTTTAACTATTGGAGTCTTATTCGCTTTGGCGATTATTGAGAAATTATTATTTAATTAACTCTTGATGGAGTTTTGGATTTGAATCCATTGCAGAGAAACGATTTTCGTTGGAAGCTTTCCTCACAAGAATTGTGTGCGTTTGGAAATTGGGTTGTCGATGTCTTTTATACAAACCCTTTTTGAAGATCATTTATTAAGTTGAATCTTTTGGTTTATCAAATGATTTGCTCATGATGTTAACTCTTGAACTCACTAGGCGTTAGCCTAACTTTTTATTTGTCGGCATGTGCAACAGGTTCAGGTTGGGAATAGCTTTTGCTACACTGCGAAGTGATGAGTGCTAGTAGAGTGCACGGGAAGTGAGATGTAGCGAAGTTTTCCGCACTTTTGGGATTAGCAACTTCCATTTGGGTTAAGTAACACCCGCCTAGAGTTGTTAGCTGTTTAATTTGTGATGTTTAAAGTTTGAGGTATTTTCAAGGATGATATGTAGAAGTAATTTTATCATTTTTAGTTTAATTTATTGAATTTAAAGTTAGTTGCTCATTCCAATTTTGAGGGTGTTACAGTCCCCGTTGAAAGGGATAAAATACGGCTGCGACCCATTCTGAAACGGCAGAGATCCATTATTCATGGGTGGTGGCCTTATATACTGAGGAGGAACTGTCCCGAACTGGGGATTTGGGTTGAACGTCCCCTGCTGCTGGTTCTGCATGAAGGGATTTGGCCCGGGGTTACGGATGAATGGAGCTATACCAGGATTATGGACGAATGGAGCCGGTCCTGGATTCTGAACGAATGGAGCGGACCCTGGATTCTGAACGAATGGCCCAGGACCATTTTGCGGTCCAAACGATCCATTCGAGTTCTGATTTCTCAGTCGCGCGATCTCTTCAGCTGCTCTTCGACTCTGCTCAGCCATGGCATTGATTTGATTCCGAGCAACTTCCAATTCCTGATACATCTGGGCAACAATATGCTATTGATTCCCAAGGGCTGCAATCTTCCTGAAACAAAAGACATAAGAAACTCCAAGAAACCGTTAGTAGGGCGCACGTTTTTCGAAGATTTTCTCTAGATGGGGTCCCACGGATGGCGCCAAACTGTTAATGCCAAAAATCGCACAAAAGTACAACTTAAGGTCGATTGTGGAAATTAACAACTAAAGAAAGGAATCTCTCGACAAAGCGTGCGACATAGACAGAAAATCGTAAAGAGACAATAATTTTGGTGACGCGGGAAAAATCTCAACGAGGAAAAAACCCGCGGACGACTGTGGAAGTTGTCGCTGCACTATGGTCGCCAATCAGGGGTGATGTCCTTATGTTTCTGATGTCGATCGTACAGAGATTACAATACAAATGAAAGAAAGACTTCGAAATGTAAAGTAACAAGTGTTTTGAACGTAAAAACAATGTGCGTCGTGTGTAAAAACAAAGTGTCGTGTGTGAATGTGGTGCGTCGAGAGCGATTCTTCGAGAGAGAATTCTTTGCTTCTGAGTTCAGTTGCTTGTGTGTTGTGCGTTGTATTTCTTCGTGTATGCTCCTCTCTCTGTGTGTGTCATTGAACTGATGTTTTTTCCTGGTATTTGTAGTCTTCGGGTGTTTATGTAACAAACGTAACGGTCGTTGTCTTCATTGCTGTTTAATGGACTTCGCCAGTTATAGCCGTTAGCAATTAATGACATTGATTCCTGCATTAAACATTGAACAAACGTAACAGTAATATCGCCTGTCAGTTAGTCGAGGTCGAATGGTCCCATTCGACGGTCGTATGAATCGGACGACGTCATGGTCGAGTGTCGTGAGGTGAAGAACTTTCAATCTCAACTTTAATCAGAAGACAAAGTACTATGATTTTTACCTTACTATGAAAAGAAGGAGAATAAGTGTTTTTCTTACCTTGGTCATGGTCGAGACTGGTGAAATTTTGCCCAAACAGTAAGCACCCTTCCCAACGACCTCGGATATTCGATAAGGTCTTTCCCACTTAGTGGATAACTTACCTGCGTTTGGTTCCTTGGTGTTTTGGAATACTCGTCGTAAGACGTAGTCACCTTCCTGAAAGATCTTGGCCTTAACATTTTTGTTGAAATGTCGTTCAACAACCTGTCACTGAAATGCCATTTTGACCGAAGCAGACTCTCTTTGCTCTTCGAGAGCGTCGAGGTCGTAGCTTAAGTGTACCAGATTATGATCGATGGATGTATGCCTCGATGTCGGGAGCTGCACTTCAATAGGTAAGACGACTTCACAACCGTAAACCAATGAAAATGGTGCCTGTCCTGTCGATGTTCGAGGTGTCGTACGATTTGCCCATAGGACCGATGGAAGTTCTTCGACCCGTTTTCCCTTTGCAGCCTTAAGTATTTTCTTGATTGAGTTGATAATGACTTTATTGCTCGATTCTGCAAGACCATTAGACTGGGGATAACGTGGGGTTGATGTCGTAAGTTTGATACTACGGTCCTCACAAAATCGTTGCATACGATCACTTATGAACTGTGAACCATTGTCACACACGATTTCGGAAGGGATTCCGAACCTGCATAGAATGTTAGTCTGGATAAAAGAGATGACCTCTCTGTCCCGAATTTGGGAGTAGGCGGCTGCTTCTATCCACTTAGAAAAATAATCTGTAAGGACTAACAGAAAAACTTTCTGCCCTGGGGCAGTAGGTAATTTACCAACGATGTCCATTCCACACCTCATGAAGGGCCATGGGATTAAGTACGTCTGTAAAGGTTCAGAAGGTTGGTGTATCATACCTGAGTGTCGTTGACATGCGTCACAGCTTTGGATGTACCTGGTGGCATCTTGCCTTAATGTCGGCCAATAGTAGCCTTATCGTGATATATGATTTGTAAGATTACGACTACCGAAATGGTTGCCACATTCTCCATCGTGCATTTCTTTCAGAATGTTTTGTACCTGTTCTGGATTATCAGTGCATCTTAGATTTAGGCCCGTCGATGATCGTCTATAAAGTCTATCGCCTATAAGGAGATATTTTGAAGCTTTAAATCGAATCTTTCGAGCTTCCATTTTGTCTTCAGGCAACTGGTCGTGCATAAGATAATTCTTGATATCATACGACCAACCGTTCTCTGTGTTAAGAACACAAATCATTTCAGAGTCCTCGATGGACGAGGTCGCTAGATGGATCATAGGAATAGCGTCGAACGATGGCTTATTGAGTGTTGATCCAAGATTTGCTAGTGCATCAGCTTGAGTGTTTTGATATTTGGGGATTTTCTCGATTGAGAATGGATCAAACATTTTTGACTTCTCCTTGGCTATCCTGAGATAGGCCATCATCTTGGAATCTTTTGCTGCGAATTCCCCGTTCGTTTGGTTTACAGCCAGTAAGGAATCGGTTCTGACGGGAAGTCCGACTGCCCCCAAGTCGTGAGCCATATTCATGCCCACGATCAGAGCTTCGTATTCTGCCTCGTTGTTAGTAGCTTTAAAACTGCATCGTATGGAGTACACCATGTTGCCCCATGTGGGGACTTTAAGACTACACCAAGACCTGCTCCTCTGGAGTTTTAAGAACCGTCGACATGGAGCACCCAAGTCGTGTCGCTTATAGTCGCCACAGTACAGGTTTCGATGTGTGCTTCTTTCTCCAACTCATGACTGAAATCGGCGACGAAGTCGGCCAGGACCTGCGACTTAATTTCCGTGCGAGGTTTAAAGTCTATATCGTAACTCCTGAGGTAAATACACCATTTTGCTAGTTGCCCTGATAGCTCGGGTTTTCTCGGGACCAATTTGAGAGGAAAATTCATTACGACGGTAATGGGATGGGATTCAAAGTAGTGTCGTAACTTCTTTGCTGATGTGACTAATGACAAAAGTAATTTCTCCATGGACGTATATCGCGTTTCAGTGTCCAGTAGAGACTTACTGACGTAGTAAATCAGTAGCTGTTGCCTGTCGTCCTCTATAGTCAAGACGACACTTACTGAGTGTGGACTTACGGCGAGATACAGTTGTAGGACCTCGTATTCCTCTGGTTTCGAAAGCAAGGGTGGAACGGCCATATATTCTTTCAATCGTTGTAGCGCTTGCTCGTGATCGTCCGTCCAGTCGAAACGCTTGTTCTTTCTCAAGACATTATAGAACAGACGATATTTATCCGGCGATCGTGAGATGAAACGATTTATCGCCGCTACACGGCCTATAAGCCGTTGGACATCCTTGAAGTGTCTGGGCGATTTGATGTTTATCAAGGCCTTGATTTGATCAGGGTTTGCCTCTATGCCTCCTCGTGTGACCATGTACCCCAGGAATTTCCCGGCGCTGACTCCGAAGGAACCTTTCGTAGGATTCAACTTCATCTGATATTACCGAAGGATATCGAAGAATTTCTTTAGATGGTCGACGTGGTCGGTCACCTGGACTTGACAAGCATGTCGTCAATGTAGTCCTCCATGGTGTCGCCAAGGTGTTCTTTGAACATCTTGTTAACCAATCGCTGGTAGATTGATCCTGCATTTTTAAACCAAAAGGCATGACCTTATAGCAGTATATGCCTCTGTCTGTCATGAAAGCAGTCTTCTCTTGGTCTTTACTATGCATCAGTATCTGATTATATCCAGAATAAGCATCCATGAACGTCAAGAGTTCATGTCCTGCTGTCGCGTTGACCATAGCGTCTATGTGAGGTAGTGGGAATGGATCTTTAGGACATGCCTTGTTAAGATCTGTGAAGTTGATACACACTCGCCACTTCCCATTCTTCTTCTGTACGACCACGACATTGGCTAACCAGTCGGGGTATTTCACTTCTCTGATGTTCCCAATCTTAAGCAAGTTGTCGACCTCATCGTTGATCACCTTGTTCCGTTCAGGAGCGAATTTACGACGTTTTTGTTTGATTGGTTTGAAGGATGGGTCGACGTTTAACTTGTGGGATATGACATCGGGGTTTATGCCCACCATATCTTCGTGCGTCCAGGCGAAACAATCAACGTGTTCCTACAAAAAGGAGATTAGCTGACTCTTTCTGACGGGAACTAACGATGCCCCCACAAAGACAATTTGATCAGGCTTGTCCTGGTCCAAGATGACTTCTTCTAGACGATAGTCATTTCAGGACTCAGGGACTTCCTGGATCTATAATTGTTGTGTCATTTCCCTGGAAACAACAAAAACTTCACAAGATCGTTAGAGCGATGTATGCGTTGGCTTGAGATTTTCTCTAGATGGGGTCCCACGGATGGCGCCAAACTGTTAATGCCAAAAATCACCCAAAGGATAACTTAAGGTTGATCTGGAACTTTTAACAACTAAAGAAAGGGATCTCAAGACCAATTAACACAATCGCGATAAAAAGTAAATAAAAGGAGAGAATTGGTGACGCGGAAAACCCAAACGAGGGAAAAAACCGCAGTCGACTTGTGAGAGTCGACGGTGCACTATGATCGTCAAACAGGGGCGAAAGTCCTTTGGTAACAAGTGTTTTGTGTACAACAGATTACAATAAAGGTAAAAACAAACTTAATCGTAAGATAAAGTTGTGTGTCGTGCGTAAATCGTGCGAAATAAGTTGTTGTCGTGCGAGTCAAACTGCTGTCGTGCGAAACTTACGTTAGCGATGTGTGTTCGAAGCTCATATTGTTCACTGTTGTATTGCGTAGAAAGTGTAGGAAAGTTGAGTTCAAATATTGGACGTTGTAATGTTCAACTTGATTCGGTGTGTGTAGCTGTGTGATAGATGTGTTTTTCGGATGTGGAGAACGTCTTTATATAGCTTTCGTCGGCAATAAATGCGTCTTGATGACTTGTTTTGTAACCGCTGTTGGGTCTTTAATGTCATAAAGAGCTCGTCCGTTACTGGCCGTTATACCATGATTGATCGTGGACCTGCATTAATGAACAAAAGAAACGGATGTTGACTGTTAACGGTTAGTGTAATCGTACGACCGTCTTGAGTCTTGGACATCGGTCGTATGGAACATAGGACCAACATGGAAATGTACGACTGAATGTTCGTTTGTAAGTAACCTGCAAGACCTTATCTTAATACAGGAATGGTCTTACATAAATGTCATATGGGTTATCTGTCGTCAGTCGTGAGGTGTGAATTTTTGCCCAAACAAATACAACAGTGATCAACAAAGCATTTGAACCATCATCGCTCAGGCAAGTTTCGCACGACGAGCAGTTCAATTCGCACGACAACTGTTCATTTCGCATGATTTACGCACGACGCACAACATTAGCTTACGATTAAGTTTATTTTTACTCTTATTGTAATCTATTGTACACACGACACTTGTAACCAGAGGATATCGCCCCTGTTTGGCGATCATAGTGCACTGTCGACTTCCCTAAGTCGGCCGCGGTTTTTTCCCTCGTTTGGGTTTTCCGCGTCACCAATTCTACTGTCTTCTTTATTTTTACCCGCGATTGTGTTGTTTGTCTTGAGATCCTTTTTTTAGTTGTTAAAAGCTCTATATCAACCTTAAGTTATCCTTTGGGTGATTTTTGGCATTAACAGTTTGGCGCCCACCGTGGGGCCCCATCTAGAAAAAATCTCAAGCCAAGCGTACATCGCTCTAACAATCTTGTGAAGTTTTGTTGTTTCCAGGAAAATGGCAACTCAGCAAGATCCCATGGCTCAGCTTTAAGCAGAATTGAACGTAGCACGGAGTCAGATTCAAACTCTGAACGAACAGAACCAGAAGGTATAAGCGATTGGCAATTCAGCTGCATAAATTGCTTCCCTGAGGAATCTATTGATTGGCAATTCCTTTGGACCTCAGGACGGTCCCCGACCTTCAGGTGCACCTTTCGTAAGGCCACCATTCCATGCAGGTCCAGGGCCATTTGTCGGCAATCCCCACTTGGGACAGTTTCCTCCGCAGCATTTGAGGCCTCCCCCGCTGTACAATGGAGTCGTACCACTTCACATTCCTACCATTCTGCAACCCACGATGACAATTCCTATGAACTTCCCCTTTAATGGAGAAGCCAATGCTTCGTCGTACGGAAATGGTTTTCAAGCGACGGTCGGCATAACATCCCAAGACTCAGGAGTCATTCGTCCGACAGGAACATTGTTCAATCCAGACGACCCAGTCGCCTGACGGCTAAGGTTATTGGAGGACCAAAACGAAAAAATGTTGTCGCTACTTTCAATGTTACCTGGTGCTGCCGTCCCCGTCGACGTCGAGCCTCTTACAGGATTTCAAGCATCACCTTTTGTCGATGAAATAGCAAACGTCGACGTCCCAAAGAAGTACAACATTCCTTCTTTTACGCCCAAGTACTCAGGAATAACCGATCCTACGGAGCACATTGCCCAGTACAAACAACTAATGTGGACCGCGTCGATCCCGCATCAGTATCAAGAAGTATGTATGTGAAAAAGCTTTGGCGCGACCCTTACAAGTGCTGCTCTCCAATGTTTGATCAATCTCAAACCTAAGTCCATCAGCAACTTTGCGGAGTTGGTCAACCAGTTTTCGCAACAATTCGCCAGTAGTCGCAAGATGGAGAAGCAGACTAGCGACCTGTATTACGTCACCCAAAAATCTGGAGAATCCATCCGTAGTTACTTCAATCGTTTCAATGCAGAAATGATCAGTATCCGAAACTGCGATGTCAAGACTGCTATCTAGGCCAACAAGCGAGGTCTCGACGATAACACTTCAGGGTTATACGTCGATCTTACGAAATACCCGCCAGAGAATTTTGAAGACGTCCGAGCTAGGACATTGGCTTACATGAGAGTAGAAGATGACATGACTTTCCGTCGTAAGCATTCTACTGACAAAAACTCACTCGGGATCAAGAAACCAGATTTTAAGTCCAAGACAAGCGTCAAGACAGAGCCTATGCGCCAGATATCGAACGTCCGGTTCGACAAGAAAAATAGCAATCATGTACCAAGATTTCCTCAATATCCTAAGATCTCTTCTTATGGATTCAAGGGGACATCAAAAGATTTGGTCGAAGCTTTAAAGAACACTCAATCGTCGATACGATGGCCCAAGAAAAGCAATAAAGACGATGACAAGAAGGATAAGACCAAATGGTGCGACTTCCATAGTGACCACGGTCATACGACAGATAACTGCCTTGCCTTACAGAAGGAGTTGGCCTGGATCGTCCCCAAGGGTCACCTCCAAGGTTTGATTGATAAAGAATCTGCGCCAGTCGACAACGCAAGACCAACATCCCCTGTCCATGCAAAGGTCGTGTTAGTGCATAAAATATATTCAAGATTTATTGTATATTTTTACAATTGTAAAGAGTCAAATGTCTTGTAAAAACTCAAAGTAAGGGTGATGAAGTCAAAGTCAAAGTAACTAAAGTTGAAAGTCAAGGTATATAAATAGGGTGTTTGAAATAGAATTAGAGGAGTTGTCATTGAGGAGTTCATTGTATACGTATTGTAATTGAGAGGGATGACATCCTAGAGAGAGAAACTAGAGAGAGAAAGTGGATCTAACTCCTAATCTTTGTATTCTTTCTCTATTCTAATGAAGATCATGAAGTTTATGATTGTTACCTGATTGAATCTGGGATCACAAGTGGTATCAGATCTTAATCAGACCGGATTATGCACAAATTGAAGAAATTTTTGTCAATTTTTGAAGAAAATTCAAGTTCTTGAGTTTTTGAGATTTTTCTTGAAAAATCTTCAAAAATTCGGAACTTGATTGTGTGTTTTGATTGTGTTTGTTTTTCACAGATCAATATCTCTGATGATTTCGAACTAAATTCTTGTTTCAGAATCAAATTTCATCAACAAATTTGTGTCTTTCAAGTTGCATCAGTTCGACAGAAACTCTTTGGAGACATTTATGTTCATGATGATCGATTTCATTTTTGGTTGACATTTGTTCGATCAAAATACCACAGATCTGTTTGTTTTGGATTTCTGATCATTATGCATGTTTCAGGATTGAATTTCGTCAAGAAACAAGAAGTTTTGTGAGAGTTGTTGCGTTTTTTAGTTCATAATGGTTTAACTTGTGTTGTTGATCGATTTGGAACATTTAGCCGTGAAAAACAGCAAGAAATCGATAGTTGTGAGTCGTTGAAAACCACTTCGCCGAAAATCGAACTCGCCGTAAACTGCTTGAGTTTTCGCCGGAAAACTCATAATTGTCGGTCAAGCCTTATCCGACTTGTTCATAACTCTCGTACAAGACTGGACTCATAACTCTCGTACAAGACTTGCTCATAACTGTCGGACGACTTTTTTTTAAAGTCGTACACAACTGCTAGTCGTACACAACTGCTAGTCGGTCAAGTATTGTCCGACAAGATCTTCTAGTCGTACAAAATTCTAGTTGGACAACACCTTTTAGTCGTACAAAACAGAAGCTCTCTTCGACTGAAAACGCATCTCGTCGGAAAAACGATTTCTATTGCATGATCGAATTTTCGCTGCATGATCGACAACACCTTGTTGCATTCGATTTGGTATTGATTAAGAAGCACACCGCAAAAAGAATCACTGATTTTCATTGATTTTTGAGCGAGATATCGTTGCTGAAAACCTGCAGCTCAACGTGAAATCGACGAAGATGAACAGTAACAGTGAATTAACGGAATCGTTAACTCTCCGTTAAATCCTTTACAATTTTGGTCTTTTCCGTTAGTTTGTTGTTAAGTCTGTTAGATAGGTTTAGAATTTGATAGATTTAGTCCCTATAGTTAATAGTTTGATTTTATTACAGTTTTAGTCCTTATAGTTTAGAGTTTTAATTTGAGTCAATTTTAGTCCCTATAGTTTAAGTTTAGCTTTTTGACAGTTTTGGTCCTTCTACTTAGTTTTTTTGGAATTTTACATTGTTAGTCCTTTGAGTCTTAAATTTTAGATTTTTGTCATTTTTAGTCCTTATCTTTTATAAGTCTTAGTATTTTACACTTTTAGTCTGTATTTTTCGTTTTAGTTTCCTATTTTATCATTTTTAGTCCCTATTTTTGGTAATTTTTCATTTTTTGTCCGTTTTATCAATTTTTACCTACTTTTGCTCGAAACTGATATATTTTTCTTACTTGTTGCAGGTTTGTCGATTTAAAGTCCAGGATTCCGCATTAATTTTTCGGAATTAATTTTTGAACAACAAGTTTTATAATTTGTTATTCAAATTTTAATTTTTGAAAATTTTTCTGACTTTAATCGATTTTTCTCTGATTATCGTGTGTGCATAATTCTACTTCTCACGAAGTCCCTGGCAACGATCAATTTTTAATCTTTTCAGGTAACAATGGATGAGTATTATATGGAAGAATATTTTGATCCACCGAAGGCGAGACTAAGTGCTACATGGCAAAAGGAAAGAGAAGAAAACAAAAATCTGAGTCAAACTATTCTTGTTAAATCTATCATAGATCACCAAGAAAAGATTGATGAGGATAAGAAATTTTCTGATTGTCAAATATCCGAACTTAAAAAGAAAATCAATGATTTGGAAGAAAAGAATAGTGAGAGCGAACTTTCTTTGAAAAATATTACCTCTCAAAACACAGAATTTTTTGGACAAAATCAAAGATTTGGAAAAGAAGTTTTATTTGAGAGATCAAACTGACCAAACAATTTTCATGAACAAGCCAAGACTTGTAAGCAATGTTAATAAGTATTGGGGACTTGGTTACGAAAACCCAAAATATTTGGCCAAAGAAACCGTTACATTACCGACAATGTATAATTTCGAATGTTTAAGATATGCAAGATATTGGCCCGATTTTGAAATTCCTTGGACTGGTGTAAAGGAAACATTAGAAGAGGAACAAAGAAAAAGATCATTAACAACTCATATACAACTCCCATTTTGCTATACTCGTGAGACGGAGAAGACTCTCAACAATCTAAATAGACCACTTCCAAATAACTATTTTGACATATGTGATACAAAGCCAACCGCCAACCAAGTCTTTGAAACTAAGAAATATGTTCCTACATTGGTTCTAGAAGGGAGAATTGTTGAACTTGAAATCTACATTGCAGAACAAAGGATCAAATTTGAATATGAAAATGATCTCCTTTCAACTGTTTATTCAAATAGTTTTAAGGAAATATCATCTAGTTTCAAAGACGAGGTGGAAAAGGAGACTTTTAAAATTGAACAATCTTTGATCAAAAAGTTTTCTGTTTCATCAAAAGCCATTTTTGATGCTAAACAAAAAGTTGATCAAAAATGTCTCCAACTGTCTAAGAAAGTGATAGATCTTGAGAATATTCTTCTCTCCGAGCATACACAATTTGAAAATGAAAAGGTCAATTTTGTTAATGAAACAAATTGTTTCGAGAAAAATATTTTTGAACTCTCTCAAAAGATCATGATATTAGAAACTGAATTGGAAAAGGAAAGAAATTCTTCCAATGATAAAAGAAAAATATCTGATGTTGAGAAAGTTTTAAATCTTGAACGCGAACAATTTGAAAACGAGAAAGTTGTATTTGAAATTGAAAGGCAGTCATTTGAAGAGAAAATAATTATGCTATCTCAAGATGTGACTGAATTAGAAAAGGAATTGGCAAAAGAACGAAGAGAGAATGCTTTCAAAACATAGACTTCATCTGATTCTAAAATGGATTTTTAAGTTCATAATGCCGATTCTGATTCTGATTGTGATTTTGTGCCCAATGATCATATTTTCGAAACCAAGTCAAGTCCAAAGGAAACTGACAAAGGCAAAGATTGTTCATTTGATTTCTCAACAAAGCTTCCAGACCATACTGATTTTATCATTACAAATGAAAAACCTTTAAGTATTTTTTGTAAAGGTGAATGTTCAAACACAAAGGAACCACCTTTAGAGAAAAGAAAGAAGAGTAAAAAGTCAAAGATAACTCAAGTTCAGAGTTCTAAAGGTTCTAATTCTAAATCTTTTGTTGTTTCAAATACACCTATCTACAAGCCTGTGAAGATGGAATGGAGATTTAAAGGTACAACACCTTCAAAGAATGATGTACCAAAATCATCTGCTTCCACATCAAATGCCAAGAAGAATAACACTCCGAAAGGTAAATTTTCTGCTAAACCTAATCCTATTCATTTCAGAAATCATCTGATTAGGTTGGCACATAAGAAAATTTGTTGTTCTTACTATGGATCAAATGACTTTGTGCATAAACATTTTACTTCTTATTGGTACGGTACTTACCAAATTTCTTCTAAGAAATCTACACCTAACACACTAGGACCCAAGTACCGTTAGGTACCAAAATATGCTTAATCTGTTTTGCAGGTTCATCTTGTGTTGTGCTGATTTGGAAATATATACCCCACACATGACTGAAAACAGAAGAGAAGCGGTGATTTTTTTTTGAAGAGTATATGTACCATTAAGGGGGAGCAAAATATTAAGTGGTTTCTAAACACATCAGTTTAGGACCCGTACTTCAAAGAAACAATGGTTTCTAAACACATCAAGTTAGAACCCGAGCATAAAAGATTATGGTTTCAAAACATATCAGTTTAGAACCCGGACTCCAAAGAAACAATGGCTTCTAAACATATAAGTTTAGGACCCACACTTCAACGAGTTTGACTTCTAAACACATCAGTTTAGAACTCGTACTTATTTGTTTTAGACTTTGATTGCTATACATACTAATTTTGTTTCACTAAGATCTTTTGCAGATTTTGAGGGGGAGCTTATCCGATTTTTAATCAGTCTTTCATGATTTGAGGGGGAGCTTAGACATTTAACTGTAAGTATCTTCTGAACTTAATCTGAGATTGTTTGAAAGAAGAACGACTTTCAAGCATGAAAAACGTGTTCTTAAATGTTCAAACCACTTCTCGATTCTCAAACCGATTTTATGAAATTAGAAGTGTGATTTTATGTTTTTCATATATATATATATATATATATATATCTCGGATTCTCGTTACATCATTATTTCTGACCGTGTGTTTCCAAAGATTAATACTTGCGTATTATCTTTTCTATACTTTCAAGTATTCATACACATCGGTTCAACTTCATATTGACTTTGTTATTACCATGTCTTACAATTAACCAATTTTTCTATGGTAATACTCCCGCTTGATTTCAAAGTTTGTTGAGCATCATATTCATTTCAGCGTAAGACTTAAGCGTTCCATTCAAAGATTGTTTATATTTGTTCATATAAAAAAAATTCAATTCTTTGATACCCTAATCCTTACATGATTATCATTCATGTTATTTGATCTGATTGATACATTGTCAGATTCTCAAACAAGTCTTTCGAATTCATTTTGTTGGTTCCTGTTTTGCTTACCAGTGATGATTTTATCTAATAGTTCAAACAAGATATAATGCGGAAGCGTTTTTAACGAACTAAAAGATATAATAAGGTAGAAGAACACACAATATCAAATACATGAAGTGTAAATAACCCAGATAAATAACTCAATGATTCACTGTATTTGATATAAGTAAGAACACCAAGAACACCGAAAGTTAAACAAGAATTATGTTCTAATGGTGTGTGTGTCGTGCAAAGCTTAATAGAAGAACTCAACATGAGTCTTCTATTTATACTATTTCTAAAGGGGACAAGTTCTGGACAACAAGGACTTAAGGCACTAAAACACTATTCTGGTACTGTTGTTAGTACAACGTTAATTAAATGCGCCGACTTCTGCTAAGGCTGAGACCCATCAGAGTTTGACATGTGGAGTTGTTAGGTCACGCCTTGTACTAATGATCTTCATAATCTTCGTACAGCAGAAATCGTGAGAAGCACGATTGTCCTTGTATAGATCTTTAGTCTTTATACCACAGAGGCTCTGTCAAGTATGACAGAGGCTCTGTGGCCTTGTCCGCTGAGAAGAGTCTTTTGTCAATTCTTCACTTCGGTCTTCTCGGTGACTCAGCAGAGCCTCTGTCGAAGACTTCTATACTTAGCCTATTTTTCAATATGTTAGATCTGAGTTTTGTCAATAAACCAAGTATTGAATTCTGATAAGAAGGCTCAGAAGTTCTGAAGAGAAGAGTCAGAGTTCTGACTACGAAAGCTCAGAAGGATTGCTTTGAAAGATTACCAAGTACAGAAGTCTGAGAAGAAGAGTCAGAAGTCTGAGAAGAAGAGCCAGAAGTTCTGAGATGCTTAATCAAAATTATGTTCAGAAGTTCTGAACAACATGTTCCGAACTTATAACTAGATACTTTACTTGTATTGTTCTTATTAGTCTTTCATATATGTACTATAGCTTTAATTTTTCCGTTGCAGTATATATAGTGGTTAGCACTACATTGCTAACTGATTCTCCCGCATATATTTGTATTCATCTTTTGTAATCTTTGAGATACTCTCTCTCTAAGATCTGTAAATCTGTTCTTCATTGAATACAATTGGTTTGATCATATTACTTCTCAATTACTGTTTCATACATTGATATATTGATTGTAAGAGTGAATCCTGAACTTACAATTGGTATCAGAGCCAATCAACAAACAAATTTGTTCAAGATCGTGATCCCGAAGGTTAATTGATCAATTTCTTGAAGATTTCTTGATTCGTTCAAAAATCGATTCCGCTGCTAGTTCCAATTCTTGAATTCTTATCAACTCTTGAATTAATTGTTATCTTTCGATCAAGAAATTCAAATTTGTCTATCTGTTGAAAATCTCTTACAATCATGTCTTCTAAAGAGTATCTAGCTATGGGATCTGAAACAAAACCACCTGTTCTAATTCCTGAAGAGTACCAGCAATGGAAAATCCGAATGATCCAATTCCTGGATAACATAGATGAAAATCTGATGGTTTCAATCCGAGAAGGTCCTATCGAAGTTTATATCGATGTGGCTGCAACTCCTGAAACAGAGACAACTCCAGAAATTCCGACAACAAGGGTGAAGAAGAATTATTCTCAATACACAGCAGAACAGAAAAATAGGCATGCTATAGACAAAAGAGCCATCACACCGATGACATTGGCCGTTCCGAATGAAGTCCTAAACAGAATTGACAGTGGATCATCAGCCAAGGAAATGTGGGATGAACTGGAAAGACAGATGTTAGGAACTGTCAGATCAATTCAAGCAAAACTAAACCAAAGCATAAATGCTTATGAAAGGTTCAAGGCTAAAGAATCTGAAAGCTTGACTCAGACGTATAGTAAATTTTGTACTATACTGAATGATTTAAGAAGAAATGGGCTGAAAAAGACAAAGTCTGAAATAAACTACAAATTTCTGAACAGTCTAAACTCAGAATGGTCATCATTTGCTATCAGTCTACAAATGAATAAGGATATGTGTGAAGAAGATCTCAATGATCTATTTTGTGTACTAAATCAGCATGAGGACTCTGTTAAAATTGTGGTTGAAGAAAAGAAAAATGTTGCAGAACAGTTAGCTTTTCTGTCAAAGTCCAAAATTGTTAAAGCACCCAAGAAAACTGTGTATCTATCTGAGATACCAAAGCTGGAGGAATCTGATAAGGAAGAGGGATCAGAAGAAGATGAAGATATCAAAATGATTGCTGAAAAGTTGGCCTTGTTGACTAACACTTTCAACAAGAGGTATGGAAAAGGAAAATTTCAGGGTAAGTACAAGAAAGAGCAGGGAAATTCAGATTTCAAGAAAAGAGAAGAGAGAGGAGAGAGTAAGTATGAAAAGAAGGAAGAAAGAAGGGAAGAAAATAGAGAAGAAAAGGAAGAAAGAAAAGAAAAGAATCTGTGCTTCAAGTGTGGAAAGTCTGGTCACTATGCAAAGGATTGCAAAGTGAAAATTGTGAAGGATTATGAGTACTACACCAAAAAGGCTCAGCTAGCAAAGAAAAGAGATGATGAAATAGCATGTTAGCTGAACAAGAAATTTGGTTATACTACACGTCAGATGAAGATGACTGCATTCACTTTTCACAGATGCAGAGTTATATGGCAAAGATGAAGAATGAGGATGATTCTGACTTTGAAGATGCTGATTCTGAGTCATCCGCTGAGGTACATTCTGCACTTGAAATAGACTTAATGACACAGATTGGTGAAATGAAAACTGAATTTGTTAAACTAAGAAAACAAATAAAAGGAGAAAGAAATTTAGTTAACAAATTCAGAATTGAAAAAGAGGTAATAAGAGAACAGTATGAGGAATCTGAGGTTGAGAAACAGAAAGTTAAAATTGAAAATTCTGAATTGGTGAAAAATATTTCTGAATTAAAAATTGAACATTCAAAAGTCAAGGATGAAAAGGGTGATTTACAAATAAAGTTTGATATGCTATTTGAGGAAAGAAAGAATTTGTACATCAAAATCAAAGAATTAGAAGATCTTAACTTTAAAAGAGGTCAGACTCAGCAAACATTAAATCTTCTAACAAGCAATGTAAAAGATACAAGATTTTATAATCCAAAGAAGGGATTGGGATTGGAAGAAAATGTTGTTTTAAAAAGTGCTCCAGTAAACTTGTATGATTTTGATAAGCTTGATGTTCCTAAACCAAAAATTCCAGAAGTTGTTGAAGTTTTTATAAGACCTGCAAGTTCTATCACAAGTTCTGATAGTTTACAGAAATCAAGTTCTAAAAAGACAAAGGAAACAGTTTCTGAATCAAAAACAGAAAAGTCAAATGTTTCAGAAGATAAAGTTAAGGAAGAAATTTCTAAACCAAAAGAAGATAAACCAAAATACAATGATACTAAATTCAAATATGACTCTCTAAATGTCAGTTACAAAAATAAACAACAAAGTTTTTCATATTCTGACATAGAAAGTATATTTGATACTAGTAAGGTTTCTGAAACAATTAGTCAGAAATCTGAATCTTCTAATCAGAATTCTGACTGTTCTTATCAATTTTCTGATTCTGAGGGTCAGAAATCTGAGTCTATTAATCATAATTCTGATTCAAAGAGTCAGAATTCTGAGTTAACTGAAAATTCTGAAACAAAGTCAGAAGAATTTCTAGAACTTGAAAAGAGATTTAATCTTGTAAGTCAAGAACTTGAGGACCTAAGGAAAGCTTATGATGAACTTGAAAATGACTTCTGTGATGTAGATTTTAATCTTGAAAATGCTTTAAAAGAAAAGAGTGTTTTTATTCAGAAAATAAAAGAGCTTGAGAAACTGAAAGCTGAATATGATATGTTCAAGATTAATGCTCTAAAAGAAAATGATAAATTCTTTAATGAATCAAGTACATATGAAAAAGGTGAATCATCTACTTCATTTTCTAACAAAAATAGGTTGAATATTTCAGAAAAAGAGGAAAGCAAAAGAAAAGATGATCTGAAAAGAGTTCCTGAGAAGATTGAATTGAATTCAGATTCTGTACCAAAAGCACAGAGTTTTTGTAATAAATGTACATGTACTTTGAAAAATAGCAATAACAGTGAAAAGACTTATGGTACAGATTTGTTGTTACTTGCAAAGAAAAATCTGACTTGTGTTCAATGTGGAAGTGATTCTTTTCAATATTCTCAGAAATGTCCAATCACAATAACATATGTTTCATTCATAAGAAAAGATATTCAGAATACAGAAAAGAAGAATGTTTCTGTTCCTCAAACTCAGAGAAAAGAAAAGATAAAAGAAGTGAATCCTCAAATTAAAATCAAAAGAAAGAATGAGAAAGAGCTTAATATGAAAGAAAAGAAAGTTGAAAATATTGCAACATCCAAATTTACAACTTTCAAGAAGAAATTGAACAAATTTGTGAACAGAAAATGTTCTGACTTCATAAAAGTTCAAGGCAAATGGTGTTTAAAGAAAGATTTTGAATGGAAAGTAAAAGGTACTTTTGTTAAATCAAATGACAAAGCTAACAGAGAAGGACCCATTCCAAAATGGGTACCTAAAACTAACTGATTGTTTTTGCAGGGCTGTCATGTGTGGTTTTTAGATTCAGGAGCTTCAAGACACATGACAGGTCAGAAGTCTTTTCTATCAAATTTCACAGAAAAGGCTGGAGGAGCAGTAAACTTTGGAAATAACAGCAAAGGTCAAGTTAAAGGTTATGGAGATTTAACAATTCAAAAAGTTTTCTATGTTGAAGGATTACAACATAATCTTTTCAGCATAAGTCAGTTTTTAGACAGTCTTTGTCAAATCAAGTTCAAAATAACAGGTTGCATGATTTTAACTGAAAATGATCTTAAAGTCTTCTGGGCCAAAAGACACATGGATTTATTTGTGGTTAACTTTTCAAAATTACAAACATAAAATCCTGTTTGTCTTTTATCAAACTCAACTGCAAATGAATGCTGGCTGTGGCACAAAAGATGTTCTCATTTAAACTTCAAAGATCTTAATAATCTTGTTGCAAAACATCTGGTTAAAGGTTTACCAAAGATCAAATTTGAAAAAGAATCATTATGCTCAGCTTGTGAAATGGGCAAGATGAAAAAGAGTTCTCACAAATTAAAAATGGACTCATCTTGCAAAGCACCATTAGAAATGATTCATACTGATCTTTGTGGTCCTATTTCAGTTCAGTCTATGGGAGGAAAGAAATATATGCTTGTAATTGTTGATGAATATTCCAGATACACATGGGTAGAGTTCTTAAGAGCTAAGTCAGAAGCTGCTACTACATTGATAAACTTTATCAAAAGGATTCAACTTTTCTTACAACTTCCAGTTCAGAAAATCAGAAGTGATAATGGAACAGAGTTCAGAAATGAGACTCTTCAGAATTTTTTAGAAAGTTCTGGGATTTCTCACAATTTCTCTGCTGTCAGAACTCCTCAACAAAATGGTGTTGTTGAAAGGAAAAACAGAACTCTAGTGGAAGCTGCAAGAACCATGTTGGCTTATTCAAATCTTCCAACTTTCTTATGGGCTGAAGCAATTGCAACTGCTTGCTTTACACATAATAGAACTTTAATCAATAAAAGATTAAATAAGACTGCTTATGAACTGATAAATAAAAGAAAACCTTTAATCAAATTCTTTCATGTTTTTGGTTGCAGATGCTATGTTCTTAAAGACAGCGAAAATCTTGCCAAATTTGATAAAAAGACAGATGAAGGATACTTTGTTGGTTATTCATTAACTTCCAAAGCATTTTCATAATCTACAATAGAAGAACCAAGAGGATGATGTAAAGCATTAATGTAACATTTGATGAAGCCAGAATGAAGACTTCTGAACAAGACAGTTCAGAACTCATGAAAAACAAGACAAAAATGATTTCTGATACAAATTCTAATCCTATTTGTTCAGAACTCAATTTACTGTTTAAGGATGCTTTTCTAGAACTAATTTCTGATTCTTATGCAGAATATGAAAACCCAATGATGGTAAAAGAGATGAAAGATAGAACTCCAGAAATAGTTCAATCAACTGTAATTTCTGATAAAGGTCCATCTGGGGAATGTCCAAATTTGATAAATACAAGTAGTGAAAATTCTGAACCTTGTACTCAGAATTCTGATCCTTGTATTCAGAACTCTGACCAAGTCACTCAGAATTCTGACTTCACTGCTCAGAATCCAAACTTGGATACAACTTCTACACATATATCAGAACAAGAGGACAACTCAGAATTACAAGCAATCATTGATGAGAATGATACAAACAACAATTTTTCAGAGATTGATGTGCTTCCTAGTGCAAATAAATGGACTAAAAATCATCCTATTCATCAAGTAATAGGTGATCCATCAGCAGGAGTAAAAACCAGATCAGCTACAGCAAATGAAGCAATGTTTGCTGGTTTCTTAAGTGTGATTGAACCTAAGAAAGCTAATGAAGCCCTAGAGGATCCAGATTGGATTTCAGCAATGCAAGAGGAATTGCTCCAATTTGAAAGAAACAAAGTTTGGAGACTCATTCCAAATCCTGAAAGTAAATCTATCATTGGAACTAAATGGGTGTTCAGAAACAAAAAGGATGAGTCAGTGTTGTTATCAGAAACAAGGCAAGATTGGTTGCTAAGGGATACTGTCAACAAGAAGGAATTGATTATGATGAAACATTTGCACCAGTGGCAAGAATAGAGGCAATCAGAATATTCTTGGCCTATGCTGCACACAAGAATTTCAAAGTGTATCAAATGGATGTCAAATCAGCCTTCCTAAATGGTAAACTTAATGAAGAGGTATATGTTCATCAACCTGAAGGTTTTGTTGATCCAGAATTTCCTGATCATGTTTATATTTTAGACAAAGCTTTATATGGTCTAAAACAAGCACCAAGAGCCTGGTATGACACTCTTACTCAACACTTGTTAGTTTCTGGGTTCAAGAAAGGTAAGATTGACACAACTTTGTTTTTAAAGAAATAGGGTGAGGATTTAATTCTTATTCAAATTTATGTTGATGACATAATATTTGGCTCTACTAGTGCAGAACTATGTGATAACTTTTCTAAAATCATGTCATCTGAATTTGAAATGAGCATGATGGGTGAACTGAATTTTTTCCTTGGTCTTCAAGTCAAACAATTACCAAGTGGTATTTTTATAAATCAAGGAAAATATGTCAGAGACATTCTGAAAAAGTTCAAAATGTCTGATTGTGCTTCTATGAGAACACCTATGGCAACAAACATAAAGTTAGATGCTGATCTCAAAGGAGTTTCAGTAGACAACAAACTCTATAGAGACATGATTGGATCTTTACTTTATCTGACTGCAAGTAGGCCAGATATCATGTTTTCTACTTGTTTTTGTGCTAGATTTCAATCTAACCCAAAAGAATCACATATGTTGGCTGTCAAAAGGATTTTAAGATATCTCAAAGGATCACCTGATCTAGGTTTATGGTATCCAAAAGAAACTGACTTCAAATTGACTGCTTTCACTGATGCTGATCATGCAGGAAGTAGGTTGGACAAAAAAAGTACTTCTGGTGCTTGTCATTTTTTGGGGGATAAAATAGTGAGTTGGGCATCAAAGAAACAGAATTGTGTGTCCACTTCAACTGTTGAGGCAGAGTATGTTGCTGCTACTGCTGCATGCTCTCAAACTTTGTGGATGAGAACACAACTCATGGATTATGGATATCAGCTCAACAAAGTTCCCATCTATTGTGATTCAGAAAGTGGAATTGCCATTACTCAGAATCCTGTTCAACATTCAAAGACTAAACACATAGATGTGAGGTATCATTTTATAAAGGACTATGTGGAAAAAGGAACTATAGAGATGCACTTTGGGTATACAAAGTATCAATTGGATGACTTGTTCACAAAGCCTCTTGATCACAAAAGGTTTTCTTTTCTCATATGTAAAATAGGAATGCTTAATCTGACTAATTGAAAATATTTGTGTTTCTTAAAAATAAAATGTTAAATTTTTCCAAGTAAAATTGTCTGAGTAGTGTACCCAGAACTCTGATTCTTAAGTTCAGAACTTCCGAGTCTTGAGTTCAGAATTTCTGAGTCTTGAGTTCAGAACTTCTGAGTCTTGAGTTCAGAACTTCTGAGTCTTGAGTTCAGAACTTCTGAGTCTTAAGGTCAGAGATTCTGAGTCAATACTTCAGAAATCTATCTTTCAAAAATTTATTTATGAGAAATACAAATACTTCAATCTTGTGGATTATTTTTTTCTATTTTTTTCTACCTCATCTTTATGTATCATATATGGTCAAGTATATGCTAAAGTCAAGGGGGAGCATCAAAATCTTTTGGAAATCATATCATGATGCTAAAAAGGTTTGTGTTCATTTCTTATCTCTGATCATTCTAAGAAGAACAAGCTTTTAATGATAATTTTTTTTTCTTTCTTCTTGTTCAAACTATATCTGAATTTCAAACATTTTCATATTCAGATATAAGATTTTAAATGATTTTCTTTAAATCATCATTTTGTGAACAGTATTCTGATGATAAATTGTTTTTCTATCTGTTCAAACCTCTTCTGATTAATTAAAGTTTTTACATTTGTCAGAAGTTGATTTTAAATAAATCTTGGTTACAAGGCAAATTCCTTTGAATCATGGACTCAGAACTCTGAGTAGAATACTCAGATCTCTGATAAAGGAAAGACAATCTTCTGAGCGTGTTATTCAGATCTTTGACTTGTGTCAATATTCTATCATATAACACGTGCCAGCTTCATATTTGGTTGATAATGCCACGCATTTCATTTAAATCTTCTGTGGCATTTCAAACGTGTTGACTCCGTTATAACTTTGACCTCGCTTTTCCGTCAAACATTTCAACTTCGCGGATTTTAAATAGGTCTTAAAATCCCTATTTCAAATTCTTTCAAATTTCAGAGTGAAAAGTGAGATACGAATCAATCCAGAGTTCTTTGAGTTTGTTTTCTTCTTAAATCATATCTGGATTTCGAAGAAGTGGTCAAATATCTCTGCATTCTACTAAGTCTTTGATGGATTCATCCGATTCAGATAATGATGAAGTGCAAAATAGAACTGTTGAGGAAGAAGCAATAGGAAATGATGAAATAAATGAAGATGATGAACAAATGGCTGAATCAGAAGGAAATGCAGATGAGGTAAACATAAATGTTGAACATGAACAGAGTGCTGCAGGGTCGATTATGTCAAATAGACCAATTTTAATGGAAAGGGTTGTACCTGAAGGTGAATGGTTAAAGTTATCAGAAAATAATTGTGTTTTACTATTTGAGGAGAGTAGATTTAAGCCTGAACACAGAATCATCATGGAATTATTCAAGTATCATCCTTACAGGAAATGGTTTACAAGAAGCAAAACAGTTCCTATTCAGTATATTCAACAATGGTGGAGACATCTTAGGTTAGAAGACAACAAGTTTGTATCTGAAATTGGTGGAGTAACATTTGCTTTATTAATCTCTGCACTAAGAGAAATGTTAAATCTTCCAGAGAAAGATGATGTACAAAGAAGGTCAGATTTTGAAGACTCACCTTTAACAGAGGAACTAATTGCAGAGTTTATGAAGTTAGGATATAATGATGGATTGAGGACCCTTAGTTTGTTCAGAAGGAACAAATTGCCACCTATTTGGGCATGTTTCTTTCATGTGGTGAATAAATGCTTGTCAGGAAAGAATAGCTCTGCAGATCAAGGTTCAAAATAGATTCTTCAAATCTTTCAGGGTTTAGTGAAAAATAGGCATTATGATTACACTGCTATACTTTGGGAATACATGAAGAACACTTTTGAGAAAAATCAGAAAGCTATTCAAAAGAAGACAAAGGATACTCCTCTGGCATACATACCTTACATAAGGTATTGGCAAATTTTGATATGGTATGCAATGCAAGAAAACAAAACCATTTCAAGAAGATCAAATGAACAGCATGGTCCTACTTTCTATTTGGGTAAGATGTCTTCAGTTACTAATATTGAGAATTATCCCAATCATAACGTTTTGCCAAAATCACTTAGGAATTACATACCAAGGGAGAGTGAGATTTTAAAAGCATATTGCACCTCTATGGGAATTGAAATACCTCAAATCCCTACCCATGAGGACCAACTTGAGAAGAGAGGTGAGGGGTCTAGTCATGTTAGAGAGGGGGAGGATGTTCAAATGGGTGAACATTCTGAGAGAAATGAGGGGCAAAATTCTGAGAGCTCGGTTAGAATATGTGAGGAAAAACAGAATGAGGGTGGTGATGATGAGAGAATGTCACCAGAGGTTCAAACAGAAAGAGATGCCTCTGTACTAGCTAATCTTAACTAGGTAACCACATCTGCTATTGGTTCACAATTCTTGTTGTCCAATATTGAAACAAACACCATGGACCTAGTGGTGGAACTTGAACAACCCATCCATACCCACTCAGAAGCATTTCAACATGCCCCTTTTTCACACAAATCAGGGGAACCATCCCAAACTCATTTGGAGGGAGGTGATAAATCCCAACCCGTTTTTCATCACATTGAGTCTGGATATCACAGTACTATCCACATTGAGCCTGAAATTCCTTCTAACACTTGCACAAATCAGGAATTTCGTATTCCTGACACAACATTCATAGACATACCTACTATTGGGTGTCGAGGATTGGATGGAAGTCCTGGTGAGGTGAACATTTCAAAAGCCTCATTCAAACGTGCATCTGTTGTACAAGATGACATCATGTTATCTATAGGCCATGAGCCTTCTGGGCATATGAAAACTGGACCATCTGTTGGTTCAGGTTCACAGTTAGACTATTCTGAATTTGAAAAGATTCAGAATCAACACAAGGAGATTGGGGAAAAAGTTGAAAAATTGGAGAAAAAAGTGGATGGACTAAATGATGAGGTGAAAGGATTGAAAGATATGTTGGAGGGAAAATTGATATCTGTTGAAACTAAAATAGATAATGTGAAGATATCCTTGGAATCTCATAAAAAGGAGATCAAGGATATAATGTCTGAATTTCAAAAAGATCTGTTGAAACAAATGCAGAGTATGCAAGATTCTGTATTTAAAGCACTGAGTGTATCTATGGCTTCAACTTCAAAGCCTCTTGATCTTATTCCACTAACAGAAGCTGAACCTGAAAGTGTCACTAGTCAGAACTCAAAGAGGAAGTTTGATGATAATGAACCTCATGATCATCAAAAGGGGGAGAAAAGGCAAAGATTGAGGTCTGATGATGATATTGGCATAGAAGATTTTGAAATAGCAGATATGCACTTAGTCAGTACAAAGAACACAGAAGTTCAGACAGAAGAAATTGTAAAGACAGTGGATACTCAGATAGTTCAGATTGACAGTTCAGATACAGAGGAAATGGAGGTGGAAAGCATAGATGGTGGTGATTCTGATAAAACAGAAGAATTGAATTTAGACACAGAGATGGAACCTGTTTTGGGGCCAGAGGAAATAGATGAAAGCTTAAAGGTTGTGAACACTTGTACATATATTGTCCCATATGTTAGAGTTGGCTTGTTGAACTCTGAACTGGAAGAAAGGAGATTGAATGAGATTTTGATCAGAAGGATGCACAGTGAGTTAGTCAGAGCACTTAATGTTCAGAATATTCAAAAAGCTGTGAAGGTGGTAAGACCTATTGATCTGATGGGAAAAGAAGATAGTTCAGTTGGATACTCTCAGAAATTTCAAGAGGAATTCTATTTTAACTATGTTGATGATATTGCTGACAATATAGGAGAATATGAAAGAGTCAAAGAATACTTCATGCCTTCAGAATATCTATTCAGAAAGCCAATTGAGATTCCTAAGATTAACTTGCCAATCTTAGAGGAGCCTTTGTGTGATTTTATTCTAGATATGAGTGATGTACCACTTGCAAGACAATTTCATAGTGATATTTTTCTAGAGGAAACATATGAGCATCTATACCACACAGAAGGAGACTATGTTGTTTTAGAAAATAACATTGATGGTTTCATGGATGGAAAACTTCAGATGATCTATGCAGAAGCCTCAAACAGATTCAGAATTCCTGATTCAAGGCTACACATTCAGAAAAGGATTGAGAAAGTATTAATGTTTCAGACAGAAGAATTTGATGGTCTGAAGTATGTAAAATTGGAAGTATTGAAAGAAAAAGATGTAAAGGTTTTCTTATCAAGTTTTGATTTTCACAGATTAACTCTTGAAGATCAGATCTTTCTTGTTAAGTTCTTTGCCAGTACTGAAGAAGCCTGGATAGAGATTGAATGTAGAAGACTTCTGGGCATCTATGTCAGAAATATGTATATGTATGACTTCCAGTTGGCAATTGAAGGAAGAAAAGAGAAGTGCAATTTGAATTGTCCAATGAAGATTCCAGGAAGTGGTGTGATTGTGAAGGGTTTTATAAATGAAGGAATGGAGTCTGAAGGGTATGCATATAGTAATCAAGGAAATGTTGAGCTATTCAGATTAAAGGAGTTGGTAAAGTATAGTAATGCAACTTTGAGTTGGTTACTAATTGAAATGAGAGTTTCCAAAACTGAAAGGGAAAATCTAAAGAAAAGATGTGTGAAAGCTGTGAAAAGAAAGATAGATCTTAGAAGTAAGGTCAGAAGCTGTGGTGAATGGTTATTATCAGAAGAAAATCCTAAAAAGATGTTGCATAGTGATTTTGTGTTTCCAGCAGAATATGAGGTGAATGAGGTCTTTTCAGAAGAAATTGAAGAAGAAATTCAAAAGACAACTCTTCAGAATGATCAAATGATGAGTACTGATCAACCTGAACAGTCAGAACCAAAAGAAGATGAAAGATCTATAGATGTGAATGAGTATTTTCTGGAGTTTGATCTGCCAAACTTCTTTAATCCAAGTGAAGTAAACTTTCTAAGTGTATATCATGACAAACCAAAAGAGACTCAGATATGGTTGGCTGAGAAGTCAAGATGTCTTGGAAAACCAAAGAAAGATGTGTATTCAGATTTTCTAATCACTGGGATCAGAGAATTAAAGATCAAGCAGTTCAGAAAGCAAGAATACTTATCCTTTGAAGTATTGAGAGAAGATGGAAAGGTGTACTATTTTACCGATGCAGACTTTGAAAAGCTATCAGTAATGGATTTCTACAGACTTCACAGTATGTTATGCTTCAAAGAATCAAGCAAAGATAAGAATGAAAGGAAGGCAAGGAGTGTAGTGATTGAAGCTATGTTTTACATCCTAAGATGGCATTGTTATATAGATTTTCAAATAGCTCTGTATTTACAAAGGCCAGGTGTCTATCCTTCAAGACCCATTACATATCATAATCAGAAGCAAGTATTAAGAACTGGAAGTGTGTGCAAACATCCAGAATTGGGAGTCTTTTTGAAAAACAAGAGTGAAAAGATCTTTTTCAGAGCAAAGGAGACTGCAAAATATAGCTCTGGAACTTTGAGATTCATCAAGCATAATTTGGAGAAAAAGGTGCTGAAGGTGAAGCAAGCTAATATGACTCAAGAAGTGATCACTCAGCAAGTTGAAACTATTCAGGAAATTATTGATAGAATTGACAAGAGACTTACTCAGAGAAATGTTCTGTTACAGAAAATTGTTCCTGCATTGAAAGAGCTTGGTGATACAAAGTATAAGTTTATTTGACAAAAAGGGGGAGATTGTTAGATCTGAGTTTTGTCAATAAACCAAGTATTGAATTCTGATAAGAAGGCTCAGAAGTTCTGAAGAGAAGAGTCAGAGTTCTGACTACGAAAGCTCAGAAGGATTGCTTTGAAAGATTACCCAGTACAGAAGTCTGAGAAGAAGAGTCAGAAGTTCTGAGATGCTTAATCAGAATTATGTTCAAAAGTTCTGAACAACATGTTCAGAACTTATATAACTAGATACTTTACTTTGTATTTTGGTTAACTAATTAGGACACGTGTATTGTTCTTATGAACTTACACAATACTTTTATAAACATAAAGATTGGAGCTAACAATCTCCCCCTAAGTATTGAAAAATAAAAAATTGAAAAATGCAAGGTTTTCTAGGCTAAGTACATGACAAGTGGTGAAACAATGTACCTCAAAAAGATTTTACTTTTCTTTCATACAAAAATATGCCAGAGGCACTTACACTTATTTACATTATGAAAGGAAAGGTTTGCAGAGGTTGGTAGAGGATATTAGACGTTGGCGTCTTAGAAGTCGTTGAAACTTCTGTTGTCGAATCCTAATTCTTTAAGCTCATGATAGAATCTGATGCAGAGGGTTCTGAAGTTGATTGTTGAGTCGATGACATCTATCAGTCTATTTGCAAGAGCTTGATTCATGAGCTCCGTTCCTCTGTGCTCCATGAGGATAGCTCTAAGCTCTGTCAAAGTACTTATTGCATACTTTTGACAATCCATCTCTACGAATAGTCTTGATTTCCCAGCAGGATCTTGATAGACTAACCCAACTCTTGGAGATTGTTAGGGTAAAATATGTGTTGATTTAAAGTTCAAGGGTTAATTTGTAATAGATTAAACTTAGTCCATTGTGAACGGGCCGTGGGCTTGTTACCATGGGCCCAGCGTATATAAAGTGCAATTATCTTAGAAAATTAGCTAGTTGTCTCATTTAGCTTTTCTGCTTTACACTGTAATTCTCTCTAAATCAATAGCTAAGTGGGCAGCCTTTGTGAATAATATCAACTGTTCTTATTTGCTTTTTCACAAACATAATTGTTGCACGGATCTGGATTCTACAATTGGTATCAGAGCAGACAGACGGATTCGATTCAAAGCTTAATTCATCAATTTCCGGTTAGTTTGACTTTTACCCGTCTGACTATTCTTGAATTCTTGACTTTTTGATTCAGTCGAAATTGGTTGTTTTTGCTTATTGGGTTGTGTTAGCATTATCCTTATTCGTTTCTGCAAATTTTCTGCAAATTTTCACATCCTAATTCATTCGTTTGATTGGTCAATTCAGCAATTTAAGATCAAAGTTTTTTTGGTAGTGTTCTTCAACAAAAATCGAATTTTTACCATCAAAACGTGTTCTTTTTGCTTAGAAATCAACTGGGTTAGTGTTAGTTTTGTGTTTGGTATTGTTTCTAACCCTAGTTGAGAAATCGATCGAATTGCTAAAACAGACGCAGAGTCCGGATAAACCTGCCACGTTTTCCGGACATATCAAGGTGTCCGGACGTTTGGGGTTCCATCCGGACTAGTTCAATTCTTCCGGACAAGTCAATCATCCGGGTAAGTCAGTCATCCGGGTAAGTTCTCTTTAATCTCAATCTTTCCGGGTAATTTTGTTCCGGATAATTCAAAGTATCCGGAATTCATTTTATCCGGAAATCCTCGTTTACCCGGAATCTTCGTAGTATCCGGACACCTCACAGTTTCCGGAAACTTCAAAGTACCCGGAAATCTCATACTTTCCGGACTCTATTGCATCCGGTAAACTTTGTTTATCCTGTTGATTCTATCCGGTATCTTTAGTCCATCCGGTAACCTTGGTTATCCGGACAACTCAAGTTATCCGGACTCTTTTGCCTGTCCGGACAACTCTGCAATTTTGAACTGTTTTTCATAATTCTGGTCCGGACACTTCCAGATCAGATCACCTATTTGGATTCCTATCCAGTAAGCTAAGTTATTGTCTGACCACTCATAGAACCTGCGTTAGGACTCCACTCTTAGTGCCTTGCGTTAGGTTTTACACTTTGAATCAATCTACACGGTTGACGATCACTCCGTTGCAACCGAAGATGTCTACTTCTCGTGATGCTCTCGCAATTGGCACTGACACCAAGCCACCATGTCTCTATCCGAACGAGTACAGCCAATGGTGAGACAAGTTCATGATCTTCATAGAGTCCAAGGATAACTATGAGTTCATCAAGAGAGCTCTAGATCATGGCCTAATTGACAAGCCAATGAAGGACATACCTGCAACTGCAACAACAATAGCTCGACGTGAGGCGAAGTCTCTTTCTGAGATGACAGAATTTGAAAGAGGCATGCTTGAAGGTGAAAAGCATGCAAAGAGATATCTGATTCAGGCTCTTCCTAATTCCATCTACACTGCCATAGATAGTTACAAAGATACGGCTAAAGGCATGTGGGACCAGGTAGCCAAGATGATGCGTGGGAGTGTTGTAGGAAATCAGCTGAAGATAAATAGCGAGATAACCAAATTCAATGGGTTCAAGCAGCGTAACGGTGAATCCCTTACCCAGACCTACGAACGTTTTTGTCTACTTCTCAATGAACTGAACAAGAATAAAATTGTTCGTTCCAACACTGAGAACGCACTAAAGTTCCTCAACAACTTGCTACCTGAATGGAAAGTGTATGCTTCTCATGTCAAGCACAACAACTTGATAGAGAACATCAGCATCAATGAACTGTATGAGACACTTCTCCAAGATGAAGATGAAGTGAATGAGCTTCTGGGAGAGAAGAAGAATGAGCCAAAACCTTCTGCAGATCCTATTGCCCTCATGACTTCCAAACTAGGGAAATCTTCAAGCAGCCAATCCAGACGCGGTCCACATCACAGCTCCTCCAAGTCAGAACCTGAAGACGAGAAAGATGATGATGAAGATGATGAAGCATCAGACTTAATGAAAGCTATTGCCCTTCTGACTAAATCCTTTCAACAACAAAAATTCTACAAGAAACCGTCTTCCAATAGTCAACGCTACTCCACCTCCTCCAATAAGCGTCACGACTATAAGGATCGATATGAAGGGAAGAAGAAGGTAGAAGAGCAAGATAAATCTGAAAAGAAGGAGAAGACAGAGAAAGGTGACCGGAAGAAGAGAGATGAACCTGTGAAATGCTACAACTGCAGTAAACTCGGTCATTTCGCTAAAGACTGCCGTCAACCCACAGTGAAGAACTCTCACTACTATGAGGCCAAGCTTGCACTGGCCAGATAGAAGGAGGATGGGGAGGCAATGTTCGCTGAAAATGAGTACTGGCTAGGCAGATCTGATGATGAGGACGAGTTTGAAGGTGCTGATGCTTTCATGGGATATCAATCATCTACGGATGACGACAAGGCAACAACAAATCAGGTATGTGACTCTTGCTTACAAAACTTCATACTTCAACTGCAAACCATCACAGAAAAGGCAAACTCCCTCAAAGCCACAAATGCAGAACAAAAGCTTGAAATTACTTCAATAACTGAAAAGCTTAATGTTCAAATGAAATTAACTGAGAAGTATAAGTCTGAAAATGCTGATTTAAAAGACAGATGCAAAATTCTTTCATTAGCACCTAAAGACTTAAGGGCCAGATTATCTGATCTCCAACGTCAGTTTGATCAGTGCTTGAATGAGAAAGAAGACATTACTTATCAATGTTGTTCTCTTCAAATTCAACACAAGGAGTATGTAGCTAAAATTTTAGATCTTGAAACCAAACTCCACAAAAGGGGTCAAACTGATCAAACCATTTTTTTGAACAAACCCAAAGAGTTCACGTACTTTAACAAAGAATGGGGAATCGGATATGACAACCCACATTATCTGAAAAAGGGAAGGTATCAAGTCCCCACTCTGTATGATTTTGCTTGCTATGGATTAGATAAAAATATCCAGAGTACGCAATTCAATGGACTGGTCCTCTTGAACCAGAAAAGGATGAGGAAACCGAGGAACATAAACGCACACACAAACGAGGAATTCAACTTCCATTTTGTTATGAACCTTTAAACTACTCATATCAAAAGAACAAAAAGTATCTTTCCAATGACTACTTCGACCCCTACAAGGTAGCTACACCCAAGGATTCCTCCAAGAAGGATGAGGATGTAACACCAGCAACCAAGACTGAGATGGATGAGTTTAAACTCTATGTTCCCCCTCTCATCTTGGAAGCCAAGATAGTCGAATTGGAGGAGTCATTTGAGAAAGAAAGGTCAGTTTTTCAAATGGAAAAGCAAGATTTTATTGAAAAACTTGAGAATCTACAACCGGTCAAAACCGAAGTTGTGTCTGATGAAGGACAGGAACTCCTTCGGTGTGAAATCAATCGACTCACATCACAACTGTCTGCTTTGGCAATAGAAAAGATGGAAGAGTATGCGAGAAATGGTCAGCTTCAAGAGCAAATTGACCAACTCCAATCTGAAAAGGAGATTTCACCTGAACGTTCTTCAAATTCATCTTACACGTCTTCGTGCAAAGCATTCTTAGGCAAGATTTCTAGTTCGCAAGACGGTCAAGATTCTCAAGATGAGTGTGTTAAAAAGAATTTAAACTCTGATTTTTCATACGCTTCCGCACCGAATTCCCCAAAGCACACAACCGAAAGCACAAAATGTTCCTCGCCTTCCACTCATGATCCCATTCCGGATATTCCAAAAATAGATTTTTCAGAGTACATGAACTCCGAAGGTAACTGTGATGAAGAGTTAGATTCGTTTCCCTTCGACAAACCTCTTCCAAGTCACACTGATTTTTCTCCCGTGGTCAATCCTCCGGATAGTTCTTTAAAAGAAAGATGTTCTAAAACAAAGTCCTCAGCTATGATCAAGATTTCTCAGTTAAAACCGACCTCGAAACCTGTTCCCAAAAAGCAATCACAGCCAAGGCAAGCTACCGGACCATTGACTGCCAACACTACTATTTCTCCAAGTCAACCTGATTTTTTGTCTCCAGTGGTTAATCGTCCGGTCAATTTTCTAAAGGGCGACTGTTCTCAACCTAAGACTCCGGTTGTGACCAAGATTCTTCAAAATGTTTCCAATTCTCAAAAACAGTCACAACCGAAGCAAAAGACCGAACGACTGACCACTAAGACTCCTGTTTCCTCAAAAGTCACTGATCATACTGTCGCTGCTGTTTCAGATAAAAATAGTCGCGCTAATAAAGAAACACCAAAGTGGCTAAAGTGGGAACCAGTCAAGAAGGATGCGTCAAAGTCTTCCCCACCTGTTTTCAATTCTAGAATAGACAAAGACAATTATGCTTGGAATCATTGGAACCATTTTGATGTTTCTTTTCCAGTTAAAATTAACTCTCTTAATCAATTGATTCAGTTATCGCATGATTGTTTATGTTGTTCTAATTGTGGTTGGAATGATTTTGATGATATTCACAATAATGATTGGTATGCGCCTTACTTTGTTGGAAACCTATTTCATAAGCGCAAACCTCATAATAACAAGCAACAACATCCTTTCAAAAGGGGTTTCAATCAAACGGTTAAACCACAACGGGAGACCCGACCCATTCCTACACGGGATACTCCTACTGAGGTTAAACCGGCACCCAGGTGGAAATCTGCTCCAAAATCTGTTCCTCCAAAAGGTTTAAATTCTGCACCCAAGAGGCAACAAGTGCCAAAACCAGTTCCCTCCAACGGTGTAAAATCTACACCTAAAGGGAAAGCTGAGTCAAAGCATATTTCCCAAGGCAGTGCCAAATCTAACCCCTCAGGACCCAAACAAATTTGGGTACCTAAACGTCACTAATCTTGTTTTGCAGAACGGTCATGTGTGGTACTTAGATTCTGGATGCTCCAAGCACATGACCGGAAGAAGGGAGCTTCTCACGAATTACAAGGAAGAATACTGCGGAGACGTGAGATTTGGGAATAACGAGAAGTCGCCAATCGTGGGCTACGACGACATAGTCCAAGACAAGATAACAATCAAGAAGGTATCCCACGTCGCAGGATTAGGACATAATCTATTCAGCATCGGTCAATTCTGCGACAAAGATCTCGAGGTCAGCTTTAAAGCCACAAGGTGTAGAATCCTCAACAACAAAGGAGAGGAACTTCTGGTTGGAACTCGCAAGACCAATCTCTACAGCATTGATCTCGCCGCTCTCAAGACAGACAAACCAGTATGCCTCTTGTCAAAAGCCGACTCCGACCAAGTTTGGCTCTGGCATAGACGTCTTTCGCACCTCAACTTCAGAAGTATAAATCAACTGGTGCTAGGCAAACACGTCAGAGGCGTGCCCCAACTTCCGTTCGTGAAGGATCGTCTTTGTGGAGCATGCGAAAAGGGAAAGATGACGCGCGCATCACATCCGCCGAAGGCAACTCCGAGCACGACCCGGACTCTCGAACTCATTCATATGGATTTGTGTGGTCCAATGCGTGTTCCAAGCATCAATAAACGCAAATACGTGCTCGTGATGGTGGACGACTACTCGCACTACACTTGGGTGAGGTTCTTACGCTTGAAGGACGAAACTCCGGAGCTCATCATTGATCACCTAAAGACTGTCCAGCAAAACAAACTTCAACACGTTCAGTCCATCAGAACTGACAACGGGACGGAGTTTAAGAATCAACAAGTGGATGACTATCTGAGAATGGTGGGCATCACACACACTTTCTCTGCAACACGCACTCCACAACAAAACGGAGTAGTGGAAAGACGGAACCGTACCCTCGTTGAAGTTGCTCGAACGATGCTATCCCAAGCAAATCTACCGTTGTATCTCTGGGCTGAAGCGGTGTCTACGGCATGCTACACGCAAAACCGCTCTATCCTTCTCAAGCGGTTCAACAAGACACCCTATGAGATTATGAATAATCACGTTCCAACTGTCGGCTACTTCCATGCATTTGGATGCACTTGCTATGTGCTTAACGACAAGGATGATCTCGGGAAATTCAGCCCCAAAGCGGACGAAGGAGTTTTCATCGGATACTCCATGCAGGCTAAGGCATATCGCGTTTACAACAAACGGACCAAATCCGTTGTTGAAAGCATAAACGTGACATTCGACGAAGCCGCAGATTTGGCTTCTGAACAACTCAGTTCAGAACCCGGTTTAACTGGAGTGCTAGCTTCCGGACCTTCAAGTTCGGGATTTGCACAAGACACAGTAAATCCGAATCATGCATCTTCATCGAATGCTGACTCTTCTGATTTAGATTTACTGTTTCAATACTTTTATGATGACACTATTAATTCTTCCACATCTGTCTCAGCGCAACCGCGACTTGAGGCTGCTCGCAATACGGATTCGGCCGCTTTATCTGGTCCGCCCCCGTCTACGAGTACGCCGTCAACATCTATAGAGACAGCCCAACCGTCATCACCTGATACGAATGCACCCACTGATTCGTCATCTATAGAGACACCTGGTACTGTAACCCCCCGGAGGAACCCATACTCTCGGAGATCGCTCCTACTGATTCGTCATCCGCTACAATCGATGCTCAACCTCTGAACTCCTCGGAACCAAAAGTTGTTCAATCATCGACGAATCCGCTTCCACTTCCTCCAAGAAACACGACTGCTACTCTTGAACAAGTTCAAGACCTTCCATCAGGTTCATACGTAGATCCAGACAAATCTCACTCTACTCAGCAGCCGCTTCCGCACTCCACCAAATGGACGAAGGCCCATCCCCTACATCAGATCATCGGTGATCCCTCGACTCCTATTCGTACACGAGACGCTTCTGCCAACTTCTGCCTATTCTCGGGCTTCTTGAGCACGATTGAGCCAACGAGCATACGCGAAGCGCTCGAAGATCCGGACTGGATCATCGCCATGCAAGAAGAGCTAAATCAATTCGAGGCTCTAAAGGTATGGCGACTGGTTCCACGTCCTAAGCACAAGACGGTAATCGGGACCAAATGGATCTTCAAGAATAAAAAGGACGAAGATGGTATCGTTGTTCGCAACAAGGCGCGTCTTATGGCCAAAGGGTACCGACAACAAGAGGGGATTGACTATGATGAGACCTATGCTCCGGTAGCGCGAATCGAAGCAATCCGTATGTTTCTCACTTATGCAGCGCACAAGAACTTCACTGTCTTCCAAATGGATGTGAAGACAACCTTTCTTTACGGCGACCTCCAAGAAGAAGTTTACGTGTCGCAACCCGACGGATTTGTGGATGACTCGAAGCCTGATCATGTCTACATCTTAGACAAGGCTCTCTACGGCTTAAAGCAGGCTCCGCGTGCATGGTACAACACACTTTCTAAGTTCTTGTTAGAATCCGACTTTACACGAGGTACCATTGATTCCACTCTATTTATCAAGAATGAAAAGGGCCACATCATCCTAGTCTAGGTATATGTCGATGACATCATTTTCGGTTCTACTAATCCATTATATGCGAAGAACTTTGCCAATCTCATGGGAAGATTTTTTAAAATGAGTATGCTTTGTGAGATGAACTTTTTCCTTGGTCTTCAAGTTAAACAACTGTCGACAGGAATCTTCATAAACCAGTCCAAATACATTCGGGATATCCTTCGGAAATTCCAATTGGACCAGTCCTCACCAATGAAAACTCCCATGGCAACCAATACAAAGCTAGACGCCGATCCTAACGGAAAGGCTGTCAACGCCAAATTGTATCGGGGAATGATCGGTTCTTTAATGTACCTCACTGCCAGTAGACCGGACATCATGTTCTCGACATTTCTTTGCGCCCGTTATCAATCAAACCCTAAAGAGTCTCATTACAATGCTGTTAAGCGTATTTTTCGTAATTTACGTGGTACTGCTGATCTTGGCCTTTGGTACCCGAAAGAGACAGGTTTTGGACTTTCCGCTTATTCTGATGCGAATCACGCGGGATGCATGTTGGACCGTAAGAGCACCTCGGGACACATTCAGTTTTTGGGAGATAGCCTGGTAGGCTGGGCATCGAAGAAACAACAGTGCGTATCAACGTCAACTGCCGAGGCAGAGTACGTGGCCGCCACAAGCTGCTGTTCCCAAGTCATCTGGATGAGGACACAACTCAAAGACTACGGGTTCAAGTATGTCAAGCTCCCGATCTACTGTAACTCAAAGAGCGCCATTGCTATATCAAGCAACCCGGTCCAACACACAAAGACGAAGCACATCGACGTTCGGTATCATTTCATTAAAGATCACGTCGAAAGAGGTTCAGTCGAACTCTACTTCGTAAATACTGAACATCAGTTAGCAGACCTTTTTACCAAAGCCTTGGACGAAAAATGCTTTAAAACTCTTGTGTTCAAGCTAGGTATGCTTAATCTGAGAACGTAATCCGACTGTGTGCCCGTTACAAGTTCCATACATATACGAGTAACTGTCTCCTCATCATCCGGTGGTTGACATCCTGATGCTTGAGCACACACTTCCTCGCATTTGTATTCTACTTGTTCCCGTTACACAGCTAGATTTAGTCTCGGTATTTATTAGGTAGATTTCGTTTGTTTTTCACTCTTTCTTCGTGTGTTTCCAATTTTTTTTTCTTACCGTCGTCTATATTTTCGTTCAATATCTCTGTGCTTTCACCAACTATTCTCGTGTTCAGGGGGAGCACAATGCAATATCAGGTAAGTCTCCTCATACTTTGAGGGGGAGCGTCACACACAATTTTCTTTAATGTCAAAAGTTTTTGTGTGTGTGGGCACTCCTGCGTGTGTGTGTTTTATAGTCATCACTTGAGGGGTAGCGGCACCAGTTGTTTATCTCTTTAAAAGTCTACAAGTTTTCGTGTATCGGATCCCTCCACCACACTCTACTACACTATCCGAGGGGGAGCAAGGTTATACCAATGCTCCGCTTGAGGGGGAGTGAGAGGAAGTTCTTTTCCAGCACAAATTCCTAAAATCCTTCACGGGAAAGGATTATTCAGAGTTATCCGGACAACTCTTACACCCGAATAACTCTCATATCCGGATAACTCTTTCATCCGGAAAACTCGCGCACCCGGACAACACTCGAATCCGGATACAATCCGGACCGGGTGGCTATCCGGGTCGGCTCTTACCCGGACTCCACCCACGTATATATATATACGCACCGGGACTCCCTTTAGGTTTCTTTATCCGGACGACGCTTAAAACCCTAAACCCCACAACTTTTTCTCTCTCGCTCGGACTCTCCTCTCTGTGTCGATTCATGGTGTTTTCTCGTCTCTTTATTCAGGTATGTTCATCGAATGTCAATGCTCGTCAAATGTATGCACATTTCACACACATGGCACCACAAATCGACCCCTGATTGGGTCGATCCCACAGTCCCGAAACCCTTACGGGTCTTTTCGTCGGATTCGCATCAATGGATGCGATTCAAGGGTTGTCCCCACTCCATTAAGCCACTAGTTGCTTCTGGACATCCCTTCCGCACCTTAGCACTAGCTTGGGATCCCTTATTGTCCAGATTGAACAAATGCACTAACGTCCGGACACCTTCATCGTGTCCGGACACCTTCAAGGCCATGAAGATCCATCTGGAAATCGCCATCACCCGGAGACCTAGTTGTCCGGAAACCTTAGGGTTTCCGGTAAGTTCAACTACCGGGTAGTTTGGTGTCCGGACTTTACTGTTTTTTGGAAAAGTAATGCACCCGGAAACCTCTGTTCGGATTTATATTCTTCATCCGGACCTCTTGACCATCCGGAAACTCATGCTGTCCGGACAGTTTAGGATAATCCAATTTTATCTGGACATTTGCTTATCTTATCCGGACACCTTCAGTTATTCGGACACCATGTGTTGTCCGGACACCTTGGCTTATTCATCCGGAAACTCTTGCTGTTGTGTCCTTTCTGTACCTCCTTTGTCAATGCCAGTCCTTGATCTGTCTCAGACACTTGTTTATCCGACTCAATTACTAACCGTGCTGTTTTCTTCAGATTATCTATGGCGGATCAACAACCACACCCTCACGAACAACCAGGAGACCAACAACCGCCTCCTCAAGCGCAAATACCTCTAGAGGAGGACATCATTAACGAGGAAGCCGACGCTGCCCTGGTACACCCTGACCATGGCACTGAACTGGAGGCCAATAATCACCACCTGGACACGACCTTGTTCAGGCCCCAACCACTTCATCGAGTGCTTCTGGACATTCTCACGAATCACCCTCTCCGTGAGGCCCTTACCAGCACAGCCGACGTCCCAGTTCTGTACGTTCTACAGGTCTGGCTCACCGCCCGAGTCGTCACCGCTGGTAACTCGCAGTCGATCACCGCTCAGATCGATAACCAACCTTTCATTCTCACACCGGACTCTTTCCGCCGCCTTCTGTCTCTTACGGAAGCCACCGCCAACAATCATGAACGGTACGATCCTGCCGTAAATGATGACACGCTTTGCGCTCAAATCCGCGCCCTTGGATACAATCATGACCTCAACCGGCCATCTGCTTTCAATCGCAAGTACCTCGCTCCGATATGGTACACACTTTTTACAATCCTAAACCGCTGCCTTTCATCGAGATGGAGAGGCATTGATCAGTGCACCGGCGACTTCCTGCGCCTAGTTCATGCTGTGTGCTACAACCGACATATAGACTTTGCGATGATCATTTGGAGGGAGCTCGTCACGGCTATTCGCCAAATCGGAGGTTCCAAACAGAAGAAATTTCTTCCGTATTCGCGTTTCCTTTTGCTGGCGGTGCGTCAACACATGGACGCGAATCCTGCCATTCCTCGCCGTCTGAACCATCCGGTATGTCCCCATCACCATTTACAGTTCATGGTTATCCAAAATCCATCTGATGCGGTCGCAATGCCCATCCCTGAACCACTACTAGCCATCGCCGATCCCACTGCACCAGGGGTAGTAGCATATAGGGAAGCGTTAGGTAATCCCATGGTCCAGCCAGCGCCGGCGGGACCTGCCCAGGGACTTAGACCCGAGAGACGTGAGGGTCCAAGAGTGAGAGGTGGAAGGGCCCGACAAGCAGGTGCTGTCGGGCGGGGAACGTTAGTTGTGAGAGAAAGGGGAACGAGAGTAGGTGGTGCAGTGGAATCGCAACCCGGTTCCAGCTCAGCCCCAGCCGGTCTATCCTCTAGACCGATACTACATAACTCGACCGAGTCGTATATCACCGAACCCCCCTCACCATCTCACAATGTTGAAGACGTGGAATCTGACTCCATGGACTCCGATCCCGACCGAAACATACGCCTGAGACAAATACCTCTCGGTATCGGACCCAACCCTGATTTTACCGTTGGAATCCCACTTGACTCACCTCCACATACTGGAACCGAACCCATTAGGACATCTGAGGGAGAACAAGTAGAGGAGTTAGGACATGCGAGCCGGAGAGAACTGCGTTCAAAGTTGAACCAGGAAAGATTGAGCCGTAAAGATAACGAGGCTCCTGAGCGACCCCAAACGAGCGATATCCGGGTAGCCACATCTACTACACCGTCTCATCTGTTGGGACGGGGTATTGAAGAAGACTCCGTGGACCCAGCGGAGCAATTACACGACCCCCCATCCACTCATCCATCTCACGACAGACGGATGTTTCAATATTACACGGGGAACAAGCACAACTTCCACCGGCCTCTCATTCGGAGAGTGTTGGTGTTGAAATAAGAGACCAGCAGCCCCCGGTCTCGCCTTCATTTCGTGCACCATCGAGTCTAGCGCCTTTCGATATTGAACATTCTTCGGCTAGGACACTCGAAGCTGAGCAACACCAAGTCGAGACTCTTCGTGACTCGACCGGAACCACCGTAGTGTCTTCACCTCTTGGTGAAACACAAGGATCGGCGGGAAATCCTACCACAGCTAACATCACGCCAACTGTGAACGTATGTGGCTCTACCCCTGTGGTAGACGCCTCAACGGGTAACCTAAGTTGTCCTGGAGTTATTCACCCCGACTTTGTGTCGCAAGGGTCCCTGGACAGCACCCTCAAGGCTATCCGCGAGGCACTGGAACAGCATGTCACCGCCGAGATCGCCAAAGCCATCAAGGGCAAAGCAAAGATCGTTGAAGCTGAAACCGCACCACCACATCCACCGACATTTGCTCAACCTATCTATTCGGTGGATACATTAAAGACGATGCTATTGGCCCAACTGCTCCAGGAATCAGATACAACCGCCTCGACCGAAGCAGACCTGATCTCCGTTCTTCGATCCCAGGTCACTGCTCCATCTTCATCTATCACATCCCGCCTTGACTCCATTGACTCGACCCTCAACGACTACAACAAAGCGCTTGCCACGCTGTCTGAGAGGGTCCGCTCACTAGAAGACACTTGTAAGAGTCAAGTCGCCGGTCTCAAACGCAAGCACGATGACCAGGATGATCCTGATCACCGTGAGGGGGAGAAACGTCTACGCCAAATCGAGACCGCCCAGATCGTGACTGCCGAAACGACATCTGTGGTCCAACAGGAACCCCCAACTGCAGTAGCTTCAACAAAAACACCCGAAGCCGAGTTGCCATTAGCACAGATGGTCATCGACATGGATATTTCAGATGAAGAAGACCCGACGGTTGAAAAGCCCAAGGGTACAACACAGGAATTGGTCGCACAAGAACCATCAGACATGCCGACGCTCACCATGATTGATCCTGCATGTGAAACCAACCCGGAAACCGAAGACGCATGGTACGAAAAAGCTGCCAGAGCCGTAAACTTTGAGGTAAACTTGGTGTTTCCCACTGATGAAGACGACAACGTTGATTACGACCAGTTTCTACTTCATAATTTCTATGGTACGCCTCCCGTTCACTCGACTCAACCCACTACGACTACAGATCAACCCGAAAGCTCAAATGCAGAAATCCCCACATCTCCTCAGCAAACGACAGCTCCTGATCTTCCTCCCCCTCCTCAGCAACAAAATCGTTGGGAGAAGATCAAGGTCCTCATTCCTCATCTGGAGGAATCTCTGAAGAAGCTGTTTGTACACAGAATTCGCCCGATCGAACCGACCTTCTGCCTTGGCATCTACAGTCCTGAACCAGCACGTCAACTCCGATATGTAGAAGCCATGAAGCGGTGTCTTCCGAGAGACCAGGTTCGAACTAAGCATAAGATCTCAGAAGTGCTAAAGATTCAGTCAAACCGAATTATGAAGATCGTCTTTCCCGTATTCACTGTTCGACGTGAAGACGGAAAAGAATGGATTTTTTCTGAAGCTGACTTTAAGCATCTCCATCCGTTAGACCTCCTGGTTATTCTGAGAGACCTTCGCACCAGAACCATCCGACCGCTTACTGTAACAAATGCACTAGAAGCGGTTCGTCGATTCCTTATCTGTTCTATCATGATGTCTTATCTGACGGACTTCCAAATAGCTATCGAGAACCGATCAAAGAAGGTAAACCTGATCAAACCGAATTTGAAAGCTCCTGAACTGGCGATGTATCTCGAGAACGCCATGCTACTTCAACCAGAATTTGGGATCGTCTTCCTCAACGCTCAGAAAGAAAATAGGTTTATGAGGTTCAGTCAGGTAGATCGATTTTGCGACGGCACACTGCTCAAAGTTTAAGAAGCTCTTCGGAAGATCATCAAACACGAATCCGAAAATCCAAAGGTATCCTATTTGCCCAATCTGAATGAAAGAACTGCTCAGACTCCTTTGGATATGGTTGAAGAACGTCTTGACTACCGCCGCACCATCAGAATCTTCGAGGTTCATTTCGCGCTACGCAAACATTACGTCTACAACTGGAAAGAGCTCCATCACGAACTCGAACTTCAAATCAAAGGGGAAGATTGTTATGGTAAAATATGTGTTGATTTAAAGGTCAAGGGTTAATTTGTAATAGATTAAACTTAGTCCATTGTGAACGGGCCGTGGGCTTGTTACCACGGGCCCAGCGTATATAAAGTGCAATTAGCTTAGAAAATTAGCTAGTTGTCTCATTTAGCTTTTCTGTTTTACACTGTAATTCTCTCTAAATCAAATCTAAGTGGGCAGCCTTTGTGAATCATATCAACTGTTCTTATTTGCTTTTTCACAAACATAATTGTTGCACGGATCTGGATTCTACATAGATGTAATGATCGAGTTTGGTATGGCAGAGGATGGGCAATCATCTTCTGGTGGTTTTAGACTTAGGTTTCTTACTCCAAGATCTCGTCCTAATTGGAAGTCGACAAGGCTGTATAGCAGAAGTTTCTCATGCATGGCTTTCCTTATCACCCTATATGCCCTTCGATTTGCATCTGTTGTGTAGTTCTCTTTCGTCCAGTGGAGAAGGTCGGGTAGGTCGTAGGGATTTAGATTTCTCAGATCAGCATCTGAGAATTGGTTCACTGTTTTGTCCTTCCTTTTGACCTTATATATGTTGTAGGAAACCTTAGGTGTGGTTATGGTTTGAGAAAACTTACAGTATATGACCTTGTCGATTTTGGAGATTGAAAAGACTTGGTGTTTTGCCTTGGGTGTACTTCTCGTGAAGATATTTTCGAGGTCAGCACGGAAGTCGGGATCCTGAATGCATGGTGGCAGAGGATCTCTGGCAGTTCTGTTGTACAGATATCTGTACATCACCTCTTCCATCTGTTGTGGAGGTGCACCGGGTGGTGGCATGGGCCTGCGCAGCGCATCCATTTGTTTCATTATTTGGGCCACTCGATCCTCTATGAGTTTTCCCTTTGGATCCAGAACAACTATATTTGACAGAGGTGTAGCACCAAAAGCCCAGTGTTGTTCTTCTGGCTTTGGTGTCACATAGGCGTCGAAGGAGCTTTTCATCAATTTCTCTGTTGGTTGATGCTTTGGCTTCTTCTTCTTGGGTTCCTCTGTCATTATCCCCTTGCCTTTGTCTTTTGCCTTCGGCTGTATATCTTCTTGTAGAGATGGGGTTGCCTCTGTGGGTTTTGTCTTTTGGGGTTCTGAGGGCTTTGAAGGAGGTACTTCTGAAGTTTTGGGGGTTGCCTCTGATGGTGTTGTCACTTGTGTTTCTGAGGACTTGGTTGGTGAGATTGGTTTGTTCAGAGGTTTGGTTGGTGAGGCTTCTGCGGATTTGCTCAGATATTTTCTATGTTTGCGAGCAATGGTTTTGGTACTGGGTATGGTTTTGGGTGTGGGAGATGAAGGTTTTGTTGTTGTAGCTTCTGGTGTTGGGGATGGTATGTTGGTTTCTTCTGGTGTTTTTGGTGTTGGTGAAGGGGGTTGGTCTTCTGTTGGTATGGGTGAGTTGTGTGGTTGGTCTTCTTTAGAAGATGTCAAGATTTCAAATTGTTCGCGGGTTGTTGCATCTTCTCCGAATATAGAGGTTGTTTCCACAGAGGTGGGTGTTGACTTTGTGGTCTTCTGTTTTTGTTGGTCTTCAATGGTTTCGGGTATTTGGGTTTCGACTTGGGTTTCTTCATGGGTTGTTTCCACAGAGGTGGTTGTTGCCTCTGTGGTCTGTTGGTGGGGTGTTCCTTGTTGGGTTTGAGTTGGAGGAGCTTGGGATATGGGTTTTGCTGATATTGGTGTTGGTGCAGGTAAACCTTTGGATGCAACTTTCTCCCTAGTCTTCTCCCCTTCAGGATGATCTGATGAATCATCAGAATCATCATCAGAGTCATCCTGACCCTTATCCCTCATACCCTCTGCCCTGCATGAAGCTTCTGGCTTTTTGGGCGGTACTGCACCTGTAGCTATCATCTTTGCGCATATATCATCGCAAAGGCCTAGGAGTGTATGGACCTCTGCTTCTGTGTTGAAGCGCATTTTGCCGACGCTTTTTCTGAAGTCTTTCACATAATTTGCGTTGGCAGCAGTGAAGGATGTGATGAGCTTTGTGACCTAGTCGATTACCCCTTGGCCGAGTTCTGTGAGCTGAGCTCTGGTCATGTAGTCAGAGGGTTTCATGGCCAGAGTTTCCTTTATAGTTTGCTCCTGAACTTGCTCGAGGGCCTTCTTCAGATCTTCTGGTGTAAGGCCTAGAGAGGTTGGGGTAGTTTCTTTCTTCAGCTTTTCGAGTAGGTTGTTTACAGAGCTTTGGAATGCAGAGGTTGTGGCTTTCTCGAATTCAGCTGCAGCAGAGGTGGCAGAGGTTGTAGCAGTTGACTTCATCTGGGCTAAGGCATTTTGCACCACTGTGGACAGATTGTCCATTTTGGTGTTCAGATCAGTAATGGCCCTGGAAGTTGTATCTGCAAAAGAATCAAATGAGCTTTTCAACTCCTTCAACGTATTGTCCACAGAGGTGACAAGGGTTTGGAACTCATCCCTTGAGACTTGTGAACTTGGTGTAACCTCTGGGGGAACACATTCTTCCCCAGAGTGAGTCCCTGTTCCTGGAACACCTTCTTTCACCCCTGTTTGTACATTGAGGGTGGAAGGATTTCCTTCTGATCCTTGAGTAGAGGTTTTTGAGGCGTCATTCTCTACAGAAGTTCTGATAAAGACATTGTCTTGATCCACTCCAGAGGTGGGTACAAGAGTATCCTTATGTTGACTCGGAGACTTGTCTAGAGTCTCTCCGTCTTTGTGCACTATAATCTCCTCTGAAGAGCCTTTTGGACTTAGTCGTGTGTGTGTGTCAGAGGAAACAAATTCCTCTGTTGGGATGTCTGTTGTGATCAGGGGCGATGGATCACAAACTAAGGGTAAGTCCTTTTGAGAGGACTCCCCTGGAATGGTTTCCCCGGTAATTAGTGGTACAGAGGTAGAAGGAATCTCCTCTGCCCGATCAGTTTGGGGTGGGTTCGAGCTGTGCTGCTCTTGTTCAATATTACCTTCTGCCACTAGACTGGCGGTAATAGAAGTGTGGGTTGCACTGGGAGTTGGTTGGGGTTGTGTGCCTCTACTATTCCAGGCTTCTGTTCTGGATTCTTTCTCTGTTGGGCATCCTATCACTACTTCACCATCTATTGTCTCAACCTCTCTTTCTATCCTACAGCCCGCTGCTTCTACCCTAACTGCTGTTGCGGCTTCTGCCCCAGTGACTAAGGAGTCGTAGATTGGATGAGAGCCAATTAATTGTCGTACATGGGGATGATAAGAACCTTCTTTTGTTTGGCCATCTTCCTCTTCATCAGTTTCTATCATATCCTCTGTTGATCCTCCTAACATGGTCTCCATCTGATTATCTTCTGCGGCTACCTCTTTCTCTGGACTCTTTCTTAGGACATCATATCCGCGTTGGGTGAAGGGGTTCTGTAGTACTTCTGGAGTCGCAGACTGAATATTCTGTGGGGTTTGGTCACCATCATCCAAGTCAGAAGAGATTCTGAAGTCTGGTGCTTCTGTTGAATGACGAGATAGGGCTTCTGCGGTCCATCCAGAAGGGTCTAAAGAGTGTGCAATTCCAGGTTGTTGGAGGAAGGCAGAAATGTCACCCTGATCTTCTGCATAGTTGATGGGTGAAGAGGATTGCAGAGGTTGCTCATGGGTTTCTTCGAGCATATCAGTTTCCTCTGCGATAGTTTGCAGAGGAGTGTGAGGTTTCTTGGATTTCTTCTTGCTCCTCCTTTTCTTTGGTTTGGGGGCACCCTCCTCAGAAGATTTATGTTTTCTTTTCTTCTTTTCTTTTGGAGGAGGGGGTGCAGAAGATCCAACTTATGTTGCATGCGGAGGGGACTGTTGGGTTTGGGCAGCACTGGTTGAGGTGCCCTCTGTAGCTTTCCGTTTCTTGTGAGCTTTCTTCTTCTTCTTTGGAGTGGTGGCAGAGGATTTGCTCTTGGAAGCAGAGGAGAGAATTGAGTTTCGTTGAGCATGAAAGTTTGCTTGTACTAGTTCATGCTTAACAAAAGCCACTGCCCATTTGTCGTCAGTCATCATATCTACAACCTTAGTTCCTAAGGGGACTCCTAGACGCGGGGGTGTCACAGGACTCGGTTATGGAGTCCTATGATCGCGTATGTATTCTAACTTAAGGGTCTCGTCGGTAGCATATGCCAGAAGTTTGGCTGGAAGAAGTCTGCAGAAAGGGTATTTGTCTTCGTTCTCTGTTGGGGTGTTTTTGGTCATGGGATACATTCTGGCCGTTGGTCCCTCCATTGGCCATTTCTGTAGTAGGAGCAGAGGCTCTAGAAGGACACCCAGAATACGCTGATATTGTAGAGGTGGTAGAGCTTCTGTTGATCGTCCTTTGGCCTTCTGGGAGGAGATTCTGCGGTCAATGGTGTTGACCATTTCTTGCATCATGAGGGTGGCGTAGTCCAGAGGTAGATCGTAGTACACCCCGTACATAATTGCCAAGATTTGGTGAGAAGATTGGTCTGGACTACCCACTTTCCCAGTTAGACACCTGTTGAGAATGGAGAAGAGAGTATTCCATAGAGGGGGAAGTCGATTTCTTCTGAAATCATTTCTTTTCCTTAGGTTGTGTTGTACCCCAACATTTCAACAAATCTGCAGAGCTCGATGTCTGTGGGTTCCTCTGCGTATGCCTTTATCCCTAGAAGACCTCTTGTGGGTAGACTGAACTCAAGTGAGAACATGGTTCTGTTGAACTTGAGTTCAAGGTGCTCGGATTTGTCTGGTTTTGAGATGTAGCCCTTTATCTGTCTATCTTCTGGGTCAAATCTGCTGCTTTGCCAGAATTGATTGAGATATTTGGCAGGGATTTTGTTGACAGTTTTGGTTATTAGGGGGTTGAGGTAATGTTTTTCCAGAATGTGGAGAAGAATGGCATGTTCTTCCCCAAATGCAGTTTTTGAGGGAACCAGGTAGCAGTTATTGGGTTTTAAGGGAAGAACACGTTCAAAGTGTTCATGAGCGATGAAGTTTAGAAGGTGGGTTGTCGGAGCAAAATTTGCTGTGTCGCCGGAGTTGTCTTGTTCTAGGTTTCCGGCTATTTCTGGGTTTTGAGAATGCTCAGAATGGGATGGGGAGTTCACCGGAGTGTTGGAGGTGGATGCCATTTCGATAATCGTGAAGAAAGAGAGTAGAAAATAGAAGTTGCAGGTTATTGCAAGGTTCGCCGGAGAAGAATGTGAGAGTAAATTCGTAAAAGGTTTAAGAAAGAATGGGATCGGGGTTATATAGTTAGGGTTGAAACGGATAGAATTCCGTGGTAAAAGTGAATTCAATAAACATTTGGGGTCCGCACTCGAGTTTTACGGATGGGGAGACGTTTCAGAGGGATCGTGTGGCACGTACGTCCAATGAAAATCTGCCACGTCGGATGTGTTAGAGCACGATTAGACGTCGTGCGCGGCTCGTTAATGCTTGGCGTGTGGGCAATCCTTCTGTCTGGGGTCTGTCACTCGCAGTAAATAACTCGTATTGTTACAGAATTTCCTTAAAAAGCCAAGTATCAGAAACGACAGAGGCTCTGTAGTGGATTGAACTCTGTGGTCTGAAACCTGCCTTTTATATCCTCTGATGCTTGCACCTTTACCAAAAACGTTTGAAAAATCATTGAAGAGGATCGATAGATCTTTAGTACAAAATTTTCATTTACAGAGGCTTTGAGGCTCTGTCAAAGCCAACAAAGGCTCTGAGAGTGAAAATTTCTCATAACTAAAAATTTAGAGAACTTTTTGATCATCCAAAGTTTTTATTGTTTTAAACACTGTTTTTAGGACATATTTAGAAATTTTTGTCCTGGAAAACTATTTTGGAAAAAGGTTTTGTGCGAGACATACTTCTGTGCGTGCGAATCCTCAAGGAAGATATTGAAGTTGATTGATAGAGTTCATGTATGAAATTTGCAGTTTTAGAGGGTCCGGCTTACAGAAGCTCTGTTGAGCTCAGCAGAGGCTCTATGACCTTAAATTTCTCATAATGGAGGGCTCGAAAATCTTTTTGATCATTACTTGTTTGGAATGTCTTAAACAGTATTTCTACGACTTCTGTGGAAATTAATGTCCCAGAAAATTGTTTTCAAAGAGGATTTGTTCGAGATACTTACCTTTTGGCTCTCCCTTATTCGGCAAACAATCTTTACTTCTGTGAATTTGATTGAGCACTTCTCTTCTTTGGCTCCCCCTTGAATGATCAACCTCTGTAGATCAGTTCAAGGTCTCCTTCTGCTCCCCCTTGACCTATGCTTGGATCAAATGAGATAAGTAGTGCACAGGACATTAGAGGTTATGTGGAGATTGTCAGAGGCTCTGAGCAATTCCATAGAAGCTCTGTTGTTTACAGAACTTTTGAGGATTAAGAATTTACATACAGAAGAGTTTAACTATATACATATTTACAAGAGGATCATATCTTACTTACAGAGGATTCAACTCATGTTAATCATTCCCAACTTACCCACCAGGAAAAGAAATCTTTTCTCATCTAGCGCCTTGGTGAATAAGTCTGCAAGCTGATATTCAGTGGACACAAAATGCATTTCGATTGTGCCATGTTCAACATGATGCTTCAGAAAGTGGTAACGGATATCGATATGCTTTGTTTTTGAGTGCTGAACTGGATTGGCAGAGATGGCTATGGCACTTTTTGAATAACAGAAGATGGGTATCTTGTATATGTTGTGGCCATAGTCCTTTAGCTGAGTTTTCAACCACAGAACTTGGGAGCAACAGCTAGCAGCAGCAACATATTCAGCTTCTGCTGTAGATGTGGACACACAGTTCTGCTTCTTCGAAGTCCAGCTGACTAGTTTACCTCTGCAGTTATTAAGAAGGGCAGGCAAGGCATCATATAGTATAGCATAAAAAAAACTACCTAAAACTTCTAAAAATAGGCACCCCAAACCTAGGCCGTGGCCTAGGTTTGCCAAATAAAAGCCAACCCCAAACCTCGGTAAAACCGAGGTTTGCACAGGGTCTAATGTGAGTGTGTAGAGATGTTGAAAAAATTGAGGCACCCCAAACCTAAGTGAAACTTAGGTTTGTTGCATCTCGTGTGACTAAATTAAAACACGCACCATACACCACTCATTAATAGAAAGGTTTAGAACGTACCTGTTTTGCCCAGCCGGAGGATTCTTGATTGGTTGAACACTTAGAGGAGGAGACGGAGAGAAGAATCCTAAACAAGGGGTATACACAAACAAAAACAGGAAACACACAAAGCAAGAAAGGAAACAAAAACTGCACGAAAAAAAATTGAACAGGGGACACCCGCGGTTTGCTGCGCGGCTTGCAAGCCGCGTAACATCCCGCGTAACTCACTGTTTCAGAAACCAAACAGAGTGTCCCGCGGTATGCAAATCGCGTGGCGAGTCGCGTATGTCCCTGTTCCACTATTTTTGATTTTTCGATTTTTTCGATTTTTATGGTTTTTCCGGAATTAAAAACACACACAAGATAAAAAATAAGAAACGGAAACTAACCTTGGTGGGTTGCCTCCCACCCAGCGCCGTATTTAAAGTCGTGGCACGACAATGCGGTTCTCAACTTGGCTCCGTATCCGCAGACTTGAATCGCCCACACTTGCGATTTCTCGCGGATTTCTCTCCTCCTTCTTCTCTTTCACCACTTCCTCTTTCCAGCAACTTGAATCTCACGTTCTCACCGCCAACTCAGAACGTGATCTCACCCTTTTCCATATCAATCAGAGCCCGGCTCGTTGCCAAAAATGATCGTCCCAATATGAGTGGAACCTCTTCATCTTCGTCTATATCGATCACCACGAAGTCTACCGGGAAGTAGAACTTACCAACCTTGACGAGCACATCTTCTATCACTCCGTAAGGATATCTGATCGACCTATCCGCAAGCTTTAACGTCATGTACGTTGGCTGCACTTCACCCAGTCCGAGTTTCCTAAAAACAGAAAGGGGCATTAGATTAATACTTGCCCCTAAATCACATAGAACATTATTAAAATTAAAACTGCCAATTTGAATAGAAATCGAGAAACTCCCTGGATCTTTAAGCTTTTGGGGCAGCTTATTCTGGAAAATCGCGCTGCACTCTTCAGTGAGTGCAACGGTGGCCTGGTGATCAAGTGCCCTCTTTTTGGAAAGGATCTCTTTCATGAATTTCATGTAAGAGGGCATTTGGGTGAGAGCATCTGCGAAAGGAATATTAATCGTTAGCTTTTTAAAGACCTCAATAAATTTGGAAAAATTAACCTGATCCTTATTTGCTTGCAGCCTGCTCGGGTAAGGCACTTTCGGTACTGCCGGCTTGACCGACGGTGTTACTTCTTTCTTCCTCTCTTCGCTCTTCTCACTCTCTTCAGCTTCAACTTCATCCATGGCAATGATCTCTACATCATTCTCGGCTTCCTTTGCTGGCTCCTCATTCAGCTCCTTGGCATCTCTCAGATAGATGGCGTTGCAATTTTCTTGATTCCTCTTCTCAGCCATACTCGGGAATGCTCCGGGAGGTCGGGTTTGTAGGGCTTCAAAAATCTGCCCCACTTGCCTCTCGAGAATCTTTATTGCAGCCGTATTTTGATCCGTTGCGGCTTTGATTGTGTTGACCGTATTTGCTAATTCCCCAACCGTGCTGTCCATCTTTGACATGAACTTCATCATCATGTCTTCGAGGCCCGGTTTCTTCTCCCCGGATGGTCCTTCGTTTCTTTGCTGAAAACCTGGAGGACGATAAGCACTATTAGTATTAGAGAAATTAGAAGAGTTAGGGAAATTACCTGACTGTGGTTGACCCGGCTGATTCCATGAAAGATTGGGATGCCTTTTCCACCCCTCGTTATACGTATTCGAGAAAGGATCGTTTCTTGGTTGGTTCCGGTTTGCCACAAAATGGACCTGGTCAGGTTCTTGAAGATTTCCACCATTCAGCCTATTTGTGATAAAGGCTAGTTGAGCCTTCAGTTCCTTCATCTCTTCTGACTCTTGAATACTTGCCACTCTTCTAACGGCTGATCTCGGTGTAGAAAAACTATGCTCGGCCAAGTTTTCAATCAGCTCGCATGCTTCCTCGTATGATCTATCCATCAATGCTCCACCCGCGGCAGCAGTGATATCATTTTTGAATTGTGGGTGGAGCCCACTAAAGAAGGTCTGGATGATGACCCAGCCTTGTAGCCCATGGTGCGGACATTTCTTGATCATGTCCTTGTAACGTTCCCACGCCTCATATAGCGTTTCTTGCTCCCATTGAGAGAAATGGGTGATCTCCGCCATTAGTTGGGCGGTCCGACTCGGTGGGAAGAACTTCTGAAGGAAGGCGGCTTTCAACTGTGCCCAAGTAGTGATCGAATCAGGTGAGATGCTTTCAGTCCATGTTTCAGCTCGGCCTTTGAGGGATAACCCGAATAGTCGCAGCTTGATGGCGTCTTCACTCATGCCATTGATCTTAAAAGTATTGCAGATCCTCTCGAATGCACGCAGATGTGCGTGAGGATCCTCGGTTGGCGTCCCTCCGTATTGGTTCTGTTGCACCATCACAATGGTGCTCGGTTTAAGCTCGAAATAGTTCGCCCCAGTAGTGGGCGCTTGGATACCTATTCGTGCGGCTGCCACATTAGGATCGGTAAATGACCGCATCGGAACTCTCTCCGGAGGAGGTGGTGGTGGATTGTTGCGGCGAGGTGGTCTCTCGTCGTCAGACATCTCGAATTTCAGATTTCGCTTAGCTTTAGCTTCTTTCCGTAGACGACGGGCGGTTCTTTCGATCTCCGGATCAAATTCTTCAATCTCTTTTCCTCGGGTCGTCCTTGGCATAAACCAAGTGGAACCTGAAAAGAAGAAAACAAAGTCAATAATCCAAAAACTGAAAGTGAATGAAATAAAATACGCAAAGCAAATGTCCAATCTAATAGCGTGTATAGATAGTAGTGCTATTAGTTGTAACTAGTTCCCCGGCAACGGCGCCAAAAACTTGATAGGAGGGTTTAACCCCCCTAAAATCTAACCGCAAGTGTACGGTGTCGAAATCAAGTAATAACGTACGGTAAGTACGAGTATCGAATCCACGGGAACTAGGAACTAAGTATCACAATTACTATAAGAACTATTAATTGAACTGTCAAAATTTGAGGATTGGTTTTATACTAGTTACTTGCAATAAACAAAATCAACACAAACACAAGACAAACAGAACAGCTTTAAAAGACTTCGATAGAGAGAAAGTTGAGGGTTGGAAATCCTCAAGTTCTACACATGCAAATAATTGACTCAAAACAGCTACCAGTTAATCCTCTTAATGACTCCCAAATCTTTTAAAGATCACCGTTGCTTTCTTTCGAATAACAACGGATTTTATTTTGAAAAGGATAGGTTCAATCTCTCGATCTCACCCATGGATATTAAAACACATTAAGTACTCGATTTATGTTAAATTGGCTAGATTTTACCTCTCGATAATAACCTAACGGTTTAAATGGGACTAGCTTACTTGGTATATCTCTATCACCTTTTTGGGCTTTAGGCATGCAATTCCTAAGTCTAAATAGCAGTTAATTCTCACGAACTTAATTACTAACAACACATCAATTGTAAATTGGCCAAATTCACAAATGCATTAAGAACAAAATCACATGCTTCATTAATTAAGGAAAACTGAAAAAGGTTCAAATCAATCCGTTACATGCTTACAAACCGAATTCATTCCAACCCCCAACACGAACCGGTTAGTTCATGTCGGTGGTGGATTCAAACATAAGAGAGAAAGGTGCAAAAGTGTATGCAAACATGATTAAGAATGAAAAGATGAAATCGTGGTAACAAATGATGAAAACTCCCTCTTCTCGTGTCCGTCTCTACGTTTCGTCTTGAATGCACTCGTGATCGGCTCTGTATCGTGACCTCGAGGACTCCGAAAAGTCGCCCAAAATTGCCCCGGAACTGCTCTGGATCGTCTGCCGTGTGAATGATACCGAAAAAGTGACCTAAACCCCGAATTATAAAACTGAAATCGACCAAACAGACCCTTACGCGACTTGCTGCGTGACTTGCAAGTCACGTGGCAGGTCGCGCGTCTTCTTTATGCAGCCTGGGTCTGTTTCTGGTTCGCGGGTCGGGTCCTGGTTCGTTCGCGGGTCTTGGGCTTGGCTTTTGGGCTCCCGTTAGGCTTCGTTTTGACTCGTTTTGGGTTCTTTTAGCTTCTTTTTCCGAGGAATGCCGCCTTTTATATAACCTGCGTAAATCACTCAATAAACCGTAAAATATCCGCGTTTTTACTTGAGTGCAAGCCAATCTCGTTGGTTTGAGAACCGGAAATAACGCCAAAAGGTGACGTTATCAACCTCCCATGAATTGACAACTCCCAGAGGTGCTTTTTCGATCAAGCTTGCATCCTCCATAATCTGAATCTGTGTATGCCTTAAGACCAAAGCCAGAGTTCTTCGGATACCAGAGCCCAAGATTTTTGGTTCCTTTAAGGTATCTGAAGATCCTTTTTACAGCAATATAGTGGGATTCCTTTGGGTTAGTTTGATATCTTGCACAGAGGCATGTGGCATACATTATATCAGGCCTACTTGCGGTTAAGTATAACAGAGACCCAATCATGCCTCTGTAGAGCTTGCACTCTACAGATTTGCCATTTGGATCTGAGAATAACTTATTTCCAGTGGCCATTGGGGTTTTCATTACAGAGGCATCAGAGAGACTGAATTTTGAAAGTATGTCAGAGACATATTTAGCTTGATTTATAAAAATTCCCTCTGATAATTGTTTTACTTGGAGTCCGAGGAAGAAGTTTAATTCTCCCATCATACTCATTTCAAACTCACTCTGCATGAGTTTTTCAAATCTTTGCACTGTTGTGCATTTGTAGACCCGAAAATGATGTCATCCACATAAATCTGTACAAGTAGAATCTCATCACCTTTTCTTTTATAAAACAAAGTAGTATCGGTTGTACCTCTGTCGAATTCATTATTGAGAAGAAAGGTTGAAAGTCTTTCGTACCATGCTCTTGGAGCCTGTTTTAGTCCATACAGAGCTTTGTCGAGGTAGTACACATATTTTGGGTACTTTGAAATTTCAAACCCTGGTGGATGCTGGACATATACTTCTTCTTGGATTTCACCATTCAGAAAAGCATATTTTACATCCATTTGAAAAACTTTGAAACCTTTGTGAGCTGCGAAGGCTAAGAAGATTCTTATTGCTTCGAGTCGTGCGACAGGGGCAAAAGTCTCATCGTAATCAATGCCTTCTTCTTGGCGATATCCCTTGGGCACCAATCTCGCTTTGTTTCTAAAGACCACCCCATCCTCGTCCTTCTTGTTTCTGAAGACCCATTTTGTCCCTATTGCTTGTTTCCCTCGTGGCAGAGGTACTAGGGTCCATACCTTGTTTCTCTAAAACTGTAGAAGCTCTTCTTGCATAGCATCTACCCAGTTTGGATCATCTAGGGCTTCAGAGATTCTTATTGGCTCGATCACACTGATAAAATTTGTAAAGAAACAAAAATTAGCAGTGGCTGATCTTGTCTTGACCTTTTCAGAAGGGTCGCCGATTATAAGTCTTGGAGGATGGCTTTTCGTCCACTGTGTTGTTCTTGGAAGATGGTCATTTGAGTCATCAAGGTGAACCTCTATGGTTGCACACCGCGGTTCTGGTGCAACCCCTGTTGTAGATGGTACTTCTGTGCTTGTGCTTGGTTCTTCAGCTTGTGGAAGGATTGGAATGAGATTTGGAATTTGTTCCTCTGAGGAAGTAGAGACTGAGTCTTCGTTTTCCTCTGGTATTGATTCCTCTGTGGTCGCTGGAGTTGGTATTTCAGGGGCCTTTGTGGTTGAGTCCTTGGTCATATCATCTTCTGTTCGCTCCCCCTCAGCGCGTGCATCTGTATGATTCACAGAAGAGGATGAAGTATTTAATGGACCAGTTAGAGATATACCTGACTCAATCTGGTTGTTAGAAGATGTTTCTCCAGAGGCTGTGACGGCTCCAGCAGAGGGATAAATATCATCATGGAACATCTCTTCAAATAGAAGATTTAAGTCTTCTTCTCTTGTCTTTGGGAAGCCAGAGGATTCCTTCTTTAGACCGAGTTCTGAACTGATTTGTTCAGAAGTCTTTTGAAAGGAATCGTCAAAAGACACATTGATGCTTTCTACAATGGTGCGTGATCGCAGAAGATAAACTCTGTAGGCCTTAGAGATGGCAGAGTACCCAATGAACTTTCCTTCATCTGCTTTTACCTCAAACTTTCCTCTTGCTTCTCTATCATTTAAGACAAAGCACTTGCATCCAAATACATGAAAGAACTTGATGTTTGGTCGCCTTTTGTTGATCAAATGATACGGTGTCTAGATGTGCCTCTTTACAATGTTTGATCGGTTTTGGGTGTAGCAAGCGGTTGATACTGCTTCTGCCCAAAAAGACATTGGTAATCCAGATGCTGTCAGCATAGTTCTTACAGCCTCCACAAGCGTGCGGTTCTTTCGTTCAACCACGCCATTTTGTTGTGGGGTGCGTACAGCAGAGAAGTTCTGTGATATGCCTTCTTCTGTAAGATAGGCTTCAATGACAGAGTTTTTGAATTCTGTGCCATTGTCGCTTCTTAGTTTCTGAATCCTGCACTCATACAGAACTTAGATTCTTTTCATTAAATTTATCAGAATGTTTGGAACATCTGATTTCTTTCTGACAAATTCAACCCATGTAAATCTTGAATATTCATCGATCAAAACAAGTATTTATTTATTGCCACCTAGGCTCTGTGTAGCGATTGGACCGCAGAGGTCAACATGAAGCATGTACAGAGGCCTAGGGCATGATACATCAGTCTTGCCTTTATGGGAAGCTCTTTTGAATTTTCCCATTTCGCAAGCAGAGCACAGATGATCTTTATTAAATTTAACATTTGGCAGACCTTTGACTAGATCAAGTTTAACAAGCTTATCTAGAGTATGAAAGTTTAGGTGGCAGAACCTGTTATGCTATAACCAGGCTTCTTCGCTTTTACTGCCATAACCAGGCTTCTTTTGAACATTACGTCGAAACCCGTATCGCATAGTTGGCTAACACTGAGAAGATTGTGCTTAAGGCCATCCACATATGCAACTTTGCATACGGTTATGTTTTCCTTCTTGATGACTCCGTAGCCTTTTATATACCCCTTCTTGTTGTCACCAAAGGTCCCAGATCCTCCATCGAGTTTATCTTTGTAGGAGGATAGTAGACCTCTGTCGCCAGTCATGTGCCGCGAGCATCCGAAGTCAAGATACCAGATTGGCACATACTGCTTCTGCAAGACAATCAGAGAGTTTTAGGTACCCATATTCAAATGGGTCCAACTTTGTTAGGGGTCTTCAAGTTTGCCTTAGCATTCTTGGGGTTGGTTTTAGCTTCTTTTGAAGAACCATTTTGTTTCTTCTTACCCTTGAATTTAGTATTCTTTTTGGGTGCAGAGAGGAAACAATGTGGACTTGAGAAGTGTTGGTTTAATGGATGCATGAGATCAAAGCAATGACAATAATGAATGTGCGAAAAGATTTGCTTGAACTTTTCATTGAAAACATTAAATGGGGGCATAGAGGCATTACATTCTATCCTAACATTTGACTTCCTATTACAAGAAGACCTAAGTAGGCTAGATTGTTGTTTGCAAAATCCTTTGTTGAGAGTAGCCTTCTGTGGACCCCTTCTGTGGTGAACTTCTGCAGGTTTCACGGTCACAGAAGAAAAAGATTTGTTATTTTCAGCCCATTTACCCTTCTGTTGCCATGTTAGTTTTTCTTTGATAGGCCTTAAGGGTTTTGAAGTCTTTGAACTTGTTGGATTTTGAGAGGACGTTTTCTTTTGTTGTTTGATTTTCTCAAGCTCAAGAGAGGTTTTGGCTTGTATACACATGTCCAAAAAATCTAGACAGATAGGAACTCTTGTGATTTTTTCCTTGGGAGAAATAGTTTTGTTAAGAACCCCAGAGGGTAGTTTAAAATCCTCTGAGTCACAAGGTACTTTCTCTGACTTAGAGTCAGTCTCAGATTCGTTAGAGGATGAATCGTACTCATATACAGAGGATGAGTCACTTAGTTCTCTTTCGACAGAGACTACACTTTCAGAGCATGTGCCATACTCGCTTTCTTCCTTTCTTTCAGGGATATCTTCTAAGTCAACAAAAGTTTTCATCGAGGTTTCCTCAGAGAGATTTTGGCCATTGTTGAAAGTACTAGGGCATTCATAAAAGTTGTTTTCACCGATTTCCAACAATTCTTTTTCAGAAATATGAGTCAGTTTTTCTTCTGTTGAAGCAGGCAAGAACTCAGGTGCCTCTGCCGATAGTTTCTTCTCAGAATCTATAGTGCAGACAAAGGCAACCTGGGATTGAGTCTCGGGTTCACCAAACTTAAAGATTCCCATCTGATCTTGTGTTTTCAGATATTTCTTAGGTTTGGACGCTCTTTTGACAGAGGCTGATGATGGTAGATCTGTGTTTTCAAACCACACATTTACCATCTTCAGAGGTTTCCTTATGTGAGGTTCACCAGAGACTTTTCTCCTTTTGCTTACAGAGAGTAAATTTAGAAAACCGGGTTTTCTTGTACTTCCAATATGAAATAGAGAGGACAGAGACTTGTTTCTTTTGTTTCCTGTGTATGGATCTATATCACATAAGCCAATTCCCCGTCTCCCTATTTGTGTATTAATTTTCTCGTACACCTTCTGTGCATCTTGATATTTCTTAATTAAAAGATCTCTTCTGAGTAAATCTTGACAGAGGATTTCTCTTTCCTTTTGAAAATAATGTTTAAGAGCTAGGATATTCATTCTGTCGCTCTCAACGTTCATAAGTTCTTTAGATCTTGCTTTTAAGGCTGAGTTAAGTTCATATATCTTTTCTTTCAAAGGATTTAGGTGTTTGTTCCAGTTTGTTTCAATTTCTTCATTTTCTTGAAAGATTTTAGCCTTTTCTTGAGTGAGAAATCTAGCTTCTCTCTCATAGAAGGTAAGCTTCTTCTAAACACCTTCGCAGGTCTTTTTAAGTTCTGTGTATTCAATGTTCAGTTTAAGCAAATCAGCTTCTGCTTGATTAGAGTAGGAGTCAGAAGTGGATATGTTGATCCAAACCCTCAGTGATTTGATAATGACCCTATCTTAAATACTTAGTGAAAATTGTAAGTAAACAATATGTATCAGAGTTTCACTATCGCTGATAAGTACTAAGATCTTACAGTATCGCTGATAGGAACTCTCGCTCATTAGATTAAACATTCAGCGAACACTGTTCACCATAATGCTCTGAGCCTGTTCAGTCCTTATGGTGATCGCTGATAAGTTAGTTGTTTACTTATGATCTCTGAAAAACAAGTTTCACGTCAACATAGGTTCTACGCTGAAGTCAAAATTCAAGCTCAAGAACCAGCGACAAGTCTCCTAATGAACTGATGCGGATCAGCGAAGATTCAGATTTGTCCACTCAACGTGAAGTATCAAGTACAAGACTTCAGCTATCGCTGAACTTTATCATTCGCTGATAAACAATGGTAAAGCGCTGAATCAACGAAAAGCTGATCATGAAGTCCTCCGTACAAAGTACTTTTGTCTTAACCACCCTTGCACGACTCCGTATGATATGTCAGAAAAGAACCTCCTTATTGTCTGAAATCGTACAACCACTCTGATACTACACTGTTCAAACATGCGGCTACTAAGGTTGTCTACAAAGGTCAATGACATGCAACCAACCAGCTGCTGCCACGTGTAAAGTGTAAACTGCAATGCATTAAATGCATGTAGTATATAAGAAGGACTCCAACTTCATTTTTTGAAGCACTCGCTAACTCTGGACAAGTCATCTTTCTTATTTTGAGATAGATTATTATTAGTAATTTCCTTCTCTTTCTTAGTGCAAGAAACTTAGTGTTCCAACTTGTTTAGATTTAGGTTTATCCTTAATCTTGTTCCGCAACAAGCTGTAAATTGTTAATGATTTATCAATAAACAATTTAGAAAAGTAAAATCTGTGTGTTTGTATTCAACCCCCTTCTACAAACTTGTATAGCCCTTCGGGACCAACAAGTGGTATCAGAGCGGTTTTGTTTAATCTCATAAACAAGATCTAATCTATACTAAGATTTCTCTTCCTTGCTATTTCTGAAAATGGCTAACAACACAAACACAAACTATATTGACAATGGTTCTCTTGCAAAACCCCCTAGATTCTCCAGAGATAATTTTAATCTATGGAAAAATAGGATGATTCTCTTCTTAGAAGGTGTAGACCCTACTATGCCCTATTAGCTTGAAAACGACCCATATATTCCTGTAAGAATCGATGCTGCAGTTCCAGCTGCTGAGAATAGACCTGCTATTCCAGAAAGGCTGATTCCTAAGGAATTCATATGTGGACTGATGATGATAAGAAGAAAGTGGCTATCGACACCAAAGCCAGATCCATACTGTCCATGGCTCTTCCTGACGAAGTCTACCATTCCGTCATGAACCTGAAAACCTCAAAAGCTATGTGGGACACAATCTGTGTTCAGTATGAAGGTACTTCTGAAGTCCAGGACTCTCGAAAGATCAACCTGGTAAGACAGTACGAAAGCCTCATTTGTGGTAAGAATGAAACTCTCTCTGAAGTTCACCAACGTTTTAACTATTTAATAATAGATCTGAAAACTGTTGGTAAGGAATATTCTAACTTTGAAGTGCTGACAAAGTTTTTAGAATGTTTACCTGAAAGCTGGGACATTTATTCTATGTGTCTCAAGCTGTCAAAGGATCTAAAATCAATGACCCTTTCTACCTTATATGGCACGATGCTGAATCATGAGCAATCAAGTCATCTTAAGAAGAATCTTGTAAAAGAATCCAAAAGCACCACTGCTGCTTTAATCTCAGAGGAACCATCCACTCAGCGACCCTCGGTCACTATCACTGAGTTGGAAAGTAACTCTGAAAGGTCATCAGATTCTGACTCTTCAGATGATGATGAATCTTTGCCTCTCCTCACTAAAAAGTTCAGGAGATTCGCCAAAAAGAAAATGTTCAGAAAGAATAACCCTCTTTCCATTACTGACAAGCCAAGATCGTCAGCTCCTGTTGATAAGGCTACTACTACTTGTTTTAACTGTGAAAAGATAGGACATTTCGCTAACGAGTGCAGGTCTAAGAAAGTTTCGGGAAACTCAGCGTTTCCCAGAAAATCCTTTATTCCCAGGAATAAAGATGACAAATACGCCAAGCTGAAAGAAAGGTATGCGAAGCTGAAAAGCTTTAAGAAGAAAGGCAAAGGCCTGATGGCTAACTATGATTGGGCTGCCTCTGATGCAGAAGAATCATCATCTGACTCTGAAGATGATGAAGCCAATCTATGTCTTATGGCCATGATTGAAGATGAGGAAGAAAGTTCAGACATTCCCTCCACTTCAACCTCTGCTACTCAGGTATCACCTTCCTTCTTTACAAATATTGCAAATATTGATGAAGCTGATAGTCTCCGTAAGATCGATCTCTTGACTAGAAGTTTATACGAAGCCATGAACGGCAAAACTGTGGTTGAAAACCAAAACCTTGATCTTGCTGAAAAGCTTAAAAACTGTCATCTTCAAATAGAAAAGCTTTCTAAAATTGAAGAAGATTTTAAAGATCAAGTATATTTAAATCAGCTAGTCAAAATCGAACGAGCAGAAGCTATCGCTGCATTAAAAGCTGAAAAAGCTACTGTTGAAGGATGGTGTAATTCCTCAACAAAGATCACTGAGATAATAAAGTCTCAGATTCCCCTGAGTGATAAACGTGGTCTTGGTTACAAAGCTGATACTCTAGAACCAACCATTGATCGTTCCATGCTCTTATTTGGAACTTTCGTATCCTCAGTCGCTGATACTTCATCCTCTCAGTGTTCCTCTTCTAGACCACCTATCCCTGAGGAAATTTCTACCTCTTCAAAAGGTAAATAGAAAATGGTTTATCCAAAACCTACCTGTGTCTTTAAAGATAAAGGTAGAGGAATTGCTTTTAACCAAAATCCTCAGAAGGGTACCTTAGTACCTAAGCCGAATGCTTCTAAAGCTTTAGTGATTCATCCCTCTGGATCAAGGAATCAGATCTCTAGATCTACTCAGTGTGGATCTATTCAGCGATCTACTCCTAGAATCAGAGTGGATGTCTCTGGTAAGAAATCCGAAGAACTGAATATTCCTCCCATTTCAAAAGCCAATAGCTTACTTGGTGCTGGTACTTCTAATTCAAAATGTAAAGCTCAGCATTCAAATGGTCCTAGAACTACTTTTAGTTATAGGAAATGTTATCACTGTGGACTTACTGATCATATTGCTAGTAAGTGCCCCACAACCACCAAAGCTGAAAAGATAGCTAAGGTGAAGATCATTGCCCCCGAGGCAAAGAAGACCACTGAGGTTAAGAAATTAACCAAAGTGAAGACTGACAAAGCTGAATCTTCAAATGCTGCGAAGATTGCTGAACCTTCCATTCCAACTACTTCCACTGACCAACGTGTACACATGGTTAAGTGGGTACCCAAGAAAAACTAATCTTCCTTTGTAATGCGGGTTAAGAAGGGTATCTGGTATCTCGATAGCGGATGCTCTAGACACATGACTAGAAAGAAAAGCCTGCTCACTGAATACAAGGAAGAGAAGGGTCCCTCTGTGACTTTCGGTGGAAATGGAAAAGGACATACCCGAGGGTTTGGTGTACTCTCTTGGTACAACAACTTCAGAAGAGTCGCATATGTTGAAGGGCTGAAGCATAATCTTTTAAGCATCAGTCAGCTTTGCGACAAGGATAACAAAGTAATATTTACTAAGGAATCCTGCTTTGTCACTGACAAAAAGGAGAAGATAGCTCTCAGCGGTTATCGTTTGGAAAATGTTTATGTAATAAACATGGACTCAACAACCACTAAGAACTCCTGTTTCTTCTCAAAAGCCTCATCTGATGTCAACTGGCTATGGCATAAGAGGATCTCTCATCTGAATTTCAAGACACTGAACACTCTTTCTTCAAAAGAGTTAGTCACTGGTCTAACTCAACACTCATACGCCAAAGAATCTTTATGTTCAGCGTGTGAGAAAGGGAAGCAGACCAAAGCAAACTTTAAGTCAAAGCAAGTCTCCTCAGTGTCATCTCCTCTACAACTTCTCCGTATGGATTTGTTTGGCCCTGTTAACAAACAATCCATCGCTGGAAAGAAATATACACTGGTCATAGTTGATGAATTCTCTCGTTATACATGGGTTATGTTTCTCTGTTCCAAGAGTGACACCCCTGAAGAACTCATTACCTTTGTTCGGAAGATGGAACCCCTGAACAACTTGACCGTTCGCTCAATAAGGAGTGATCATGGGAATGAATTCAAAAACAGTTCTCTTGATTCCTTATTTGAAAGTAAGGCTATTTCTCACAACTTTTCATCAGTGAGAACACCGCAACAAAATGGAGTCACTGAAAGAAGAAATAGAACAATTATTGAAGCTGCACGTTCAATGCTCAGCGATTCTCACCTGCCTACTCAGTTTTGGGCAGAAGCTGTCAACACTGCTTGTTTTACGCAAAACAGGTCGCTGATAGTCAAAAGATTCAATAAGACAGCCTATGAACTTTTTCATGGGAGAAAACCTTCAATCAGTTTTCTTCACATCTTTGGATGTCAGTGTTTCATACTGAACAACAGAGATGCCCTTGGAAAGTTTGATCCTAAGGCTGATGATGGAATCTTTCTTGGATATTCTTCAATCTCCAAAGCCTTCAGAGTCTTCAATCGAAGAACACAAACTGTAGAAGAAACAATTCACGTCACGTTTGACGAATCCCGTTCAACGAACTCTAAACCGTCCGCTGATACTGAAGAACTGAATCAATGGATGTTTTCTCATCTTGGTGATTCAGAAGATATTCCCACTCATACTCATACAGTTGAAGATGATAGTCCTACTATCATTCCAAATATGCAGAATAGTGAAGCTGAAACATCATGGGTCTCAGCTGTTCCTTTAAACAATATACCTGCTTCTGAACCAAATGTCTCAGACATTCCATCTACTTCTCAGCAATCAGTGAATGAAATGACATCTGCACCCACTCCTCTCTTAGCTGATATTCCAGAAGTTGCTGAAGCCTCATCTTCAGCTCCTCCAGTTCAGGTTGAGTCAGCGTCTCACGCTCCGGCTCAGCGATGGACTGTAAATCACCCAATTGATCAAATTCTTGGTGATCCAAACGCTGGTGTTCAGACTCGACGAAGTGCGGGTAATATTTGTTTATTTGTTAACTTTATTTCTCTAACTTAACCAAAGAAAGTAGATGATGCCCTCAAAGATCCAAACTGGGTCAGCGCCATGCAAGAAGAGCTGACTGAATTCGAAAGAAACAAAGTTTGGAAACTTGTTCGAAGACCAACTGACAAGACAGTGATAGGCACTAAATGGGTCTATCGAAACAAGTTGGACGAACATGGAACTGTAACCCGCAACAAGGCTCGTCTTGTTGCTCAGGGATACAGACAAGAGGAAGGCATAGATTACGACGAAACATTTGCTCCAGTAGCAAGACTAGAATCTATTCATCTATTCTTAGCATATGCTGTACACAAAGACTTCAAAGTATATCAGATGGATGTTAAGTCAGCGTTTCTAAATGGAAAGCTGAATGAAGAAGTCTATGTGGAACAACCTCCAGGATTCTCATATCCTAAGCGTCCAGGTTATGTTTATAAACTGGATAAGGCACTTTATGGCTTAAAGCAAGCTCCACGTGCATGGTATGACACTCTCTCTACTTATCTCCATATTGAAAATTTTGAGCGAGGTAAAATCGACAAAACTCTATTTTTCAGAATAGTGAAAGGTCATATCATTCTTGTTCAGATATATGTTGATGACATTATATTTGGTTATACTAACCCTGATCTTTGTACTCGTTTCGCTGATAGAATGAAAGATGAGTATAAAATGAGCATGATGGGTGAACTAACATATTTCCTTGGTCTTCAGATAAAGCAAAATGAAAAAGGAACTTTCATTAATCATGGAAAGTATGTTAAAGATATGCTGAAGAAATTCGATTTAACTCAGAGTTCAGCAATGAAAACCCCTATGGCACCACCGCTGACACTAGATAAGGATACTAATGGTATTCCTGTCAATGTCACGCTGTACTGTGGGATGATCGGCTCTCTCTTGTATCTTATAGCTAGCCGACCCGATATTATGTACACAACCTATTTGTGTGCACGATATCAAGCTGAACCTAAGGAATCTCATATGATCGCTGTAAAGCGAATTTTTCGATACCTTAAGGGTACTGCGAATCTAGGTCTTTGGTATCCCAAAGACTCAGGGTTCGATCTAATCGCCTATTCAGATAGTGATTTTGCAGGTTGCAAATTGGATAGGAAAAGCACCACAGGAGGCTGTCAGCTCCTGGGTGGAAAGCTGGTGAGTTGGACAAGTAAAAAGCAAAACTCAGTGTCCACCTCCACAGCTGAAGCTGAGTATGTAGCCGCTGGAAGCATTTGTTCTCAGGTCTTGTGGATGAGAAATCAACTACTAGACTATGACCTACAACTCTCAAATATTCCAATCTATTGCGACAGCACAAGTGCCATCGCTATAGCCAACAATCCAGTGCTTCACTCAAAGACAAAACACATCGAAATCAGGTATCATTTTATCAGAGATCATGTGATGAATGGTGATATAGAACTTCACTTTATCCCAACTGATTATCAGTTAGCTGATCTGTTCACCAAACCTCTTGATGAGACAAGATTCAACTTTCTCATCAGCGAGCTTGGAATGTTGAACTATGAAGTGTAAAATCTTCAGCGGTTCACATTTGATCAGCGATAGGATAAAATCAACTTGTATAACCCATTCTATCATTTTCTCTCCGAATAAACTTGATTCGCTGATATCAAGCTATGTTTTTCTCTCACTGACAAAGGCATGTGTGCAAGATTTCAAAACAAATTGCATCGCTGAATATCTCTTCCTTAATCAGCGATACTTTGAAATTTCTAAGACCAACACTGATATTTCTATTCAGTGCTTCATGTTTTCAAAAGTGTCCCTGAGTTTTCAAAACCTCAGAGACATCCTAGAATATGAAAGGACAGTTGTGACGTCATTGCAACGGATAAGCCCCGGCAAGTTCTTTTTCTGACACACGTTTGCACGTTTCGTTTACCTTCCAATCAAATGCAAACACGTGTTCGTGACATGATGAAAAACTTTCCCGCTTGAGTTTTTCTCTCTCTCTAATCTCACTATATAAACACTTTTTGGGTTTATATTTTTCCTTTACGCGAAAAACTTCTCCTCCAAGCAAGAAAAAGAAAATTACTGTTGCATTTGTGCTCTCAAGTTTTCAAGAACTTCTTCTTCTTCAACGAACCAGGTTAATATTTCTGTTATTTACCTGTTTCATAAAACTTGTTAATGATCTTCTCATTGTTTTTACAAGATCAAACAAAAGAACTCTTTCAAAAATGAAATAATTTCTTTCATGGTTTTATGAACACAACCTTTCATGGTTGTTCTTCAAGTTTAAACGCAAAATCTTAAACTTGTTCTTCATACGTTTTTCCAGAATCCTAATTCTCAAAGGAAACTGGAAAACAAGATCTTTATTGGGTTTGCATTTCTTTTTCAAAACCAAGAAAAACCCTAATCTTCATTAAGACATTTTTGTCTGAATGAAAGGGACAAAATTCGAACCATCTTATAGAAAAATCTTTCCACATTAAGATTATTCTTATTTGTTATATCCTTGGTTGAACTGATAATACAGAAATGGCATCTACTGACATTTCCACTGCTAAGAACACCACTGCTGCTGAGGAATTGGAAATCATCAAGGATCCTCAGGTCAAGTTCACTCTTGAAGAACTTGATTGGACAAAAACAAACAACCTATATGCGCTTTTCGAGTTTCCTCCTCGAAAGCAAGTCACACATCTGAATGATGCTGTGAATTTCCTGATAAACAGTTGCCTCTCTACAGCCCTGACCATAACACCTCCTGCACATCAGCTACTACTATCTCTGTTCTGGTATTCTGCCAGACACTCTCAGCTACCATCAACCAAAGACTCCTCAAAGAAAATTGATTGCATCCTCTGTGATACTGATTGGCACTATAAAGATCACCCCTGCCATTATCCGCAAAGCCCTGAGCCTTCCCATCGCCACTAAAGAAAAACCTTTTGTTCCTCTCCCTGACCACAAGAAACATTCTGATAGGGAAGCCATCACTGCATTCTTTGATGCAATGGGCTATGTATGGGAAACTGGGAGGGACAAGAAGCCTGAGAAGAAGCTGACCCTCATCAAGAAGTCAAAAATGCCCAGCGAGATGAACTTCATCTTCGCACACTTTATAAGCTGCATGACTGCAAAGATCGACTCCTCTGATCAAGCCGCTCAACCTCAGCAAGCAATGGGATATGCATTGCTGAAAGGTCTTCATATAGACTGGGCTTCAATAATCTACGATGATCTTGTACTCAGAGTAGACTCTGCCGCTGACCGATCTCCATGGGTTCCATACACAAGATTCATCAGCGCCGTCTTCCAAACAGGCCTGAAGGACAACTACCCACAAGTAAGAGACCTGAAATCTCTCAGGTTGGTCCTAAGGTACTCGACTTCAAGCCAGTAGAAAACGAGGTACGTCTCTCTACACTCTTAACTCTTCTCAATCCTTTTTCTTCTATTTCTGCAGCTCCTTCAGTGGACAAACCCACCGCTGATACCCCAAATGCAACCTCCTCTCCTTCAAGAAAAAGGAAACAGTCTTCTACCCAATTTAGTTCAAAAAGAACTAAGAAAACCAAGGAGCAACCCCATCAATCTCTTGCTGAAGACTCCTCAGCTCATCTCGAAGAGCTGAAGGAAAGTTCAGTGGTACGCTCTGCCACAGCTGAACAAGCCACCCATTCCATCCCAGCTTCAGCGTCTCTAAACGCTGAGGTTATAAACTTGGAATCTACCCAACCTCCTCCAGTCTCTCTACAGACTGAAGAAGGGATTCTCAGCGGATCCAACGCTGAACCCCGCACCCAACCAACATTCTCAACCTTCGCTTCTCTCTCCTCTCCATTGGACTTTAATCCAGTTTCACCACGACCACTGGATCACCCGTCATTCCTCCAGAAGCTAAAGCTGATACTCTTTACGGAATGATGGATGCAGGACCCGTAGGAACGTCCATGCGTATATGCTCTCTCGCTGACGACATGGAACATTATTCAGGTCACAGAAGTTTTGATGACTTCGTCGACCCTCCTGCAGGTATACACCAAACCATATACACTGTAACTGAACCCCAAACTTATGAGCTTTCCTCTGTTCATAAGTACTTATATGTTACAGGTCCTAATTTGGGAGACATCAACGCCTATCTGAAGAACCTGGATACGAAGCTGGCAGGTCTAACCACTACTCTCTCAGACAACTCTTCAGCTGTAACAAACGCTGGAGAGAATGTCAACAAGCTGACGACAGTGGTTGAATAGAAAGTCTCCAAAACTGATTTGGAGAAGATTGATAAAACTCTTGGTGACTTTGCCAAAGTTCTTGCTGACCTCTACACATACTACACCTCTCTCAAAACCTCAGTTCAATCCATGTCCAGCGAGTTCACAACGCTGAAGACATCGGTTGGAAATCTTCAGGGAGAGATGACTGTTGTAAAGACTGACGTAAGTTCAGTAAAGACTAACATGAATTCAGTGAAGACTGACATGAATTCTGTAAAGAATGACGTCAATTCAATGAAGACAATGATGCAGCAGATCCTGAATTAAATGATCGCCCCTGCCCCTGCACCGACGCATTTTACTACGACGGATCGTGCTGAACTTTTGAAGATCAATCCTGCTATTACTGGCCTAGAAGACAGAGTAGCAGCGATTGAAGATTATATGGGGATCCCTGGCCAAGAAGACAGGGAACCAAAACCAACTGCTGAGTCATCACATTCCTCCCCCACTCATCATGAGGAAGGGGGGAGAAGAACTCTGAAGACCTTCCCCATGATGAATCTATCAAGGGGGAGAAGACTGAAGACCTTACCCTTACTGAAGAGGGTGAGAAGACAAATGAAGAAACAACCGCTGGACCTCAGGGAGATGAAAACCCTGAGGGAACCGAGAAGCTTACCTCTGTATCTGAGGGGGAGCAACTCGAAGAAGACACTGAAGAATCTGGATCTGAAGCTGAAGATGAAGAAGCCATCGACTTATCTGATGATGAACCATCCTCTTCTCCAAAGAATGATGATGATGACGATGATGATGATGATGACTCCTTTATCGTCAAGCATGCTTAGAGGACTACAACTCTTAAAGGGATCTTGATAAAAGAACCTTCAGGGGAGCGGACCAAGACAAAGCCTTCTGCGTCTGAAGCTGACAAAGGCAAAAACAAAGGCCTCGCTGAAGAAGACAATCTGACGATCTTGCTTCCAAAGCTAGTTTGTCAGGTAAACTAAATCTTCCTTACACTACATCCCTTCTCTATCTATACACATTATCAGTTCTCCTCTCCATAAAACTTCTATACACAACCATATTCTTTCTCTATCTCTGTTCTACCCAAGTTCTTACTCGTACGATCGCTGTGTTTCAGCTAGTCCTCTCCCCTGTTTGAGGATATCGCTGAAGTTTCTACAGCTGCGACTTCACCAACAATAATCCCAGCTCCCAACGCTGAAGAAATAATCCCGGTCTTAGATTTGATCTCTGAGACAGATGAACCTGAAGAACAGATGCCCTCTCACAAAAACAGACCTACCTTGGCTCCTCAAAAGACAAGTGAAGAGGATCAGAAAAAGAGAGATGCAATAATAAAGAAGTTCGAAGATCAGCGAATCATTCTGAAGCGTGATCAACTTCCTTCTATTCCTCCAAAGTTCAGACTTTCTCAAAAGGAATACAAGGATCACCTCAGAGCTGAACGTCTAATCGCGGAAAGAAGGGAAGCTAAGGAAAAAGACAGAGAAATCGCCATCCAGCTTACTCAACAATCAGTGAAAGACCCCAAGCTGAAAAGAACTCCAATCGAAGTTCAACGTCAGCTATGGGAAGACGCCAAGAAGATCGTTGAAGAAAAGAGAACTGTGTCTCAATCTACTTTAATCTGGGGCAAAGAAAAGGTACACTTCAGATATCGAACTGCCAGAATCAACAAGGTACTTATCACTGGAACATCAACCCTCAAAGTTTCAATCGCTGAAATCGAGATATTCAGAGAGAATGGACAGTACGAAAAATTCTATGTTGAAGCCATCACAAAGTACGGTCTCTCTGAATGGTTGGAGATCAGATTAGCCATCAAGAAGTCTCAATCTAAGTACAAGGATCATTTCGAAAACCTGATAAATAAATAGATCGACTTAGTATCTTCTTGTGTGGATGGATATTCCTCCTCCCCCTCCTCTCGCAAATCAGAAAAGAAGGACCTCTGCAAAGAAAAAGTCTAAATCTTCAGACTCAGGTCCTCGTATACAGAACGAAACAGGTATTGGTTTTTCTCTTGCTGAAGTCCTTGGTCCAGAACCTGACCTTTCTGCACTTGACACATCTCTTCCTCCTGGTGAGACTTTCATCCCTGGGAAAGTCATAAGCAAACCCTATGGGATATTCTTTATTGACTATGATGGACGAAAACGTTTTCAACGTATCTCTGAGCTTCCCATCACTCCCATCGAACAGCTGAAAGATCTCATCTACTGGTGTGAATTCAAACCCGACATTCAGGCACGACATCTTAAACCCTTGATTTTTGAAGAAGCGCTGAACAAAAGGAATCAAGGAGTAAATGTCCCTGACTGGATGATTCCCACATCAAAGACCCTTGATGAACTTCTCATTAAGGAAGAACCTTTATAAACTGATAGGATCGCCTCATTCTTCTATTGTATCAGTTATTCTTTTGTACTTGTAATTTATTTTGCTTGTACTTGTAATCTTTCCACTTCCTTTTGTAATCTGATTCGAAGTTTAAAGAAAGATTTCAGCGAAAGTACTTTACTCCATCAGTACAGAAAAGATCCCAAAAAACAGTAAAAGGGATAAATATTTTATGAGTTCTTTTTATCCTTATGTTTTAATTATATAGCAATTTTCTCTGTTGCTATGTCATAATCAAATAGGGGGAGATTGTTGATCCAAACCCTCAGTGATTTGATAATGACCCTATCTTAAATACCTAGTGAAAATTGTAAGTAAACAATATGTATCAGATTTTCACTATCGCTGATAAGTACTAAGATCTTACAGTATCGCTGATAGGTACTCTCGCTCATTAGATTAAACATTCAGCGAACACTGTTCACCATAATGCTCTGAGCCTGTTCAGTCCTTATGGTGATCGCTGATAAGTTAGTTGTTTACTTATGATCTCTGAAGACAAGTTTCACGTCAACATAGGTTCTACGCTGAAGTCGAAGATCAAGCTCAAGAACCAGCGACAAGTCTCCTAATTAACTAATGCGGATCAACGAAGATTCAGATTTGTCCACTCAACGTGAAGTATCAAGTACAAGACTTCAGCTATCGATGAACTTTATCATTCGCTGATAAACAATGGTAAAGCGCTGAATCAACGAAAAGCTGATCATGAAGTCCTCCGTACAAAGTACTTTTGTCTTAACCACCTTTGCACGACTCCGTACGATATGTCAGAAAAGAACCTCCTTATTGTCTGAAATCGTACAACCACTCTGATACTACACTGTTCAAACATGCGGCTACTAAGGTTGTCTACAAAGGTCAATGACATGCAACCAACCAGCTGCTGCCACGTGTAAAGTGTAAACTGCAATGCATTAAATTATTGCAGTATATAAGAAGGACTCCAACTTCATTTTTTGAAGCACTTGCTAACTCTGGACAAGTCATCTTTCTTATCTTGAGATAGGTTATTATTAGTAATTTCCTTCTCTTTCTTATTGCAAGAAAGTTAGTGTTCCAACTTGTTTAGATTTAGGTTTATCCTTAATCTTATTCCGCAACAAGCTGTAAATTGTTAATGATTTATCAATAAACAATTTAGCAAAGTAAAATATGTGTGTTTGTATTCAACCCCCCCCCCCCCCCCTTCTACAAACTTGTATAGCCCTTCGGGACCAACAGGATACCTCACTGTTGGAGTCGGAGCTGACCTCTGCCATGCCACAGAACAGGGCGTTCTTCTTTTCTCCTTCGTTAAAGGATGTATCTGACTGCCAGTTTTCTTGATTCACCATAAGTGACTTCTGAGCATAATATTCTGCTTTCTTTTTGTAGAAAGGAGAATCCCTGTGAGGGCAGGTTGATTTGCTCCTGCATTCATTGGCATAGTGGCCTGGCTTACCACAATTGTAACATCCTTGGTTCTGTGGAGCGTTGCCAGCTTTGTCGTTTGACCTCTGTCGGTCACCACCTCTGTCATTCCTGTCATTCGACCTCTGTTGGTCTACACCTCTGTCGTTCTTGTCATTTGACCCTTCTCTTCCGTAGCGTTCATTACCAGACTTCTTCTGATATCCTCTGCTGAATTCCCTTGTCAAAAGAGCTAACGATTTAGCTATAGAGGCCATAGTTGCCTCCTCTTCTTCCACCACCTCTTCCTCTTCACTATCAACGATCAAGATCTTTTTCTTCTTCTCCTTCTTTTCTTCCACAACTTTCTCCTTCTTTGGCTTCTCTTTAGCTTCTGTAGCCTTACCAACCAGCGCAAGAGGTGCACTGATTTGAGCTTTTGCTTGTGCAATCTGAGGCTCTTGGGCTGCCAACGTTCCATAGAGATTTGACAGAGTCCAGGAGTCAAAGTCCTGATTTGTTTGCAGAGACATAGACAACTGGTGCCATTATTCATTGAGACTCCTTAGGAACATGACATTGTTCTCCTCAGAAGTTCTGTGGATTCCGAACTTCTTGCACTTGTTGATTATAGAGTTGAACCGATCATATGTTGACTGTAGAGGTTCTGTCGGCAGAGCTTTGAATGCGTAGTACTCGTTGATGCATTGGGCTCTGTGGTTCTTCTAAGTTTTGGCCCCACCCTCCAGTTGTTTTTCCAGTTCCTTCCACAGATCGTATGCAGATTCACACGCATCTAGGGATTGGAAGAGGTCATTTGGGATGGCCATAATCAGAAGTCTATTAGTCTTCTGAGCAACTTCATATTTTGCCCAATCAGGTGCTGACCACTTGTCCTTGGTCTTTGGTTTCTCGTGCTCAGGGATTTCTGGAGTGTCGTCTGTGGCAGGTACACGGGGTACTTTGGTCATTGGTACGAAAGGAGGATTGTTGATATAGTAGACGAGTTCTTTGTCAGTACCTTCGAAGAAGTGAATCATTCGTATCTTCCACTGAGGGTACTCATCTCTAAGTAGTGTGGGTGTCTTGGTTAAAGAACCAGCGGTAAAGAAGTTGTTTGTGTTTGTCATTTTGAAAGGAGTTGAGAAATCAAGAAAATAGGGTATGAACAGTAAGCTTTCAGAGAATGAAGTGGAAGCTTCGAACAGTGTTTATAAGCTTAAAAAAAAACCTTAAACAATGCACTAAAATTGAGATTTAACCAACGTAACTGATTGTAAGTTTACCAAAGTCGAACAGGTCGAGAATGGCAGAAAAACATAGGCTGTTTTGAATTAAGTGAAGAACAGGTTAAAATTACTCCAGGTTTCTACCAAAAATCATCGCAAGAGAGGATCACTTGATATAGAAAATCAAGGATGGCTCGGATACCAATTGGTGGTTCCTGTTTTGCTTAACAGTGATGATTTTATCTAATAGTTCAAACAAGATATAATGCGGAAGCGTTTTTAACGAATTAAAAGATATAATAAGGTAGAAGAACACACAATATCAAATACGTGAAGTGTAAATAACCCAGATAAATAACTCAATGATTCACTGTATTTGATATAAATAAGAACACCAAGAACACCGAAAGTTAAACAAGAATTCTGTTCTAATGGTGTGTGTGTCGTGCAAAGCTTAATAGAAGAACTCAACATGAGTCTTCTATTTATACTACTTCTAAAGGGGACAAGTTCTGGACAACAAGGACAGAAGGTACTAAAACACTATTCTGGTACTGTTGTTAGTACAACGTCAATTAAATGCATCGACTTCTGCTAAAGCTGAGACCCATCAGAGTTTGACACGTGGAGTTGTCAGGTCACGCCTTTTATGAATGATTTTCAGAATCTTCGTACAGTAGAAATCGTGAGAAGCACGATTGTCCTTGTATAGATCTTTAGTCTTTATACCACAGAGGCGCTGTCAAGCATGACAGAGGCTCTGTGGCCTTGTCCGCTGAGAAGAGTCTTCTGTCGATTCTTCACTTCGGTCTTCTCGGTGACTCGACAGAGCCTCTGTCGAAGACTTCTATACTTAGCCTATTTTTCAATACTTTTATAAACATAAAGATTGGAGCTAACACATTTCATTCTTTCTACATTCTTGTTGTGATAAATCTTCAAAGATCAAATGCTCACATCTTCATGATATTATTGAGGAGCATACATTCTGATGGCAATGTTTATCAAATGCCGATGTTTATAATTGTTTAAGATAAAATGTTGAACAACACATCATTTTAGGACAACATTTTCATGGGAATCAGTGTGAGATTTTAAAAGAACTTCTATGGATCCACGTTAACCAGTGTTTCCTACCCAAGAAGTTATCCTTGAGTGATTGAGGGGTGAGGGGTCGAAATCAAAAAGTGGGGGAGATTACTCATACGGTTGAGTATCTCATTGTGCTGAGGTAAAATGAAAATGAGAGTTTGGGTAGAAGTGAGCGGATGAAAAACAGAAAGAGGGTGTGCGAACAGAGTTAAAAGAATAAGAGAACTCTGCACCATCCATTTTTTGAGCCGGGCAACCACATTACTGATTGGTCACATTCTTTGGTGACCATCATTGAAATAGGCAATTAGCCCATGCCAACTCTTGCATTTAACCCCACCAGCTACTCAATTCTTTCTTAACAAAGAAATGTTTCATATTTCTTGCGGACGCAACATATCATCTATATGATCTTCACTCGAAAGGTCTAGATATTGAAAAAGAAGGAAGTTTGCCCCACCTCCGCTCTTCATTCCTGCACATTGAGTCTGTGGAAAACTTGTTGCTGTCTCAACAGTTTACACACTTTGAGCCTATAATTTTCAAGCATAAGCTGCTTCAATCATTTCTACACTTGCACGTACACACAAGGAATATGTTTTCTTGTCATAACGTTCATAGAAATTTCCTTTGTGGTTTTTTCGATGATTGAATGGAAGCCCTGTTGGAGTGAACATCAAAAAGCTAACCACAAGGGTTTTGGTATGGTGGTAAGGCCTGGGGAGTTCATAGCGCTTGCCCGGGTTCAAATCCCACGCTCAACACTTGTGGCCACTGGGGATTACCTCAGGGCTGCATTACTTCGCGATCGGTGTATTTTCCAGGGATGTACTGGGCCGAAGGCCCAGGAACCCTCTCCAAAAAAAACATCAAAAAGCTCCTTTCCAAAGTGCATTCGTTGTACTAAGTGGCTCCGTGCAACTTACAAGCATTTTAACTGATTCATCCGTTGTTTCAGGGTTACCACGTTACTATTGTCTGAATTTGAAAAGATTCGGATAAATATTTTTGGAATTGACGGGTATTCAGATCAGAAGGAGAAGATTGTTTTTGGTATTTTCAAAGACTGCTGAAATTGATGTTGAAGTTTTGATGATCATGATGCTCACAATCATCAAAAAGGGGGAGAAACTACGAAAGTTTCAATTTCAAGATAAAGTGAAGTTTTGTTAAAGTCAAAGAAGCTCGAGGTAACAATTCAAGATGTTTCAAGACGATTCAAGAAAGATTCAAAGTTCAAAGATGTTCATTGTTCAAGGAGTGAAGATACGCAGTTCAAGGTACTCAAAGCTACAAAGATTCAAGTTCATTCAAGAATGTTTTCAAAGCTCAAACCCCGTTTAAAGCTCAAAGACTAGTTCATAATCAAAGACTGAAGATATTTCTCAAAGATGCAAAGATCCGTGCTACAATGATTCAAATATCCGTATTACAAAGATTCAAAGATTATTGATTCACTGATTCGAAGATATGAAGATTTTATTTGAAGACTTTGACCAACACCGCAAAGATTTGAAGTTTGCGTTTCAAGACTTTGATGACTATTTGACTTTGGAGATCCAGTTGAAGACTAAAGCAGTCAGATTAGATTTCTGAAGACAACGCTTACTTGAAGATTCTTCAGAGTTATTTTTTGAACATTGATCTTCCTTCAAAGCGAAGAGGGAGATTGTTCAAAGACCAAAAGTGTCGAAGATCTGAAGATCACAAAGAGCTGAAGTGTAACGTCCCAAAAATTACAATAAATTTTAACCTTTAAAAATAAGCATTTTAATAAATGAATCCTCATTAAATATCCAAAACCGTTTCGTTTGCAAACTTAACAATAAATATTCTCGTTAATAATAAACAGCGGAATTAAATCGTTTAAATGATCAGTCTCATCCTCATAAATATCAAACCCTTCACGTGCGCCAGTGTGTACCCGTCACGCCTTGGAGCCACTAATACCTGAAACCACATTAAATAGGAAAGGGTAAGTTCAAGGCTTAGTGAATTCCATCACATGCGCATATAACAATTATATGCACATCACCCTATCCGCACAAAATCAAACAACACTACAGTTACATAATACAGGTAAACACATACGAGTAATTATGTACCCACTTCCTCGGTCCCACCGAGCCCTCGGTCCCACCGGGTTCACACAACATTTCCACCCACTTCCCCGGTCCCACCGAGTTGTAATGTAACACACTCGTCCCACCGAGTTCCCACAACGTTTCTATCCACTTCCTCGGTCCCACCGAGTCCTCGGTCCCACCGAGTTGTAATGTAACACACTCGTCCCACCGAGTTCCCCCAACGTTTCTATCCACTTCCTCGGTCCCACCGAGTCCTCGGTCCCACCGAGATGTAACGTAACACACATTTATACTAAGCATTTAACCCAAGCAAATATTACGAACCACAAACAACTAGTTCACACCACAAGTACTGTAGTACATACAAACTACCATAACATGCATACAATTCCTATCTACACAGTGAGAGAACTCACCTCAACGCAAAGTAGATGTCCTCAACAGCAAAACGAGCCGGCCAACACCAACTCACCTTTTTCCACCTAAATAAGTGATATCAAACGTCACAACGAAGTCCTAGCTCAAAGTCACAACTATAAGCTTACACACGAAAAATCCAGCTTTTACTCTAAGATTTACAGGTCTGTTCGGGACCTGTTTAGCCCCTCTTAAACTCATCCACCCAGAAATATTATTCCATAATCCGCTAGTTCTATGTCCTAGGGTTCCAGGGACATATCGTACGCGTTCTAACGATTTTCCTACAATTTACTATGAATTTTCTAAAAACAGGACACGAAGCTGTCATGTTCAGACCTGCTGTACAAACAGCCATTTTACGCCTAGTTAAAGGCCGAACCAGACTTCCACTAAAACACGAAAAGTGTGCCCGACACAGAATGTGAACCGTGGGCACCGGATTCGTCTCAAACCGAGCTACGACGGGAAAGTTACGGGTGAAATACGAACTGGACAGAACCCTTTTATTCACATAAAATGATAACTTTAAAGGCTAAGGTTTTCGGGTTTCGGGTTTACGCGATCGGGTCACGGATTAGAGTTTTAGGTTACTAATGTCTGGGCTCACGCGCGCACCACCCACTGCCACCTCCGGCAGTGGTGGTCGCCGGCGGCGGCGGCGGCGATCGTGGTTTATTAAATTCCGGCGAGACAAGTAAAACAACTCGAAAACTCTCTCGACCTCCCTACACCCTCGCTCAACCTCGCAATCCCGACCACACACACACACTGCCACCACCCGCGGTGGTGCACGGCGGCGGCCACACCGCCGGCAGCTATGGCTGCGGCGGCGGCGGTGGTTTTTGCGGTTGAACGACGAATAGAAACGAGAAAGAAAGAGATGATTTTTCCTCTATAACGAGAATGCAGCAGCAACATGTCGGCTTCTCCTTCCACTCTCGCTCTCTCGCTGCTCTCCCTCTCTCTCGCCGGCGATGAACACAGCGGCGCCGGTGGGGTGCTCTCCGGCGGCATCAGCAAAGAAGGCGGTGGTGCTGGTGGTTGCACTGCGGCAGCAAGGGGGGGGGGGGGGGGGTCTCACGGCGCAAGCATGAAACAAGGAGTAGGGTTTTTCTTTTGTTTGTGTGTTTGCGATGGAGATACAAAACGAATACAAACCGGCCCATGCAAAACCTCAAACCAACAATACACTATTAGTCCCTAGGTTTTTAAAACCATTTCATTCTAACCCCCAACTAGATTAGGATGCTACTATTTAGCCCCTTGTAGACAATAATTTTTCAGATATGATCTTCCCGTCAAAATTTGTTAGCACAGAATCGATTAGAGAAAAGTATATTTTAAATCATTAATTCAATAATTGAATAAAGTAAAGCCATACCGGAACACGGGCTTTACAACTCTCCCCCGCTTGTATCAGACTTCGTCCCCGAAGTCTACGCCCACGAACAAGTCCGGATAGTTCTCCCGCATCTCAGTCTCGGGTTCCCAAGTCCACTCAGAACCCTTTCGGTGTTGCCACTGGACTTTCACTAACTGGAATCTAAATTTCTCACACCGTCCAAAAATTGCTCGAATACTTTTCTTACCACAAAGCTCCTTCAAGAATACTGGAATTATGATCGGAAGAACACTCCAACAACTGGATTCATTCCTAGTCAAACGACTTCGGTTGTCTCCCAACCTTAGCTATTCCATACATCACGATTCAAATCTCAAGCTCTAACCATTCTAAAGTTGCTTACCAATATACCCTACTGGATACTCGAATCCGATCATTCCTACCATTATCTGTCAATTAACTTCCACTAGTTCTAATAAACTCCCAAATTTATTTCATACAATTATCAAACCAGTAAATTTAAAATCACCCACGAAGGTCATTTCACCATAACCATTCATCACAATTAAGCATCTCAGGGTTACTACTACCATCACCATAATTACCTTAAAATCGGCTACAATTCTCCGATTACACTAAAGGTGTTTGGCCTCAAGCCCAAAAGTCTACACCTAAATATACTACTTACCTCAAAAAGGTTACTGCGCATTCATTCTCTTAAACACAAAGGGCATCATATCCTTAGCCGATACTATTCGGCCTACAGTACCAGCACGCGTGGAATACCCAGCCTTCCACCGTCTACTTATCCTCCACACTCGCTCTACGAATCCTAGTTACACCGAATCGAGGATACACCTTGACGTCTACCTCCCAGGTAACGCCTCCAGGCCTGGCACATCGGATCTACCTCCCAGGTAAGTGCTCAAGACTATATCCTCCCAGTGCCTACTGGAAAGTCAAGGTCATAACACATGAATACCAGGGTCCCACCCCGAGATACCCAACCGACCATTACCAACGACTGACTAACGTGTCTAAGGATCTAATGCAAAACAGTCTACCAACAACATGCCTATCCCGGAATGACTCACTCACCCAAACATGTAAATACTCACCATGCCATAAATACAAAACTGTGCAACAAAAACAACCCATCAACAAGACTCCACATCCCGCCATTAAAACCGTGCAATTGACCCATGACTATCTCAAAGTCAAAACCGAGCAAAATGCTCCACGCTTGCTAGACCCATGAGTCGGTCAAAAACGCGTTTAAATAAAGTTTAAGCAAGCAATACTCTAAAATCAACTTTAGTCCCAAACTCAACACGGGTTAAACAAAAGAGTTTTCCAAAAGGACTCACACCCTTAAAATTCTCAAAATGACACATAACACTTAAAAGCGCATTTCCCAAATGGTTTACAAAATCATTTACAAAATATTTTCAACGTCAAGATTTTTCATCTCAAAAAGACCGTATGCAATAAAACTACTATTACCAGGTCGGTAGTTACGCAAAAATGGACACGCACGTCCCACATATGAAAATCATGTTGGAAATTATTCCATTGCAACTCAGTTTACTCACAAAACGCAAAGCGAAATAAATAATTTCTTTAAAAATGAACCGTCACGGTTCTAGTATGGATTGACTCATGACATGTACTTAAAGTAACTGTTCGACCTTACACCGGGTGCGACAAAAGTGTGCACATAATTTCAAAATCAGTTCCACGACATTTGACCCTAAAATTTCTCTTTTTAAACATAAAATGTCGTGGCATAGGGTTCACCAACAAATTTTTACGCGCGTCGGCTAGTCATACAAAACGATGAAACGGTTTACAAATATATTTTTGATAAAACACAACGGTCTCGTGCAAGTTTCAAACTTAAAGATAGAAATCAGTCTGTTTCCATCATTTGCCAATATCGACTAAAACCTCATAAAATCTCAAAAGGTGGGGTTCTTTAAATTGATTTCCAAGATTTCCCCAAATGGTCACATAAACAAATAAGATATGCACCTCGTGAAATTAAACCCACACGACTCAACATGCCGTAAAACAAAACTCATTTTACCCAAATCACTCAAATAGTTTTATACAGACATCGTGGAATGTAACTTTCCGTCTCAACTCTAACATATGTAGAGGAGTTCCAATGTTAAAGTCACAAGCCGTAGTCACTTGCCCAACATTTTAGACACCACAAAACACGGATATCATCTTACCCGAAAGAACCGTTGGAAAATTACGAAATGAAACAAATTCTAACAAAGTTTGCAACTCCCGTGATAAAACGATTTCATCTACTTTCAAAACCATAATTCGAGATTTCGTGTGTGCTGAACATTTCCCAAAATTCCAAAACACAATCCATAAAAGGATTGGATGCACAAGAATTAGTTAATGCAATTTATTTTCAAAATAAACTTTGTGCATGACTCAGTCAGCATTCGACGTCTCGACTCGTACCCCTCCAAATCTCTCCAGTCCACTATCGTCATCCGGACATTTACACCTCTTAGGCTAGTTGGGAAATTACATCCAATAATCCTTACGGTTTTTCCTCAATTCAAAGTCGGCTCCATAAGCCCATGATTCTAGCACAATCATCAATCTTGACCCGAAATGGCCTACTTAAAACAAACCTCATCCTTATCGTCACTCCAAGGGATTAATACTAGAATTGTCCTTCTATTCCAACGACTACTAGTTTAGAACCTTCATCACTACCCCAACGATCATCTCTTCAAGCAAATCAAGTACACACCTGTACTAGTATGTTCACTATTGTTGTTCCTCCTTGTGATGGCTACTCTGGGTAGATATTACAACGAGTTATTAGCACATAATAACTCACACTAACAACGCTGACGCTCAACTCCTTGGATTCCTCGTGACTTTCCCAGACTCGAGCACGGATCCTGTGCTTCAGATAGTAGGAGCTCTACTACTACCTTCCACACCTATCCTCACTCGTTTCGAGTCCCGTCCCGAAGTGCCCAAGTAGTTCCTTGCCGAAAACTATACACATATGCCCGCACCGGCATATGTACACACTCTTCCTAGCTCCCTAGGAATTCCACCCAACTCCACTACCCTTGCTATGACGAAATCCCCACTAGTCATTACGAGTCGCCTCGCGAATGCACAGTCGCACACAGTGTAAAACCAGATAGACATTCGGATATAAGATTCTATCCTACAACGGTTGGACTCAAACAAGAGTTGCGCAATAGAACTAAATCCGACATTCTAGGGCTATTCGGTTCCTACCGCATACAACCTATAGTGCATTCACTTAACAACCTATCGAGGCTAGCATAAACTCCTATTAGCAAGCAACAAACATGCAGTACAGTGTAATAAGCACCAAGCAATCTAGCATACATACTCCTATGTTCTAGAAAGCAATCTAGCATACATGCTCATATATAAACACTCTTCCCAGCTCACTAGGAATTTCATCTCATCCCACTACCCTTGCTACAACGGAATCCCTATTAGCCATAACGAGTTGCCTCGCGAATACCCAGTCGCATGCAGCGTGAATCAAATAGACATTCGAATACAAGATTCTATCCTAGAACGGTTGGACTCAAACAAGAGCTGCGCAATAGAACTAAATCAAATATTCTAAGGCTATGTGATTCTTACTGCATACAACCTATAGGGCCTTCGCTTAACAACCTATTATAACTAGCATTAATTCCCACTAGCAAGCAATCATCATACAGTACAGTGTAAACCACATAGGCAATCTAGCATGCATACCCTATGATCTAGAAAGCAATAAATACACTAAGTACTGTACCTTTCCCTTTGGCTCCGGCTGACTGTACACACTGCGCCCTCGATCACCGTTTCCCAAACGGGTTTTCCTTTTTCCTTTATTCTAAAAGATTTTAGTAAAAGAATTTAAAATTTCATAGTCGCAACTTGAGACCAAACACACCGAGATATGTTTGATTCACTAAAGCTGTGCTCTGATACCAACTTGTAACGTCCCAAAAATTACAATAAATTTTAACCTTTAAAAATAAGCATTTTAATAAATGAATCCTCATTAAATATCCAAAACCGTTTCGTTTGCAAACTTAACAATAAATATTCTCGTTAATGATCAGTCTCATCCTCATAAATATCAAACCCTTCACGTGCGCCAGTGTGTACCCGTCACGCCATGGAGCCACTAATACCTGAAACCACATTAAATAGGAAAGGGTAAGCACAAGGCTTAGTGAATTCCATCACATGCGCAGATAGCAATTATATGCACATCACCCTATCCGCACAAAATCAAACAACACTACAGTTACATAATACAGGTAAACACATACGAGTAATTATGTACTCACTTCCTCGGTCCCACCGAGCCCTCGGTCCCACCGGGTTCACACAACATTTCCACCCACTTCCCCGGTCCCACCGAGTTGTAATGTAACACACTCGTCCCACCGAGTTCCCACAACGTTTCTATCCACTTCCTCGGTCCCACCGAGTCCTCGGTCCCACCGAGTTGTAATGTAACACACTCGTCCCACCGAGTTCCCACAACGTTTCTATCCACTTCCTCGGTCCCACCGAGTCCTCGGTCCCACCGAGATGTAACGTAACACACATTTATACTAAGCATTTAACCCAAGCAAATATTACGCACCACAAACAACTAGTTCACACCACAAGTACTGTAGTACATACAAACTACCATAACATGCATACAATTCCTATCTACACAGTGAGGGAACTCACCTCAACGCAAAGTAGATGTCCTCAACAGCAAAACGAGCCGGCCAACACCAACTCACCTTTTTCCACCTAAATAAGTGATATCAAACGTCACAACGAAGTCCTAGCTCAAAGTCACAACTATAAGCTTACATACGAAAAATCCAGCTTTTACTCTAAGATTTACAGGTCTGTTCGGGACCTGTTTAGCCCCTCTTAAACTCATCCACCCAGAAATATTATTCCATAATCAGCTAGTTCTATGTCTTAGGGTTCCAGGGACATATCGTACGCGTTCTAACGATTTTCCTACAATTTACTATGAATTTTCTAAAAACAGGACACGAAGCTGTCATGTTCAGACCTGCTGTACAAACAGCCATTTTACGCCTAGTTAGAGGCCGAACCAGACTTCTGCTAAAACACGAAAAGTATGCCCGACACAGAATGTGAACCGTGGGCACCGGATTCGTCTCAAACCGAGCTACGACGGGAAGGTTACGGGCGAAATACGAACTGGACAGAACCCTTTTATTCACATAAAATGATAACTTTAAAGGCTAAGGTTTTCGGGTTTCGGGTTTACGCGATCGGGTCACGGATTAGAGTTTTAGGTTACTAAAGTCTGGGCTCACGCGCGCACCACCCACTGCCACCTCCGGCAGTGGTGGTCGCCGGCGGCGGCGGCGGCGGCGATCGTGATTTATTAAATTCCGGCGAGACAAGTAAAACAACTCGAAAACTCTCTCGACCTCCCTACACCCTCGCTCAACCTCGCAATCCCGACCACGCACACACCCTGCCACCACCCGCGGTGGTGCACGGCGGCGGCCACACCGCCGGCAGCCATGGCTGCGGCGGCGGCGGTGGTTTTTGCGGTTGAACGACGAATAGAAACGAGAAAGAAAGAGATGATCTTACCTCTATAACGAAAACGCAGCAGCAACATGTCGGCTTCTCCTTCCACTCTCGCTCTCTCGCTGCTCTCCCTCTCTCTCGCCGGCGATGAACACAGCGGCGCCGGTGGGGTGCTCTCCGGCGGCAGCAGCAAACAAGGCGGTGGTGCTGGTGGTTGCACTGCGGCAGCAAGGGGGGGGGGGGGTCTCACGGCGCAAGCATGAAACAAGGAGTAGGGTTTTTCTTTTGTTTGTTTGTTTGCGATGGAGATACAAAATGAATACAAACCGGCCCATGCAAAACCTCAAACCAACAATACACTATTAGTCCCTAGGTTTTTAAAACCATTTCATTCTAACCCCCAACTAGATTAGGATGCTACTATTTAGCCCCTTGTAGACAATAATTTTTCAGATATGATCTTCCCGTCAAAATTTGTTAGCACAGAATCGATTAGAGAAAAGTATATTTTAAATGATTAATTCAGTAATTGAATAAAGTAAAGCCATACCGGAACACGGGCTTTACATGAAGACTATCGTCATCAATTTTTTAAATCGTGAATCCATAGGGGGAGATTGTTAGTGCATAAAATGTATTCAAGATTTAATGTATATTTGTACATTTGTAAAGAGTCAAATGTCTTATAAAAAGTCAAAGTAAGGGTGATGGAAGTCAAAGTCAAAGTAACTAAAGTTGAATGTCAAGGTATATAAATAGGGTGTTTGTAATAGAATTAGAGGAGTTGTCATTGAGGAGTTCATTGTATACGTATTGTAATTTAGAGGGATGACATCCTAAAGAGAGAAACTAGAGAGAGAAAGTGGATCTCACTCCTAATCTTTGTATTATTTCTCTATTCTACTGAAGATCATGAAGTTTATGATTGTTACCTGATTGAATCTGGGATCATAGGTTGTCAACTACGTGACAGGGGGATCAAGCGTCTGCGGTTTAACATATTCGGTAGCCAAACGACACGCTGTCAAACACCGGGCGACTATCCCATTCCTCGGTCGTCACGACCGAAACAACAGCTGGCAAAAACATCACGATGGATTAATTATCCAACTTAATATTGGTAGCTTCTCGACCAAAAGAGTACTGGTCGACCGAGGCAGTTCGGATAACATTATTTTCTTAAACACCATCAAAGCGATGGGCATCGATAAGTCAGAGATCTCTCGTCGTTCGACGACTCTGATAGGATTCAACGGAGATTCGACCAACACTCTAGGGGAAATCATCCTCCCTGTATACGCCAAATGTATCAACAAACAGACGAAGTTTAACGTCATCGACTGTTCGTCAGCTTACAACGTTATAGTCGGTCGACCGTGGATCCACGATATGAAAGTGGTCTCCTTGACCTATCATCAGACGATCAAATTCCCGACGCCATGGGGAGTACAAGAAATCAAAAGTGAACAGAAGACGGCACGTGATTGTTAAAAGGCGACATTAAAACCTCAAAAAGGAGATATCTAGCAATTACAGGTCCAGGACGTTCCTGAATCCTCAGATGATTATCGCCTAGAAGAAGTCGTGTTGGACCAGGACAAGCCTGATCAAATTGATCTTTTGTGGGGGCATCGTTAGATCCCACCATAAAGAAGCAGCTAATCTCCTTTCTGCAGGAACATGCTGATTGTTTCGCTTGGACACACGAAGACATGGTCGGCATAGATCCCGACGTCATCTCCCATAGGTTGAACGTCGGCCCATCATTCAAACCAATAAAGAAAAAACGTCGTAAATTCGCCCCTGAACGGAACAAGGTGATCAATGATAAGGTCGACAACTTACTTAAGACTGGGAAGATCAGAGAAGTGAAATACCCCGACTGGTTAGCCAACGTCGTGGTCGTGCAGAAGAAGAACGGGAAATGGCGAATGTGTATCGACTTCACAGACCTTAACAAGGCCTACCCTGAAGATCCATTTCCACTACCCCACATCGACGCTATGGTCGACGCAACCGCAGGACATGAACTCTTAACGTTCATGGATGCTTTTATGACAGATAAAAGCATATACTGCTACAAAGTCATGCCTTTTGGCTTGAAAAATGCAGGGTCGACCTACCAGCGATTGGTTAACAAGATGTTCAAAGAGCACCTTGGCGACACCATGGAGGTTGTTAATACCAAATATCGCACAGAAGTACAACTTGAGGTTAGTGTGGGCTTTTAACAACTAAAGAAACGTATCTCAAGACCAAGCAACACAACCGCAAGGTAAAAGTAAATAGAACAAGAGATTTGGTGACGCGGAAAACCCCAAAACGAGGGAAAAAACCACGGTCGACTTGTGTGAGTCGACGAAGCACTATAGTCGCCAAACAGGGGCGAAAGTCCTTTTGTAACAGGTATCTTGTGTACAACAGATTACAAATAAATATAAAATAAACTTAGTCGTGTGTAATAGTTATGTGTCGTGCGAAAAGAGGTGTCGTCGTGCGGTTCGAACTGCTGTCGTGCGAATGAGTTTTAGCGATATTTGTTCGAATGCCTTGCGAATTACTGCGTTTCTGGTGTAGAATTGCTTAGAAAGTAGGCGAAGTAGAGCGAAATAGCTTAGAGTAGATTTCAGAACATATTGAATTAGAAAAAAACTGGATCCCTTTTCGGTTGCAGCACAGGCTCTTTTATAGCTTCCGCTGGCCATTAATGGTGCCTTTATGGCGCACTTCGTAACCGCTGCCAGGCTTTGAATGCCATTGATGAGTTGGTCGTTACTGTGAGTTCCAGTTTGATCAGGTAGCAACGAATCAATAAGAAATAACAAGAACAATTGATGATTTCAACTTGTCATCCCTCTCGTATTCATTCAAAGTATCATTCCTAGAATATTACAATCAAAGTAAAAGGAACGATTCTAAACAATAAGCTCTCTAATGAATCTCTAGGAATGTCTAATCAATTGCTAATGAATCGCTAACCTAATTCTAAGGTTAAGGAAAGCCTTATATACCAAGGCTTTACACAAGCAAGGCTTAAGCCCATTAAGCCTAAACTAAGCCCAATTAATGTAATTAAGGCTTTTACAATAATTAATTAATCTAATTAAGCTCTATATAATTATTTTTATATCTTTCTAATATGTAGGACATTTATGGTCCTAACATTCTCCCCCTAAAGATATATAAATAAAAATCGGACTTGAAAACGTAATGATGTTTCTTGTCTTCATGTCTTTTTAGCCCTCCCCCTTGAATAAAGCTATTGGATTTGCTTTCAGCTTTAAAAGAACTTTGTAGAACCAATATGTCGATGTATGAAATACTGAATTGAAGCGAACACCACTTGATAAGGAATGAGAAGAATTTGTCACTTTTATGCACTTTGAACTCTTTGGATCTCGGAACAGATTAAATAACAGAACTGTTACTCCCCCTTGGCTTTTGCATGGGGACTTTTTTTTACTCCCCCTCGGCTTTACTCCCCCTCGGCTTTTGCTAACCCCCCCTCAACTTGATATTCGGTGTCTTTGAACCTGTACCCTTTCTCCCCCTCATGATGAGAAGGAGCATCCGGAGCATCATGCACGTTCAAAGACAATAGTGACGAGTAGTAAAAAAATCAGATCAAACGTTTAGTAACCAGACTAGGGTAGTCAACTAACACAGAAACACGTAGTAACTGTTATCACAACAGTTTTTAAAAATTGCATGGCCTATGATCGGGGTGGGAAAGGGGAATCTCTGATAGGACTTCCAGTTATCACTGAAGTAAAATATTAAAAATTACTTCTCAAACTGTTCCGGCAATATCACGAAGATATGCAAATGGAATCACAAAGACTCGTGCATGTGTGAAGGAATTAAATTATATTTGTTAGGCTCAAAATATTGATTTAACTTGGGACGCAAATTAAAAATCAATAGACACAGTGAATAGAATATGAAGTTCGGAGACCGGAGCTGATGTCTTCCTGTTTCAATATATAAGACCTCCGAGTGAGGAATAGATAGATTATATGCTAAATCTCCGTGAATATGTGAAACAAGCTTCTGTTGTGAGATATTTGAGTGGCTGGGTGGGGTGACACGAGTTATCGACACTGGGTCCATGTCTGTTTCAATATTCATCTCCAAAGAACGAGAATGAATAGATTGTGTGGTTACCCGGATAACTGACTCAGTTTGGTAAGGACCAATAATTCTTTTAAGTCCTGTCACATCCTCACCATATTCTTTTCTCTCCAAAACTCCTCTATCAATCTAGACCCCTCACTGTTATCTACAAGGGATGTGTTTCTTGGGAAGGTCCTTCCGGTTCTGGATAGACCATAGAGGCGATGTAATTCCTAACACTCCTTTCATGCATCGAATAGAACAATGTAGTGAACAGTGAAGTACGAGTTTTAAACTGAAATGTTTAGAAGTCATAACATTTAAGAATGAGTCCTGATCTGAGTTGATCAGAAGTCATACAAATGAAGTGCGAGTTCTGATCTGAGGTAATCAGAAGTCATTAAAATCATTTGAAATATAGAATTTCAAGAAACAAGATCAAGCGCTAAACAGATTGACTCAGTAAGCACAATATTTGCAATAAATGAGACAATGATCAGAAAGTTTAATTGTGAAGAACAAGTGACAATTATTATATCAGATAAGAATGAAATCATTTGCAAGAAATAGCGTACTTGGAAAACAACTAGGAATTCAAACGAGTGTATTTCCATCGAAAAATCAACAAATATGTGAGACATGGAAATAACTAAGTCAAGAAAAATTGACATGTGGCAATCATGGAAGTAAAAATTGGAGAATAACAAACACAAGTTAGTTATTCAGAATGAATGGCCACGGTCTTTGAATTCAGTTGAAGTTCACTTTCCTTTCATAGAATAGTACTACCCCTCAAATGTGGCATAACCTTCGAATGCAGCCATGTGAAATGAATACTAGGAATTAAAACCGCACATGACATTCCTGCAAAACAGATTAGTAGGATTTTGGTATCCATCCTTTGATGGATCCTTGACGGTTAGATGCCCTATTATAGTGAGGATCGGGGATACTATAAGTACCGTACCAATGAGATGAATAATTACGGTCAACAAAATCATTCGAACCACATGTAGAACAACAGATACAATCATGAGAAAGATGAAGCAACTGTTGAATTGAATAAAGTCTTAAAAGAAACTTTACTCTTTGTTCAACAAAAGTTCGAGAATTAAACGCAACATGATTGTGATTGTATGTCCTAGCATGCGAAACTGGCTTAAATGACTTTGTACTCGTTTTGCTTTTATTTGATCCCTTTACCACCCAAACTTGTTTGAACCTCTTTCTCCGACCATTATTATCTGACTTATCATTAAAGGTATGATCAGTATAGCATGAGTGGGAAGGATGTCTGTCATTCGATCGGCCGGTCTTTTTCCGTGGCTGTGATTGTGTTTGAAAACTTGACTCAGTTTTAGCAACCTTATTCACAGCCAGGGTCTTGCGTTTTGAAGAACATTCGCCTTTTTGAAAATTGACCGGGCGATTTACCGCTTTTGAAAGAAATTCGGTTTGGTTTGGAAGAGGTTTGTCGAAGGGGAACGATTCAAACTCTTCATCAGAATGGCCTTCGGAGTTCATATATTATGAAAAATCAATATCCGGGATAGTGGGACTTAGATTGTCCGAGGAAGGCGAGGAACACTTTGTGTTCGTGTGCTTTGGGGAATTTGGTGCGGAAGCTTGGAAAAAATTAGAGTTTAAATTCCTTGACACACTTTTATCTTGAGACTCCTTGCCGTCTTGAGTAAATATTTTACTAATGAAAGCTTTACACGAGGATGTCTTAGAAGAGGTGGAGGAAAGTTCGGGTGAAATCTTCTTTTCATTTCGGAGAAGGTCAAGCTGCTCTTGGAGTTGACCATTTCTCGTATTCTCGTACATTTCTTCTGTTGCCAAGGCAGACAGTTTTAATGTATGTTTATTGATTTCACACCGAAGGATTTCCTGACCTTCTTCCGACACAACTTTGGTTTTCATGGATTTGAGTTTCTCAAGTTCTGAGATAAGCGCGGTCTTTTCTTTTTGAAAACAAGACCTTTCCTTCTCGAGTGACTCTTCTAACTCGACTATTTTTGCTTCCAAGACGAGAGGGGGAACATAGAGTTTGACCTGATCCGTCTCAGTCTTGGGTTCGGTTTCTTGGACCTCATCCTCTTTGGAGGAATCCTTGGGCGTCACACCCTTGTAGCAGTCAAAATAGTCATTCGAGAGGTATTTCTTTTGATTTTGCTTGTAATAATAATTCAAAGGCTCATAACAAAAAGGAAGTTGCATTTTTGTAGTGTGCTTTCGCTTATATTCCTCAGTTTCCTCTTCCTTTTCAGGTTCAAGAGGAGCAGTCCATTTAATCTCATATTCTGGATACATTTTGGCTATTCCAAGACAGCCAAACTCATACAGTGTAGGTCTTTTGGAAATACCCTTTTTCAAGCAGTGTGGGTTATCATATCCGATTCCCCAGTCCTTGTTAAAATAAGTGAACTCCTTGGGTTTATTCATGTGGATGGTCTGATCAGTTTGACCTCTTTTATGGAGTTTGGTTTAAAGATCAAGTATTTTAGCGACAAACTCCTTGTGCTGAATTTGAAGAACGGAGCATTGATAAACAATTTTTGCTTTCTCATTCACACACTGATCAAGCTTTAAGGTCAAATCAGATATTTTGTCCCTTAAGTCCTTTGCTGCTATTGAAAGATTAGCACACTTTTCTTTAAGATTGGCATTTTCGGACTTGTATTTCGCAGTGATTCTCTTTTGAACATCTAGCTTTTCTTTTAAAGATTTGATTTCAAGCTGTTGTTCATTAGAGGTAAACATGCAAGACTCTACCTTTTGATCAAGTAGTTGAATTTTATCAACGAAAGCGTTATGAGCTGGTAGACATACCTGACAAGCTGCTCCAGATTGAGACGAATAAGACATTTGTTACCTGAAAAATTATGATCGTTAATCGGTGTTGTATTGAAGAATTGAAAAATGCGGAAGAAGAATCAAAAATTTAAATTTGAGAAACAAATTTAAAAACTAAATTCGTTTCCAAAAATTAAAAATTTGATTATCGAATTCGAACGAACGAAATCAATCTTATTTAGACCTGCATTAATGAACAGAAGAAAACGGGTTTGACTGTTAACGGTTAGTAAAAAGCGTACGACCGTCTTAAGTCTCAGACGTCATCGTACGGAACGTACGACCAGCATAATTATGTACGACCGAGCATACGACCGTGAATAACATGTAAGACCGTATCCTAATACAAGGGTGGTCTTGTGGAAATATTATTTGAGTTTTCTAGCGTCGGTCGTGAGGTGTGATTTTTTACCCAAACAGTTTGCCCCCAAAATTTGAATTTTAGGCGTGAAATTCGAATTTTAAATTCGAGGATGGTGTCTTGACACATGTCGCTTGGGGAGAGGGTCTGGTTGAATTCCAACCATCTTGGTTCGCTTCGAATTGGAGGAAGTGAGGTAGTCATGACGTCACGACGACGTGCCAGAAGTGAAAAGACGTTTAGGGGACAGGTGTCGCCCATCGGCATGATGCATGCGAAAAGACGTTTGACAGGTGTCGCCCATCGAGAGGGTCGACCTGACATGATCTTTGCCATAAATACCATGCTTCTGGAATCGTTTTGTTTTTACGCTTTCATCACGTTTTCGAGAGAAAAAGTTAGAGGATTTCCAAAATTCGTTCGATCGTTCGAGGTTTTAGGCACATAAGGTACGATTGTTTGGGTAAAAATTCACCAGTCTCGACCACGACCAAGGTAAGGAAAACATTTATTACACTTTTTCATAGCAAGGTAAATTCATAGTACGTTATCCCCTGATCAAAGGTAAAATCAAAAGTTATTTACCTCACGACACTCGACCGTGATGTCGTGTAGATCGCACGACCGACATGTATAATCTTGCGACCCTGACCGACTAACATTCGATATTACTGTTATGTTTTGTCATTGGTTAATGCAGGAATCAATGTCATTGATGAGCAACGGCTATAACCGACAAAAGCCATTAACAGCAATAAAGACGACGTCCGTTACAGCAGTTACCAAAAGCATTCAAGAGGACAATCAATGCACCCGAAGACTATAAAAGCAAAGGCTCAATCAACATTTCGAAACAACACATTGCATCACACAGTCATCTGAACTCGGAAGAACACACGAAACAAGGAATTCTCTCTCGAAGAAACGCTCCCGACGCACGACATTTGCACACGACACACAGTATTTACACACGACGCACACTGTTTTTACATTCAAAACACTTGTTACTTTACATTTAATGTATTTCCTTTCATCTGTATTGTAATCTCTGTACGATCGACACCCGAAACATAAGGATATCGCCCATGTTTGGTGACCATAGTGCAGCGACGACTTCCACAGTCGTCCGCGGGTTTTTTCCTCGTTGAGGTTTTTCCCACGTCACCAAATTCTCTGTCTCATTTACGTTTTTCGCCTTTGTCGTACGCTTTGTCGAAAGATTTCTTTCTTTAGTTGTTAAATTCTACAATCAACCTTAAGTTATCCTTTTGGACGATTTTTGGCATTAACATTTTGGCGCCATCCATGGGACCTCATCTAGAGAAAATCTTCGAAAAATGTGCGTCTTACTAACGGTTTCTTGGAGTTCCCTCCTTTCTGTTTCAGCAAAATGGCAGGTGATGGGATCCCAGAACAACTCATTGCCCAGATGCCCAAGAAACTTGAAAATGCACGAGGCGTTCATGGGATAGTTTACGAGTATCACCTGGAGGAAGTTGTCTTAGATCCAAGCAAGCCTGATCAGAAAGTCCTCATAGGATCGTCTCTTGATCCATGCCTAAAAGACAAGTTAATATCCTTCTTGCAGGAACATGCCGATTGTTTTGCTTGGTCGCACGAAGACATGTTCGGCATAGACCCTGGCATCATTTCTCACAAGCTCAATATCGACCCGTCGTTCAAACTTATCAAGCAAAAGCGCATAAAATTTGCTCCTGAAAGGAATAAGGTGATAAATGACGAAGTCGACAACCTCCTGAAGACAAGGAAAATTCAAGAAGTGAAGTACCCCGACTTGCTCGCTAATGTCGTGGTCGTGGCCAAGAAAAATGGCAAATGAAGGGTCTGTATTGACTTCACAGATCTCAACAAAGCCTGTCCAAAAGATCTTTTCCCATTGCCGCATATCGATGCCATGGTCGACGCGATGGCTGGACATGAACTGTTAACGTTCATGGATGCTTATTCTGGATATAATCAGATCTTGATGCACGTCGAGGACCAGGAGAAAACTGCATTCATGATGGATCAAGGTATATACTGTTATAAGGTTATGCCTTTCGGACTAAAAAATGCAGGATCTACCTACCAGCGTCTAGTGAATAAGATGTTCAAGGATCGTCTTGGAGACACAATGGAAGTGTATATTGACGATATGCTCGTCAAGTCGAAGTAATCAATCGATCACATCAAGCACCTAAGACAGTCGTTCGACATCCTTCGGAAGTATAACATGAAGCTCAATCCGACGAAGTGTTCCTTTGGTGTTAGTGCCGGGAAGTTCATGGGTTTCATGGTCACTCGTCGAGGAATTGAGGCTAATCACGACCAGATCAAAGCTTTTATCGAGATCAAGTCTCCGAGAAATTTCAAAGAAGTCCAAAAGCTCACTGGTCGGGTGGCAGCTCTGAACAGGTTTATCTCTCGATCCTCAGATAAATGCCATCTATTTTACAATGTCCTCAGGAAAAATAGAGGCTTCGACTGGACCGACAGTCATGAGCAAGCATTGCAGAAACTTAAGGAGTACATGGCGTCGCCTCCTCTGCTATGAAAACCTCACGATCATGAGGTCTTGCAGCTATATTTGGCTGTTAGTCCTAATGCAGTAAGTGTCATCCTAACACCAGAAGATGAAAAGCAACAACTGCCAATCTACTATGTAAGTAAATCTCTCTTGGACGCAGAAACCAGGTATTCCTCTATGGAAAAGTTGCTTTTATCGCTAGTCACAGCTGCCAAGAAATTGCGGCATTATTTTGAATCGCATCCTATTACTGTCGTGACTAACTTTCCTCTTAAGTCTGTCTTGAGGAAACATGAGTTGACAGGTCGTTTGGCAAAATGTAGTATATATCTCAGCAGTTACGACATCGATTTCAAAACCAGGACCGCGATCAAATAGCAAGCATTGGCGGATTTCATTGCTGATTTCAGCCCTGAATTGGAAAAAGAAGCAGAACTCGAAGTGTCTACTGTGGTGACTCACGACGACGTACCTTGGACTCTATACATGGATGGATCGTCCAACAGCAGAGGTTCAGGCCTAGGCGTCATCTTAAAGTCGCCATAGGGGGCAAGATGGTGTATTCAGTCCGGTGCGACTTCAAAACCACCAACAACGAAGCTGAATATGAATCCCTGATCGTGGGAATGAATATGGCCCACGACTCGGGGGCTGCCGTGTTACATGTCAAAAACGATTCTCTCCTGGTCGTGAATCAGATCAATGGGGAATTCGCAGCTAAAGTTTCCAAAATGACAGCGTACTTAAAGATAGCAAAAGAAAAATCCGAAAAATTTAAATCTTTTTGTATTGAACAGATTCCAAGGGACCAGAACACTCAGGCCGACGCTTTAGCAAACCTTGGATCTGCTCTGGTCGAACCAATATTCGACAGTATTCCGATGATCTATCTGGCGACGTCATCCCTCAAAAATGTCGATGTCGTCCAGATCGAAGACCAAGAGGATGACTGGTCGTGCGATATCCGAAATTTCCTCATACACGACCAACTCTTGGAAGACAAGATCGAAGCTCGGAAGATCAGATTTAAAGCATCCAAGTATGTCATGATCGGAGATAGGCTCTATCGACGATCATCGACATGCTTAAACCTTAGATGCATCATCAGCAAAAGTCAAGTTCATAAAATCCTTCAAGAGATGCACGATGGAGAATGTGGAAATCATTCAGGAGGTCGCAGTCTAGCCAATCGTATCTCTCGACAAGGCTATTTTTGGCCAACCCTGCGACAGGATGGCATAAGGTATGTCCAGAACTGTGATCCATGTCAACGACATTCAGGTACGTCTCATAAACCTTCCGAACCTTTAGATTAGACACTTATACCATGGCCCTTCATGAGGTGGGGAATGAATATTGTCGGCAAGCTACCACCCGCTCCAGGGCAAAAGGTATCCCTCCTTGTACTTACAGATTATTTTTCTAAGTGGGTAGAAGCGGCTGCTTTTTCCCAAGTTCGGGACAAGGAAGTCGTCTCTTTTATCCAAACAAACATCATCTGCAGATTTGGGATTCCATCCGAAATTGTTTGCGACGATGGATCCAAGTTCAATAGCAACAGTACTCGACAGTTCTGTGAAGACCGAAACATCAAGCTGGCGACCTCGACCCCCAGATATCCCCAATCAAATGGACTTGCTGAGTCAAGCAATAAGACCATTATTTCTTCGATCAAGAAAAGGTTAAAAGCTGCAAAGGGAAAGTGGGTCGAAGAACTCCCTTCGGTCTTGTGGGAAAATCGCACGACACCACGCACGTCCACAGGACAAACCCCTTTCTCTCTTGTATATAGTTGCGAAGCAGTCCTGCCGGTCGAGGTCCAACTCCCAACTTCGAGGCATACTTTCGTCGATCACAACCTGGTCGATGTAGGTTATGACCTTGACGCCCTCGAAGAGCTCAGAGAATCAGCCTTGATTAGAATGGCGTCACAAAAGAAAGCGATCGAGCGACATTTCAATAAAAATGTAAAGGCTAAAGTCTTTCAAGAAGGCGACTGTTTGGGTAAAAAATCGCACCCTCGACCGACTTAGGAAATTCCCCCAACATGACCAAAGGATATCTACTCTAGACCGACAAAGGTAATATCCATTATTGCCATACCCCCGACACACGATAATTGGTTATTAAAAGCCAAATTGGGTCAATAATCATCTTACATCTAATGATCGCACGTCACGTGTCGCACGACGCACATCGCTAGTCTCACGACATTAATCTTACGTCACTAGTCTTACGTCACTAGGTTTACATCGTCAGTTACGTGTCGCCAGTTACGACTCGTCGGTCTTACGTCGACAGTATCTTATCATCGGTCTTATATCGCTCTGGTCCTGCGCCAGCATCATCTTGACATCCTGGTCTTACGACATAGTCCTATGACATCGTCATCTTGGTCTTACGACCAACTGGTCTTACGACATTCCCATAAGACTATTCTTATATTAAGGTAAGGTCTTAAAAGACATTTGCAACCATATACATGGTCTTGTATTTCGGCTACGGTCGCATGCCCCATAAGACCGACGTCTTGAACTTAAGACGGTCTTACGATAGCACTAACCATTCACGGTCAACAGCCGTTTCTTTTATTCATTAATGCTTGTCTACATGCATTTATGGCACAACGACCAGTAACGAACGAATCATCAATGACATTAAAGACTCGACAGCGGTTATAAAGCTAATCATCAAAGTGCATTTAATGTCGACAACGATTACAAGACCAACCATTAAAGCCCATTTAAAGACCGGCGAAAGCTATATAAAGGCTGCTCCACCTTCAAGCAAGGGAAAAACAGAGCCACTTACACTTACTTCTATATTTTTCTCTCAAATAGCAAAGCATTCGAAGACCCAAGTATCACATGATGACAGTTCGAACCACTCGACGACGACAGTTCAGACCAGACGATGACAACTTATTTCGCACGTTTTACGCACGACACACGACTTTTACGCACAAATAAGTTTACTTTTTCTGTAATTGTAACTTATTTTACACAAATCGCCTGTAACTCAAGGACTGTCGCCCCTGATTGGCGACCATAGTGCACTGTCGACTCTAACCAAGTCGACCGCGGTTTTTTCCCTCGTTTTCGGGTTTTCCGCGTCACCAAATTCGTTGTCTCTTTTACTTTTTCCACATAATTGTCTTATTTGGCTTGAGATACGTTTCTTTAGTTATTAAATGTCCACATCGACCTTCAGTTGTACTTTGGTGCGATTTTTGGCATTAACAGTTTTGCGCCATCCGTGGGACCTCATCTAGAGAAAATCTCCGACGAACGTGCGTCTTACTAACGGTTTCTTGGAGTTTCCTTTGTTCTCCGTTTCAGAAAAATGGCAGCCCCTGGAAATCAGCAGCATGTCATTGCCCAGATGTACCAGGAGCTTGAAGTCGCTCGAAATCAAATCAACGCCATGGCGGAGCAGAGTCGCATAGCAGCTGAGGAAATCGCACGGTTAAGGAATTCCTCTGTACCTCAGAATGTCCTAGGCCATTCGTTCAGAATCCAGGCCAAGGATCGTTCGGCCAGACTGGTCCTAGGCCATTCGATAATCCAGTTCCAGGATCAGGTCCGTTCGCTCAGAATCAGCATCGAGGTCCGTTCATGTAGAACTAGCAGCCGGGACCGTTCAACCCAAATCCCCAGTTCGGTACGGTTCTTCCTCAGCATATAAGGCCACCACCCATGCAGAATGGATCGCAGCCAATTCCGAATGGATCGCAGCAGTTTCAGAATTGATTGCAGCCGTTTCAGAATGGGTCGCAGCCATTTCAGAATGGGCCGCAACCATATTTTGTTCCTTTCAACGGGGACGCCAATGGATCGTTGCATGGCAATGGCACCAGTTCATGCGCCAATCTGCAAATAGGGGCAAATCTCAATCCTAATGACCCCGTCGCCCAGCGATTGAAAATGCTAGAAGATCAGAACGAGTGCGTCCTATCTTTGCTCGCCAAGCTACCTGGAGCAGCCGTGCCCGTCGATGTCGAGCCTCGATCAGGGTTTCAGGTGTCGCCCTTCGTCGGTGAGATCGCGACCGTCAAGGTCCCAAAGAAGTACAACGTCCCTGCCTTCACGCCCAAGTATTCGGGAGTGACTGATCCGACAGAACACGTCACGCAATACAAGCAGCTCATGTGGACGATCTCGATCCAACACATGTGCAAGAGCTTCGGTGCGACTCTCACTGGTCTTGCTCTCCAATGGTTGATCAATCTCAAACCCAAGTCCATCGGGTCGTTCGCTGAATTGGTCAACCAATTCTCTCAGCAGTTCGCCAGCAGTCGCAAGATGGAGAAGCACACCAGTGACCTATATTATGTCATGCAGAAGACCAATGAGTCTATTCGGAGTTATTTCAATAGATTCAATGCGGAGATGATCAGTATTCGCAATTGCGACGTCAAGACCGCAATCGAAACTTATAAGCATGGGTTGGACGACGGTTCGGGGTTGTATACTGATTTAACCAAATATCCTCTGGAGAATTTTGAGGACGTCCAAGCTCGAACCCTAGCATATATGAGGGTAGAGGACGACGCTGCCTTTCGTTGCAAGCATACCGACGACAAGAGGTCGTTCGGTGTGAAGAAGCCAGAGTTCAAGACGAAAGCAATTTGCAAAATAGAGCCCGCGCGCCAGATCTCGAACGTCCAATTCAAGATAAAAGAAGAGACCAAGACCGCGACCAAATTTCCTCAGTACCCCAAGATATCCTCTTACGGGTTCAAAGGGTCCACTAAGGATTTGGTCGAAGCTCTGAAGATCGCCCAGGCGACCATCCGGTGGCCCAAGAAGTCCGATAAGAACGACGCTAAGAAAGATAAATCTAAGTGGTGCGACTTTCATGTTGACCATGGTCATGATACAAATGATTGCATAGCTCTCAAAAAGGAACTAGCATATCATGTCCCGAAGGGCCATCTCAAAAATATCATCGATGACGTCGTTACTTCAACTAGCAACCATCGACCGTCAACCCCCGAGCATGCAAAGGTCGTCAATTGCATCATCGGTGGTTCGGACATGTGTGGTCTGACATATTTCGCAGCCAAGCATCACGCCAGTCAAGCACCCGGCGATCGGCCTATTCCGCGTTCATCGAGGCCAAAAGGAGATCTGCAGTTGGAAGCTATGAAGATTGTGTTCGACCAAGACGACCTCGGCGACTCATATCAGAAACATCACGACGGGTTGATCATTCAACTCACGATTGGTAATTGTTTAACTCCGACGAGTCTTGATGGATGGGGGCAGCTCAGCGAACATCATTTTCCTTGACACCATCAAGGCCATGGGGATCGATCGCTCGGAAATCACCCGACGTTCGACAACTTTGGTCTGTTTCAATGGAGAAGCGACGAGCACCTATGGAGATATCATCTTGCCAGTCTACGCCGGAGGGATCAACAAGCAGACCAAGTTCAGCATCATCGATTGCGCATCAGCCTATAACATCATTCTAGGTCGACCATGGATCCATGAAATGAAAGTCGTTCCCTCGACGTATCATCAGACCCTGAAGTTCCCTACGCCGTGGGGAGTCCAAGAAATCAAAAGTGAGCCAAAAGTCGCCCGTGACTGCTATAAGACCACTCTGAAGCCGCGAAAGTAAGCCGTCTAGCAGTCACGACCCGACCGTAAGGTCCCGACAGGTTCGTCCTTCTATTTCTAACCTTAAAGATAAACTCATGCCTTTCTTACAAGAATAAAACGGCTATCTTGCCCTGTCGTGCGAAAACACGGTCGACGCAGACATAGATGGTATTTACCAAGATATATGTGTCGATTCGTCATTTAAAACCTATTTTCTCCTGAAAGGAATAGGATAATAAAAGACGGGCCCCATTCAAATTCAAAAAAAAAAAGAAAAAAAAAAGAAAAAAAGAGGGAAAATCTGAGAAGGTACGTTCCCTAATTTCTTTTCTCTCCTTTCATACGATTTCTCATCGCGAACGGTTACTGACTTAAGCATCGGAGGGTCGTTGGTTAGCCAACGACCAACCTCTAACATCGTTTTTCCACAGAATCGCACGACATTAATCTTACGGCTCTAGTTTCGCAAGGTCGCACGACAAAAACGATCAGGTCTATGACTTGATCATCCTTCTACAAGGACACACGATTCAAGTTCATCGCATGACTTAGTCGTACGATCGCAAAGTCTAGCGATCTCATGATCTATGTTTCTCGACTTAGAAAAATTTCATACTCTGAATGTATGCTCTAGTCGCGTGTGCTTATGTTTATATACACGATTTAAAAGTCTTATGGCTTACGTTCCAGTTATTGTGTTGCAATAATGCTTAAGTCGCGTGATTTCTTGGTTCTTCTTTACTTAGTGAATCTTACAATTAACGTTGTATTTATTCATGAAATATACAAAGTATGAATTCAAAAGAAGCCCACGTTTAATTCAGCGAATAAACTGTCGATTTACAATCAAAAAGAAAGTGGTTCGACCACTAATAGTCAACAAAAGCAAGGAAAGATTAAAAGTTTCCTAAGGCTTAGGAGAATCTGGTAGAGCATTATTGTATTCAAGATTTACTGTAAAGTCAATGTACTGTATTAGTCCATACTGTATTGTAAATGCCTCTATACCTTGTATGTATGGGGTATAAATAGGCATGTCTAGTTCATTAGCTATACACAATTAAGAGCTTAGAGAAACACTTACAAGCATATGTCATTTGTACTTTTGTGATCAATACATGGATGACAACTTTGCTCTCTAGATTCTCTTTACTTGTTATTATATTGTATTGCTAGATCCGGGATTTCACATTTGGTATCAGAGCACAAACAGGAAATTCAAGCAGATTCAGACCACTTCAGAGTTTTTTTACATTGTACCTGATGGATTCGGATCACTCATCGTTTACTGTTCATCATGATTGATGATCGTTCTTCGATTACTATTCATCCAGATTTCATCTTTTCTGTCATTTTTGATCTATTGGATTGATATTTTACACCACTGTACTCGTTTTTCATCACTGATCATCTTTAATTCACGGATTTCTACCAAATTCTGCACATAATTCATCGAATTAATCATTTTACATCATTTTGTTCGAAAACCCATTCTTTCTGATTTTGGATCAAAATTCGATTAACTTGATCGAATTGTGATTTGCAATCAACTAAAAAAGTGTGAGGAATTTGTTTTCGATCAAATCTGTGCAAATTTCATAACAATTGATCCAGATTTGAAAAAGTTATGACAGAATCAGTGATTTCTGGTGTTTAAGTGAAGAACTCGCATCATTCATCAAGAACTCGGATCATTCATCCTCGTTTCGGATCGTTAAAGTGTTTTCTGGTTACAAGTGTTGGATTCGCATCAATTACATCCGAATTGTACTGATTTCGGATCAAGAAGGATTCGAATTGCATTGATTTCAGATTGTATAATTCAAAGAAATTTGAATTTTTCTTAAGTGTTGATTTCGGATCTATATAAGTGCGAATTGTGGTGGTTTCGCATCTATCTAAGTACGAGTTGTGATCATTTCGGTTCTTGTTAAGTCAGAGTTTTAATCATTTCGGATCAAGTTCTATCCGAGTTATGATCGTTTCGCATAGTGTTCAATCCGAGTTGTACTCATTTCGGATCAAGAAGGATCCAAGTTGTATTCATTTCGGATCCAGGCCAATCCGAGTTGTATTCATTTCGCATCAAGACCAATCTGAGTTGTGGTCATTTCGCATCAAGACCAATCCGAGTTGTGGTGATTTTGAATCAAGACTAGTCCGAATTGTGTTCATTTCGGATCAAGAAGAATCCGAGTTGTGATCATTCTCAGTTTGATCCGAATTGTGACTACTCAACAGTGTTGATTTAAAAAAAAGAGTATTTTGAAAAAAAAAATCTATAGTGTATTTCATACACTTTAAGAGTTTTTCAAGAAAAAATTTTATATAAATTTTTTTCTATAGTGTATTTCATACACTTTCTGCTTGATTTTCTGAAAGATCAACATCTAGCAATACCAAAGGGAGAAGTGGGTTTGAAACAAACTATTAAAACAGAAATACCCCCAGTATCACAAAATTCTGTTAAATCTAATAATGAAAGTTTGAAGCAAACTATTAAAACAGAAATATCTCCAATATCTGAAACTTTTGTTAAATCCAATAGTGAAGGTTTGAAGCAAACTCTTAAATCTAATACTTCAAATCCTTAAGTTCCTGTGTTAGATAAAGAGGAAGAAAATGCTAATCTGAAGAGACAAATTTTAGACATTTCTTCTTCAAATGCTAAATTTACTAAAAGAATTAATGATCTTGAAGCTTATATTGCAGGTCTTGAAGCAAAGAAAGACAACTCTAGTCTGCACGATCAAATCGATAAACTTCAAGAGAAAGTAACAACTCTTCAAAGTGAAAATGCTGATATGAAGAGTAGAGAAGAAAAGAGAGTGAACTGGAACTTACATTTACGAGTTCAATTAAAATAAGTTCAAGAGAAAAGAACAACGTTGGAAGGTGAAAACGTTGAATTGAAGAAAAAGCTTTATGAACGTGAAAGAGAGTCTCTTTCTTCAAAGAAAATTCTTAAAGAGAAGGAAGTAATTGAACTGAAATTCATAAAACCTTTATAACAAGTCTCCGACTTTGAAAAAAATTTATATCTTGAAAAAGAGAAGCAAGAAAAAGAAAGAACTGTTTTTGAAACTGAACATAAATCTTTCGAGATTAAAAGTTCTGAGTTTTCCGTGAAAATCTCCGAATTTGAAAATGTTTTGGAAAATGAAAGAAATGATTTCACGGAAAAGAAAAATCTCTTTGAAAAGGAAAATAAAATCCTTAAAAAGAAAAATATGGAAACTTTCAAAGAGATTACTGATAAAAGAAAGTTTTTGGAAAAAGATTTTGAATCGGAATGCAAATATTTTGAAGATGCGATTCTTAATCTTACCAAAAGATTATCTGGTTTATCAACTGATATTATGAAGAATCAATTGATCAAATCTGATCTCCAAAAGAAATTTGATCTAATTTTTAAAGAGAAAAATGTTTTAATAAACAAAGTCAAAGAACTTGAAGACATCATTTTTAAATTTGATGTCTCAAAGCAGGTCAGTCCTGATACTATCTTTCAGACTCCATTTGTGGATTCAAATGATTCTCAATGCTCTTTTAAAACTTCTTCAAGTTCGAGTTTTAAAAACATTTCTTCTAAACAATTTAATAGATCAACTGATTTCTAAAAAGGTCAGATTCGTTCTACAAATCTCTTCTATAATCATTTGCTTGATAAATCGGATAAGGATTCAAAAGTGCCTAAAGTTAATACTTCCAAATCTGAAGAAGTTCCAGTCTTCAAGAAGGTGAAGATGGAATGGAGAGTCAAAGGCACAACACCTCTAAAGAAAGATGTACCAAAATCATCTGCTTCCACATCAAATGCCAAGAAGAACAATGCGCCAAAAGGTAAATCTTCAGCTAAACCTAATCCTATTCGTTCCGCAAATCATCTGATTAGGTTGGCACATAAGAAAATCTGTTGTTCTTACTGTGGGTCAAATGATTTTGTGCATAAAGGTTATTCTTCTTATAGGTACGGTACTTACAGTATTCCTTCTAAGAAATCTACACCTAACACACTAGGACCCAAGTCCCGTTGGGTACCAAAATCTGCTTAATTTGTTTTGTAGGTTCTTCATGTGTTGTGCTGAATGTTACATATATACCACACACATGACTGAAAACAGAAGAGAAACGGTGAATTTTTTTTTGAAGAATATTTGTACCATTAAGGGGAACAAAGATTGATAGCTTCTGAATAATTCCATTCAGAACCCGTACTTCAACGATATTGGCTTCTAAACATATCAGTTTAGAACCCGTTCTTCAACGACTATGGCTTCTGAATAATTCAGTTCAGAACCCGTACTTCAACGATATTGGCTTCTAAACATATCAGTTTAGAACCCGTTCTTCAACGACCATGACTTCTGAATTTACTTCAATCCTGGTAATTCAGAACTCGTGTTAATGATTAAGGATATTTTAATCCAAGTCTTGTTCTTTGTGCAGATTTTGTACACATAAAGATCTTTTGCACATGTTAAGGGGGAGCTTAACTGATTTTAAATCATTATCATAATTTGAGCGAGAGCTAAAATATTTCTAACTGTACGTATCTTCTGACCTTAATCTATGATTGTTTGAAAGAAGAACAACTTTCAAGCATGAAAAACATTTTTGCTGTAAATGTTCAAACCACTTCTCTAACTCAAACAAATTTTATAATTTTAGAAGAGTGATTTAAATGTTTTTCATATATATATATAATATATATATATATATATATATATATATATATATATATATATATATATATATATATATATATATATATATATCTCGGATTATCGTAACATCACTTCTGACCGTGTGTTTCCAAAGATTAATACTTGTGTATTATCTTTTCTATACTTTCAAGTACTCATACACACCGGTTCAGCTTCATATTGATTTTGTTATTACCATGTCTCAAACGAAATAATTTTTCGATGGTAATACTCCCGTTTGTATTTCAGTTTTTGTTGAGCATCATATATTTTTCAGCATAAGAACTTAAGCGTTTCATTCAAAGATTGTTTATATTTGTTCATATAAACAAATTTCAATTCTTTGATACCCTATCCTTTTATGATCATCATTCATAATATTTGATCTGATTGATACATTGTCAGCTTATCAAACAAGTCCTTCGAATTCAGTTCATTCATTATTTATCCTTGTTTTGAGAATTCTTCATAGATCAAATGCTCAAATATTAATGATTATTATTGAGGAGCATATATTCTGATGGCAATGTTATTCAATTGCCGATATTCATATTTGTTCAAGCTAAACTGTTGAACAACACAAATCATTTTAGGACATTTTCATGGGATCAGTGTGAGATTATTAAACTTCTATGGATCCACGTTAACCAGTGTTTCCTACCCAAGAAGTTATCCTTGAGTGATTGAGGGGTGAGGGGTCTACATCAAATAGTGGGGGAGATATCTCATCCGGTTGAGTATCTCATTGTGCTGAGGTAAATTGTAAATGAGAGTTTGGGTAGAAGTGAGCGGATTAAAAACAGAAAGAGGGTGTGAGAACAGAGTTAAAAGAATAAGAGAACTCTGCACCATCCATTTTCTGAGCCGGGAAGCCACATTACTGATTGTTTCACATTCTTTGGTGACCATCATTGAACCAGGCAGTCAACCCATGCCAACTCTTGCATTTAACCCCACCAGCTACTCATTTCTTTCTTAACAAAGGAATGTTTCATTTTTCTTGGGGACGCAGCATATAATCTATCTGATCTTCGCTCGGAATGTCTAGATATTGAAAAAGAAGGAAGTTTGCCCCACCTTCGCTCTTCATTCATGCACAGTGAGTCCATGGAAAATTGTTGCTGTGTCAACAGTTTACACATTTTGAGCCTATATTATTCAAGCATATGTTACTTTATTCTTTCTACACATGCACGTTCACACAAGGAATATGTTTTCTTGTCATAACGTTAATAGAAATTCCTTTATGGTTTTTCGATGATTGAATGGAAGCCCTGGGGGAGTGAACATCAAAAAGCTCCTTTCCAAAGTGCATTTGTTATACTAAGTGGCTTCGTGCTACTTACAGGCATTTTAACTGATTCATCCGTTGTTTCAGGGTTACCAAATTTGAAAAGATTCGAATAAATTCTTTTGGAATTGACGGTTTATCAGATCAAGAAGGAGGAGAATGTTACTTGTGGTGAACAAAGTGCGTGCTGGAATCGATAGAGGTTTTGATGATCATGATGCTCACAATCATCAAAAAGGGGGAGATATAGTATATTGTGAAGAACAAGGGAGAAATAATACACTGTTGTTCACATGCTGAAGGTTACAAGAAGTCAAAAATTCGCATGCTGGATTCGGATTGTTCAAAATTGCATTGGTTTCGGATCATGTGAAGTCTAAAATGTTGTTGAATTTGGTTATCTTAGATCTGAGAGATATTGTTCTCGGATTGTGCTTACACCTAAAAGTTCAAAAATATGGAGGTTTCGCATCCAACTTGATCCGAATTGTTGGTTTCGCATCCAACATAATACGAATTCCCATGGTTTTGCATTTGCCTTGATACGAATTCACATGGTTTCGCATCCAACATGATACGAATTGATGGTTTCGCATCCTTCTTGTTCCGAATTCTATTGGTTTCTGATCTGCCTACATCCGAATTGATGGTTTCGGATCCTTTTAATATGAGAAAGTTAATATGAGAACTAAGGTTCTTGCATCAAGAAGGTTACGAGAAGTTACTGTTTGTCAAAGACTGATAAAGTTGCAAAGATCTGTTTTTCATGCACAAGACTTGAAGATGATTTGATAGAGTGTCTGTTTGAGAAGTTTGACTTTACAAAGAGCAAATTGGAGATTATTCTATGTTTGAAGACGGTAAAAGCTTCAACGTTCAAAACGGTCAGAGTTAAAGTTTTGAAGATCAAGTGCTGAAGACTGCTGCCTTATTTTTAAATCTTGAATCCAAAGGGGGAGATTGTTAGAGCATTATTGTATTCAAGATTTACTGTAAAGTCAATGTACTGTATTAGTCCATACTGTATTGTAAATGCATGTCTAGTTCATTAGCTAGACACAATTAAGAGCTTAGAGAAACACTTACAAGCATATGTCATTTGTACTTTTGTGATCAATACATGGATGACAACTTTGCTCTCTAGATTCTCTTTACTTGTGATTATATTGTATTGCTAGATCTGGGATTTCACAGAATCGCCCGCCTCCTTCGCACGACTAACGACCTTTAGCTCGTGCAAAGCGTCATAAAGTTGAATGGCCAACTCGTCGGCACGCGCAAGTCCAACTTCTCCCTGTCCAAATCCGCCCTCTCCCTTTCTAGCGCCGCATCTTCTCTTTCAAGAGCAGACACCACCAGATCTTCGACTCTCGACATCTCGGCGTATAACGCCAGGGAAGACTGGAATGTCTATAAATTGTATGAAGTTTATTAGAAAATATTCGATAAAATTTGCAAAATAAACAAGTCATGAAAGATTGACACTCATTGTGAACGCCAGACCGGCAACCTGAGATCCCGTCTCTCTGGCCGAAACTCTGTGAAAACGCTCCCTGAAAGACGGGAGAAAATATTTCCCCAAATGAGGAAACAACGTTGTCCCGTCTAGGACACTATCCGCCATAAAGTCCGACGGCAACGTAAAGTTAACCGTCGTGACTTCGGCCGATGACCCCCCGCCCTTGTTGGCAGACGTTGGGGTCAACACTTTGGATACCAGTTTCGTCACTGTCGCCGGAGGCGCCGAACTTGCCGGGGTCGCGTCCATCGCGCCATAATGGGTGGATGACGCCCTCGCCTCCTTAGGCATGACAACTTTCGACGAATCGTCAGCCCTCGAAGACGGTTCCCTCAGGACTACTGTCCTTGTCTTCTTTGAGATTCCCGACCCAGCTGTCGGTGCATCCTTTCTTCTTTCCCTGCCTCGAAGGGTAAGCGCAACTTGCGTCAACTTTTTCTCGGATACCGACTTCTTCACAGTCGGCACTACTGAAGAAACGCATAAAGCGTCAGACAGACAAAATAAACGGCGAAAATAAAAACTACGGTACGCTTACCAGTCGCCTCTTCCTGCTCATCCTCCCCTTCTTCATCTTCTTCTTCAGAGTCTCCCGTATACACCACCACGTCCTCGTCCACGGCCGCCGATTGCCACACGACGAAAGATCGATCATCAATGCTATGACTCAGGAATCTGTCGATCTTGGCTTGGGAATCTTCGTTCGGCTTCACGGCGTCGAACTGGATCTCTGAAGACGACAAAAGAAGAAGAATAAATAAAAAGCATAAAAAATAAACTAAACAATGGCGTATATTAAAAACAAAGAACATACCCGTCATATTCCAATCAGGACGAATCCAGTCGCTGTTGAAATCAAACGAATCAATACGTACGAATACGTACCTAGACTTCCACCCACGATCGTTGACCCCAGTTTTCAAAACCAGGGTGCGGTCGCCCTTGTACTTGGAATAAGGGCTATAACGCCAGTTCTTGTCTCTCTTGACTTGATAAGCCAACAAGAAATCATTCATGATCATAGGCGACTCCCACTTTGTCGACAATCGCTCAATAACTAGGAAAAATCGCCAGAGTTGGGGCATTAACTGCCCTGGCGACAAACCGAAATCTCGCATGAAAGCCTTGGATAAGGCCGAATACGGCCATTCAAACCCTATTTTGAAGGGATACTCGTATATTACAAAGTATCCTTCAGGACAACTCCCAGGACGTGTACTCCCTGGACATATCAGCTCTATCCCCGCAGGGATATTTGGTAAACACCTAAAGGTATTTAAGTCTTCCTGACTCATGATAGAACTCTCCGGTTCGGTCGACATTGTTTATCAGAGAAAAGAGAAGAGCAATGAAGACGAAGGCGGGAAGGTAACGCCTTATATAGGCACTCTAAGCCTCGAATCGCTATAATCTCTCGTAAATTTGGAAGGAATTCGAAGAAGAACGGCAAGTGAATCACGAAATTACTCTCGAAAAAACTTTCCGAAAACTTGAAAATGAAATATCCACAGAAGTCTTCTATTCATGCAAAAGATGGCGTCAGGTCGAGTCCAACGATGATCGCCACGTGTCCCCAACAGATCAAAATACTTGACAGATCGACGACACCTGGCACGAACAGCTGGTAAGCACCATCGTGCGTCAGTATGACGTCACGATCCCGTTTTTCGACTTCCCATTTCAGTTAGAATCAAACCGATTCAATTCCAAAGCAACTGAATAGTTCTTACACGTGTCACGATCCCGAGCACCCGACAAGCAAAATTTAAAATTCGAATTTGCCATCCTACTTTCAAATTTTGGGGACAAACTGTTTGGGCAAAATTTCATCAGTCTCGACCACGACCAAGGTAAGAAAAGCACTTATTCCCTTTTTCCATAATGAAGGTAAAATCATAGTACTTTCTCTCATGATTAAAGATAAAATCGAAAATCTTTTACCTCACGACACTCGACCTCGACGTCGCCTAGTTCACACGACCGTCGCATAAAACCATGCGACCTCGACCGACTAACGCGCTATACGACTGTTATGTTTGTTCAGTGTTTAATGCAGGAGTCAACACCATTAATGGACAACGGCTATAACCGACGAAGTCAGTTAAGAACATCTAATCCCGCATTAAAGACGGTGACCGTTACGGTAGTTATCAAAGTACTTAATGATCCAATTAAAGTGCCCGAAGACTACAAATATCAAGAACAATCATCATTTCAAGGGACGGAACACAGATACAACATCGAACCACAGACACAAGCACTCGAACTCCGAAGAACAATTGAAGTACATAAATCGCTCGTAGAAGAATCGCTCTCGACACACGACGCACACTGTTTTACATTAGAAAACACTTGTTACTTTACATTTTGGAAGTCTTTCCTTCATTTGTATTGTAATCTCTGTACGATCGACACCAGAAACACAAGGACAACGCCCCTGATTGGCGACCATAGTGCAACGACGACTTCCACTGTCGTCCGCGGGTTTTTTCCTCGTTGAGGTTATTCCCGCGTCACCAAAATCTCTGTCTCATTTATATTTCGGTCTTAAACGTACGCTTTTGTCGAACGATTCCTCTCTTTAGTTGTTAACGTCCACATCAACCTTAAGTTGTACTTTGGTGCGATTTTTGGCATTAACAGTGACATGTACTACGTCGTCCATAAATCTACAGAATCCATCAACGGTTACTTCAACCGTTTCAACGCAGAAATGATCAGCATCCAAAATTGTGATGTCAAGATCGCCACCGAGGCCTACAAGCGTGGTCTAGATGACAACACTTCATGACTGTAAGTCGATCCTACGAAGTACCCGCCAGAAAACTTTGAAGACGTCCGAGCTAGGATGTTGGCTTACATGAGAGTGGAAGATGACATGACTTTCTGTCGAAAGCATTCCACTGACAAAAAGTCGCTCGGGATCAAGAAACCGGATTTCAAGTCCAAGAGGAGCATCCAGACAGAGCCGATGCGCCATATATCGAACGTCCGATTCAACAAGAAAAAGAGCAATTCTGCACCCAGATTTCCTCAATATCCCAAGATCTCATCTTATAGATTCAAGGGCACATTGAAAGATTTGGTTGAAGCTCTCAAGAACATTCAATTGTCGGTACGATGGCCCGAGAAAAGAGACAAAGACGATGACAAGAAGGACAAGACCAAATGGTGCGACTTCCATAGCGACCGTGGTGATACGACAGATAAGTGCCTCGCCTTGCAAAAGGAGTTAGTCTGGATCGTCCCCATGGGTCATCTCCAAGGTTTGATTGATAAAGAATCTGCACCAGTCGAAAACGTAAGCCCAACATCCCCAGCTCACGCAAGAGTCGTCAATTGCGTGACCGGCGGATCAGACGTCTGTGGTGTAACATATTCGGCAGCTAAGCGGCACGCCAGTCAATCATCGGGAGAATATCCCATTCCTCGGTCATCTCGACCAAAACAAGAGTTGGAACAGGAGGCGATGCCAATAACATTCAATTAGGACGACCTCCAGGACAACTGGCAAATAACATCACGACGAATTGATTATCAAGCTTACTATTGGAAACTGCTCGACCAAAAGAGTACTAGTCGACGGAGGCAGTTTGGCTAACATTATTTTCCTAAGCACGATCAAAGATATGGGCATCAATAAGTCAGAGATCATTCGTCGATCGACGACTCTAATAGGATTTAATGGCGATTCTACCAACACTTTGGGAGAAATCATCCTCCCAGTGTATGCTAAAGGGGTCAACAAGCAGACAAAATTTAACATTATCGACTGTTCGTAAGCTTACAACGTTATACTTGGTCGACCATGGATCCATGATATGATGGCGGTCCCCTCGACCTATCACAAGACGATCAAACTCCCGATGCTATTGGGTGTACAAGAAATCAAATGTGAACAAAAGACCGCACATGATTGCTACCAGACAACATTGAAACCTCAGAAAAGGAACATCTAGCAATTACAGGTCCAGGATGTCCCTGAATCATCGGATGATTATCGCATAGAAGAAGTCGTCTTGGACTAGGACAAGCCTAACCAAATTGTCTTTGTGGAGGCATTGTCAGATCCCGCCATAAAAGTGCAGCTAATCTCCTTTCTACAGGAACACGCCGATTGTTTCGCTTGGACGTACGAAGACATGGTCGGTATAGATCCTGATGTCATCTCCCATAAGTTGAACCTCGACCCATCGTTTAAACCAATAAAGCAAAAACGTCGTAGGTTCGCTCCTGGAAGAAACAAGGTGATCAATGATGTGGTCGACAACCTACTTAAGACAGGGAGGATCAAAGAAGTGAAATACCCTGACTGGTTAGTATTTGGGTAAATTTTCACCAGTCTCGACCACAACAAAAGAGGAAAACATATTTCTTATACTTTCTTATGACGAGATAAAATCATAAATACTTTATCGTCTGACCAAAGTTTAAATCGAAATTTACTCGCGACACTCGACCGTCGTAAGACACCTTACGACCTCGACCGACTAACGTATGACAACTGTTATGATTTTTATGTTTAATACAGGATCAACACCATTAATGGCCAACGAGCATTAATCCCAGCAGCCGTTACGACCATTACTCTTACATTCATGAGGGTCATTCAAAGCTACGGAGACTATAAATACAAAGATCCCAGCCTCATCTGCGGACATCTGATTCCAAGGACAAGAGTGTTGATCCAAACCCTCAGTGATTTGATAATGACCCTCTCTTATATACTCAGTGAAAATTGTAAGTAAACAATATGTATCAGAGTTTCACTATCGCTGATAAGTACTAAGCTCTTACAGTACCGCTGAAATCACAGAAAAGAACTCTCGCACCTGTCATTCCTCCAGAAGCTAAAGCTGATACAGGACCTGTAGGAACGTCCATGCGTATACGCACTCTCGCTGATAAAATGGAACATTTTTCAGGTCACAGAAGTTTTGATGACTTCGTCGACCCTCCTGCAGGTATACACCAACCCATATACACTGTAACTGAACCCCAAACTTCTAAGCTTTCCTCTGTTCACAAGTACTTATATGTTACAGGTCCTAACTTGGAAGACATCAACGCCTCTCTGAAGAACTTGGAGACGAAGCTGACAGGTCTCACCACTACTCTCTCCGACAACTCTTCAGCTGTAACAAACGCTGGAGAGAATCTTACAAAGCTGACAACAGTGGTGGAAGAGAAAGCCTCCAAAGCTGACTTGAAGAAGGTTGATAAAACTCTTGGTGACTTCGCCAAAGTTCTCGCTAACATCTACACAGACTACCTCTCCATCAAAACATCAGTTCAGACCATGTCCAACGAGGTCACAACGCTGAAGACATCGGTTGGAAAACTCGAAGGAGATATGTCTGCTGTAAAGACTGACGTCAGTTCAGTGAAGACTGACATGAGTTCAGTGAAGACTGACGTGACTTCAATGAAGACAATGATGCAGCAGATCCTGAACAACATGACCGCCCCTGCCCCTGCACCAAAGTAATTTAATACGGCGGATCGTGCTGAACTGACGAAGATCACTCCTGCTATCACTGGCCTAGAAGATTGAATAACAGCGATTGAAGAGTATATGGGGGTCCCTGGCCAAGAAGACAGGGAACCCAAACCTACTGCTGAATCTTCCCATTCCTCCCCCACTCATCATGAGTAAGGGGGGAGAAGATATCTGAAGACCTTCCCCATGATGAATCTATCAGGGGAAGAAGACTGAAGACCTCACCCTTACTGAAGAGGATGAGAAGATAAATGAAGACTCAACCGCTAGACCTCAGGGAGATGAAAACCCTGAGGGAACCGAGAAGCTTACCTCTGTATCTGAGGGGGAGCAACTCGAAGAAGAAGCTGAAGAATCTAAATATGAAGCTGAAGATGAAGAAGCCATCGACTTATCTGATGATGAACCATCCTCTTCTCCAAAGAATGATGATGATGACGATGATGATGATGATGACTCCTTAATCGTCAAGCCTGCTCAGAGGACTACAGTTCTTAAAGGGATCGTGATAAACGAACCTTCAGGGGAGCGGACCAAATCAAAGCCTTCAGCATCTGAAGCTGACAAGGGCAAAGGAAAAGGTGTCGCTGAAGACAATGATAATCTGACGATCTCGCTTCCAACGCCAGTTTGTCAGGTACACTAAATCTTCCTTACACTCATCCCTCCTCTATCTATCTATACACATTCAGCTCTCCTCTCTATAAAACCTCTATACACAACCACATTCTTTCTCTATCTCTGTTCTATCCAAGTTCTTACTCGTACGATCGCTGTGTTTCAGCTAGTCCTCTCCCCTGTTTGAGGATATCGCTGAAGTTCCTACAGCTGTGACTTCACCAACAATAATCCCAGCTCCAAACGCTGAAGAAATAATCCCAGTCTTGGATTTGATCTCTGAGCCTGATGAACCTGAAGAACAGATGCTCTCTCATACAAACAGACCTTCCTTGGTTCCTCAAAAACCAAGTGAAGAGGATCAAAAAAGAAGAGAACAGATAATAAAGAAGTTCGAGGATCAGTGAATCATTCTGAAGCGTGATCAACTTCCTTCTGTTCCTCCAAAGTTCAAACTTTCTCAAAAGGAATACAAGGATCACCTCAGAGCTGAACGTCTAATCGCTGAAAGAAGGGACGTTGAAGAAAAAGACAGAGAACTCGCCATCAAGATCACTCAACAATCGGTGAAAGACCCCAAGCTGAAAAGAACTCCAATCAAAGTTCAACGTCAGTTATGGGAAGACGCCAAGAAGATCGTTGAAGAAAAGAGAAATGTGTCTCAATCTACTTTAGCATGGTGCAAAGAAAAGGTACACTTCAGACATCAAACTTCCAGAATCACCAAGGTACTCATCGCTGGAAGATCAACCCTCAAAGTTTCAATCGCTGAAATCGAGATATTCAGAGAGAATGGACAGTACAAAAAATTCTATGCTGAAGCCATCACGAAGTATGGTCTCTCTGAATGGTTGGAGATCAGATTAGCCATCCAGAAGTCTCAGTTTAAGTACAAGGATCATGTTGAAAAGCTGATAAACAAACAGATCGACTTAGTCTATTCTTGTGTGGATATTCCTCCTCCTCCTCCTCTCGAAAGTCAGAAAAGATGGGCCTCTGCAAAGAAAAAGTCTAAATCTTCAGAAAATGGTCCTTAGATACGGAATGAAACAGGTATTGGTTTTTCTCTAGCTGAAGTCCTTGGTCCAGAACCTAACCTTTCTGCACTTGACACATCTCTTCCTCCTGATGAGACTTTCATCTCTGGGAAAGTCTTAAGCAAACCCTACGGGTTATTCTTCATTGACTGGGATGGACGAAAGCGTTTTCAACGTATCTCTGAACTCTCCATCACTCCCATCGAACAGCTGAACGATCTCATCTACTGGTGTGATTTCAGGCACGGCATCTCAAACCTTTGATTTTTTAAGAAGCGCTGAACAAAAGAAATAAAGGAGTAAATGTCCCTGACTGGATGATCCCCACATCAATGACCCTTGATGAACTTCTCATTAAGGAAGAACCTTTATAAACTGATAGGATCGCCTTATTCTTCTATCGTATCAGTTATTCTTTTGTACTTGTAATTTATTTCGCTTGTACTTGTAATCTTTCCACTTCCTTTTGTAATCTGATTCAAAGTTTGAAGAAAGATTTCAGCGAAAGTACTTTACTCCATCAGTACAGAAAAGATCCCAGAAAACAGTAAAAGGGACAAATATTTTATGAGTTCTTTTTATCCTTTTGTTTTCATTAAATAGCAATTTTCTCTGTTGCTATGTCACAATCAAATAGGGGGAGATTGTTGATCCATACCCCCAGTGATTTGATAATGACCCTCTCTTATATACTTAGTGAAAATGGTAAGTAAAAAATATCTTTCAGAGATTCACTATCGCTGATAAGTACTAAGATCTTACAGTACCGCTGATAGGAACTCTCGCTCTTTAGATTAAACATTCAACGAACACTGTTCACCATAATACTGAGTTTGTTCAGTCCTTATGGTGATCGCTGATAAGTTAGTTGTTTACTTATGATCTCAGAACACAAGTTTCACGTCATCATAGGTTCTACGCTAAAGTAGAAGATCAAGCTCAAGAACCAGCGACAAGTCTCCTAATGAACTGATGCGGATCAGCGAAGACTCAGATTTGTCCACTCAACGTGAAGTATCAAGTACAAGACTTCAGCTATCGCTGAACTTTATCATTCGCTGATATAGAATGATAAACCGCTGAATCAACGAAAAGCTGACCATGAAGTCCTCCGTACAAAGTACTTTTGTCTTAACCATCCTTGCACGACTCCGTACGATATGTCAGAAAAGAACCTCCTTATTGTCTGAAATCGTACAACCACTCTGATACTACACTGTTTAAACATGCGGCTACTAAGGTTGTCAACAAAGGTCAATGACATGCAACCAATCAGCTGCTGCTACGTGTAAAGTGTAAACTGCCATGCATTAAATGCATGCAGTATATAAGAAGAAGAACTCACTTCATTTTGAAGTAACTTGCTAACTCTGGACAAGTTCATCCTTCTTATCTTGAGATAGGTTATTATTAGTAATTTCCTTCTCTTTCTTAGTGTAAGAAACTTAGTGTGCCAACTTGTTTAGATTTAGGTTTATCCTTAATCTTGTAACGCAACAAGCTGTAAATTGTTAATTATTTATCAATAAACAATTTAGAAAGTAAAATCTGTGTGTTTGTATTCAACCCCCCCTTCTACAAACTTGTATAGTCCTTCGGGACCAACAAAGAGTTACACAGTGAAAAACACTTGAAGCAAAGCTCTTTCTCGAAGGCATACGACGCACGACACATAGTTTCTACTCACGACGCACTTATATTTACTCCCGGTGCATTTGTTTACTTTACATCTAAAGTCTTTTCTTTCATTTGTATTGTAATCATTGTACTCTCGACACCTAAAACATAAGGACATCGCCCCTGTTTGGCGACCATAGTACAACGATGACATCCACAGCCATCCGCAGTTTTTTCCCTCATTGAGGTTTTTCCCGCGTCACCAAATCCCTTTTGTCTCTTTTACATTTTCTGTCTATGTCGCATTACTTTGTCGAATGATTTCTATCTTTAGTTGTTAAGCTCCACAATCAACCTTAAGTTATCCTTCTGGACGAATTTTGGCATTAACAGTTTGGCGCCCACCGTGGGGCCCCATCTAGAGATAGTCTTCGACCAACGTGCGTCTTACAAACGGTTTCTTGGAGTTTCCTCTTTTTTCTGTTTCTGGAAAATGGCAGGTAATGGAAACCAAGAGCAGGTCATCACCCAGATGCATTGGGAGCTTGAAAATGCGCGCCGTCAGATCGATGCCCTTGCTGATCAAAGTCGAAGGGTAGCTAAAGAAATCGCGCGACTGATGAATCCATTCGGACCACAGAATGGTCCCAGACCATTCGTTCAGAAACCAGGTCCTGGATCGTTCGGTCAGAATCTAGGATCCGTTCCGTTCGTCCATAATCCAGGTTCGGGACCATTCGTTCAGAATCCAGGACCAGGACCGTTCGGTCAGAATCAGTAGCAAGGTCCATTCATACAGAACCAGCAACATGGATCGTTCATCCCTAATCCCCAGTTCGGGCCGATCCCTCCCCAGCACTTGAGGCCACCACCCATGAACAATGGACCTCAACCATACTTCATCCCTTTCAATGGGGATGCCAATGGCTCGTTGTATGGAAATGGCACCAGTTCGGGGATTAACCCTCCAACCGGTGCGAATCCCAATCCTAACGACCCCGTCGCTCAGCGGTTGAAGATGCTGGAAGACCAGAATGAGCGTGTCCTGTCCTTACTCGCTAAGCTACTGGGGGCAACCGTGCCCGTCGATGTCGAGCCTCGCTCGGGGTATCAAGTTTCGCCCTTCGTTGACACGATAGCGACTGTCGACGTCCCAAAGAAGTATAACATTCCCGCTTTCACTCCCAAGTATTCGAGAGTAACCGATCCAACGGAGCACATCGCGCAGTATAAGCAGCTGATGTGGACGGTCTCAATCCCGCATATGTATCAAGAAGTTTGCATGTGCAAGATTTTCGGGGCGACCCTCATAGGTCATGCCCTCCAATGGTTGATTAACCTCAAGCCCAAATCCCAGTAGTTCGCCAGCAGTCGCAAGATGGAGAAGCAGACCAGCGACTTGTATTATGTCGTGCAGAAGGCCGGTGAATCTATCCGGAGTTACTTCAATAGATTCAATGCGGAGATTATCAGTGTCCGTAACTGCGACATCAAGACCGCGATCAAAGCCTACAAACATGGTCTAGACAACAGTTCGGGTCTATACACCGATCTGACCAAGTATCCCCCAGAGAATTTCGAAGACGTCCAAGCCATAACCCTTGCCTATATGAGGGTGTAAGATGGTGCTGCCTTTCGTCAGAAGCATTATGACGACAAGATGACGTTGAGTGTAAAGAAGCCAGAGTTCAAGACAAAGGCAGTATCCAAGTCAGAACCTGCACGACAAATCTCGAACGTCCGATTCAAGACGAAAGCGGAGTTCAAAACCGTGACCACGACCAAAATGGAGCATATATCTCAGCAGTTACGACATCGATTTCAAGCCCAGGACCGCGATCAAATCGCAAGCCTTGGCGGGTTTCATTGATGATTAGTCCTAAAATAGAAAAAGAAGCAGAGCTCGAAGTATCAACTGTGGCGACTCACGACGACGTACCCTGGACTCTACATGTCGATGGTTCATCCAACACTAGGGGTTCAGGACTAGGCGTCGTCTTAAAGTCGCCACATGGGGGCAAGATGGTGTACTCCGTGCGATGTGACTTCAAAACCACCAACAACGAAGCTGAGTACGAAGCCCTGATTGTGGGAATGAATATGGCCCACGACTTGGGGGCAACCACGCTACATGTCAAAAGCGATTCTCTCCTGGTCGTGAACCAGATGAATGGAGAATTCGCGGCTAAAGATTCAAAAATGACAGCATACCTGAAGGTAGCAAAAGAAAATTCTGAAAAGTTCAAATCATTTTCTATTGAACAGATTTCAAGGGACCAGAACACTCAAGCCGACGCTTTAGCAAACCTTGGGTCTGCACTGGTCGAACCAATATTCGACAGTATTCCCATGATCCACCTGGCGATGTCGTCCATCGAGAATGACGATGTCGTCTAGATCGAAGACTAAGAAGATGATTGGTCGTGCCACATCCGAAATTTTCTTATGCACGACCAACTCCCAGAAGACAAGATGGAAGATCGGAAGATCAGATTCAAAGCATCCAGGTATGTCGTGATCGGAGATAGACTCTATCGACGATCATCGACAGGCTTAAACCTGAGATGCGTCATCAGCAAAAGTCAAGTTCAGAAGATCCTTCAAGAGATGCATGATGGAGAGTGTGACAACCACTCAGGAGGTCGCAGTTTCGCCAATCGTATCTCTCGACAGGGCTATTTTTGGCCAACACTGCGACAAGACGCCGTCAGGTATGTCCAGAACTGTGATCCCTGTCAACGACATTCAGGTACGTCTCATAAAACTTCTGAACCTTTACACTCGATACTTATCCCATGGCCCTTCATGAGGCGGGGAATGGATATTGTCGGCAAGTTACCCCCTGCCCCCGGGCAAAAGGTTTTTCTTCTCGTACTTATGGATTATTTTTCTAAGTGCGTAGAAACAGCTGCCTTATCCCAAGTTCGGGACAAGGAAGTCGTCCCTTTTATCTAGACTAACATCATATGCAGGTTTGGGATTCCATCCAAAATTGTCTGCGACAATGGATCCCAGTTCATACGCAACAGGACTCGACAGTTTTGTGAAGACCGCAATATCAAGCTGACGACCTCGACCCCCAGGTATCCCCAGACAAATTGACTTGCTGAGTCGAGCAATAAAACCATCATTGCTTCGATCACCAGGACTTGCTGCAAAGGGAAAGTGGGTCGAAGAACTCCCTTCGGTCTTGTGGGCGAATCGCACGACACCACGCATGTCCACATGACAATCCCCTTTCTCTCTGGTCTATGGTTGCGAAGCAGTCTTGCCGGTCGAGGTCCAACTCCCAACCTCGAGGCATACTTCCGTCGACCACAACCTGGTTGATTTAGGTTATGACCTCGACGCCCTTGAAGAACTTAGAGAATCAACATTGATCAGAATGGCATCGCAAAAGCAAGCGGTCGAGCGACATTTCAACAAGAATATCAAAGCTAAAGTATTTCAAGAAGGCGACTACGTCCTCCGACGAGTTTTCCAAAGCACTCAAGAGCTTAACGCATGTAAGCTTTCCACCAAGTGAGAAGGTCCTTATCGTATCTCCGAAGTAGTGGATAAAGGTGCCTATCGACTCCAAACCCTCGACAATCGAGATATCCTACGTAGCTGGAATGCAACTCATCTTAAAAGGTATTTCTTCTAAACCCTTTTTTCTTATACGGTTTTTATTTATCACGACGAGTACTGACTTAAGCATCGGAGGGTCGTTGGTTAGCCAACGACCAACCTCTGACATTGTTTTATCGCAGGATCCACGACAAAAGTTACTAAGTCTATCGTACGACTTCAGTAAACTTTTGCAGGATCTCACGACTTAAGTTCGTCGCACGATTTAATCATACGATCATAAGGCATAACGACTTCACGATCTAATTTTTTTTATTTAGAAAAAATTCCAGTGTTTTGGATGAATGCTTTAATCGCACGTACTTATGTTTATTTTACACGATTTAGAGGTCTAAAGATTTTACGACTCGTGTTTTGGTCAATATATTACAAGGAATGCCTGTGTCGCACGTCTTTATGTTCATTCTTATACGATGTGTATTTATTTGGTGAATCCCACGATTGATATCATGTTTACTTACAAAACGTATAAAGTAATGCATAAGTTCAGAAGAAAAATATTTTTCATTCACCAAAAAAGTCGGTTACATGGAATGACTCGACCACCAACGGTCGATCAAATAAAAACAAAGACCAAAAAACTATCTAAGGTTAGGGAGGATCGACAACTGCATCCTTGCCAGAGGCTTCGCCCTTAGAACCCTCGACAACCTCCTCTTCATCGACTTCCTTCTCTTCGTCCGAGTCGAGGTCCCTATCGGCTCCGACATTTCCCAGATAGAAGGCCAACTCATCCGACGCTGAGGCGAGGGGATTCTTCCCCAACAGATGCTGCTGCATGATCGCTGCCCGGGCGGTCAGTCGAGCCAAAGCAAAGACGGACTTAGACTCATCCTTCAACTCTTTCACCTCTCCCTCCAGCTCTGCCACCCTGGACTTGAAATCCTCGACTTCTTTTCACTCGCAGCCAAGGATTCCTTAGTCTTATCCAGCTCCACCCTTTGTTCGGCGATCAAGGACAGGGAGTGCTTCAGACGATAGATCGCCTCGTCCCTTGCATGCCTGACGGCCTCAGAATCGTTCTGGGCATCATCGAGTCGTATCGACATGTCCTCGACACGCGCCAGAGCCGCCTTCTCCCTGTCCAGTGCCGCGTTTTCTCTTTCAAGAGCAGAAGACACAAGACCTTCTATCTTCGCCGTTTCGGCATGCAGACCAGAGAGGACTAGCTGTAAAACATAAAAGAACATGTTAGTAAACACTTGACCAAATTAACAACGACAAAGTAAGACAAGTCTTGAAAGAAAGACTTACCATGAACACCAGTCCGGCAACATGGGACCCCGTCTCCTCGACCGAGACCCCTCGGAAACGCTCCTTGAAAGACGGGAGTTGGTATTTCCCCAGATGGGGAAAAGTTTCGTCCCTGTCTAGGACATTGTCGGCCATGAAGTCTGACGGCAACATAAAGTTGACCGTCATACCCTCAGCCTCTCCCATCTTAGGACCATTGCCCTTGTCGGCCGACGAAGGGGTCGACGTGGCAGTAGGAGACACAACCGTTTTCGCCAGAGGCGTAGAACTGACAGGTGTTGCGTAGATCGCATCAGAAGACGTCCTCGTCTTCCCAGCGGATGGGATAGACACCTTTGCCTTCTCAGGCGTGACGACTCTCGATGAGCCGCCCGTCTTCAAAGACGGTTCCCTCGGTACTGACATCTTTGTCCTCTTCAGGACCCCCGACCCAGTTGTCGTGGCCCCTTCCTCTTTTCTCTCACCTTGCGAGCCATTTCGGCTTGGACCGTGTTAGATCTGAAGTTTTGTCAATAAACCAAGTGTTAAAGATCTGATAAGAAGACTCAGATGTTCTGAGTAGAGAAGTCAGAGGTCTGAGAAGAGAAGTCAGATGTCTGAGATAAAGAGTCAGAAGATCTGAGAAGCGTTATCAGAAGATTGTTCAGAAGTTCTGAACTAACCTGTTCAGAACTTATGACGAGATACTTTACTTAGTATTTTGTAAACTAATTAGGACACGTGTTATGTTCTTATTAGTCTTTCTTATTTGTACTGTAGCTTTAATATTTCCGTTGCAGTATAAATAGTAGTTAGCACTACGTTGCTAACTGATTGATTTTCTCGAAATTCTTGTATTCATTCTTTGTAATCTTTGAGATTCTCTCTCTCTTAGATATGTATTTCTGTTCATCATTGAATACAATTGGGCTTGATCATACAACTTCTCAATTACTGCTTTCTATATTGATTGTAAGATAAGATCCTGTACTTGCAATTGGTATCAGAGCCAATCAACAAACAAATTCGTTCAAGATTGTGATCGCGAAGATCGATTGATCAATTTCTTGAAGATTTCTTGATTCGTTCAAAAATCGATTCCGCTGCTAGGGCTAGTTCTTGAATTCTTGGCAATTCTTGAATTACTTGTTACTTTTCGATCAAGAAACTCAAATTTGTCTTTCTGTTGAATTTTCTTACAATCATGTCTTCTAAAGAATATCTAGCCATGGGATCTGAAACCAAACCGCCTGTTCTTATACCAGAAGAGTATCAGCAATGGAAAATTCGTATGATCCAATTCCTAGACAACATTGATGAAAATCTTATGGTCTCTATTCGAGAAGGTCCAATTGAAGTGTATATTGATGTTGCTGCAACCCCTGCTACAGAGACAACTCCAGAAATTCCAGCGACCAGGGTGAAGAAGAATTATTCCCAATACACAGTTGAACAGAAGAATAGGCATGCTATCGACAAAAGAGCAATTACTTTGATGACTTTGGCTGTCCCAAATGAGGTTCTTAACAGGATTGACAGTGGATCATCAGCTAAAGAAATGTGGGACGAATTGGAAAGGCAGATGTTAGGAAATGTGAGATCTATTCAGGCAAAGTTAAATCAAAGCAAAAATGCTTATGAAAGGTTCAAAGCAAAAGAGTCAGAAAGTTTGACACAGACATACAGTAAATTTTGTACTATTCTAAATGATTTGAGAAGAAATGGACTGAAGAAAACGAAGTCAGAAATAAATTACAAATTTCTGAACAGTCTAAATTCAGAATGGTCATCATTTGCCATAAGTCTGCAAATGAACAAGGATATGTGTGAAGAAGACTTAAATTTAATCAACATGAAGACTCTGTCAAGTTAGTTGTGGAAGAGAAGAAAAATGTTGCTGATCAGTTAGCATTCTTATCAAAGTCCAAAGCAATCAAAGCACCCAAAAAGACTGCATATCTATCAGAGATACCAAGTCTGGAGGAATCTGACAAGGAAGAAGGATCAGAAGATGATGAAGATATCAAGATAATGGTTGAGAAGCTAGCTTTGCTGACAAATACTTTCAACAAGAGGTATGGGAAGGGTAGATTTCAAGGAAATTATAAGAGAGTTGGGAGTTCAGATTATAAGAAGAAAGAAGACAGAGAAGAAAATAAGATTGAAAAGAGAGTAGAGAGAAGTGAAGAAAACAAAGAAGAGAAGGAAGAGAGAAAAGAAAAGAATCTGTGTTTCAAGTGTGGAAAATCTGGCCACTATGCCAAGGATTGCAGAGTTAAAGTTGTGAAAGATTATGAATACTACACCAAGAAGGCTCAGCTTGCAAAGAAAAGAGATGATAAAATTGCGTTATTGGCTGAACAGGAGAATTGGCTATACTACACTTCTGATGAAGATGATCATATCAACTTTCCACATATGCAAAGCTATATGGCAAAAATGAGGAATGGGGATGATTCTGATTTTGAAGATGCTGATTCTGAGTCATCTGTTGAGGTACATTCTTCACTTGAAATAGAGTTAATGACACAGATTGGTGAAATGAAAACTGAATTTGCTAATCTAAGAAAACAGATAAAAGGAGAAAGAAATTTGGTTAACAAGTTCAGAATTGAAAAAGAAGTAATAAAAGAACAATATGAAGAATCTGAGACTGAGAAACAGAAAGTTAAAGATGAAAATTCTGAATTATTGAAAAAGATCTCTGAACTAAAAGTTGAGTTTTCAAAGATAAAGGATGAAAAAGGTGATTTACAAATAAAATTTGATATGTTATTTGAGGAAAGAAAGAATTTATACACTAAAATCAAAGAATTGGAAGATCTGAATTTGAAAAGGGGTCAGACTCAGCAAACATTAAATCTTTTAATAAGCAATGTTAAAGATACAAGATTTTACAACCCAAAGAAGGGATTGGGATTGGAAGAAAATGTCACTTTAAAAAGAGCCCCAATCAAATTGAATGATGTTGAAAAACTTCAAGTTCCAAAGCCAAAAATCCCATAAATTGTTGAAGTTTTCATAAGACCTGCTAGTTCTATAACAAGTTCTGACAATTTGCAAAGACCAAACTCTAAAAAGTCAAATGAGAAAATTTCTGAGTCCAAAACAGAAAAGTCAGTGGTTTCAGAAGAAAAGGTTAAGAAAGAAGTTTCTAAACCAACAGATGAGAAGCCAAAATACAATGATACTAAATTCAAGTAGGATTCTTTAAATGACAGCTACAAAAATAAAAAAACCAAGTTTTTCATATCATGACATTGAGAACATATTTGACACAAGTAAAGATTCTGAAACAGTTAATCAGAAGTCTGAAACTTCTAGTCAGAATTCTGAATTTTGTAATCATAACTCTGAGTCTAAAGATCAGACATCTGAGTCTGTAAATCAGAACTCTGACTCAGGTAGTCAGAAGTCTGAGTCAACTGGATTCTCTGAAACAAAGTCTGATGAATTTTTAGAACTTGAAAAGAGGTTTAATCTTGTGAGTCAAGAACTTGAGGACTTAAGGAAAGCTTATGATGAACATGAAAATGATTACTGTGAGGTGGATATTAAACTTGAAGAAGCTTTGAAAGAAAAGAATATTTTTATTCAGAAAATAACAGAGCTTGAAAAACTGAAGACTGAGTATGATCTTTTTAAAATTAATGCTCTAAAAGAAAATGATAAATTCTTTAATGAATCAAGTACATATGAAAAAGGTGAATCATCTAATTCTTCTAACAAAAAGGAGTTGAATTTTTCAGAAAAAGAAGAAAGCAAAAGGAATGATGGTGTGAAAAGAATTTCTGAGATGAATGAAGAGGTTCCTGCAATTGTACCAAAAGCACATAGTTATTGTGATAAATGTACTTGTACTTTGAAAAACAGCAATAAAAATGAAAAAGCTTATGGTACAGATCTGTTATTACTTGCAAAGAAAAATCTTAGTTGTGTTCAATGTATATGTGTTTCTTTTCAATATTCTCAGAAATGTCCAATCACAATAACATCTGTTTCTTTCATAAGAAAAGATATTCAGAAAACAGAAAAGAAGAATGTTTCTGTTCCTCAGAATACAGAAAAGAAGAAAGTTTCTGTTCCTCAGACTCAGAAGAAAGAATAGATAAAAGAAAAGAAAGTTGAAAATATTGCAAAATCAAAAGTTACAACTTTCAAAAAGAAATTGAACAAGTTTGTAAGCAGAAAATGTTCTGACTTCATAAAAGTTCAAGGAAAGTGGTGTTTGAAGAAAGATTTTGAGTGGAAAGTAAAAGGTACTAATGTTAAATCCAATGACAAAGCTAACAAAGATGGACCCATTCCAAAATGGGTACCTAAAACTAACTGATCTTTTTGCAGGGCTGTCATGTGTGGTTTTTAGATTCAGGAGCTTCAAGACACATGACAGGTCAGAAGTCTTTTCTATCAAACTTCACAGAAAAGGCTGGAGGAGCAGTAAACTTTGGAAATAATAGCACAGGACAAGTCAAAGGTTATGGGGATTTAACTAAAGGGGATCTGACTATCCAAAAGGTTTTCTATGTTGAAGGATTACAACATAATCTTTTCAGCATAAGTCAGTTTTTAGACAGTCTTTGTCAAATCAAGTTTCAAATAAAAGGTTGCATGATTTTAACTGAAAATGATGTTAAAGTCTTCTGGGCCAAAAGACATATGGACTTATTTGTGGTTAATTTTTCAAAATTGAAAACATTAAATACAGTTTGTCTTTTATCAAACTCAACTGCAAATGAATGCTGGCTTTGGCACAGAAGATGTTCTCATCTGAATTTCAAAGATCTTAATAATCTTGTTGCAAAACATCTGGTTAAAGGTTTACCAAAGATTAAATCTGAAAAAGAATCGTTATGCTCAGCTTGTGAAATGGGCAAGATGAAAAAGAGTTCTCACAAATTAAAAATGGACTCATCTTGCAAAGCACCATTAGAAATGATTCATACTGATCTTTGTGGTCCTATTTCAGTTCAGTCTATGTGAGGAAAGAAATATATATTTGTGATTGGTGATGAATACTCCAGATACACATGGGTTGAATTCCTAAGAGTCAAGTCAGAAGCTGCTACAACACTGATAAACTTTATCAAGAGGATTCAAGTTCTCTTACAACTCCCAGTTCAGAAAATCAGAAGTGATAATGGAACAGAGTTCAGAAATGAGACTCTTCAGAATTTTTTAGAAAGTTCTGGGATTTCTCACAATTTTTCAGCTGTCAGAACTCCTCAACAAAATGGTGTTGTTGAAAGGAAAAACAGAATTCTAGTTGAAGCTGCAAGAACAATGCTGGCTTATTCAAATCTTCCTACCTTCCTATGGGCTGAAGCAATTGCAACTGCTTGTTTTACACAGAATAGAACTTTAATCAATAAAAGATTAAATAAGACTGCTTATGAACTGATAAATAAAAGAAAACCATTAATCAAATTCTTTCATGTTTTTGGTTGCAGGTGCTATGTCCTTAAAGACAGAGAAAATCTTGCCAAATTTGATAAAAAGGCAGATGAAGGATACTTTGTTGGGTATTCTTTAACTTCCAAAGCATTCGGAATCTACAATAGAAGAACCAAGAGGATGATGGAAAGCATAAATGTAACTTTTGATGAAGCCAGAATGAGGACTTATGAACAAGACAGTTCAGAACTCATGCAGAACAAGACAAAAATGACTTATGATACAAATTCTAATCCTATTTGTTCAGAACTCAATTTACTGTTTAAGGATGCTTTTATTGAACTAATTTCTGATTCTTATGCAGAATATGAAAACCCAAAGATGGTCAAAGAGATGAAAAATAAGACTCCAGAAATAGTTCAATCAACTGTAATTTCTGACAAAGGTCCATCAGAGGAATGTCCAAATCTAATAAATACAAGTGGTGAAATTTCTGAACCTTGTAATCAGAATTCTGATTCTTGTACTCAGAACTCTGAACAAGTCACTCAGAATTCTGACTTCATTGCTCAGAACCCAAACTTGGATGCAACTCCTACTCATACAACAGAACAAGGGGACAGTTCAGAATTACAAGCAATCATTGATGAGAATGATGCAAACAACAATTATTCAGAGATTGATGTACTCCCTAGTGAAAATAAAGGGACTAAAAATCATCGTATTCATCAAGTAATAGGTGATCCATCAGCAGGAGTAAAGACTAGATCAGCTACAACAAATGAAGCAATGTTTGTTGGTTTCTTAAGTGTGATTGAACCAAAGAAAGCTAATGAAGCCCTAGAGGATCCAGACTGGATTTCAGCAATGCAAGAGGAATTGCTACAATTTGAAAGAAATAAAGTTTGGAGACTCATTCCAAAGCCTGAAGGTAAATCTATTATTGGAACTAAATGGGTGTTCAGAAACAAAAAGGATGAATCAGGTGTTGTCATCAGAAACAAGGCAAGATTGGTTGCTAAGGGATACTGTCAACAAGAGGGAATTGATTATGATGAGACATTTGCACCAGTGGCAAGAATAGAGGCAATCAGAATATTTTTGGCCTATGCTGCACACAAGAACTTCAAGGTGTATCAGATGGATGTCAAATCAGCCTTTCTAAATGGCAAACTTAATGAAGAGGTGTATGTCCATCAACCTGAAGGTTTTGTTGATCCAGAATTCCCTGATCATGTTTATATTTTAGACAAAGCTTTATATGGTCTAAAACAAGCACCACGAGCCTGGTATGACACTCTTACTAAACACTTGTTAGGTTCAGGGTTCAAGAAAGGTAAGATTGACACAACTTTGTTTTTAAAGAAACAGGGTGATGATTTAATTCTGATTCAGATTTATGTTGATGACATAATATTTGGTTCTACCAGTGCAGAATTATGTGATAATTTTTCAAAAGTCATGTCATCTGAATTTGAAATGAGCATGATGGGTGAGCTGAATTTTTTTCTTGGTCTTCAAGTCAAACAATTACCAAAAGGTATTTTTATAAATCAAGGAAAATATGTCAGACATTCTGAAAAAGTTCAAAATGTCTGATTGTGCTTCTATGAGAACACCTATGGCAACTAACATAAAGTTAGATGCTGATCTCAAAGGTGTTTCAGCAGATATCAAACTCTATAGAGGTATGATTGGATCATTACTTTATCTGACTGCAAGTAGACCAGATATCATGTTTTCTACCTGTTTCTGTGCTAGATTTCAATCTAACCCAAAAGAATCACATATGTTGGCTGTCAAAAGGATTTTAAGATATCTAAAAGGATCACCTGATCTAGGTTTATGGTATCCAAAAGAAACTGATTTCAAATTGACTGCTTTCACTGATGCTGATCATGCAGGAAGTAGGTTGGACAGAAAGAGTACATCTGGTGCTTGTCACTTTTTGGGAGATAAAATAGTGAGTTGGGCATCAAAGAAACAGAATTGTGTGTCCACTTCAACTGCTGAAGCAGAGTATGTTGCTGCTGCTGCTTCATGCTCTCAAACCTTGTGGATGAGAACACAACTCATGGACTATGGATATCAACTCAACAAAATTCCTATCTATTGTGACTCAGAAAGTGCAATTGCCATTACTCAGAATCCTGTTCAACATTCAAAGACTAAGCATATAGATGTGAGGTATCATTTTATAAAGGACTATGTGGAAAAAGGAACTATCGAGATGCACTTTGTGCATACAAAGTATCAATTGGCTGATTTGTTCACAAAGCCTCTTGATCACAAAAGGTTCTATTTTCTCATATGTAAAATAGGAATGCTTAATCTGACAAATTGAAAATATTTGTGTTTCTTAAAAATGATAAATTTTTCTAAGTAAATTTATTTGAGTAGTGTACTCAGAACTCTGAGTCTTAAGTTCAGAACTTCTGAGCCTTGAGATCAGATCCTCTGACTCTTCAGATCAGAACTTCTGATTCTTGAGTTCAAAGACTCTGAGTCAATACTTCAGAAATCTATCTTTCAAGAATTTTTTTAGAAATACAAATACTTCAAATATGTGGATTATTTCTTTTCTATTATCTCTTTAACTCATCTTTATGTATCATAAATAATCAAATGCATGCTCAAGTCAAGGGGGAGCATCAAAATATTTTGAAAATCATTTTATGATGCTTAAAAGGTTTGTTTTCATTTCTTATCTCTGATCATTCTAAGAATAACAAGCTTTTAATGATAAATTTTTTTTCTTCTTGTTCAAACTATATCTGAATTTCAAACATTTTCATATTCAGATATAAGATTTTAAATCTTTTTTAATCATCATAATATGAACAAAATTTTGATGATAAAATGTGTTTCTATCTGTTCAAACCTCTTCTGAATAATCAAAATGTTTTATATTTGTCAGAAGTTGATTTTTAAATAAAATTTTGGTTACAAGGCAAAATTCTTCTGAATCATGGACTCAGAACTCTGAGTAGAACAATCAGATATCTGATAAAGGAAAGTCAAAACATATGAGCGTGTTATTCAGATCTTTGACTTGAGTCAAAATTCTATCCACTAACACGTGTCAATTTCATATTTGTTTGATTATGCCACGCATTTCATTTAAATCCTTTGTGGCATTTCAAATGTGTTGACTCCGTTATAACATTGATTTCTCTTTTCCGTCAAACCTTTCAACTTCGCGGATTTTAAATAGGTCTTAAAATCCCTATTTCAAATTTTTTCAAATTCCAGAGCGAAAAGTGAGATACGAATCAAATCCAAAGTTCTTTGAGTTTGTTTTCTTCTTAAATCATGTCTGGAATACGAAGGAGTGGTCAAATTTCTCTACATTCTACAAAATCGATAATGGATTCATCTGATTCGGAAAATGATGAAGTACAGAATAGAGCTTTAGAGGAAGGGGCAATAAGAAATGATGAAGAAGATGAACAAATGGATGAATCTGAAGGAAATGCAGATGAGGTAAACATTAATATTGAACATGAACAGAGTGCTGCAGGTTCTATTATGTCAGATAGACCTATTTTAGTGGAAAGAGTTGTTCCTGAGAGTGAATGGCTGAAATTATCTGAAAATAACTGTGTTATCTTATTTGAGGAAAGTCGATTTAAGCCTGAACACAGAATTATCATGGAGTTATTCAAACATCATCCGTACAGAAAATGGTTTACACGGAGTAAAAATGTTCCTGTTCAGTACATACAACAATGGTGGAAACATCTTAGGTTAGAGGATAATAAATTTGTGTCTGAATTTGGAGGAGTGACTTTTGCCCTATCCATCCCTGCATTAAGACAAATGTTGAATCTACCAGAAAAAGATGATATACAAAGAAGAACAAATTTTGAAGACTCACCCCTAACAGAGGAATTAATAGCTGAATTTATGAAATTGGGATACAATGAAGGATTGAGGACTCTTAGTTTGTTCAGAAGAAACAAATTACCACCTATTTGGGCTTGCTTCTTTCATGTGGTAAATAAATGTTTGTCAGGGAAGAATAGTTCTGCTGATCAAGGTTCTAAACAAATTCTTCAGATCTTTCAGGGCTTAGTGAAGAATAGGCATTATGACTATACTTTAATACTTTGGGAAGACATGAAGAATACATTTGAGAAGAATCAGAAAGCAATTCGGAGGAAAACAAAGGATGCTTCACTGACATACATTCCTTATATAAGGTACTGGCAAATTGTTATTTGGTATGCCATGTAGGAAAACAGAACAATCTCAAGAAGAACAAATGAAGAGCATGGTCCCACATTTTATTTGGGTAAGATGACCTCAGTAACAAGACTTGAAAACTATCCCAAACATAAACTGTTGCCAAAATCACTTAGGAATTATATTCCAAGGGAGAGTGAGATTTTAAAAGCTTATTGCACCTCTATGGGAATTGAATTACCTCAAATCCCTACCCAAGAGGACCAACCTGAGAAGAGAGGTGAGGGGTCTAGTCGAACTAGAGAGGGGGAGGATGTTACGATGGGTGAACATTCTGAGAGACTTGAGGGGGAAAATTCTGAGAGCTTGGTTAGACTCAGTGAGGAAAAATAGAATGAGAGTGGTGAGGATGAGAGATTGTCAACAGAGGTTCAAACAGAAAGAGATGCCTCTGAACCAGCTAATCTTGACCAGGTAACCACAACTGCTATTGGTTCACAATTCTTGGTGTCCAATATTGAAACAAACACCATGGACCTAGTGGTGGATCTTGAACAACCCATCCATACCCACTCAGAAGCATTTCAACATGCTACTGTTTCACAAAATTCAGGGGAACCATCCCAAACTCATTTGGAGGGAGGTGATAAATCCCAACCTATTTTTCAACACATTGAGTCTGAATATCACAGTCCTATTCATATTGAGCCTGAAATTCCTTCTCACACTTGCACAAATCAGGAGTTTCGTATTCCTGAAACAACATTCATAGACATACCTAATGATGGGTGTCGAGGATTGGATGGAAGTCCTGGTGAGGTGAACATTACAAAAGCCTCATTCAAACGTGCATCTGCTGTACAAGATGACTTTGTGTTATCTAGAGGCCATGAGCCCTCTGGGCACATGAAAACTGGACCATCTGTTGGTTCAGGTTCACTGTTAGAAACTTCTGAATTTGAAAAGATTCAGAAACAAAACAAGGAGATGGGGGAAAAAGTATAAAATTTGGAGAAGATGGTGGAGGATTTGAATGATGAAGTGTCAGATTTGAAAGTTGTGTTGGAGAAAAAGTTGATTTCTATTGAAACCAAAGTAGATGATGTAAAGAAATCCTTGGATTCTCACAAAAAGGAGATCATGGATATAATGTCTGGTTTTCAAAAAGATATGTTAAAACAAATGCAAGGTATGCAGGAATCTATACTGAAAGCACTGAGTGTATCAATGGCTTCTACTTCAAAGCCTCTTGAGCCTGTTCCTGTTGCAGAAGCTGAACCTGAAGGTACTTCCAATCAGAACTTGAAGAGGAAGTTTGATGATAATGAACCTCATGATCATAAAAAGGGGGAGAAAAGACAGAGGTTAAGTTCTGATGATGACATTGGCATAGAAGATTTTGAGATAACAGATATGCACTTAGCCAGTACAAAAAGTTCAGAAGATCATACACAAGAAAATTTAAAGGAAATGATTCAGATAGTTCATATTGATAGCTCAGATACAGAAGAAATGGAGTTGGGGAGTATTGATGGTAATGACACAGATAAAACAGAGGAATTAAACTTGGATACAGAAATGGAAGGAAATTCTGTTGAAACTGAAACTGTTGAAGAATCTGTATTAAGATCAGAAGAAACAGTGGAAAGTGCAGTGGTAAACAGGTATACAGATATCATTGTTTATAACAAAAGAAGGATAAGTGAAGAATTGATAAGTACTGAATCAGAAGAAAGGAGGTTAAGTGAAGAGTTGATCAGAAGGATGCATAATAATTTAGTCAGAGCTTTGAATGTTCAAAAAGTTCAGCAAGGAATAAAAATGGTAAGACCTATTGATCTAATGGGAGAAGAAGACAGAACTATGAATTATACTCAGGATTTTGAAGATGAGTTTAGATTTAACTTTTGTGATGAGTTAAATACAGAAGAAGAGTATGTGAAAGTGAAAGACTACTTTATGCCTTCTGAGTATGTATTCAGAAAACCAATTGAGATCCCAAAGATTACCTTGCAGAGACTAGAAGAACCTGTATGTGATTTCATCCTAGAGTTAAGTGATGTGCCATTAGCCAGACAATTTCATGATGATATTTTTCCTGAGGAAATATATGATAATCTCTACTACACAGAAGGAGAGTATGAGCTTTTGGAAAGTAACATTGATGGTTTTATGGATGACAAAGCTCAGATAGTCTACTCAGAAGCTTCTAACAGATTCAGAGTTCCTGACTAAAGACTGCATATCCAGAAAAGAATTGAGAAAGTTTTGATGTTTCAACAAGAAGAATTCAGTGGGTTAATGTTTGTTAGAATGGAAGTGCTGAAAGAAAGAAATACAAAGGTTTCCATGTCTACTTTTGATTTTCACAGATTGACTCTTGATGATCAGATCTTTCTAGTCAAGTTCTTTGCCAGTACTGAAGAAGCCTTAATGGAAATTGAATGCAGAAGACTTCTGGGTATCTATGTCAGAAATATACACTTGTATGATTTCCAATTAGCCATTGAAGGAAGAAAAGAGAAGTGTAATCTAAGTTCTCCCACAAAGAAAACAGAAACTGGTATATATCTGAAGGGATTTGTGAATGAAGGAATGGAGACAGAAGGGTTTACATATACAGTTCACGGAAGGCTTGAAATGTTCAGATTAAAAGAGTTGGTGAAGTACAGTGATGCAACTTTAAATTGGTTATTGATTGAAATGGAAGTAAGTGTGGAAACTGAAAGAAAGAGTTTAAAGAAGAGATGTATGAACTCTGTGAAGAGAAGGTTGGATCTTAGAAGAAAAATCAGAAACTGTAGTGAATGGTTGTTATCTGAGGTGAATCCCAAAAAGATTCTACATAATGACTTTGTGTTTCCTGTTGAGTATGAAGTGAATGAAATTTTGTCAGATGAAGGTGAAGAAGTTCAGGACACAACACCTCAGAATGTGCAGATAACTAGTTTTGATCAAGCTGAACAGTCTGAACCCAAAGAAGATGAAATATCCATTGATCTAAATGGATACTTTCTTGAATTTGATCTGCCTGAGTTCTTCAAACCAAAAGAAGTACAATTCTTGGATGTGTATTATGATAGACCTAAGGAGACTCAGATCTGGTTGGCTAAAAAATCAAGATGTCTTGGCAAAACAAAGCAAGCTGTTTACTCAGATTTTCTGATCACTGGAATCAGAGAATTGAAGGTTAAGAAATTCAAAAAGTTGGAGTATTTATCTTTTGAAGTTCTGAGAGAGGATGGCAAGGTATATTATTTCACTGATGCAGATTTTGAGAAGTTATCAGTGGTTGACTTCTATAGATTACACAGTTTCTATGCTTCAAAGAGTCAAGGAAAGACATAAATGAAAGGAAGACTAGAAGTGTGGTGATTGAGGCTATGTTTTACATCTTGAGGTGGCATTGTTATACAGATTTTCAAATTGCTCTGTATCTACAAAGGCCATGTTTTTATCTGGCAAATCCAACATAGAGCATGATCAGAAAAAGGTGTTAAAGACTGGAAGTGTTCTCAAACATTCAGATTTGGGAGTCTTTTTGAAAAACAAGAGTGGTAAGATTTTCTTCAGAGCAAAGGAAACTGCAAAATATTGTTCTGGAACTTTAAGGATCATAAAGCACAATTTGGAGAAAAAGATGCTGAAAGTGAAGGAAGCAAACATAACTCAAGAAGTAACCAATCAGCGAGTTGAAATTATTCAAGAAATCATTGTCAAAATTGATAAGAGGCTTAATCTGAGAAATGTGCTACTTCAGAAAATTGTTCCTGCTCTGAAAGAACTGGATGATGCAAAGTTTAAGTTTATTTGACAAAAAGGGGGAGATTGTTAGATCTGAAGTTTTGTCAATAAACCAAGTGTTAAAGATCTGATAAGAAGACTCAGATGTTCTGAGTAGAGAAGTCAGAGGTCTGAGAAGAGAAGTCAGATGTCTGAGATAAAGAGTCAGAAGATCTGAGAAGCGTTATCAGAAGAATGTTCAGAAGTTCTGAACTAACCTGTTCAGAACTTATGACGAGATACTTTACTTAGTATTTTGTAAACTAACTAGGACACGTGTTATGTTCTTATTAGTCTTTCTTATTTGTACTGTAGCTTTAATATTTCCGTTGCAGTTTAAATAGTAGTTAGCACTACGTTGCTAACTGATTGATTTTCTCGAAATTCTTGTATTCATTCTTTGTAATCTTTGAGATTCTCTCTCTCTTAGATCTTTATTTCTGTTCATCGTTGAATACAATTGGGCTTGATCATACAACTTCTCAATTACTGCTTTCTATATTGATTGTAAGATAAGATCCTGTACTTGCAGACCGCCCTCGTATCCATCACAGACGATGACTTGACATTGGATTCTGTTGAAAAATAAAGAAGAAAGGAGCATCGTAAGATTGGAATAATAGAAAGTCTAAAGTCGAGCAGAAGAAATATGGTACTGTTTGGGTAAAATTTCACCAGTCTCGACCACGACCAACGCAAGGAAAACATTTATTACACTTTTCCAAAATAAGGTTAAATCATAAGCACTTTTGACCAAAGTTGAAATCGAAAGTTATCCACCTCACGACACTCGACCATGTCGTCGTCTAGCTCACACGACCGTCGTATGGAACCTTGCGACTTCGACCGACTAAACGTGCGATATTATTGTTACGTTTTCAGTGTTTAATGCAGGATCAATCTCATTAATGATCAACGGACATAACCGACAGAGGTAATTATGAGCATTAAAACTCAGCAGCCATTACGACAGTTATCGGAGGACTTTATGGAAACATTTAAGACATTCGAAAATTATAAAATGCAACGGCAATCACCATTTGCGCATCTTTGACATCTTAGCACAACTGAACTCTCAAGAACACTCGAAGCAAAGAATTCTCTCTCAGAACATCGCTCACGACGCACGACTCACACACACGACACTTAGTTTTTTCACACGACGCACCCGTTTTTTACATTCGATACACTTGTTACTTTAAATTTAAAGTCTTTCTTTCATTTGTATTGTAATCCCTGTACGATCGACACCCGAAAGATAAGGACATCGCCCCTGTTTGGCGACCATAGTGCAGCGAAGACCCTTAAAGTCTTCCGCAGGTTTTTTCGTCATTTACGTTTTTCCCGCGTCACCAAAATCTTTGTCTTATTTACTTTTTCTGTCTTTGTCGCACGGTTTGTCGCAAGATTCCTATCTTTAGTTGTTAAGCTCCACAATCAACCTTAAGTTATCCTTCTAGACGATTTTTGGCATTTACAGTTTGGCGCCCAACGTGGGGCCCATCTAGAGAAAATCTTCGACAAAGGTGCGCCTTACTAGTGGTTTCTTGGAGTTTCCTCCTTTCTCTGTTTCTGGAAAATGGCAGGTAATGGAAACACAGAGCAAGTCATCGCCCAGATGCATTGGGAACTTGAGAATGCACATAGACAAATCGATGCAGTTGCTGATCAAAGTCGAAGGGCAGCCCAAGAGATCGTGCGACTGAGAAATCCATTTGGACCGCAGAACGGTCCTAGACCATTCGTTCAGAATCCAGGTCCAGGATCGTTCGGTCAGAATCCAGGATCCGCTCCCTTCACCCAGAACCCAAGTTCGGTCCCGTTCGTTCAGAATCCAGGTGCAGGACCATTCGGTCAGAGTCAGTAGCAAATTCTGTTTGGTTAGAGTCAGCAACAAGTTCCGTTCGGTCAGAACCAACAATCGGGATCGTTCATCCCAAATCCCCAGTTCGGGTCAGTTCCTCCTCAGCATCTGAGACCTACGCCCATGAATAATGGGTCCCAGCCATACTTTGTCCCTTTTAATGGGGACGCCAATGGCTCGTCATATGGAAATGGCACCAGTTTCGGGGATTAACCCTCCAACCAGTGCGAATCGTGATCCTAACGACCCCGTCCCTCAGCGGTTGAAGATGCTGGAGGACTAGAATGAGCGTGTCCTATCATTGCTCGCTAAGCTGCCGGGGGCAGCCGTGCCCGTCGATGTCGAGCCTTGTTCGGGGTACCAGGCATCGCCTTTCATCGACACGATCGCAACAGTCGACGTCCCAAAAAAGTATAATATCCCCTCTTTCACTCCTAAGTATTCGGGGATAACCGATCCAATGGAGCACATCGCCCAATATAAGCAGCTAATGTGGATGGTCTCGATCCCACATATGTATCAAGAAGTTTGCATGTGCAAGAGTTTCAGGTCGACCCTCACAGGTCCTGCCCTCCAATGGTTGATTAACCTCAAACCCAAATCCATCGGGTCATTCGCTGAGTTAGTCAACCAACTCTCCCAGAAATTCGTCAGTAGTCGCAAGATGGAGAAGCAGACCAGCGATTTGTACTATGTCGTACAAAAGGCTGGAGAATCGATCCGGAGCTATTTCAATAGATTCAATGCAGAAATGATCAGTGTCCGTAATTGTGACATCAAAACCGCGATCGAAGCCTACAAGCGTGGTTTAGAAGACACATCGGGTTTATACACCGATCTGACCAAGTATCCCCCAGAGAATTTCGAAGATGTCCGAGCCAGAACCCTCGCTTATATGAGGGTAGAAGACGATGCAGCCTTTCGTCGTAAGCAAACCAACGACAAAAGGTCGTTAACTGTAAGGAAGCCAGAGTTTAAGACAAAGGAAGTACCAAAGCCAGAATCCACACGGCACATCTCGAACGTCCGATTCAAGACGAAAGCGGAGTCCAAGACCACAACCAAATTCCCTCAGTAACCCAAGATATCCTCCTACGGATTCAAAGGAACTACTAAGGACTTGGTCGAGGCTCTGAAGACCGTCCAGGCGACCATCCGCTGGCCAAAGAAGTCTGGCCAGGATGACGATAAGAAGGATAAATCGAAATGGTGCGACTTCCATGTCGACCATGGTCATACAACAGATGATTGCATAGCTCTCAAAAAGGAGCTAGCATATCACGTTTCGAAGGGAAATCTCAAATATATCATCGACGACGTCGTTACTCTAGCTAACGACGCTCTTTCGCCAACCCCCAAGCATGCAAAAGTCGTCAATTGCATCACTGGTGGTTCCGACGTGTGCGGTCTGACGTATTCCGCAGCCAAACATCACGCCAGCCAGGCACCCGACGATCGGCCTATCCCACGTTCATCAAGACCCAAAGGAGATCTGGAGTTAGAAGCCATGAAGATTTCATTCGACTAGGACGACCTCGGTGACTCGTATCAGAAGCATCTTGACGGGTTGATCATTCAACTCACGATTGGTAATTGTTTAACCCGACGAGTCTTGGTCGATGGAGGCAGTTCAGTGAACGTCATCTTCCTCGATACCATCAAAGCCATAGGAATCGATCGATCGGAAATCACCCGACATTCGACAACCTTGGTCGGTTTCAATGGAGAAGGGACAAGTGCCTTTGGAGAGATCACCTTGCCTGTCTATGCTGGAGGAATCAACAAGCAGACCATGATTAACATCATTGATTGCTCGTTGGCCTATAACACCATCTTAGGTCGACTGTGGATCCATGAAATGAAAGCCGTTCCCTCGACGTACCATCAGACCATGAAATTCCCTACACCGTTGGGAGTCCAGGAGATCAAAAGTGAGCCTAAAGTCACCCGTGACTGTTATAAGACCACCCTAAAGCCGTATAAGTATGTCGTCTAGCAGTTACGGGTCGAGGAAGCCGTCCTGGATCATAGTACATCTAACCAGAAGGTCTTGACAGGTTCGTCTCTCGATCCACGGCTTAAAAACAAGCTAATATCTTTCTTGCAGAAAAATGTCGATTGTTTTGTCCAGTCGCACGAATACAATCTCCTCAAGTAAGAGAAAATTCAAGAAGGTAAGCTTTCCACCAAGCGGGAAGGTCCTTGTCGTATCTCAGAAGTCGTGGGTAAAGATGTCTATCGGCCCCGAACCCTCAACAATCGAGGTAGCTCACGTAGCTGTAATGCAATACATCTGGAAAGGATCGCACGACATCGATTGCTAAGTCTACTATATGACTTTTGTTTCGCATGATCGCACAACATAAATGATCGGGTCTATGACTTGGTTATCCTTTCGCAGGAACACGTGATTCAAGCTCGTCGTACGATCTAGTTGTACGGTCATAAGGTCCAGCAACCCCACAATCTAAGTTTTTTAACTTAGAAGAACTTCATGTTCTGAATGAATGCTTCGATTGCATGTGCTTATGTTTACCAATGCAAATTAAAAGTATAAAAGTCTTACGACTTATGTTATAATCGTTGTATTACAGTGGATGTCTAAGTCGCACGTCTTCTTACTCATTTTTAATGAATTTTACAATTGATATCATATTTTCTTATGAAATGTAATGATACGCAAGTTCAAAAGAAAGATAAATTCATTTATCAAATTGTCGATTACATTAGACGACTCGACCACCAACGGTCGAGCGATAAAAGCAAAACTAAGAAAAATCTTCTAAGTCTGAAAAGGATCGTCTGTCACATCCTTGCCCGAGGCTTCACCCTGGAGACCCTTGTCCACCTCTTCATCCTCGACCTCCTTCTCATCATCCGAGTCAAGGTCTCTTTCAGATCCGACATCACTCAGGTAGAAGGCAAGCTCTTCCGCCGCCGAGGCGAGAGGATTTTTCCCCGACAGGTGTCGTCGCATGATAGCTGCCCGCGCAGTGAATCGGACAAAAGCGAAGATGGACTTAGCCTTGTCCTTCAGCTCCTTGACCTGCTTCTCTAGACCCTCCACCTTGGACTTGGACTCCTCGGCTTCTTTTCCCTTCATATCCAAGGATTCCTTCGTCCTGTCTAGCTCCTCCCTTTGGTCGTATATCAAAGACAGGGACTACTTTAGATGAGAGTTCACCTCATCCCTCGCGTGACCGATGGCTTCCAACTCGTTCAGAGGGTCGTCGATTCGTACCGACATAGCCTCTTCATGTTCCAGAGCAGACCTCTCCCTTTCCAACGCCGCGTCCTCTCTCTTAAGAGCATATGACACAAGACCTTCAATCTTCATTGTCTCGGCGTGCAGAGCGAAAGAAGACTAAAACGTCTGAAAAACGTAAGATACACATTAGTAAACATTCGAAGAAGTTAAGCAACGATAAAATAACACAAGTTTTAAAAGAAAAACTTACCAGAAACGCCAGTCCGGCAACATGGGACCCTGTATCTTCGATCGAGACCCCCCTGAAGCGCTCCCTGGAAGACGGGAGCTGAAATTTTCACAGATGAGGAAACAATTTCGTCCCGTCTAGGACATTGTCAGCCAAGAAGTCTGACGGCAACGTAAAATTGACCGTCGTGACTTCTTTCTCACCCTCTCCCGTCTTCACGCCCTTGCCCTTGTCGGTTGACGAAGGGGCCGACGTGGCAGTAGGGGATATCGACGATTTCGCCGGATGCACAGGACCAACGGGTGTTGCATCGATCGCGTCACAAGACGTCCTTGTCTTCTCGACGGATGCGACCAACGCCTTCGCCTTCTCAGGCGTGACGACTCTCGACGAGCTGCCCGTCTTCAAAGACGGTTCCCTCGGGACGGACGTCCTTGTCCTCTTCAAGACCCCCGACCCAGTTGTCGGGGCCTCTTTTCTCTTTAGGACTCCCGACCCAGTTGTCGGGGCCTCCGTCCTCTTTTCTCTCGCCTTACGAGCCAATTCGGCTTGGGCCGCCCTCTTGGCCATCGCAGACGACGTTTTTGGCTGGGATTCTTCTGTAAAATAAGAAAGGAAGAACGATTAAGCAACTGAAGTATTTGAAAGAGTAGGTTGAGCGGAGTAGGGTACACATAACAGTCATTTCTACCTCCTCTTATTTCTCCTCTTCCTCTTCTTTCTCCTCTTCCTCCTCTGTCTTCTCTTCCTCTTCATCTTCCTCTCGACTCTCCTGACGTCTCTCGCTCAAGAAGACTAAGTCGTCGTCTTCGTCTATCAGATAACGTGTGATGAACGATCGATCGTCAGTGTTGATCTCCAGGAACTTCTCTATCTTAGCCTTGGAGTCATCGTTGGGCTTCACCTTGTCAAAGTTGATGTCTGAAGATACATAAAGGAGAAGGTTAGACGAAAAGAAAATAAATAAATACAATAAAAGCGCTCGACCAAAGCTAAAACTCACCCGCCATGTTCCAACCGGACCTGATCCAGTCACTTTCGGGGTCCAGCGTCACTACCCGTACGAGTACGTACCTGGTCTTCCATTTGCGTTTCGTTGACCGCAGTCTTCAGAACTAGAGTACGACCGCCCTTGTGTTTCGAATACAAACTGTAGCGACGGTATGTATCCTTCTTGACCTGGTAAGCCGTCAACAAGTCTGTCACATTCATCGGCGACTCCCAATTTTAGGTAAGTTGCTCAATAACCTGGATAACACGCCAGAACTGGGGCATTAGTTGTCCTGGAGAAAGGTCGAACTCGCACATAAACGCCTTAGCTAAAGGCGAATATGGCAGTTGGAATCCTATCTTAAATGGGTACTCGTATATCACGACGTACCCCTCAGGACACATCTCCGGTCGAATCTGACCGGCCTTGCACACTGTAATCCCCGCAGGGATTTTGGCTAAACTTCTCAGGTCGTCGAGATCATCCTGAGTTCCAATTGTACTTTTAGGCTCTGTCGACATCGCTAACCCTGTGAACCAAGTTTGTCGATCTGAAAAACCACAGATATCCCAGTTTGTTCCTAGGTTTCCTAGCTATCGACTTACGACGCATGCAAAGACTAAGGAATCGTACCTTATATAGGCGCTCTAAAAACCTCAAATCCTAATCGAATAGATGATTCTTGCAGGTTTGGAAAGAATATCGAAAAAAGAACAGTAAGAAAATCAAGAAGAAATATCACTCTTAAAACTCTCTGCAAACGTAAAGTGGAAAAGATCGACCGTGGGTCCCTATTTATGGAATCGATCGTGTCAGGTCGAGTCCCTCGATGATCGACACGTGCCCTTACATTTTCGTATGCAGACACGGATCGTCGACACCTGGCGATGACAGCTGCTTAGCACGATCGTGCGTCATCGTGACGTCACGATCTTATCCCCTTTTTGACTTCTTCTTTAGTTAGAATTGAACCAATCCAGTTCCAAGGCAATTGAAGTGATTTTCGACACGTGTCACGACCCTAGACATCCGACTGACAAAATTTAAAACTCGAGTTTGCCACTCTATTTTTAAATTTTGGGGGCAAACTGTTTGGGTAAAATTTCACCAGTCTCGACCACGACCAACGCAAGGAAAACATTTATTACACTTTTCCATAATAAGGTTAAATCATAAGCACTTTTGACCAAAGTTGAAATAAAAAATTATCCACCTCACGACACTCGACCATGTCGTCGTCTAGCTCACACGACCGTCGTATGGAACCTTGCGACTTCGACCGACTAAACGTGCGATATTACTGTTACGTTTTTCACTGTTTAATGCAGGATCAATCTCATTAATGATCAACGGACATAACCGACAGAGGCAATTATGAGCATTAAAACCCAGCAGCCATTACGACAGTTATCGGAGGACTTTATGGAAACATCTAAGACATTCGAAGATTATAAAATGCAACGACAATCACCATTTGCGCATCTCTGACATTTTAGCACAACTGAACTCTCAAGAACACTCGAAGAATTGATGAAGAACCCTAGATGGAAACTCCAAAATCGACTCCTAGAACTTGAAATTCGTCCCTTGTTGTGGAAAATGGATCTTCCCAATCGTTCCCAATCGATTCCCCCCTTCAAATGATGGTTTTCTGCCAAATTTATACACCCCTAGGGCACGGTTTGGGGCGCGCGAAGATGCGTGCGGCTGAAGTAAACAGAACCTCCTGCGGCTCATGGCATGGGTTTACTCACCGGAGAAGTCGCGCTGGTAAGAAAACGACGTCGTGTTGCTGCTGAAAGTCGCGATGGAGAAAGAACTTGGATGGAAGCTTGCTGGGCTGGACGCTGCTTGTTTATTTTCTTGCTGGGCTGAACACAATTGGGCTTCCTTTTCTTTTCCCTTTTCTTGTCTTGTAACGTGAGTCTGCCAAAAACAACCCAATATTAATTATTATTATATTTTCTCTTTTTTTTTTCTTTTCTTTACCTACTTCACATACACACACACGACACAAACAAGATCATATAAGTTATATATTTCTTTTTCTTATAATCTAAGTCAACAATAAAATAAAACTTTGTTTTTGTTTTCTTTTTCAATTCAATTTAATCACAAATAATAAAATACTAAAGTTAACAAAATGGGGTATTTTAAGCATCTAACCAACAGTAAGTTTAGGGAAATTCGATATAAAAATGTATGTAAAAATGGCACTTATCAAATTCCCCCGCACTTAGATCATTGTCCGTCCTGTCGATGATTTAAGTTAGCATGTCGTGATAAAAACGGACCAAACGCGAATGTCAACACGTATAGCATATCATGAGATTGAGATTTGCAACCAAGCATCAAAATTTGAGCACACACAACCAACTAGACACAAGCTAATCACGAGAACTCTCACAAAAGGGAAATTAAAACAACACTCAATTCACTCCTTGGGGTTAAAGTATATCACTCAAACCGTGACTACACTAGCACACACTTACCATAGGCTTGAAAAGTCTCTCACCCTCCACTACTTGGATAACATACATGCAAATAAATCAAAAGGGCTTTTTACGAGTTGTAATGTAAAACAAGGCTTTGGGTAAGGTGGGATATATTTGGGAAGAGTGGCTAAGGACCATACACCAAATGGGAAACCCGGTTATTCAAGTATGAAACTTCCTTTCCACAAAGGGCTTTACATTTTTATCTTTGAAGCACACTTCCCTTTGGATGCTAGGGAATAAAGATGAAACTTTTATAATCAACCATATCATCATTTCCGTCATCTTTATTTATATATTGACGACTCATTTTTCTCATCGATTTTTTTTTCATTTTTCTTTCATTCTCTCTTTTTTTCATTTTCTTTCCCAACATATGAGTACTACTTCCGAACACATAGGGATACCGGAACTACTCCATTGGTGATTGGTCGGTGGGTCGTGTATGGATTGGTTCATTATGTGGGTGACAAAAGAAATAGGCCAAGGCTTAAATTGGTGTGCAAAATGGGTAGTAATAACACAAAGGTAGGTTAAAGACTAATGAGTTGACAAAATGAGCAAACGATGGCCTTTATCATATTTAGTAGCATGTAAATATCATGTAGTCTTAAGGAGAGACAAATCAAGTTCTAGAGGTGCATAACTAGGCATGACGCAATCACACAAGAAATGAATTAGAGACTATGTTGATCCAAACCCTCAGTGATTTGATAATGACCCTCTCTTAAATACTTAGTGAAAATTGTAAGTAAACAATATATTAGAGTTTCACTATCGCTGATAAGTACTAAGACCTTACAGTACCGCTGATAGGAACTCTCGCTCTTTAGATTAAACATTTAGCGAACACTGTTCACCATAATGCTCTGAGCCTGTTCAGTCCTTATGGTGATCGCTGATAAGTTAGTTGTTTACTTATGATCCCTGAAGACAAGTGTCACGTCAACATAGGTTCTACGCTGATGTCGAAGATCAAGCTCAAGAACCAGCGACAAGTCTCCTAATGAACTGATGCGGATCAGCGAAGACTCAGATTTGTCCACTCAACGTGAAGTATCAAGTACAAAACTTCAGCTATCGCTGAACTTTATCATTCGCTGATAAACAATGTTAAAGCTCTGATTCAACGAAAGCTGATCATGAAGTCCTCATTACAAAGTACTTTTGTCTTAACCACCCTTGCACGAATCCGAACGATATGTCAGAAAAGAACCTCTCTACTGTCTGAAATCGTACAACCACTTTGATACTACACTGTTCAAACATGCGGTTACTAAGGTTGTCTACAAAGGTCAATGACATACAACCAATGAGCTGCTGCCACGTGTAAAGTATAAACTGCCATGCATTAAATGCATGCAGTATATAAGAAGGACTCCAGCTTCATTTTTGAAGCACTCGAAAACTCTGGACGAGTCACTTGCTAACTCTGGTCAAGTCATCCTTCTTATCTTGAGATAGGTTATTATTAGTAATTTCCTTCTCTTTCTTAGTGAAAGAAAACTTAGTGTTCCAACTTGTTTAGATTTAGGTTTATCCTTAATCTTGTTCCGCAACAAGTTGTAAATTGTTAATGATTTATCAATAAACAATTTAGAAAAGTAAAATTTGCGTGTTTGTATTCAACACCCCCTTCTACAAACTTGTATAGCCCTTCGAGACCAACAAGTGGTATCAGAGCAGGTTTGTTTAATCTCATAAACAAGATCTGATCTATACTAAGATTTCTCTTCCTTGCTATTTCTTAAAATGGCTACCAACACAAACACAAACTATATTGACAACGGTTCTCTTGCAAAACCCCCTAGATTCTCCAGAGATAATTTTAATCTATGGAAAAATAAGATGATTCTCTTCTTAGAAGGTGTAGACCCTACTATGCCTTATTATCTTGAAAACGGTCCATATATTCTTGTAAGAATTGATGCTGCAGTTCCAGCCGCTGAGAATAGACCTGCTATTCCAGAAGCTGATTCCTAAGGAAATTCATATGTGGACTGATGAAGATAAGAAGAAAGTGGCTATCGACACCAAAGCCATATCCATACTCTCCATGGCTCTTCCTGACGAAGTCTACCATTCCGTCATGAACCTGAAAACCTCAAAAGCTATGTGGGACACAATCTGTGTTCAGTATGAAGGTACTTCTGAAGTCCAGGACTCTCGAAAGATCAACCTGGTAAGACAATACGAAAGCTTCATTTGTGGTAAGAATGAAACTCTCTCTGAAGTACACCAACGTTTTAACTGTTTAATAATAGATCTAAAAACTGTTGGTAAGGAATATTCAAACTTTGAAGTGCTGACAAAGTTCTTAAAATGTTTACCTGAAAACTGGGACAGTTATTCTATGTGTCTCAAGCTGTCAAAGGATCTAAAATCAATGACCCTTTCTACCTTATATGGCACGATGCTGAATCATGAGCAATCGAGTCATCTTAAGAAGAATCTTGTAAAAGATTCCAAAAGCACCACTATTGCTTTAATCTCAGAGGAACCTTCCACTCAGCGACCCTCGGTCACCATCACTGAGTTGGAGAGTAACTCTGAAAGGTCATTAGATTCTGACTCTTCATATCTTGATGAATCTTTGGCTCTCCTCACTAAAAAGTTCAGGAGATTCGCCAAAAAGAAAAATGTTCAGAAAGAATAAACCTCTTTCCATTAGTGACAAGCCAAGATCATTAGCTACTGTTGATAAGGCTACTGCTACTTGTTTTAACTGTGAAAAGATAGGACATTTCGCTAACGAGCTCAGGTCAAAGAAAGTCTCTAGACCCTCAGCTTTTCCCAAGAAAAACTTTATTCTATGAGTCCATAATCTTCAACACTTCAAGTAATTGTAACAAGATAAGGAAGGAGAGAACAATTTATTATTAGAAAAGTAAACTAATCTAGAGAGAGAACACAAAAGTGTTTAAGAGCTACATTGTGATTTATGAACTTGTTATTACAAACATACATGAAATGACCTATTTATAGTCCTTCCCCCTTGTTACAAAAAGTAAGCCCAAGCCCATTTACATGTCTAAGCCCATTAGGCCCAAATCCATTACTTTACAAAACTTTCTAATTAATTAGGACAACTTAATTGTCCTAACATTCTCCCCCTAAAGTTTTGGAAAGTAAAATCACTTTAAAGTCTTTAACTCCTCTCCCCCTTGATTTTCTTGAAAAACTTTAGCGGTGTATTCTTCAAAAGTAGGCTCGGCCCCCCCTTGAAAGTTGCTCTTATTCATCATATTTTCAACTTTGAAAAACCGGATCCAATGTACTCCATAACCCCGACTAAATGCACTAAAATCATCTTCAAAGTGTATGCATTTAGTGTAAAACAGACAATCCGTCGTTGGACCACGAGTTGAGTAAGAATTCGGCTTAAGAGCTTGGTCCGAATTTGCTCGAAGGAAGAACGGTAAAAACACGCGCTACTCGGTAGGGATTTCGAGGAATCGAACACAAATCGATGTCGTGGAGATGGATGTCTGACAAACGAAATATAGGAGTGATGCCACACGAGTTCCGTTAGCAAAGACCATGAATTTTGACGAATTTAACGGAATTTGGGCAAAAAATGTTAGAAAAACTAACTGATCACTAACGATTCCGTTAGCACTATTCATCATCACTTCCATCAAAACCCACGAACTATTGATATGTGGATTTTCATTTCACCAACTTTCATATTCAAAATAGCTTCCTTTTTGAATCAAAACACCATCAAAAATGATTTTTAGCTCATGCATCGTGATTAGAGGCTCCACTTTTTCACTATTCATTATCAAGAAAACCAACTTTTTGTTGGAATTGGCCTCCATTTTATTCCATTTCTTCACGTCAAATCTGCTCCATATTGGTTTCATAATGTTCACAAGTCACCAAAAAATGATTTCCCTGAAAAAGAAATCGCCATGCTACGTTACAAAACAGAAGCAACATTCACGCTTTTTCGGCGATCTAACAAAATTTTCCGGTGAAGCAACTACTTTTTCCGGCAAGGTCTTCTTCCAACAACCCAAAAATACGAATTCTTGCTGGAATTTCTCCCCAATTAATTTCTGGATAATTAAGGCATCATAACGAACAGATCTGAGGTGATTTGTTTTAGCCAAAAACGTTTTTCCGGCAACGTGAATTGCAGATTCCGGCGATATGGTGTTGTCGACTTTAAAAAATCGTAACTCACTTGTTTTTCAACCAAAAATCAGATCTGAAAGATGCTTTCTGCACTAAACTCGTAAACTAACAGATCTGAACCAAATTTTCAGCAAACGTTCGTCTGAAAAACGTTTTTCCGGCGAATCTCCGACGAACTTCGTTTTTCCGGCGAGCAAAGTTTCAGATCTCATATCTCCTTCATTTCTCGACGAATTTCGATTCTGAAAGATGTGGAATGCTCTAAATCCATAAACTAACTGATTTGTGATGATAACTCGATCAAGAACATGCAAGAACTTAAGATCAATCGATAAACACCGTTAAGAATCCATTTCGAATAGAAAAAATCGAATTCTATGATTCGTTGAAGAAATTTAGATCAGAATGATGTACACTCATCAAAATCAATAGAGAAACAGATATGAGTAGAAAGAATCGAAACATGCACCAAAAATCATCCGCATCTTAAGAATTCTCGCGAAGAACACCGAAAAACTCTCGAAATTTTCGAAAATCGTCAAAACTTGTCGAAATTCGATTCTAAAAATTGGAGATGATCTGGAATCGAATAACGAGCAAATCTTCAAGAGCATATGAGATTTGAGCAAACTTACATGTAGATCGGGCTAATTTACTTGAAATGTTGAGATCCGATGATCGTATCGAGAAAAAGATTCGTCGATTTGGTTCTGATACCAATTGTGAGTCCATGATCTTCAACACTTCAAGTAATTGTAACAAGATAAGGAAGGAGAGAACAATTTATTATTAGATAAGTAAACTAATCTAGAGAGAGAACACAAAAGTGTTTAAGAGATACATTGTGATTTATGAACTTGTTATTACAAACATACATGAAATGACCTATTTATAGTCCTTCCCCCTTGTTACAACAAGTAAGCCCAAGCCCATTTACATGTCTAAGCCTATTAGGCCCAAATCCAGTAATTTACAAAACTTTCTAATTAATTAGGACAACTTAAATGTCCTAACATATTCCCAGGAATAGAGATGACAAATACGCCAAGCTGAAAGAAAAGTATACGAAGCTGAAAAGCTTTAAGAAGAAAGGCAAAGGCCTGATGGCTGACTATGATTGGGCTAACTCTGATGAGGAAGAAACATCTGACTCTGAAGATGATGAAGCCAATCTCTGTCTTATGGCCAAGATTGAAGATCAGTAAGAAAGTTCAGACATTCCCTGCACTTCAACCTCTGCTACTCAGGTATCACCTTCCTTCTTTATTAATATTGCAAATATTGATGAAGCTGATAGTCTTCGAAAGATCGATCTCTTGACTAGAAGTTTATATGAAGCCATGAATGGGAAAACTGTGGTTGAAAATCAAAACCTTGATCTCGCTGAACAGCTTAAAAACTGTCACCTTCAAATAGAAAATCTTTCTAAAATTGAAGAAGATTTTAAAGATCAAGTTCACCTAAATCAGCTAGTCAAAATCGAACGCGAAGAAGCTATCGCTGCATTAAGAGCTGAAATAGCTACTGTAGATGGATGGTATAATTCCTCAACAAAGATCATTGAGATAATTAAGTCTCAGATTCCCCTGAGTGATAAACGTGGTCCTAGTTACAAAGCTGATACTCTAGAACCAACCACTGATCGTTCCATGCTCGTATTTGGAACGTTCGTATCCTCAGTCGCTGATACTTCATCCTCTCAGTGTTCCTCTTATAAACCGCCTATCCTGAGGAAATTCCTACCTCTGTCTCTAAAGATAAAGGTAAAGGAATTGCTTTTAACCAAAATCCTCAGAAAGTTGAATGCTTCTAAAGCTTTAGTGATTCATCCCTCTGGATCAAGGAATCAGATCTCTGGATCTACTCAGCGTGGATCTATTCAGCGATCTATTCCTAGACTCAGAGTGGATGTCTTTCGTAAGAAATCCGAAGAACTAAATGTTCCTCCCATTTCAAAAGCCAATAGCTTACTTGGTGCTGGTACTTCAAATTCAAAATCTAAAGCTCAGCATGCAAATGGTCCTAGAACTATTTTTAGTTATAGGAAATGTTATCACTGTGGACTTACTGATCATATTGCTAGTAAGTGTCCCACAGCCACCAAAGCTGAAAAGATAGCTAAGGTGAAGATCATTGCCCCCAAGGCAAAGAAGACCACTGAGGTTAAGAAATTAACCAAAGTGAAGACTGACAAAGCTGAATCTTCAAATGCTGCGAGGACTGCTGAACCTTCCATTCCAACTACTTCCACTGACAAACGTGTACACAAGGTTAAGTGGGTACCCAAGAAAAACTAATCTTCCTTTGTAATGCAGGTTAAGAAGGGTATCTGGTATCTCGATAGAGGATGCTCTAGACACATGACTGGAAAGAAAAGCCTGCTCGCTGAATACAAGGAAGAGAAGGGTCCCTCTGTGACTTTCGGTGGAAATGGAAAAGGACATACCCGAGGGTTTGGTGTACTCTCAAATGGTACAACAACCTTCAGAAGAGTCGCATATGTTGAAGGGCTGAAGCACAATCTTCTAAGCATCAATCAGCTTTGCGACATGGATAACAAGGTAATCTTTACCAAGGAATCCTGCTTTGTCGCTGACAAAAAGGAGAAGATAGCTCTCAACGGTTATCGTTTAGAAAATGTTTATGTAATAAACATGGACTCAACAACCACTGAGAACTCCTGTTTCTTCTCAAAAGCCTCATCTGATGTCAACTGGCTATGGCATAAGAGGCTCTCTCATCTAAACTTCAAGACACTGAACACTCTTTCTTCAAAAGAGTTAGTCACTGGTCTACCTCAACACTCATACGCCAAGGAGTCCTTATGTTCAGCGTGTGAAAGGCAAGCACACCAAAGAAAGCTTTAAATCAAAGTAAGTCTCCTCAGTGTCATCTCCTCTACAACTTCTCCATATGGATTTGTTTGGCCCTGTTAACAAACAATCCATGAAGAACTCATGGGTTATGTTTCTCCGTTCTAAGAGTGACACCCGTGAAGAACTCATCACCGTTGTTCGGAAGATGGAAACCCTGAACAACTTGACCGTTCGCTCAATAAGGGTATTTCTCACAACAGTTCTCTTGATTCCTTCTTTGAGAGTAAGGGTATTTCTCACAACCTTTCATCAGTGAGAACAACGCAACAAAACGGAGTCGCTGAAAGAAGAAATAGAACAATTATTGAAGCTACACGTTCAATGCTCAGCGATTCTCACCTGCCTACTCAGTTTTGGGTAGAAGTTGTCAACACTGCTTGTTTTACGCAAAACAGGTCGCTGATAGTCAAAAGATTTAATAAGACAGCCTATGAACTTTTTCATGGGAGAAAGCCTTCAATTAGCTTTCTTCACATATTTGGATGTCAGTGTTTCATACTGAATAACAGAGATGCCCTTGGAAAGTTTGATCCTAAGGCTGATCATGGAATCTTTCTTGGATATTCTTCAATCTCCAAAGCCTTCAGAGTCTTCAATCGAAGAAGACAAACTGTAGAAGAAACTATTCACGTCACGTTTGACGAATCCCATTCAGCGAACCCTAAACCGTCCGCTGATACTGAAGAACTGAATCAATGGATGTTTTCTCATCTTGGTGATTCAGAAGATATTCCCACTCCTCATACTCATACAGTTGAAGATGATAGTCCTACTATCATCCCAAATATGCAGAATAGTGAAGCTGAAACATCATGGGTCTCAGATGTTCCTTTAAACACTATACCTGCTTCTGAACCAAATGTCTCAGACATTCCATCTACTTCTCAGCAATCAGTGAATATAATGACATCTGCACCTACTCCTCTCTTGGCTGATATTCCAGAAGTTGCTGAAGCTTCATCTTCATCTCCTCCAGTTCAATTTGAGTCAGCGACTTATGCTCCTGCTCAGCGATGGACTGTAAATCACCCAATTGATCAAATTCTTGGTGATCCAAACGCTGGTGTTCAGACTCGACGAAGTGCAGGTAATATTTGTTTATTTGTTAACATTATTTCTCTGATTGAACCAAAGAAAATAGATGATGCCCTCAAAGATCCAAACTGGGTCAGCGCCATGCAAGAAGAGCTGACTGAATTCGAAAGAAACAAAGTTTGAAAACTTGTTCGAAGACCAACTGACAAGACAGTGATAGGCACTAAATGGGTCTATCGAAACAAGTTGGACGAACAAGGAACTGTAACCCGCAATAAGGCTCGACTTGTTGCTCAGGGATACAGACAAGAGGAAGGCATAGATTACGACGAAACATTTGCTCCAGTAGCAAGAATAGAATCTATTCGTCTATTCTTAGCATACACTGTACACAAAGACTTCAAAGTATATCAGATGGATGTTAAGTCAGCGTTTCTAAATGGAAAGCTGAATGAAGAAGTCTATGTGGAACAACCTCCAGGATTCTCAGATCCTAAGCATCCAGGTTATGTTTATAAACTGGATAAGACACTTTATGGCTTAAATCAAGCTCCTCGTGCATGGTATGACACTCTCTCTACTTATCTCCATATTGAAAAATTTGAGCGAGGTAAAATCGACAAAACTCTATTTTTCAGAATAGTGAAAGGTCATATCATTCTTGTTCAGATATATGTTGATGACATTATATTTGGTTCTACTAACCCTGACCTTTGTATTCGTTTCGCTGATAGAATGAAAGAAGGGTATAAAATGAGCATGATGGGTGAGCTAACATATTTCCTTGGTCTTCAGATAAAGCAAAATGGAAAAGGAACTTTCATTAATCAGGGAAAGTATGTTAAAGATATGCTGTAGAAATTCAATTTAACTCAGAGTTCAGCTATGAAAACCCATATGGCACCACCGCTGACACTAGACAAGGATTCTAATGGAATACCTGTTAATGTCACGCTGTACTGTGGGATGATCGGCTCTCTCTTGTATCTTACAGCTAGCCGACCCGATATTATGTACGCAACCTGTTTGTGTGCACGATATCAAGCTGAACCTAAGGAATCTCATATGATCGTTGTAAAGCAAATTTTCGAAACCTTAAGGGTACTATGAACCTAGGTCCTTGGTATCCCAAAGACTCAGGGTTTGATCTAATCGCCTATTCAGATAGTGATTTTGCAGGTTCAAATTGGATAGGAAAATCACCACAGGAGGCTGTCAGCTCCTGGGTGGAAAGCTGGTGAGTTGGACAAGTAAAAAGCAAAACTCAGTGTCCACCTCCACAGTGAAGCTGAATATGTAGCCGCTGGAAGCTGTTGTTCTCAGGTCTTATGGATGAGAAATCAATTACTAGACTATGACCTTCAGCTCTCGAAAATTCCAATCAATTGCGACAGCACAAGTGCCATCGCTATAGCCAACAATCCAGTGCTACACTAAAAGACGAAACACATCGAAATCATGTATCATTTTATCAGAGATCATGTGATGAATGGTGATATAGAACTTCACTTTATCCCAATTGATTATCAGTTAGCTGATCTGTTCACCAAACCTCCTGATGAGACAAGATTCAACTTTCTCATCAGCGAGCTTGGAATGCTGAACTTTGAAGAGTAAAATCTTCAGCGGTTCACATTTGATCAGCGATAGGATAAAATCAACTTGTATAAACCATTCTATCATTTTCTCTCTGAATAAACACGATTCGCTGATATCAAGGTATGTTTTCTCTCGCTAACAATCGCATGTAAATGCAAGATTTTAAGACAAATTGTGTCGCTGAATATCTCTTCCTTAATCAACGATACTTTGAAATTTCTAAAACCAACAATGATATTTCTATTCAGTGCTTCATGTTTTCAAAAGGGCCCCTGAGCTTTCAAAACCTCAGAGACATCCTAAAATATGAAAGGACATCCGTGACGTCATCGCAACGGATAAGCCCCGACACGTTCTTTTTCTGACACACGTTTGCACGTTTCGTTTACCTTCCAATCAAATGCAAACACGTGTCCGTTTCATGATGAAAATCTTTTGCCGCTCAAGATTTTCTCTCTCTCTAATCTCACTATATAAACACATTTTGGGTTTATATTTTTCCTTTACGCGAACAACTTCTTCCTCAAGAAAACTACTGTTGCATTTTTTGCTCTTAAGTTTTCAAGAACTGTTCATCTTCTTCTTCAACGAACCAGGTTAATATTTCTTTTATTTACCTGTTTCTTATACTTGTTAATGATTTTCTCATTGTTTTTACAAGATCAAACAAAAGAACCTTTTCAAAAATGAAATAATTTCTTTCATGGTTTTATGAACACAACCTTTCATGGTTGTTCTTCAAGTTTAATCGCAAATATCTTAAACTTGTTCTTCATACGTTTTTCCAGAATCCTAATCCTCAAAGGAAACTGGAAAACAAGATTTTTTTTGGGTTTGCATTTCTTTTTCAAAAACAAGAAAACCCTAATCTTCAATAAGACATTTTTGTCTGAATGAAATGGACAAAATTAGAACCATCTTATTGGAAAATCTGTCCACATTAAGATTATTCTTATTTGTTATATCTTTGGTTGAACTGATAATACAGAAATGGCATCTTCTGATATTCCTACTACTGAGAACACTGCTGCTGCTGAGGAACTGGAAATCATCAAGGCTCCTCAGGTCAAGTTCACTCTTGAGGAACTTGATTGGACAAAAACAAACAATCTCTATGCGCTTTTCAAGTTTCCTCCTCGAAAGCAAGTCACACATCTGAATGATGCTGTGAATTTCCTTAAAACCTGTTGCCTCTCTACAGCCCTGACCATAACACCCCCTGCACATCAGCTACTACTATCTCAGTTCTGGTATTCTGCCAGACACACTCAGCTCACATCGACCAAAGACCCCACGAAGAAAATCGATTGCATCCTCTGTGACACTGATTTTGGCACAATAAAAATCACCCCTGCCATTATCCGAAAAGCACTGAGCCTTCCCATCGCCACAAAAGAAAAACCCTTTGTTCCTCTCCCTGACCACAAGAAACATGCTGATAGGGAAGCCATCATTGCATTTTTCGATGCAATAGGTTATGTATGGGAAACTGGGAGGGACAAGAAGCCTGAGAAGAAGATGACCCTCATCAAGAAGTCAAAAATGCCCAGCGAGATGAACTTCATCAAGCAATGGGCTATGCATTGCTAAAAGGTCTTCATGTTGACTGGGCCTCGATAATCTACGATGATCTAGTGCTCAAAGTAGACTCTGCCGCTGACCGACCATCATGGGTTCCATATCCTAGATTCATCAGCGTCGTCTTCTAAACCGGCCTGAAGGACAACTACCCAAAAGTAGGAGACCTGAAACTCTCTCAGGTTGGCCCTAAAAGTACTCAACTTCAAGCCAGTGGAAAATGAGGTACGTCTCTCTACTCTCTTAACTATTATCAATCCTCCTTCTTCTACTTCTGTAGCTCATTCAGTGGAGAAACCCACCGCTGATACCCCAACTGCAACCTCCACTCCTTCTAGAAAAAGGAAACACTCTACTACCCAACATGGTTCCAAAAGGACTAAGAAAACCAAGGAGCAACCCCAGCAATATCATGTTGAAGACTCCTCTGCTTATCTTGAAGAGCTGATGGAAAGTTCAGCGGTACGCTCTGCCACAGCTGAACAAGCCACCCCTTCCATCCCAGCTTCAGCGTCTCTAAACGCTGAAGTTATAAACTTGGAATCGACCCAACCTCCTTCAGTCTCTCATAGGACTGAAGAAGTGATTCTTAGTGGATCCAACACTGAATCAGCTCCACAACCAACTTTCTCAACCTTCGCTTCTCTCTCTACTCCATTGGACTCTAATCCAGTTTTCACCACGATCACTGGAGCACCCGTCATTTTTCAAGAAGCTAAAGCTGATACTTTTCAAGGAATGATGGATGCAGGACCCGCAGGAATGTCTATGCGTACACGCACTCTAGCTGACGACATGGAACTTTTCTCAGGACACAGAGGTTTTGACGAATTCACCAACCCTCCTGCAGGTATACACCAACCCATATACACTGTAACTAAACCCCAAACTTCTGAGATTTTCTTTGTTCACAAGTACTTATCTATTACAGGTCCTAATTTGGGAGACATCAACGCCTCTCTGAAGAACCTGGATACAAAGCTGACGGGTCTCACCACTACTCTCTCAGACAACTCTTCAGCTGTAACAATCGCTGGAGAGAATATCAACAAGCTGACAACAGTGGTTGAACAGAAAGCCTCCAAAGCTGATTTGGAGAAGGTTGATGGTACTCTTGGTGATTTTGCCAATGTTCTTGCTGACATCTACACAGACTACACCTCTCTCAAAACAACAGTTCAATCCATGTCCAGCTAGGTCATAACGCTGAAGACATCGGTTGGAAATCTTCAGGGAGATATGTCTGCTGTAAAGACTGACGTGAGTTCAGTGAAGACGATGGTACGACAGATCCTGAATAACATGACCGCCCCTGCCCCTGCACCTTCGCATTTTACTCTGGCGGATCATGCTGAACTTTTCAAGATCACTCCTGCTATTACTGGCCTAGAAGACAGAGTAGCAGAGATTGAAAATTATATTGGGGTCCCTGGCCAAGAAGGTAGGGAACCAACACCATCTGCTGAGTCATCACATTCGTCCCCCACTCATCATGAGGAAAGGGGGGAGAAGAACTCTGAAGACCTTCCCCATGCTAAATCTATTGAGGGGGAGAAGACTGAAGACCTTTCCCTTACTGAAGAGGGGAAGAAGACACATGAAGAAACAACTGCTGAACCTCAGGGAGATGAAAACCCTGAGGGAACCGAGAAGCTTACCTCTGTATCTGAGGAGGAGCAACTCGAAGAAGCTGCTGAAGAATCTGAATCTGAAGCTGAAGATGAAGAAGCCGTCGACCTCTCTGATAATGAACCATCATCCAGTGATAAGGGTGATGATGACGATGATGATGATGATGATGACGACTCCTTTATCGTCAAGCCTGCTCAAAAGACTACAGCTCTTAAAGGGATCTTGATAAACGAACCTTCAGGGGAGCGGACCAAGACAAAGCCTGCAGCGTCTGAAGCTGAGAAAGGCAAAAACAAAGGCCTCGCTGAAGAAGACAATCTAACGATCTTGCTTCCAAAGCCAGTTTGTCAGGTACACTACCTTCTACTTCCTTACACTGCATCCCTCCTCTATCTATACACATTATCAGCTCTACTCTCCACAAAGCCTATACACTTAAACCATTTCTTTTTCTCTGTTCTACCCAAGTTCTTATTCGTATGATCGCTGTGTTTCAGCTAGTCCCCTCCCCTGCTTGAGGATATCGCTGAAGTTTCTACAGCTGCGACTTCACCAACAATAATCCCAACTGCCGCTGAAGAAATAATCCCAGTCTTGGATTTGATCTCTGAGACTGATGAACCTGAAGAACAGCTGCTCTCTCACAAAAACAGACCTTCCTTGGCTCCTCAAAAGCTGAGTGAAGAGGATCAAGAAAAGAGAGATGCAATGATCATGAGATTCGAAGATCAGCGAATCATTCTGAAGCGTGATCAACTTCCTTCTATTCCTCCAAAGTTCAGACTTTCACAAAATGAATACAAGGATCACCTCAGAGCTGAAAGGTTAATCGCTGAAAGAAGGGAAGCTGATGAAAAAGACAGAGAACTCACCATCCAGCTTACTCAACAATCAGTGAAAGACCCCAAGCTTAAAAGAACTCCAATCGAAGTTCAACGCCAGCTATGGGAAGACGCCAAGAAGATCGTTGAAGAAAAGAGAACTGTGTCTCAATCTACTTTAATCTGGTGCAAAGAAAAGGTACACTTCAGATATCGACCTGCCAAAATCAACAAGGTACATATCACTGGAAAATCAACCCTCAAAGTTTCAATCGCTGAAATCGAGATATTCAGAGAGAACTGACAGTACGAAAAATTCTATGCTGAAGCAATCGCGAAGTACGATCTCTCTGAATGGTTGCAGATCAGATTAGCCATCTAGAAGTCTCAATGTAAGTACAAGGATCATTTCGAAAAACTGATAAATAAACAGATCAACTTAGTATCTTCTTGTGTGGATATTCCTCCTCCCCCTCCTCTCGCAAATCAGAAAAGAAGGGCCTCTGCAAAGAAAAAGTCTAAACCTTTAGACTCAGGTCCTATTATACGGAACGAAACAGGTATTGGTTTTTCTCGTGCTGAAGTTCTTGGTCCAGAACCTGACCTTTCCGCACTTGACACATCTCTTCCTCCTGGTGAGACTTTCATCCCTGGGAAATTCATAAGCAAACCCTATGGGATATTCTTTATTGACTATGGTGGACGACAACGTTTTCAACGTATCTCTGAACTTCCCATTACTCCCATCGAACAGCTGAAAGATCTCATCTACTGGTGTGATTTCAAACGCGACATTCACGCACGGCATCTTAAACCCTTGATTTTTGAAGAAGCTCTGAACAAAAAGAATCAAGGAGTAACGATTCCCGACTGGATGATTCCCACATCAGAGACCCTTGTTGAACTTCTCATTAAGGAAGAACCTCTATAAGCTGATAGGATCGCCTCATTCTTCTATTTTATCAGTTATTCTTTTGTACTTGTAATTTATTTCCCTTGTACTTATAATCTTTCCACTTCCCTTTGTAATCTGATTCGAAGTTCAAAGAAAGATTTAAGCGAAAGTACTTTACTCCATCAGTACAGAAAAGATCCCATAAAACAGTAAAAGGGACAAATATTTTATGAGTTCTTTTTATCCTTATGTTTTCATTAAATAGCAATTTTCTCTGTTGCTATGTCATTATCAAATAGGAGGAGATTGTTGATCCAAACCCTCAGTGATTTATTATGACCCTCTCTTAAACACTTAGTGAAAATTGTAAGTAAACAATATATTAGAGTTTCACTATCGCTGATAAGTACTAAGACCTTACAGTACCGCTGATAGGAACTCTCTCTCTTTAGATTAAACATTCAGCGAACACTGTTCACCATAATGCTCCGAGCCTGTTCAGTCCTTATGGTGATCGCTGATAAGTTAGTTGTTTACTTATGATCCCTGAAGACAAGTTTCACGTCAACATAGGTTCTACGCTGAAGTCGAAGATCAAGCTCAAGAACCAGCGACAAGTCTCCTAATGAACCGATGCGGATCAGCGAAGACTCAGATTTATCCACTCAACGTGAAGTATCAAGTACAAGACTTCAGCTATCGCTGAACTTTATCATTCGCTGATAAACAATGTTAAAGCTTTGATTCAACGAAAGCTGATCACGAAGTCCTCCGTACAAAGTACTTTTGTCTTAACCACCTTGCACGACTCCGTACGATATGTCAGAAAAGAACCTCCTTATTGTCTGAAATCGTACAACCACTCTGATACTACATTGTTTAAACATGCGGCTACTAAGGTTGTTTACATAGGTCAATGACATACAACCAATTAGCTGCTGCCACGTGTAAAGTATAAACTGCCATGCATTAAATGCATGCAGTATATAAGAAGGACTCCAGCTTCATTTTTGAAGCACTCGAAAACTCTGGACGAGTCACTTGCTAACTCTGGTCAAGTCATCCTTCTTATCTTGAGATAGGTTATTATTAGTAATTTCCTTCTCTTTCTTAGTGCAAGAAAACTTAGGTTCCAACTTGTAAGTTGTTAATGATTTATCAATAAACAATTTAGAAAAGTAAAATTTGGGTGTTTGTATTCAACCCTCCCTTCTACAAACTTGTATAGCCCTTCGGGACCAACAGACTAATATAAAATGTTTAGTCTAATAGGCTCAAAGTCTCACGGGGTTAAGCTTGTTCAAGAGATTAGCAATAGTCTAACTTTGATCGGTATACTACCACAAATCGACTCTAAGTGCTATCAATCAAGCCCAGTCATGCTATACACGTATTCAAACTCATCATCATCAACAATTTAGACTCAAAAAAACATGCTAACACATCGTCAAAACGAACAAATATCCACATTTAAGCACAAATTTTGCGAAAAAATTACCCCAAAAAAAAAGCATATACCCAAGTAAGCCCAAATCATGCAAATAACCGCAAATCATGCAAATAACCCCCCACCCCATACTTAATTCCTACATTGTCCTCAATGTATTCAATAAGTATAGGACACTCTTAACAGTAAAAGAAGGGGGAACAGAAAACTCCCCTGATTTGGTGAGCGGCCTTCTAATGTAAGAATCCGTGAAGATAGGTACGTCCGTGTGAGCTTCCAATCCATCGGGAGAACCTGAGAACAATAGATAGAGCTAAGAGCAAAATTGGAGAATCTAACGAGAACAAGGAAAATATTGAAAGCAATAAAAAACAAATAGATGAAAATTTGTGGGTTGCCTCCCACGCAACGCCTTTCTTTATCGTCTTTGGCTAGACACCTTTCAAGCACGCTTGTCCAACTAGTCGGCATCCCAACCCGACCATGGAACTTCCTCTTCCAACCCGACGTTCATCCATCCGGGTGGAAACTCCACCATCTTCGTCGCACATCCCGCGCTCCAATACTCATATTTCAATAAATCTGTCAATGACTTCAAGCCAATCTCTGGTGCCTGTAAAAAGGTAGACAAAAGGTTCGCATTAGTATAAGACACTTGATGGTTAGGATCGTCATACCTTGGTCTTCTCATTTCTAGCCATGGAACATTCTTTAGAGTCTCGTCATTCAAACCGAGAGCTTTTGTGAGCTTCTCCAAACTCTCCACCTTCTCATTTCTGCTAGATTTTTATTTCAACACAAAATCATTAGTTAAAGCAGAAACAATATTAGTCAAAGGTGTAGAAGCATTCACAAAACATAAAGAATGCACATCTCTCGGGTACCTCATGGTTTCATGAATATTAAACTTGATGACCTCACTACCAAATTCCATCGTGAGAGTACCGTCATAAACATCAATCTTAGTTCTAGAGGTTTTAAGGAATGGTCTTCCCAATAACATCATACTTGACTTGGAGGTATTATTCTCCTCCATGTCAATAACATAAAAATCCGCTGGAAAGATAAGTTCATTCACTTCAAACAAGCATGTCCTCTAACACTCCCCTAGGATGGACTGTGGATCTGTCTGCTAAATGAATAACCACATCGGTAGGTTTTAGGGTCCCTACATCTAAAGATGTATAAAGTAAGTAGGACATGACATTAATGGAAGCCCTTAAATCTAGCATCGCCTTATTAACCGTCACATTGCCTACTATACATGGTATAGTAAACATGCTCGAATCAACACACTTGGGTGGGAGATCTTTTTGAAACACAGCAGACACATTTTGAGTCGTGTCCACCTTTTCCATCCCTTTAGACTTCTTTTTATGCATGCACCATTCTTTCAAGAACTTAGCATATTTAGGAACTTGTTTAATTGCATCAAGAAGCGGAATGTTTACCTGCACCTTTCGAAAGGTGTCCATGACATCTTTCTCTTCACTCTCTTTCCTCGACCTCTCAAAACGCTCGGGAAATGGAGGGCGTATGACATATTTCTCGGGCATCTTTGCTTCGGGTGACTTGACCTCCTCTCCACTTGCCTTGGGTATGTTTACCCTTAGCTTTTTCTCTTCTAAGGACTTATCTTTTCCACTTTCACCGCCTTGGACCTCCATATCACTTTGTAAAGTGATAGCATTGACTTGTGCCTTGGGGTTGGTTTCAGTCTGGGAGGGTAGCTTTCCTTTGTTCATCAATTGTCCAACTGCCGCCTCTAAGTTCTTGATGCTAGTGCGAGTTTCTTGTTGGAACTTGAGTGCGTCTTTTTGGAACTTTTGTGTTTCCTACTGAAATTGAAGAGCATTAGTTGCCATAATCTTCACAATCTTGTCTAAAGGTATACCTGAGCTACTAGGAACTTGATACGACACTTGATGTTGTTGTTGGGCACCCGATTGAAATAATGCCTTCGATTGGTGTTGCGGTTGAAACCAGGTGGTGCTTGGAATTGTTGGGGCTGTTGGAATGGACCTTGATCTTGCCTAGGGGCATAGCTCAAGTTGGGATGACTCCGCCAACCGGGGTTATAAGTGTTAGAGAATGGATCAAACCCCCGGTTTTGCGAGTTTTGAAAATTGCTACCACCTCTGCATTAGCCTGCTCAAATGGCTCATGTAGAGTAGGGCATGCATTGGTCGGGTGTCCTACGGTTGAACAAATCCCGCACGCTTTGACCTGTTGTACATTTCCCATTGCGAGCTGTTTAACAAGATTAGTAAGGTCAGTAATCTTGGTCTCTAAGGATTGGATATGTACCTCATTAGCTCCTCGAGATAAATCATTTCGAGCTCCAAATTGCTTCGAATTCTCTGCCATGGTTGCGATTAAATCTTTTGCTTGTGCCGGGGTCTTGTTCACGATCGCTCCACCGCTCGCCGCATCCATCATTTTCCTCTCCATTGGCAATAAACCTTCATAAAAATATTGTATAAGTAATTGATCAGATATGCCATGTTAAGGACAACTTACACATAACCTCTTGAAACGCTCCCAATAGTCGTAAAGTGTCTCGACATCCTTTTGCTTGATCCCACAAATCTCTCTCCGAAGCCTAGCAGCTTTGGATGCTGGAAAGAATTTATCTAAGAACAACCTTGCCATCTGCACCCAATAGGTGATGGACCCTGGTGGAAGGTAGAATAGCCAATCCCTAGCTTCATCAACTAGGGAGAAAGGGAACGCCTTTAGCTTGATGTTCTCCTCGGTAGTGCCATGCGGTTTCATACCCATACAAACCATATGGAGTTCCATGAGGTGCTTGTATGGGTCTTCCCTATCTCGACCATGAAAACGAGGCAACAAATGAATTAGTCCGGTTTTTAAATCAGCATTTACCTCTTCGGTGGGATATGTGATGTATAAAGGTTGTTGTGTGACATCGGGGGCTGCCCATTGTCTCAGAGTGTGTTCAGGAACCGCCATCTCGTTTTCCTTTTTTGCTTTGTGGATCGACTTCTCTCATTCGCTATCTGAATCAGTAGACAAATCGATGTCTTTCCAAATATTAGGACCTGTTGATGTGGATGTCCCGCCTTTCTTCTTTCAAATCTTGGCTAACTTTCTTATCTTCTTTGCAGTCCTTTCAATCTCTAGATCTATAAGCACTTGTGATCCTGCACGTAACGATCTTGGCATAAAACAGTTAAACCTGCCGAGTCCTCGGCAACGGTGCCAAAAATTTGACGGGTGTCGAGTCCGGCAAATAATAAGATTTATATAATTAGCCTATTACCTCTAAACACAATTGATTGTGATAGCGATAAGTAGGGTCGTCTCCTCAGGGACTCGGTGTTAACCGTAAGTCCAAGACGATGTCATATGCAGGTAATTTAAAACGGTAAATAAAAAGGGGGTTTTGGAGAGTTGGCTTTTAAACTAACCATGAAAATAAAATAAGACAACTAGCGATTAATAAACGAGTTCTAGTGATGAGTAAAAATATTGATTCGACTGTGCATCATTGACTCGCGCTTAATTAGGATTTTCTCGATTTCATTCCATAATAGTTATAGATATTGATACGCACCAACACTCTGCTTATCCTTAAACTAGCTAGCACGAGAAGCTCTATACATAGCACCTAATCGGTTAATCAAGTTTAGATACGCACCTAAACTCGACTACCAATTGCATTAAAAACTGATAAGCACTATTCTTAGGCAACGATCGAACACTGACCGTTTAGACTAAATTATACAAACCACAACATCAAACGATTAATCTAACTATCAACCGAGATGTCATTCGTTACTTATAAAGGTTAGGAACAATTACGGATTCCTAACCTTGAATAACAATTCAAAATTAGATTATAAAAATGAGGGCGCCTACTCAAATTAACAATCCAAAATTGGTAAATCGAATTAAACGAGCTTGCATAAATGGAAGTCAAAAGAAAATGAGCATTTCACAAGTACCAACACAATCAAAATCAACAAAGTTTACCCACTCATCACTAGAAATGGGAAATTAATTACTCATAACTAAAACCTAATACTTACAATCAATTTAATTGAAGAATTGATGAAGAACCCTAGATGGAAACTCCAAAATCGACTCCTAAAACATGAAATTCGTCCGTTGTTGTGGAAAATGGCTCTTCCCAATCCTTCCCAATCGATTCCCCCTTCAAATGACGGTTTTCTACCAAATTTATACACCCCATTCGAAAACCGCTAAAAATAAGCTTAAACCCATGATTTTGGGTCGGGCGCAACCTGGGGCGCGGTTTGGGGCGCGCGAAGATGCGCGCGGCTGAAGTAAACAGAACCTCTCGTGGCTCATTTCGCGGGTTTACTCTCCGGAGAAGTCGCGCCGGTAAGAAAACGGCGTCGTGTTGCTGCTGAAAGTCGCAATGGAGAAAGAACCTGGATGGAAGCTTGCTGGGCTGGACGCTGCTTGTTTAATTTCTTGCTGGGATGAACACAATTGGTCTTCCTTTTCATTTCCCTTTTTTTTGTCTTGTAACGTGAGTCTGCCAAAAACAACCTAATATTAATTATTATTATATTTTCTCTTTTTTTTTTCTTTTCTTTACCTACTTCACATACACACACACGATACAAAGAAGATCCTATAAGTTATATATTTCATTTTCTTTTTCTTATAATCTAAATCAACAATAAAATAAAACTTTGTTTTTGTTTCCTTTTTGTTGGTTCCTATATTGCTTAACAATGATTTATATACCTATTAGTTCAAACAGATTAGGATGCGGAAGCGTATTAACGAACTAAAGAGGTTATACTTGATAGATAAACACACAATATCAAATACGTGAACTGGAAATAACACAGATAATTAACTCAATGATTCACTGTATTTGATATAATAAGAACACCAAGAACACCGAAGGTAATACAAGAATTATGCTCTAATGGTGTGTGTGTCATGCAAAGCTTAATGCAAGGGCTCAACATGAGTCTTCTATTTATACTACTTCTACAGGGGACAAGGTGGAGACCAGAAGTACTAAGGTACAAAGACACTATCGTGGAACAGTGATAGGTACAACGCTGCTGTAGTGCGCCGCACTCTATAAAGGACTGTAACCCATCAGAGGTTGACACGTTGAGGCAGCAGGGAGAGCCTTGTACGAATGATCTTCAGGATCTTCGTACAACAGTAAACGTAGGAAGCACGATCATCTTTGTATTGATCTTCAAGTATTCTTCTAAGACTTCTGTCTTCATACCACAGAGGCCCTGTCAAGTATGGCAGAGGCTCTGTGGCCTAGTCTTCTGCGAGTGTCTTCAGTCGAGTCTTCACTTGGGTCTTCTATCGGTGTCTTGGCAGAACCTCTATCGGTGTCAACACTTAGCCTATTTTTCAATACTTCTATAAACAGTAGAATTGGAGCTAACATGTAACGTCCCAAAAATTACAAGCAAATTTAAATTTTTAAATAAACAAATCATTGATAACAACTCAATAAATGATCCCAACGTTTCGTTTGCAAACACATAATTAATGTCTTTATAAAATAAAACCAACGGAATAAACGTTTAATTATTAAAATCATAAAGCAACCAACTCTTCTCGCGCGCCAGTGTGTACTCGTCACGCCTTGGAGCCGCCCGTACCTGAAACCACAGTTTATTGGTTAATGGTAAGCACGAAGCTTAGTGAATTCCAACACATGCGCAGATAGGAATTATATACACATCACCCCTATCCGCACATAAGCAACAACATCACAGTTACATAAAACGAGTAAACATCTACAAGTAATTATGTATCCAACACCTCAGTACCATCGAGGCCTCGGTCCCACCGAATTGTAATGTATCCAACACCTCAGTACCATCGAGGCCTCGGTCCCACCGAATTGTAATGTATCCAACACCTCAGTACCATCGAGGCCTCGGTCCCACCGAATTGTAATGTAACACATTTATACCAAGCATTCAAACCAATCAAATATTACACACCACAAACAACTAGTTCACACCACAAAGACAATAGTACATACAAACTATTATGACATGCATACAACCCCTAACTACACAGTGAGAGAACTCACCTCGAAAGCGCGCCCAGCTTAATAACACAATTAAAGCTTCACAATTACGGTCACTTCCCAGCACCTAAACGCATGTTAAAACGTGTCAATATGAGACCCGGACCCTATGACACGACACACGCTTAAACCGTCACTAAAACTATTTTACGGTCTCACCAAACAGGTCTGTTCGGGACCAATTTCGACCCCTTTAAACCCAGTAAAATCTCAATATTATTTCATGACCAGAAAGTACTCTGAGTTAGGGTTCCAAGGACATATTATACGCCTCCTAACGATTTTTCTACAATTTACTACGGATTTTACAAAAACAGTTTCCGGAACAGCGAAATTCAGCACCTTTCAGTATAAAACGACAAATCGACCCATGCTACGTCCCGAACTGGGTTTTGCACAAAACATAGAAAAGTTTGTAGACTCAAAAAGGGAACTTTTGACACTGGTTTCACCCCAAACCGAGTTACGAGCAGAAAGTTATGATTTTCGCAAGATCAAGGCAGATTCCAGAAGTTTTCACATGAAATGACGAAACACCGAACTTGCGACCACTTTTTCGCCCAGCTAGAGACCGAACCAGTTTTCCGCTAAAACACGGAAAACGTGCCCGACCCTGAACTTGAACCGTGGGCACCAGTTTCGGCTCAAACGGAGTTACGACGGAAAAGTTATAGCCGTCGTAAAAACAGTGGCTGCACCATTTTCCACATGAACTGATGATTATAAAAACGACGGTTTTACGAAACGGCTTAAACGATTAAGTCAAGGCTTAACGGATTCTACGGTGATTATTATTAAGACATGGCCACGCACTACCCTCTGCCCTCCGTCGGTGGTGGTCGCCGGCGGCGGTTCATCGACGAAGAAAATAAAACAATCCGGAAACCACCGCGAGACCACTACCCTCTCGATCACCCTACCGCGTGCACCAACGACTCACACCACCACCGCCACCCGACACCCAGCCACCAAAGTGGCGGCGCGGCAGCGGCAGCGGCGGCCGGCCGGCGGTGGTCCTCCGGTGACGAAAACGAAAAGAAAAGAAACGTCGAGTGAAACCTTACCTCGATGACGACGCAACGACGAAACCCGACACCTTCACTCTCTCTTCTTCTCCGGCGGACACGACAACGACGGCGGCGACCTCCACACTTTCCGGCGAATTCCCTCTCTCTCTCTTCTCGCCGCTCTATCTCTCTCGGTTTCTCTCCTCCTCTCTCACTCATCGTTTTCTCTCTCTCTCTCTCTCTCTCTCTCTCTCTCTCTCTCTCTCTCTCTTCACGGCCGAACACAACAAAGGGGAGGGGAATTAGGGTTTTGCTTTTGCGGTTGTTTGGTCGACGCAGCAAGAAAAACGAGGGGGGGAAGGGGGGGTCGGTCTAAATGGCCGATTCCCATGCATACTTTCACCAAAATGACACTTTTGGTCCCTTGACTTCCCACTACTTGCAATCTTGATTAAAGTTTCCCATCGGTAACGAGTTTGAACTTTTTCGTTTAATCTCGTTAATAATATTCAATTCGCTTAGCAAGAAATAAATTAATAATTAAATAGGTAATTAAAATAAAACCGTACCGGAACACGGGTTTTACAACTCTCCCCCACTTGAATTAGACTTCGTCCTCGAAGTCTATGCCCGTGAATAGCTCTAGATAGTTCTCCCTCATTTCAACCTCAGGTCCCCAAGTCCACTCGGAACCCTTTCGGTGCTCTCACTGGACCTTCACTGACTGGAATCTAAATTTCTCGCTCCGCCCAAAAATTTCTCGAATACTTTTCTTACCACCACTCCTTCAAGAACACTGAAATTATGATCGAACGAACACTCCAACAACTGGAATCATTCCTAGTTAGACGACTACGGTTGTCCCCCAACCTTAGATATTCCATACATCCCGAGTCAAAACTCAAGCTCTAACCACTCTAAGGCTGCTCACCAGTATACCCTACAGGATACCCGGTTACGATCCCTTCTATCATTAATTGACGATTAACTTCTACGAATCCTAATAGACTCCAAAGATTTTCAATAAATTATGTCAACAAAACATCGACCCCCTGCCGAACATCGGTCCAACCGATTACAATAACAAACATCGGCCACCCACCGAACATCGGTCCCACCGATTACAATAACAAACATCGGCCACCCGCCGAACATCGGTCCCACCGATTACAATAACAAGCATCAGCGTGGTATTATCCTAGACACTAACACAAATAGATATCCCCCACAACCGAATCAACTAACACACGCGTAGGTCATTCCACCATAACCATCCATCACAAGTGATCATTTCAGGGTTACTATTACCATCACCATGATTATCTTAAAATCGGCTACAACTCTCCGATTATACTAAAGGTGTTTGGCCTCAAGCCCAAAAGTCAACACCTAAATATACCACCTACCTCAAAATGGTTGATGCGCATTTATTCTCTTAATAACAAGGGCATCAATCCCTTAACCGATACTATTCGGCCTACAGTACTAACGCGCGTGGAATATCTACCTTCCACCGTCGACGTATCATCTACACTTGCTCTACGAAGCCAAGTCACACCGTATCGAGGATACACCTTGACGTCTACCTCCCAGGTAACGCCTCCAGACCCAGCACACCGGAACTACCTCCCAGGTAAGTGCCCATAACTATATCCTCCTAGTACCTACTGGAAAGTCTAGGTTAAAATACATGAATATCGGGGTCCCACCCCGAGATACCCAACCGACCATTACCAACGACTGACTAACGTGTCTAAGGATCCAAAGCAAACAGCCTACCAACAACATGCCTATTCCTGATTGACTCACTCACCCAAACATGTAAACACTCAACGTGCAAAGAATGCCAAACGGTGCGACAAAAACAACTCATCAACTAGACTCCACATCGAGCCATTAAAACCGGGCAATTGGCCCATGACTAACTCCAAGTCAAAACCGAGCAAAATGCTCCACGCTTGCTAGACCCATAGGTCGGAAAATGCGTTTAAACAAAGTTTAAGCAAGCAATACTCTGAAATCAACCTTAGTCCCAGACTCAACACGGGTTAAACAAAAGAGTTTTCCAAAAGGACTCACACCCTAAAAATTCTCGAAATGACACATGACACTTAAAAGCACATTTCCCCAAATGGTTTACAAAATCATTTACAAAATATTTTCAACATCAGGATTTTCATCTCAAAAAGATCGTATGTAATAAAACTACTATTACCTGATCAATAGTTATGCAAAACTGGACACGCTCGTCCCACATAGGAAAATCATGTTGAAAATCGTCCCATTGCAGTTCAGTTTACTCACACAAAAGCAAAGCGTAAGAAATAAAAATGAACCGCCTCGATTCCAGTATGGATTGGCTCATGACGTGCACTTAAAGTAACCGCTTGACCTTAAACAGGGTCCGACAAAGGTGTGCACATAATTCAAAACAAGTTTCACGACAATTGATTCAAAAATTCTTCTTTTTGATCATAAAAGGACGTGGCACAGGGTTCGCCACAAATTTTTCGCGCGTCAGCTAGTCACACAAAACGATGACACGGTTTACCAATATATTTTTGTTAAAACACAACTGTCTCGTGTAAGTTTCAAACTTGAAGACAGAACCAGTCCGCTTCTAATAACGGGAAATATCGACTAAAACCTCATAAAATCTCAAACTGGGGGCAGACATGCAAGCTTGTAACACTTCCTCAAGTTTCGTACTTGGGACATATAACGTCAAAACATTATAGTTTAAAAAAATGTATTTATCGAAAATGCTCAAAATACTCGTTTTCTCCAAAGCAAAAGTTTTTAATTTCCAAAAAAAATGATCGGTAATCCTAAATTAACCGAATGTCAAAAATCTACGCATTTATATTTCCAAAATATAACACATTTTAATCGTCTGCATGATGTTCACAACATTAAAACACTCCTTGGATAAAATGGTCTTTCATTTCGACAAAAAGGAACTAAAACATTTTCATGCACGACTCGTTCATCAAAATGTCGAGAACAAAGGTTACCCCAGTATGCATACTCCTAAGTCGATAAATCGCATTTTTATGGAAATGTCAATAAAACCTTTAGCTGACTAAAAAGCGCACTAAACAACTCCTTATGAAATGTTACCAAAATTCCTCCATGCATCACTTATGTCACGCATGAATCAATCCACACACTGAACTATTTGCAATAAAACACTTAGTAATACAAACTCTCGAACGAAAAGTTAAGCGACACCGGTATTCCAAACTCATTTTAAACAAATCACCAAAATAGCCTTTATACAGACATCGTGGAATGTAACTTTTCGTCTCAACTCTAACACATGTGGAGGAGTTCCAATGTTAGAGTCTCAACCCGTAGTCACTTACCCAACATCTTAACCACCACAATACACGGATAACATCGTACTCGAAAGAACCGTTGAAAAAAATAACGAAAATGAGACAAATTCTAACAAAGTTTGCACTCCCGAGATAAAACGATTTCATACACTTTCTAAACCATATTTCAAAATCTTGTGTGTGTGCTGAGCAGTTCCCCAAATTCCAAAACACCGCCCATACAAAGATTTAAAACACAAGAATTTGTTAATGCAATCTTATTTTCAAAAATAACTTCGTGCATGACTCATTCGGCATTCAACGTCTCGACTCATGCTCCTCTCTACCTTTCCAATCCACTATCGTCCTCCGGACATTTAAACCTCTTAGGGCAAGATGGAAAATTACGTCAAATAATCCCTACGATTTTTCCTCAAATCAAAGTCGGCTCTATAAGCCTATGACTCTAGCACCATCTTCCATCTTGGCCCGAACTGATTTGCTTACAACAAATATCATCCTTATCGTCACTCCAAGTGACTAATACTATAATCGTCTTTCTATTCCAACGACTACTAGTTTAGGACCTTCATCACTACCCCCAATGATCATCACCTCAAAACACTTCGAGTACACACCTGTACTAGTAGGTTTACTATAGTGGTTCCTCCTTGTGATGGCTATTCTGGGTAGACAATACAACGCGTTATTAGCACATAATAACTCATACTAACAACACTCACGCTCAACTCCTTGGATTCCTCGTGACTTCCCCGACTCGAGCATTGATCCTGTGCTTCCGGTAGTAGGAGCTCTACTACTACCATCCACACCTATCATCGCCCGTTCCGAGTTCCATCCCAAGGGGTCCAAGTAGTTTCTCGCCGAAACTATACGCATATGCCCGCACCGCCATATGTACACACTCTTCCTAGCTCCCTAGGAATTCCATCCAAACCACTACCCTTGCTACTGCCAAATCCCTAATAGCAAGCAGCAGACATGCAATACAGTGTAACAAGCACCAAGCAATTTAGCATACATACTCCTATGTTCTAGAAAGCAATCTAGCACACGTACTCATACATAAACACTCTTCCCAGCTCTCTAGGAACTTCCTCTTATCCCACTACCCTTGCTACTACCGAATCCCTATTAATTATAACGGGTGACCTCGCGAATACCCGATTATATGCAGTGCGAAATAAATAGATAGTCGAATACAAGACTCTATCCTAGAACGGTTGGACTCAAACAAGAGCTGCGCAATAGAACTAAATCGAATATTCTAAGGCTATAAATCTCTTAATGCATACAACCTAGAGGGCATCCACTTAGTAACCTATCATAATTAGCATAAATTCCTAATAGCAAGTAGTTCAACATGCAGCATAGTGTCCACAACAGGCAATCTAGCATGCATACTCTATGATCTAGAAAGCAATAAAACACTAAGCATTGTACCTTTCCCTTCGGCTCCGGCTGACTGTACACACTGCGCCCTTAATCACCGTTCCTCGAACGGGTTTTTACTTTTTCTTTTACCTCCAAAACGATTTAAAAAACGAATTTGAAAATTTCCCAGCCGCAACTTGAGACCAAACGCACCGAGGTGCGTTTGATTCACTCAAGCTGTGCTCTGATACCAAGTTGTAACGTCCCAAAAGTTACAAGCAAATTTAAATTTTTAAATAAACAAATCATTGATAACAACTCAATAAATGATCCCAACGTTTCGTTTGCAAACACATAATTAATGTCTTTATAAAATAAAACCAACGGAATAAACGTTTAATTATTAAAATCATAAAGCAACCAGCTCTTCTCGCGCGCCAGTGTGTACTCGTCACGCCTTGGAGCCGCCCGTACCTGAAACCACAGTTTATTGGGAAATGGTAAGCACGAAGCTTAGTGAATTCCAACACATGCGCAGATAGGAATTATATACACATCACCCCTATCCGCACATAAGCAACAACATCACAGTTACATAAAACGAGTAAACATCTACAAGTAATTATGTATCCAACACCTCAGTACCATCGAGGCCTCGGTCCCACCGAATTGTAATGTATCCAACACCTCAGTACCATCGAGGCCTCGGTCCCACCGAATTGTAATGTAACACATTTATACCAAGCATTCAAACCAATCAAATATTACACACCACAAACAACTAGTTCACACCACAAAGACAATAGTACATACAAACTATTATGACATGCATACAACCCCTAACTACACAGTGAGAGAACTCACCTCGAAAGCGCGCCCAGCTTAATAACACAATTCAAGCTTCACAATTACGGTCACTTCCCAGCACCTAAACGCATGTTAAAACGTGTCAATACGAGACCCAGACCCTATGACACGACACACGCTTAAACCGTCACTAAAACTATTTTACGGTCTCACCAAACAGGTCTGTTCGGGACCTATTTCGACCCATTTAAACCCAGTAAAATCTCAATATTAATTCATGACCAGAAAGTACTCTGAGTTAGGGTTCCAAGGACATATTATACGCCTCCTAACGATTTTTCTACAATTTACTACGGATTTTACAAAAACAGTTTCCGGAACAGCGAAATTCAGCACATTTCAGTATAAAACGACAAATCGACCCATGGTACGTCCCGAACTGGGTTTTGCACAAAACATAGAAAAGTTTCTAGACTCAAAAAGGGAACTTTTGACACTGGTTTCACCCAAAACCGAGTTACTAGCAGAAAGTTATGATTTTCGCAAGATCAAGGCAGATTCCAGAAGTTTTCACATGAAATCACGAAACACCGAACTTGCGACCACTTTTTCGCCCAGCTAGAGACCGAACCAGTTTTCCTCTAAAACACGGAAAACGTGCCCGACCCTGAACTTGAACCGTGGGCGCCAGTTTCGGCTCAAACGGAGTTACGACGGAAAAGTTATAGCCGTCGTAAAAACAGTGGCTGCACCATTTTCCACATGAATTGATGATTATAAAAACGACGGTTTTACGAAACGGCTTAAACGATTAAGTCAAGGCTTAACGGATTCTACGGTGATTATTATTAATACATGGCCACGCACTACCCTCTGCCCTCCGTCGGTGGTGGTCGTCGGCGGCGGTTCATCGACGAGGAAAATAAAACAATCCGCAAACCACCGCGAGACCACTACCCTCTCGATCACCCTACCGCGTGCACCAACGACTCACACCACCACCGCCACCCGACACCCAGCCACCAAAGTGGCGGTGCGGCAGCGGCAGCGGCGGCCGGCCGGCGGTGGTCCTCCGGTGACGAAAACGAAAAAAAAAAGAAACGTCAAGTGAAACCTTACCTCGATGACGACGCAACGACGAAACCCGACACCTTCACTCTCTCTTCTTCTCCGGTGGACACGACAACGACGGCGGCGACCTCCACACTTTCCGGCGAATTCCCTCTCTCCCTCTTCTCGCCGCTCAATCTCTCTCGGTTTCTATCCTCCTCTCTCACTCCTCGTTTTCTCTCTCTCTCTCTCTCTCTCTCTCTTCACGGCCGAACACAACAAAGGGGAGGGGAATTAGGGTTTTGCTTTTGCGGTTGTTTGGTCGACGCAGCAAGAAAAACGAGGGGGGGAAGGGGGGGTCGGTCTAAATGGCCGATTCCCATGCATACTTTCACCAAAATGACACTTTTGGTGCTTGACTTCCCACTACTTGCAATCTTGATTAAAGTTTCCCATCGGTAACGAGTTTGATCTTTTTCGTTTAATCCCGTTAATAATATTCAATTCGCTTAGCAAGAAATAAATTAATAATTAAATAGGTAATTAAAATAAAACCGTACCGGAACACGGGTTTTACATAACAATCTCCCCCTAAGTATGAAAAAAAAAAAAAAATGGAAAGGTGCATGATTTTCTAGACTAAGTACACGACAGGAGGTATTTTACGTCTGTTGAAACTTTTCTTTCATATAAAGTTATGCCAGAGGCAATTACACTTGATTACATAATGAAAGAAAAAGTTGCAGAGATTTGTAGACTAACTCAGACGTTGGCGTTTTGGAAGTCGTTGAAACTTCTGTTGTCGAGTCCTACTTCTTTAAGCTCATGATAGATTCTGATGCAGAGGGTTCTGAATTTGTTTACCGAGTCGATGACCTCTATCAATCTATCTGCAAGGGCTTGATCCATGAACTCTGTACCTTTGTGCTCCATGAGGTTAGCTCTGAACTCTGTCAAGGTGCTTGTTGCGTATTTTTGACAGTCAATCTCTAGGAACAGTCTCAACTTCCCAGCAGGATCTTGAGAGACATACCCAACCTTTGGGAATGTGATGATTGAATTTGGTATGGCAGAGGATGGGCAGTCATCTTCTGGTGGTCTAAGACATAGGTTTCTCACTCCAAGATCTCGTCCTACTTGGAAATCGATCAGACTATATAGCAGAAGTTTCTCACGCATGGCTTTCTTTATCACCCTGTATGCCCCTCGAACTGCATCGCCGGTTGCGTAGTTCTTTTTTGTCCGGTTCAAAAGATCGGGTAGGTCATAGGGGCTTAGGTTCCTAAGATCAGCATCTGAGAATTGGTTCTCAGTTTTGTCTACTCTTTTGACCTTATTGATGTTGTAGTAGATCTTAGGGGCTGTTCGGTTCGTTTGCTGTTAAGACATGAATGGATATGGTTGTCTGAGTGGATTTGGTTGTCTGAGTATTAACAGATATGTTGGTGTTCGGTTGTTGTGCTGAATAAACTGTCAGAATGTCAGAAATGACCATTTTGCCCCGTCTTTATTTTTGCTTATATAAATAAAAATCAAACAAAAAATTGGAGACATATCAGAAAATTGGAGACATATCACAAAAACAGATTAGCAAACAAAAATCAAGAAATTGGAGACATATCAGAAAATTGGAGAAATCATATCAAAAATTGGAGACATATCACAAAAACAGATTAGCAAACAAAAATCAAGAAATTGGAGACGTATCAGAAAATTGGAGAAATCATATGAATGGAGGCGAGCGGCGGTGGGTGAGCGGCGGTGGGTGAGAGGCGACCAGCGACGGCGGCGACCAGGTGGAGAAGAGCAGCGGCGACGGCGACCAGGTGGAGGCAAGCAGCGGCGGTGGGTGAGAGGCGACCAGCGGCGGCGACGACCAGGTGGAGGCAAGCAGCGACGATCGGCGGTGGGTTGTGAGAGGCGAGCAGCGAGAGGAGGGAGAGGGGGGTTGTGAGCCGATGGGTCTGCAAGTGAGAGGAGGGAGAGGCGTGTGAAACCTTTTAGGGTATTTGAGAGAGAGGGGCAAGAATGGAAACAAAATGGCTAAGTGGTAAGGACACATCTTTTCTAGCTGAATCGGTCAGCCGAGATTTTCCACATTAAGCCGCTACCGAACGGGTAGATATGGTTGAGCGAATAAGCCATATCTCCTAGACAGCCCATTAAGCCGCTACCGAACATCCCCTTAGTGGCTCTGGTGTGAGAGAACTTACAGTATATGACCTTATTGATTTTGGAGATTGAGTAGACTTGGTTGACGGGCTTGGGTGTTGTTCTGTTGAAGATGTGATCGACCTCAGCACGGAAGTCGGGATCTTGAATGGATGGTGGCAGAGGATCTCTGATAGTTCTGTTGTATAGGTACCTGTACACCACTTCTTCCATTTGTCGTGGAGGTGCACCAAGTGGAGGCATGGGCCTGCGCAGAGCATCCATTTGATTTTTAATTTGGGCCACTCGATCCTCTAAGACTTTTGCCTTTGGAGGCATGGGTCTTGCTGTAGTGCGCCGCACTCTATAAAGGACTGTAACCCATCAGAGGTTGACACGTGGAGGCAGCAGGGCGAGCCTTGTACGAATGATCTTCAGGATCTTCGTACAACAGTAAACGTGGGAAGCACGATCATCTTTGTCTTGATCTTCAAGTATTCTTCTAAGTCTTCAGCCTTCATACCACAGAGGCTCTGTCAAGTATGGCAGAGGCTCTGTCAAGTATGGCAGAGGCTCTATGGCCTTGTCTTCTGTGAATGTCTTCAGTCGAGTCTTCACTTGGGTCTTCTATCGGTGTCTTGGAAGAACCTCTGTCGGTGTCAACACTTAGCCTGTTTTTCAATACTTCTATAAATAGTAGAATTGGAGCTAACACTTTTTCAATTCAATTTAATCACAAATAATAAAATACTAAACTTAACAAATTGGGGTAATTTAAGCATCTAACCAACAGTAAGTATAGGGAAATTCGATATAAAAATGTATGTAAAAATGGCACTTATCACTCGAAGCAAAGAATTCTCTTTCAGAAGACCGCTCACGACGCACAACTCACACACACGACACTTAGTTTTTTCACACGACGCACCAGTTTTTTACATTCGATACACTTGTTACTTTACATTTAAAGTCTTAATTTCATTTTGTTAGCTCCAATCTTTCTGTTTATGAAAGTAGTGAAAAATAGGCTAAGTATACTGAAGACTTGGAAGAAATCAACAAATATCTTTCTACTGTTCCAGGATCCGTTCATCCACTTGTACAAGGAGTGCCCTGACAACCTCCACGTGTCAAACTCTGATAGGGCTCAGTACCAAGTTGATATCAGCGCATTTAATGCATGCAGTACCTGCTACTGTTCATATGATCCTGTCTACTGTAGATCAGTCCTTATTGTCTAAAGTATGTCCCCTTTGTAGTAGTATAAATAGAAGACTCATGTTGAGTTCTTCTATTAACAAGAATCAGATTTTAAGCTATGCACAACACACACACCAGCAGATTTATTGTTATGTTCTTGGTGTTCTTGATAATATCAAATACAGTAAATCTTTGAGATATTTATCTGTCTTTTACAAACTGCTTATTTGATATTGTGTGTTCTTCTACCTTGGTAATCTTTCAGTTCATTAAATACGATTCCGCAAATATATCTTATCTGAACTATCTGAAAGACTCATCATTGTTAAGCAAACCAGGAACCAACAATTGGTTTCAGAGCAAACCTTGATTTTTAATATCAAGGGATCCACTCTAAACAATGATCTTTGGTAGAAACTTGGAGTTTTAACCTATTCTTCATAATATTCAAACAGTTTCTATTTTTCTGCCATTTTCGATTCATTCGAACTTTGGTAAACTTATAGAATCTGTTATTCAGGTTAAAACACCATATTAGTGCTCAACTTAAAGCTTTTAAGCTTATAAACATCATACGAAGCATCCACTTCACATTCTGAAAAATCTGCTGTTCATACCCTATCTTTCTGAATATTTTCTCTCTCTCAAAATGACAAATACAAACAACTTCTTCATTGCTGGTTCTTTAACCAAGCCTCCTACTCTTCTTAGAGACGTATACCCTCAATGGAAGATACGAATGATTCACTTCTTTGAGGGTACTGATAAAGAACTCGTATACTATCTCCGAAATCCTCCTTTCTTTCCAATGATAACAGTACCACATATTCCATCCACAGACGACACACCAGAAATCCTTGAACACGAAAAACCAAAAGCTCAGGGTAAGTGGTCCGATTCTGATTGGGAAAAATATGAAGTGGCTCAGAAAACAAAAAGACTTCTGATCATGGCTATTCCCAACGACCTTTTCCAGTCCCTAGATGCATGTGAATCTGCATATGATCTATGGAAGGAACTGGAAAAACAACTAGAAGTGGGGGCCAAAACTCAGAAGAACCGCAGAGCTGAATACATAAACGAATACTATGCATTTAAAGCTCTGCCAACAGAAACTATGCAGTCTACATATGATCGGTTCAACTCGCTAATCAACAATTGCAAGAAGTTCGGAATCCACAGAACTTCTGAAAAAAACAATGTCATGTTCCTTAAAAGTCTAAATGGAGAATGGCTCCAGTTATCTATGCCTCTTCAAACAAATCAAGACTTAGATTCCTGGACTCTATCAGACCTCTATGGAACATTGGCAACCCAAGAACCTCAAGTAGCACAAACAAAAGCCCAGATCATTGAAACTCTTGCACTAGTTGGTAAGACTACAGAGGCTAAAGAGAAACCAAAGAAAGAGAAAGCTGCAGAGGAAAATAAGGAGAAGAAGAAGAAAATCATGATAGTTGATAGTGAAGAAGAGAAGGAAGAAGAAGAAGAAGAAACAACCCTGGCCTCAATAGCTAAATAATTAGCACTCTTTACTAGGGAATTCAGCAGAGGATACCAAAAGAATTCTGGCAATGAACGCTATGAAAGAGAAGGATCGAACGACAGAAACGACAGAAGTGGTGACCAACAGAGGTCAAATGACAGAGGTAATGACCGACAGAGGTCAGACGACAAAGCTGGCAACACTCCACAGAATCAAGAGTGTTATAAATGTGGTCAGCCAGTCCACTACGCAAATGAATGCAGAACCAACAGAAGTGGTGACCGACAGAGGTCAGATGACAAAACTGGAAACGCTCCACAGAACCAAGGCTGTTACAATTGTGGAAAGCCATGTCACTTCGCCAACGAATGCAGGAGCAAATCAAATCGCCCTCAGAGGGATGCTGCTTTCTACAAAAAGAAAGCTGTGTACTATGCTCAGAAATCCTTAATGGTGAATCAAGAAAACTGGCTATCAGATACATCCTCTGAAGGAGGAGAAACAAAGAACGCCCTGTTCTGTGGCATGGCAGAAGTCAGCTCTGGCTCTGATAGTGAGGTATCCACTTCTAACTCTAACTCTAATACAGCGGAAGCTGATTTGCTTAAACTTGACATTAAATACACTAAACTTAAAAAGACATGCGAAAGTGTTCAGAAAAAACTTACCTTCTATGAGAGAGAAGGTAGACTTCTCACTCAAGAAAAAGGCAAAATTTTTCTTGAAAAGGAAGAAATTGAAACAAACTGGAACAAAAAATTAAATCCTTTAAAAGAAAAGATTTCTGAACTTAATTCTTCTTTAAAAACAAAATCGAAAGAACTTATGGACGTTGAGTGTGACAGAATGAACATCCTAGCTCTTAAACATTATTTTCAAAAGGAAAGAGAAGTCTTCTGTCAAGATTTACTCAGAAGAGACCTTTTAATTAAAAAATTTCAAGATACACAGAAGGTGTACAAGAAAATCAATACACAAAAAGGGAGACCGGGAATTGGCTTCTGTGATATAGATCCATAGACAGGAAACAAAAGAGACAAATCTCTGTCCTCTCTAATTCATATAGGATATACAAGAAAACCTGGATTTCCAAATCTACTATTTGTAAGTAAAAGGCAAAAAGTCTCTGGGGAACCTCACAAGAGGAAACCTCTGAAGATGACAAATGCGTGGTTTAAAAACACAGATTTGTAACCTTCAATCTCTGTCAAAAGAGAATACAAACCTAAGAAGTATCTGAAAACTCAAGATCAGATAGGAATCTTCAAATTTGGTGACCCCGAGACTCAAACCCAAGTTGCATTTGTCTGCATGATGAATTCTGAAAAGAAGTTATCACCAGAGGCACCTGAGTTCAAGCCAAACCTTACAAAAGAAAAACTTGATATCTCTGAAGAAAACCTCTATACACCTTCCAATAATCAAAATCTCTCTGAAAAAGACTTAACAGATACTTCTGTTGACTTTGAAAATAAGTCCATAGAAAAGGAAGAAAGTGAGTATGACACATGTTCTAAAAGTCCAGCCTCTGTCGAAAGAGAACCAAGTGACTCAACCTCTGTTTATGAGGACGACTCATCCTCTGACGAATCTGAGACTGACTCTAAGTCAGAGATAGTACCTCGTGACACAGAGGATTTTAAACCATCCTCTGAAGTTCTTAACAGAACTATTTCTCCCAAGGAGAAAATCACAAGAGTTCCTATCTGTCCAGACTTTTTGAAGATGTGTAAACAAGCCAAAACCTCTATTGAGCTTGAAAATTTCAAACAACAGAAGGAAATGTCCACTCAAACTCCAACAAGTTCAAAGATTTTGAAGCCCTTAAAACCTATTAAAAAAAATTAACATGGCAACAGAAGGGTAAATGGACTAAAAATAATAAATCTTTTTCTTCTGTGACAGTGAAACCTGCAGAAGTTCACCACAGAAGAGGTACACAAAAGGCCGCTCTCAACAAAGGATTTTGCAAACAACAATCTAACCTTCTTGTAATAGAAAGTCGAATGTTAGGATAAATTGTAATGCCTCTGTGCCCTCATTTAATGTCTTTAATGAAAAGTTCAAGCAAATCTCTTCGCACATTCAATACTGTCATTGCTTTGATCTCATGTTTCAATTAACCAACACTTCTCAAGTCCAAAATGTTTCCTCTATGTACCCAAAGAAAATGCTAAATTCAAGGGTAAGAAGAAACAAAATGGTTCTTCAACAGAAGTTAAAACAAAGACCAAGAATGCTAAGGCAAACTTGAAGACCCCTAACAAAACTGGACCCATTTGGATATGGGTACCTAAAACTCTTTGATTGTCATGCAGAAGCAGTATGTGCCGATCTGGTATCTAGACTCTGGATGCTTGAGGCACATGACTAGCGACAGAGGTCTTCTATCCACATACAAAGAAAAACACGATGGTGGATCTGTGACCTTTGAAGACAACAAAAAGGGGTACATTAAAGGCTACGAAGTCATAAAGAAGGAAAATATAACCGTATGCAAAGTTGCATATGTGGATGGCCTTAAACACAATCTTCTAAGTGTAAGCCAACTCTGCGATACGGGTTTCGATGTGATGTTCAGAAGAACCTTCTGCTCTCTACAAGGTGAAGACACAGGAGTCGAACTTCTGCGAGCCGAAAGAAGAGGTGATCTGTATCTCATGAACTTCTGTGCCAAGAACAAGGAAGAAAAACTCTGCCTTGTTACATGCAAAAGCGAAGAAGCCTGGTTATGGCATAACAGGTTCTGTCACTTAAACTTTCATACTCTAAATAAACTTGCAAAACTTGATCTAGTCAAAGGTCTGCCAGATGTTACGTTTAATAAAGATCATTTATGCTCTGCCTGCGAAATGGGAAAACTCAAAAGAGATTCCTCTAAAGGCAAAACTGATGTGTCTTGCCCCAGGATTCTGTATATGCTTCATGTTGACCTCTGCGGTCCAATCGCTACACAGACCCTAGGTGGCAAGAAATATATACTTGTTTTAATCGATGTGTATTCAAGATTTACATGGGTAGAATTTGTCAGAAAGAAATAAGATGTTCCAAACATCCTGATAAATTTAATGAAAAGAATCCAAGTTCTGTATGAGTGCAGGGTTCAGAAACTGAGAAGCGACAATGGCACAGAATTCAAAAACTCTGTCATTGAAGCCTATCTAACAGAAGAAGGAATATCACAGAACTTCTCTGTTGCACGCACCCCACAACATAATGGCATGGTTGAACGTAAGAACCGCACGCTTGTGGAGGCTGCAAGAACTATGCTGACTGCATGTGGATTACCAATGACTTTTTGGGCAGAAGTAGTATCAACCGCATGCTATACCCAAAATTGATCAACCATTGTAAAGAGGCACATCAAGACACCATATCATTTGATCAACAAAAGGCGACCAAACATCAATTTCTTCTATGTATTTGGATGCAAGTGCTTTGTCTTAAATGATAGAGAAGCAAGAGAAAAGTTTGATGTAAAAGCAGATGAAGGCAAGTTCATTGGATACTCTGCAACCTCCAAGGCCTACAGAGTTTATCTTCTGCGGTCACGAACCATTGTAGAAAGCATCAACGTGTCTTTTGACGATTCCTTCCAAATGACTTCTGAACAAATCAGTTCAGAACTCGGGCTAAAAAGGGAATCCTCTGGCATCTCAAAAACAAGAGAAGAAGACTTAAATCTTCTATTTCAAGAGATGTTCCATGATGACATTGATCCCTCTGCTGGAACCATCAGAGCCTCTGGAGGATCATCTTCTGTCAGCCAGATCGAGACAGGTATATCTCTAACTGGTCCCTTAAATACTTCATCTTCTTCTATTAATCATACAGATGCAAATGCCGAGGGGGAGCCAACAAAAGGTGATACAACCACAGAAGCTACTGAAATACCAACTCCAGCAACTACAGAGGAACCAATACCAGAGGAACACGAGGACTAAGTCTCTACTTCCTCAGAGGAACAAATACTAACACTCATTCCAATCATCCCACAAGCAGAAAAACCAAGAACAAGTACAGAAGCACCATCTACAACAGAAGGTGCACCAGAACAACAGAGCACAACCTATGTAGATCAACTTGATGACTTCGATGAACATCTCCCAAGAACAACTCAATGGACAAAAATCCATCCTCCAAGCCTTATAATCGGCGATCCTTCTGAAAAGGTAAAAACAAGATCAGCCACTGCTAACTTTTGTTTCTTTACAAATTTTATTAGTGTGATCTAGCCAAAAAGAATCTCTGAAGCCCTTGACGACCCAAACTGGGTAGATGCTATGCAAGAAAAGCTTATACAGTTTGAACGAAACAAAGTATGGACCCTGGTTCCTCTGCCACGAGGAAAACAAGCTATAGAGACAAAATGGGTATTTAGAAACAAAAAGGATGAGGATGGGGTGGTTATCAGAAACAAAGAAAGATTGTTGGCCAAAGGATATCGCCAAGAAGAAGGCATAGATTACAATGAAACTTTTGTCCCTATCGTACGACTCGAAGCTATAAGAATTTTCTTAGCCTTCGCAGCCCTCAGAGGTTTTAAAGTCATTCAAATGGATGTAAAATCTGCTTTTCTAAATGGTGAAATCCAAGAAGAAGTATACGTCCAGCAGCCACCAGGATTTGAAAGCTCCAAGTACCCAAGATATGTGTATTACCCCGACAAAGCTTTGTAAGGACTGAAACAAGCTCCAAGAGCTTGTTACGAAAGACTTTCAAATTTCCTTCTCAATAATGACTACGACAGAGGTACGACCGATACAACTTTGTTTTATAAAAGGAAAGGAGATGAAATTATGCTTGTACAAATATATGTGGACGACATTATTTTTGGGTCTACAAATGCACAACAGTGCAAAGATTTCAAAAACCTCATGCCGAGTGAGTTTGAAATGAGTATGATGGGAGAATTAACTTTCTTCCTCGGACTCCAAGTAAAACAATCATCAGAGGGAATTTTCATAAATCAAGCTAAATATGTCTCTGACATACTTACAAAATCCATTCTCTCTGATGCCTCTGTAATGACGACCCTAATGGCCACTGGAAATAAGTTATACTCAGATCCAAATGATAAATCTGTAGAGTGCAAGCTCTACAAAGGTATGATTGGGTCTCTGTTATACTTAACCGCAAGTAGACCTGACATAATACATGCCACATGCCTCTGTGCAAGATATCAAGCTAACCCGAAGGAATCCCATTATATTGCTGTAAAGGGGATCTTCAGATACCTCAAAGGGACCAAAAATCTTGGCCTCTGGTATCCGAAGAACTCTGGAGTTGGTCTTAAAGCTTACACAGACTCAGATTATGGAGGATGCAAGCTCGACAGAAAGAGTACCTCTGGGAGATGTCAATTCCTAGGTGGGAAATTAGTTAGCTGGAATTCTAAGAAAAATAACAGTGTATCGACATCTACGGCAGAAGCTGAATACTTTGCTGCTGCTAGCTGTTGCTCCCAAGTTCTGTGGATGAAAACTCAGCTAAAAGATTATGGGCACAACATATTCAAGATACCAATCTTCTGTGACTCAAAAAGCGCCATAGCCATCTCAGCCAATCCAGTACAACACTTAAAAACAAAGCATATCGACATACGTTACCACTTTCTTAAGCATCATGTTGAATATGGCACAATCGAAATGCATTTTGTGTCCACTGAATACCAGCTTGCAGACTTGTTCACCAAGGCACTAGATGAAAATAGATTCCTTTTCTTGGTGGGTAATTTGGGAATGATTAACATGAGTTAAAACCTCTGTAAGTATAATTCTATCCTCTGTAAATAGATTGTTTTTATTGTTTTTGTTGTCTGGTTTATTTCTGAATGTAAATTCTCAATCATCAAGTGTTCTATACAAACAAGGCTTCTGTAGATTTGCTCAGAACCTCTGACAATCCTTACAGAACCTCTGATAAACTTGATCTATGTTCTGTGCATTACTTATCTTATTTTGACCCAAGCATAGATCAAGGGGTAGCAGGAGGAGACCTTGAACTGATCTACAGAGGTTGATCATTCAAGGGGGGCCAAAAGAAGAATTACGATCAAACAACATCCACAGAAGTCAGGTAGTACGCCGAACAACAGAAAGTTAAAATGTGAGTATCTCGTACAAATCCTTCTTGAAAACAATTTTCTAGGACACAAACTTCCAAATATGTCCTAGAAGCATTGCTTATGACATTCCAAACAAGAAATAATCAAAACACTTGATGAGCCTTCCTTTATGAGAAATTTAAGGTTCCAGAGCCTCTGCTGAGCTCAACAGAGCTTTTGTAAGACAGATCATCCAATACTGCAAATTTCATACGGGAACTCTATCAATCTTCTTGAATGTCATAAAAAAGGTCTTCAGTCAGAAAGTTCAACATAACACAGAACTTTTGCTGACTATCCTAGGTATTCGAAGTCTACTCGCACAAAATCATTTTCGAAAATAGTTTTCTACGACACAAATTTCCAAATATGTTCTAGAAATACTACAAAAGACATTTCAAACTTCAAATATTCAAAAAGATTAATGAGCTTTCCAAAATTAGAAATTTAAGGTCACAGAGCCTCTGCTGAGCTCAACAGAGGCTCTGCCAGGTAAAGATTCTATGATCACAAATTTGTAATGGAAACTCTATCGATCAAATTGAATGTCCTCTGAAGAGTTCTCTTGTACAAATACACGCATAAAGACAAAGAAAGGTTAGTCACAGAGCACATTCCATCACAAAAACCTCTGTTGATTAACCTCGCACAAAACTTTTTCACAAACAATTTTCTAGGACACCAATTTCCAAATAGGTCCTAAAAACATTGTTAAAAACAATTAAAACTTTAGATGATCAAAAAGTTTCATAAAGTTGTAGTTATGAGAAATTTCAACTCATAGAGCTTCTGCTGGCTTTGACAGAGCTTCAAAACCTCTGTGAATGCAATGTCTACACTAAAAATCTATCCATCCTCTCCAATGCTTTTCAAACATTTTTTGGTAAAGGTGCAAGCAACAGAGGATATAACAAGAAAGTCAGAAACCACAGAGCTCCTATCACTACAGAGCTTCTGTCATTTTCTGATACTTAGGGAAATTCTGCAAAAGTAACGGTAAAATTTTGCGAGTAAAATTCTTTTGAAAGTTGAAAAGCTCACGCGCCAAGCATTAATGGGCCGCGCACGACGTCCCGTCATACTCTGACACTGCTAACGTGTCACATTTTCATTGGACGTCCATGGCACACGTTCTTCTGGAAAGTTAAACCAGCCGTATACACTCAAGTGCGGACCCCAAATTTTATTCACATCCATATATTTACCTCTTCAAAATTCTAACCGTTATCCTTCAGTATAAAACCCAAGTTACCAATCCTCTCAAAACATTACGAACATACACTTTCTTCTCCGGCGAACTTGTGTAAAAACCTGCAAATTCTTCATTATTCATCTTTTTCTTATCCAAGAAATGGCTTCCACGTCTCACGCTCAGAAAAACTCCCCTGCTCACTCTCCGGCGAACTCCCCTGAACACTCTGAAAACCCAACAATAGCCAGAGACCTGGAAAAGGACAACTCCGGCGAAGAAGCAAACTTTGCTCCGACCACACACCCTCAAAATTTATCAGAACATGAACATTTTGATAATGTTCTACCTTTAAAACCAAATAACCACTACATGGTTCCATCTAAAACCACCTTTGGGGAAGCACATGCTCTTATTCTCCATATCTTGGAAAACCACATACTCTACCCTCTCCACACAAAAACCGTCGACAAAATTCCTGCCAGATACAAAAATCAATTCTGGCAAAGTTGCAGATTTGATCCAGAGGATAGATAGATAAAGGGCTACATTTCCATGTCAGATAAATCCGAGCACCTTGAACTCAAGTTCAACAGAACGATGTTCTCACTTGTGTTTAGCTTACCCACCGGAGGTCTTCTAGGGATAAAGGTCTATGCAGAGGAACCCACAGACGAAGAGCTCTACAGGTTCGTTGAAATGTTGGGGTACAACTTGCCACTCAGAAAAAGGAATGACTTCCGCAGAGGCAGATTACCACCTATGTGGAATACACTCTTTTCCATACTTAACAGGTGCCTAACCGGAAAAGTAGGCAGTCCATATCAATCTTCACACCAGATCTTAACCATAATGTACGGGGTCAACTACGACCTACCTCTGGACTTCGCCACACTTATGATGCAGGATATGGTTAACACCATAGACAGAAAAATCACTTTCTAGAGGAAAAAGGGACAGAAGACAGAAGCTCTGTCTCCTCTGCAATTTCAGCGAATACTGGGCGTTCTTCTAGAGCCTCTGCTTCTACTCGAAAAATGGTCTATGGAGGGACCAACGGCTAAAATATATGCCATGACAAAGAACTCTCTAACAGAACATGAAGATGGATACCCTCACCGCAGACCTCTACCAAACAAGCTTCTGGGATATGCCAAGGATGAAACCCTTAGTCTAAAATATATACGCGATCACAGGACTCCAGGCCCAAGTCCTGTGACACCCCCGCGTTTAAGAGCCCCCTAAGGAACAAAAGTATCAATAAGATGACAGATGAAGAATGGGCAACAGCTTTTCAGAAGCATGAAGACGTTCAGGCCATATTCCTTGCACAAAGAGAAGCCATAATCCCTTCTGCAAAGAAAAGCAAACCCTCTGCCTCTAGTAAAAAGAAGTGGAGACTGTCATAGTGTCTCCACTCATCGATGACGGTTCCCTTGGGGGAACCGACCTCGTCTTCTTTAAAGTCGCTGACTCTGAAGTCGGAAGATCCATCCTCTTCAACTCCTTGGCCCTCCGAGCCAGAGCGAGCTGAGCTTCCCTCTTCGACTTACTCAAAGTTGATTGCATCTCAGAATCACCTGCAAAAAACTATAAACGTCAGATATCGTCGTACGACACAAATGCGAAAATAAAAAACATACGACCAAAAGACACTTTCTTGTGGAAGTCTCCTGTTGACTTCTTTCCTCGGCTACAGAGGTTCCGACGGTCGTACGACTAGGGGGATCAAACAATTCCTCGACGCAGCAGGAGAAATGTTTTCCAACCTTCTCTTTAGAATCAAAAGCGGGCCTTACGGCGGCAAAATTGATATCTGAAACAAAAGACCAAAGTTAGCAAAAGGGAAGAAGTAATGATAAAGCGTACGACAGGTGAAAGAATATATACCCCTGGTGTTCCATCCAGATACGACCCAGGAGGTATCCTCGTCTACCCGGTCGAGCGTTAACACTCGACCAATGACATACTTAGCTTTCCACCCGCGGTCATGGACCTCGGTATCGGGGACTATAGTGTATCCACCCCTAAGCTTGGAGGACAGACTATACCGATGATATTCGTCCGCCCTAACATCGTACGCCATCAAGAGATCGTTCACCGTGAAAGGCGCCTCCCATTCGGCGGTGATCCGATCAATCTCTTGGAGAATCTGCCAAAACTCCGGCAAGATTTGTCCAGGAGATAGGTCAAAGGCATCCAAAAACTCCCTGACCAAGGGAGAAAAGGGCCACCTAAATCCTATTCTAAAAGGATACTCGTACAAGACAAAGAATCCTCTCAAATACTCTGTCGGTCTAAGCTGGTCGGGTTTGTACAGTCGTACACAGGAAGGTATGCCAGCCAATAACCTAAAGGTTTCCACCTCCTCCTTCTCTTGAAAAGAGCTCGCTGGCTCGGAGGATACGGAAAAATCTAGGACAGATATTTGTGCCAGGTTTTGGTCCATAAGGTCCCTATTTGTGGTGGTCTTCCTAGCTATTCATTTTTTCCGCATGTTGAAAAGAATAAAGATCGTACCTTAGATCTCTAAAAAACCTAGAACAAGCAAGCGGAGGCACAAACGACTGAATCTTTCTACAAAATCTCTATCTGAAAATATTGCAAGCGTAAAAAAGGAAGTGGTCTCCGGTATCGCGATATTTATAGCAACGTCGCGTCAGATCAGTCTGGTGGATGGTCGACAACTGTCAACCACCCTTTCACATGCAACGTCCAGATCAATGACACATGTCCTATAACGGCTCTACGCCTCTGACATGTCGCCATGACGTCACGACCACTTCGCTTCCCTCGGTCGAAATCGGACCAAGACGGTTGAGATTCGACCAGACCCTCTCCCAATGCGACACGTGTCATATTACTTCGTCGGATTTAAAATTCGAATTTCACGCCCAAATTCAAAATTTGGGGGCAAATTGTTTGGGTAAAAATCCGCACCTCACGACCGACGATGAAAAATACATATGACATTTATGTAAGACCATTCTTGTATTAGGACAAGGTCCTGCAAATTATTTACTATCGAATATTTGGTCTTACATTTCTACGATGGTCGTAAGTTTCATACGACCGACGTACGAGACTTAAGACGGTCGTACGATTATACTAACCGTTAACAGTCAACAGCCGTTTTCTTTGTTCCATTAATGTAGGTCCACAAGCAGTTATGGTACATCGGTCAGTAACTGACGAGCTCTTAATGACATTAAAGACCCGACGGCGGTTATAAACAAGTCATCAAGACACATTCAATGCTGCCAAGAACTATATAAAGGCCTGCTCCACATTCGAACGGGACACATGGGAACATCACAACATCCAACATCTATACTCACTTCAACATTTTTCTACGCAATACAACAATAATAATCCGAGCATTCGAACACACATCGCTTACGCAAGATTCGCACTCCAACAGTTCTATTCGCACTACAACAGTTTATTTCGCACGATTCACTCACGACACACAACATTAGCTTACGATTAAGTTATTTTTACTCATATTGTAATCTATTGTACACAAGACACTTGTTACCAAAGGATTTCTCCCCTGTTTGGCGATCATAGTGCCCCGTCGACTCTCATAAGTCGACCGTGGTTTTTTCCCTCATTTGGGTTTTCCACGTCACCAATTTTTTTGTCTTATTTACTTTTTATTCGCGATCGTGTTGTTTGTCTTGAGATTTTTTTCTTTAGTCGTTAAAAGTTCCACGTCAACCTTAAGTTATCCGAAGGGTGATTTTGACATTAATACTCTTCTTCCTGATCGAGCTCTTTCTCGTCGCCAACCTGCTCTAAGTAGGTGGTGAGTTCGGCCGCAGCATTGACCATGGGGTCTTCCCCCGAATATGGAGGCACATCATGGCCGCCTTAACCTTGAGACGAGTCAAGGCTTCGAAGGAGACAAGTCACCCTTCCAACTCAATGATCACTTGCTCATGTGAGGAGACGAGTGACCTGAGGTGCTCGACCTGGACCTTAGTCATGTTGGCCTTTGCATCGAAACCGGAAACCCTCGTGAAGGTCTCCCTAAAATACTTCTATAGATCTTCCTTCTCTCGATTCGCGACTTCCAGATGACTCTACGCATCATCAAATCGAATCTGGAAGGATTCTGCCCTGGCCTATGCGTCCTGTTCCCCTTCGCGAGCTTTATGCTCCGCTTCCTCGGCATGTCGTATTCGTTCGATGGCCATTGGTGCCACCCGTATGACCTTTTCCATCTAATTGTACAGATAGAGTGACGCTTGAAATGCCTGCAGACGGACGATTAAACAATTAGAATACTAGACTAAAGTAAGAGTCTAAAAGTACAATGAAAGCTTACCTTAAAAGAGAGCCCAACAACAGGATATCCCACTTCCCCGATTGGGACATCCTCATATCACCCTTGGAAGGATGGAATGAGAAACGTACCCAGGTAAGGGAAAATCTTTGTCGCATCAAAGGCATCGGCGGACATAAAGTTCGACGACAACCTAAACTTTACCGATGTAACTTCTGGATCGCCCACAATCTGCTGACCCTTTCCCTTGTCCAGTGAGGCAGATGGTTCAGGCTTCATCGCCTCGACAAGGGCTTCGCCACCGACGCTGGATACGCCAACATCGCAGCAGGTACATACTCGGACGTCTTCGCCATCTTGGATGTGGCGACCATAGAATGATCGCCACTCTTGGACGATGGTTCCCTTCGGAACATCGTCCTGGTTTTCTTGTTCCCCAAAGACGGGGATGGTGGAGCCTTTCTCTTCATCTCTATGGCCTTCTTGTCCAGGAGAAGCTGCATCTCTCTCTTGGAGAGAACCTATGGTGGTTTGGAGCCCGATCCACATGCATCACAAAAGTAGAAAAATTAATGAGAAAGCAAAATGAAAGATGGAGATTCATGTCGAACAAATTCTTACCCATCATCTATTTCTCTACTTCCTTTCTGCTAACTGATGGCTCAGATGTTTGAACCTCGATCGGTTCGTCGTCGGAAACTTCGGCGACAGAAGAACGGTTGAATGATCTTCGACGCTATATCGCAAGAATCGTTCTATCCTTTCTGGGGTCTCAGGAAGAGGCTGGACTCCCTCGAAGTCGATAACTGGATCACAGAGAAAACAGGTAAGTTCAACACAGATAGCAATAAAGCAATAATCGTACGACAAAATCAACACCTACCATCCTTGTTCCAACCCACCATAACCTAGGAAAAGTCCCCTCGACGAGGTCTAAGGATTTCATCCTAGCAAAAACGTATATCTCCTTCCATCCTCGGTCGTTCATCGTGGTATTTTGGACTAAGATACGACCCCCCCTAAGCTTCGAATGAAGGCTATATCGATGATTGCTATCTCCCTTCACAGTGTAGGCCGCTAGAAGATCGTTCACTGTGAAAGGCAAATACCAGTCATCGGGAACCCTTTCGATCACGTGGACGATGCGCCAAAACCGGCGCATAGTCTGTCCTACTGACATATCGAACTTATCTAAGAATTCCCTGGACAACAGCGAATACGACCACTTAAACCCTATTCTAAATGGATATTCGTACATAATAAAGTTCCCCTTTGGACATTGTTGTGGACGAAGCTGGTCAGGGAGGATTAACCTAATTGTAGCAGGGATTTGGGCCAGAACCCTAAAGGCTTCAAGTTCATCGCCTTCATCGATTGAACTGGGCGTCTCACTTGACATGATAAAATCACAAGAGGTCACCTGGGCTACGTATAACTCCCTAACGTCCCAGTTCTTAGAGGGTTTCTTTTCTAAAGTCTTAACGTGCATATGGAATAAAGAAATCGTGCCTTAAATAAGTTTCTAAACCTCAAAAGCTTGAAAGGAATTCGGTTCTTGCAGGATTCAGAAAAGATCTCAAAGAATCTCTCTCTTAAAATATTCAGAAGCGTAAAAAAGGAATGGACCGACCCTTAAACCCTATTTATACGGTTTTCCGATTTTAGGTCGAACCTTCGGATGATCGACACCTGTCATCTGACCCCTCGCATGCCACCGTCGGACGATCGACACCTGTCACACAGTTGTCATCCACACGCGCCTACGTCATTATGACGTCATCGATCTAGCACCTTTTCAGTTACATTCGAACTGATTCGGTTTCATCCGAACCAGAGTCGACTAATTGGTTGACACGTGTCCATTCGGTTACCTCAAAATTTTAAATTTAAATTTGTGCGCTAAATTCAAATTTTGGGGGAAAACTGTTTAAGTACAAAATCACACCTCACGACCGACGCAAGGAACCAAAGTAATTATTTCATACGACCATTCTTGTATTAAGATAAGGTTCTATAAATTAAGCACGACATGGTCATGGTCGTCGCTGGTAAGATATCCCCGACGTACGACCGAAGTTCCCACCAAAACCTGCGACGTATGATTATCCTCGACGTTTATTTACTAACGATCGACAAGTGTTTCCTTTATGGCTATTTAATGCAAGTCAAGCACAATAAAAGACAACGGTCATAACTGAAGACCATAATCAAGCGCATTCAATGCCAATACCGTTTTCCATATTTTTAAAGACCATTAACGACGCCAAAGTATATATATATCAAGCTTAAAGACATACACAAGGATAATTGATTCTCAAAAACATACAACGTACACTCAGTTACACACAAGCATTTCTAGAAGCATTCTCGAAGCATTCAAGCAATCATTCGCACCTTCCATCGAAGAAACGCACGACGAATCTTTATTTCACACGATGCACGATACAATTTTATAATTAAGTCTATTTTATTTGTAATTGTAATCTATTGTACTCACGACACCTGTTACTAAAGGACGTCTTCCCTGTTTGATGACCATAGTGCACCGTCGAGTTCTATAGTCGACCGCGGTTTTTACCCTCGACAGGGGTTTTCCGCGTCACCAAGTTCTCGTCTCTTTCTGTTTCTATTATCCGTCGTATGACTTGTCGCGAGAATTCTTCTTTAGTTGTTAAATCTCCACACCGACCTTAAGTTATCATTTGGGTGATTTTTGGCATTAACAACAGGTTTATCTCACGATCCCCGGATAAATGCCACTTATTTTAAAAAGTTTTAAGGAAAACAAGGGCTTCCAGTAGATGAACGACCACGAGCAAGCATTGCAAAAGCTGAAAGAATACATGGTGTCGCCATCCCTGTTGTCGAAACCTAAAGACAATGTGATCCTATAGTTGTACTTGGCAGTCAGTTCCAACTCAGTAAGTGCTTTCTTAACCTGAAAGGATGACAAACGCCAACTCCCGATTTATTACATAAGTAAGTCTTTACTAGACGCTGAAACAAGGTACTCGTCCATGGAAAAACTTTTGTTTGCACTAATCACTACTGCTAAAAAGCTTCGAAATTACTTCGAATCATATCCTATAACTGTCATTACTAATTATCCTCTTAAGTCTGTCCTAAGAAAACCAAAGCTGACAGGTCGACTAGCAAAATGGAGCGTCTACCTTAGTAGCTACCACATAGATTTCAAACCAAGGACAACGATCAAGTCGCAAGTCCGGACAGATTTTGTTGCTGACTTCAGCCTAGAGTTAGATGAAGTCATACAGACGGATACTGTGGCGACTCTCGACTAGGCTTCGTATTAAAGTCGTCACAGGAGGCCAAGATGGTGTATTCTGTACGATGTGATTTCAAAGCCACAAACGACGAAGCTGAATACAAATCACTTATTATGGGCTTGAGCATGGCACGAGACTTAGGGGCAACCGAACTACACGATGTGATTTCAAAGCCACAAAATGAACAGGGAATTCGCGGCAAAAGATCTCAAAATAGCGACATACCTTAAAACAACCAAAGCAAAATCAGAGGAGTTTAAACCCTTCTCGATCATGCAGATCCCGAGAGACCAAAATGCATAAGCCGATGCCTTAGCCAATCTTGGGTCAGCATTTGGCAAACCGTTGTTCGACAATATTCCCATGATCCACCTAGCAGCTCCGTCTATCGAGAATAATGAGGACGTTCGTGTCCTCGATGAGCAAAATGATTGGTCGCATTCAAGGATTACCTTATGCACGACCAACTACCAGAAGACTGAATAGAAGCACGCAAGATCAGATTCAAAGCTTCCAAGTACCGGATGATTAGAGGCAGGCTCAATCGACGGTCATCAATGGGTCAGAACTTACGATGCGTCATCAGCAATGATCAAATACAGACCATTCTGAAAGAAATGCACAATGGAGAATGTGGTAATCATTCAGGAAGTCGTAGCCTAGCGAACCGAGTCTCACGACAATGTTACTATTGGCTAACTGTACGACAAAATGCTATCAGGTACGTCCAAGGATGTGACGCCTGTTGTTAATGCCAAAAATCACCCAAAGGATAGCTTAAGGTCGATGTGGAGCTTTAACAACTAAAGAGATCTCAAGACAATCAACACAATCGCGAATAAAAAGTAAATAAGACATGAGAATTGGTGACGTGGAAAATCCAAACAAGGGAAAAACTGCAGCCAACTTGGGGAAGTCGACAGTGCACTATGATCGCCAAACAGGGGCGAAATCCTTTGGTAACAAGTACCGTGAGTACAATAGATTATAATAAGAGTAAAAGTAAACTTAATCGTAAACTAAAGTTGTGTGTCGTGCGGTGAATCTTGCAAAATAGACTGTTGTTGTGCAAATTGAACTGTTGTCATGCAAATCTTGCGTGAGCGATATGTGTTCGAATGCTCAGATTGTTACTGTCGTATTGCGTAGAAATGTAGAATATGTAGTTCTTGAGAGTTCAGTTGTAAATGCGTCTCTCCATTGGAGTATAGAGCAGACCTTTATATAGTTTGAGATAGCATTGAATGTGTCTTGATGACTTGCACGTAACCGCTGTCGGGTCTTTAACTGTCATTAAAAGAAAACATTGTTGACTGTTAACGGTTAGTGTGGTCGTACGACCGTCTTAAGCCACGATTGTCGGACGTATGGATCTTACGACCGTCACAGAAGTATATGACAAAATAGACGATTGTAAATAATCTGCAGGACCTTATCTTAATATAAGAGAGGTCTTTCGTAAATGTCACAGGTATTTTTTATCGTCGGTCTTGAGGTGTGAATTTTTACCCAAACAGTATGCCCCCAAATTTTGACTTTTAGGCGTGAAACTCAAATTTTAAATTCGAATAGCTGGGATGACACGTGTCGCATGGGGAGAGGATCTGGTCGAATCCCAACCGTCCTGGTTCAATTTGAACTAAGGAGGCGAAAACGGTCGATGACGTCATGGGGACGTGTAGGAGGCGTGGAGCCGTTGCAGGACAGGCGTCGTTTATCCGGACGTTGCATGCGAAAAGGCGGTAGACAATTGTGGACCATCCGTTGGACTGATTTGACATGCATTTTCCATATAAATAGCGCAATTCTGGAGATCATTTCCTTTCTACGCTTTCAGTAAATTCCATATAAGAGTGTTTATAAATCGAACGAATAGCTCAGTTTTCATATTAACTTTAGTCATGTCGATCGAACCTGCTAGTATGATTGTTACTCAGAAGGATCTTAACGCTTTCAGGACGCTAGCCGGTGTTCCTAATGCATTACAGTTATATTTGTCGGACCAGTTCCGGCCGTCTGAGTGCCCAAACAGGCATTTCATATTGTACGAATACCCATTCAAAGTGGGTTTTAAGTGGCCCTTTTCTCCTTTGGCCCGGGAGTTTTTGAGCAGTCATCACTTGTCTCCTGCTCAGGTGATGCCGCAGTTCTGGGGGATCATTCATGTGATCGATAAAGTTACCGCCGACTGGGCGACGCCATTCACGGTGGACGACCTGCTGGTGGCACATTTGGTCAAGGCGGATGGCTACCATCGATATAGCCTCTTCTCCAAGTATCGGGGTACCCAATTGCTCATGCAAAATACCTAGGTTAACGATCGCAGGTGGAAGGCGAGGTACGTCTTCGGCAAGGTCCAGTCGTTGGACCTACTTGAGGAGGATACTACTTGGGTTAGCGCTGGGTGGAACGCTGACTGTAAGTCTTCCTTCGTTTGTCATGTGTTTTTATCCTTTGATTGTATGTTATAGCTGACGTGCATGTGTTTTTCGTTTTCAACCATTACATTTTCTGACGCTGATCTTCCTGAGTCTTTGGCGAAGATCGAGAAGTTCCGGACCTATAGTTTGGATGACAGGTCTTTCTTCGTCCAACGCATTGTGGTGGACAAAGACATGGACGATGAGATCGTCGTGCTTGGAGGGACAGAGGCCCCGACTAAGAAGGGGGTCGAAAGAGGAGAAGAAGAGGAGGAGCGCCAGGTAATAACTCATGTCTTATCTTCCATGCTTCCGAATGGTCGCACGACTTGATTGTACTTGGTTGTGTCCTATTCTTACATGTGTGTGTCTTTGTAGGTGGGTTGGGCGAGGTGCCCACTCATGGAGTGTCGAAGAAAGGGTCCCAACTCCTCTTGGCTCATAAGGCCAAGGAGTTGAAGTGGAAGGCTCCATCATCCCTGTCGTCAAGGATGAAAAAAGTCAAGGGCGAGTTCCCAGAGGGAACCGTCGTCGAAAAGTGATGGTCCATCTGGAGCCACCATTGCTGTGTAGACGAAGACGCCACCAGGCGTGATTCACGCTACCCAGTGAGTGTGGCTCCTCCGTCGGTACATGAGGTCGAGGGCACCGGGCCCCAGACAGTCTCTCCATCCTATTCGTCGGTCTACAAGGGGAAGGGACAGGCGACAGAAGCTTCTGTCGGTGCCATGTCGGTCAATTTCTCGTTACCGAATGACTTCATGGCCGGTTACGAGATGGACAACGACAAGATCTTCTTGGACCTGGGGAAATTCCTCTTGCCTTCCTTCTAGGAGCATTTCCAGGAAGTTACGGTCGATGAGATGGGGTCGCAAGTCGCATGGTTGACTTACAAGGTACGTACGACCCATTTATCTTTTTTATTTCTTATCGTTTGTTTTTTACTTATTATTGTTTGATCGTGCGACTATAGGCGTTCCAGAAGTCTCTTTGCTTGTACGCACATATGGAGAAAATCCAGAGGTTCGTACCCTGTGCCCTGTAGAAGATGCGCAAGGTGCAAGAAGAATCTCGTGCGGCACAGGAAAGGGAGCGGCTGGCGATAGAAAAGGTGGAGGTCTATACATCGGAGCTCGATGAAGCTCATGACTTCTTGGACGGTTCGTTGAGAGAGAAGGATGACCTTCGTAACCGCCTGAAGGAAGCCCTTGCGAAGTCCTTTACATCGGAGGCAGAGGTGGGAGCAACTAAGGCTTCCTTGACCGAGAGCGAAAAACAAGTCGAGGACCTTAAGTCCCTTGGAGGAGTGACTCCTTTCTTTTGAAGCTTTGACCCGACTGAAGGTCAGAGCGGCGATCATGCGTCGCCATTTATGGGGGTTAGACCCTATGGCCGAAACCGAAGCAGAGGTCGCCACTTTTTTAGAGCAGGTCGGGGACGAGGATGACCTCGACCAGGAAGACAAGCTCGTTGAAGGGTATTTTGCGGACGCCGAGGTCATCGAAGGTGGCGATGAGGAGGTCGCTCAGGAGCAGGATCCTCTACATCCTTGACTTTTTGATTTTCTTTTGTTTATTTTTTGTTGGGGAGACTATAATCGGTCGTGCCCTTTTACTTGTAATTTTTGGAACCACGTAAATACAAGTACTCTTTTGTTATTCTATCTCCTTGAATTTACTTTGTTGTAAATAAACAAAATAAACAAAAGATAACACGTCTTAAAAGCGAGCGTTTAAAGCAGTAAGACACATGTAAGACTGTATGTCAAAGGTACTTGCTACTTTTGAAAAAAAATTATAAGTATGGAATTCAAGTCGTAAGACTCATACTCAAAGACACCTGTAGTAATAATTAAGATTCATATTATGAACCATAGAATATCGTTCATAACGTATGAGTCATGACTTTGTTGGTCGTGACATAGCAGTCGTGACATATTAGTCGTTGACATAGCAGTCGTGACATATTAGTCGTTGGCTCCTTGGGAAGACCCGTCGTAAGACGAAGTCACCTTCCTGAAAGACTTTGATCTTAAGATTTTTGTTAAAATGTCGTTCGACGACATGTTTTTGTGATGCCATTTTTATTAAGGCGGATTCTCTTAGCTATTCGAGAGTGTCGAGATCCTAGCCTAGTTCCACCAAATTGTGGTCGACAGATGTATGTCTCGATGTAGGGAGCTGCGTCTCGATAGATAAGACGGCTTGACAATCGTAGACCAATGATAACGGTGTTTGTCCTGTTGATGTCCGTGGTGTCGTACGATTGGCCCATAGGACCGATGGGAGTTCTTTGACACATCTTCCTTTTGCGGCCTTGAGTCTTTTCTTTATCGAATTGACGATTACTTTGTTGCAAGACTCTGCAAGTCCGTTAGACTGAGGCTAACGTGGAGTCGAGGTCGTAAGTTTGATATTACGATCTTCACAAAACTGCTTCATACGATCACTTATGAAACTATGACCCGTTGTCACATACGATCTCAGAAGGAATTCCGAACCTACATATAATGTTAGCCTGGATAAAAGAGATAACCTCTTTGTCCTGAATCTTGGAGTAGACCGTTGCTTCGATCCATTTGGAAAAATAGTCTGTAAGGACAAACATAAAGACTTTCTGCCCTGGGGCAGGAGGTAGCTTACCGACAATATCCATTCCCCATCTCATTAAGGGCTATGGGACTAACGTCGTATGTAAAGGTTTAGAAGGCCGGTGTATCAAACCTGAGTGTCATTGACATGAGTCGCAGCTTTGGATATACCTGATGGCATCTTGTCTTAAGGTTGGCCAGTAGTAGCCTTTTCGAGATATACGGTTAGCAAGACTACGACCACCGGAGTGGTTGCCACATTCTCCGTCGTGCATTTCTTTCTGAATGTTCTGTACTGTGAGTTCCAGAATCGTGCAACGAATAATATGAAATCAATAGATAAGAACAATAGGTTATGATTTCAACTGGTCATCCAATTTGCTTTCAATATTGAGAGAGTTTTACAATATGAGTAGGAAAGCTAAAATGACAACTAGCCTAAAACAAAGGCTAAACACAACATTAAATACCCTGGGCCCGTGGTTAACAAGCCCACGGCCCGTTCACTAACAAGGCTCAAATTAAACAAATACAAATCAGCCCCTTGAACTTCTATTCAACACATTAATTGCCCTAACAATCTCCCCCTTTGAATCGAAGTTCGAGTTTATGCCAGTTATCCACATATCTCTTTCGGAGCGCAAAGTGTACCTCGAACATTCGGATGGCACGGCGATAGTCGATGCGTTCTTCAATCACTTTTAAGGCTTTTCGAGCAGTAGTTTCATTCGGATTGGGAACATACACGAGCCTTTGATTTTCAGATTCGAAGAAGATGATTTTTCGAAGAACATCTTGAATTTTGAAGAGCGTGCCGTCGTAGAATCTGTCTACCTGACTGAAGCGAAGAAATCTCTTTTCATTCTGATCGTTGATGTAGACTATCCCAAATTCTGGTTCCAGAAGTAGTGTGTTCTCGGGATACATCTTCAGTTCGGGCGCTTTCAGAATCGGCTTAATCAGGTTTACCTTCTTAGCTTTGTTCTCGATTGCCATTTGGAAGTCTGTGAGATAGGACATCATGATGGTACAGACTAGGAATCGACAAACAGCTTTGAGCGCTTTGGTTACTTGAAGCGGTCCGATAGTTCTGGTACGGAGGTCTTTCAGGATTGCATAGAAGTCGAACGGTCGGAGATTCTTGAAGTCAGCTTCGGAAAATATCCATTCATTTCCGTCTTCTTGTCGGATGATGATGATCGGAAACATAACATCAGAATTTTACCTGTTTGGACGTAGAGCACTTCGGTGATCTTGTGCTTTGTTCGGAATTTGCTAACTGTCAGACACCGCTTCATTGCGTTTATGTACTGGCTTTGGTATTCTGGGTTGGAACTGTAAATACCAATGCAAAAAGTAGGCTCGATAGGGCGTAACCTGTGAACGAACAGCTTTTTGAGAGATTCCTCCAGGTGAGGAATAAATATCGTGATCTTCTCCCATCGGATCTGTTGCTGTTGAGGAGGAGGAAGATCATAAGCTGTCGGTAGCTGAGGAGATGTCGGAATTTCAACAGATGTAGTCTCGGGTCTTGTAGAAGTTTCGGCGGCTTAAGCAGAGTGAACCGGTGAACCATACAGATTTTGCAGCAGAAATTGGTCGTAGTCAACATTATCGTCATCATCAGTAGGGAAGATCAGGTTTACCTGGAGATTTACAGCACTGGCGGCTTTTTCATACCATTCATTTTTGGTCTCCGGGTCGATCTCGGTGTCTGGATCTATCAGATTAATAGTAGACCCATATGATGTATCAAAGTTGACCAATTCCTGCGTTGTTCCCTCAGCCTTTTAAACTGCCGGGTCTTCGTCGTCAGAGATGTCCATATCCTGTACCATCTCGACTAAAGGCAACTCGGCTTCGGGTTGTTCTTCAGTTATAGTTGCAGCAGTTGACGGTTCCGGTTGAACCTCATTAGTTTCAGGGATGATTGGGGCGGACTCAGATAAACGTAGTCTCTTGTTCTCCCCCTCACGGTGATTAGGATCATCCTGGTCATCGTGCCTTCTCTTGAGTCCGCCAACTTGACTCTTGCAAGTTTCTTCTATGGAGGCGACTCTCTCGGAAAGCATTTTGATAGCTTGTTGAACTTCCTTGAGAGTCGTGTCAAGCTGGTCCAATCTAGTAGTAATGGATGACGAAGGAGCATTGACCTGTGATTTCAGAACGTAGATCAGGTCTGCTTCGGTAGAGGCGTCTGCTTCGGTAGAGGCGTCGGTTTCGGATTGCTGGAGCAGCTGAGCTAGAAGCATGGTTTTCAGGGTGTCCACCGAAAGATTTGGTTGAACGGGAGCCGGTGGTGGTGTCGGTGCAGTTTCAGGTTCGACCATCTTCTCTTTTCCTTTGATCAGAGTCTTCAGTTTGTCAAGCTCATTGGTGAAACGCTGCTCCATGGCCTCGCGGACGGCTTTAGGGCGCCGTTCAGATATCCCTTTGACACTAAGTCGGGTAAGGTAACTCTGGGGTCACTTAGAACACCCATTGAAGCATCCACCTTAGAGGCAGAGCCACCTATATTCATAGTTGGCGATGGTGTGTCCGTGGTAGGATTTCCTTCTGATCCTCGGATTCCACTTAAAGGCGGAGATCATAAGGAAGTTCCGATCGGGTCACCAAGAGCACCGATTTGTTGGATCGAATCTGGTGTCCTAGCCGAAGAATATTCAATAACAAGTTGCTTTAGACTCAATAGTGCATCCAAGGAAGTCGAGACTGGGGGAGGATGTTGGTCCCGGAGGGTTATACAAGTTTGTAGAATGGGGGTTGAACACAAACACACAGATTTTTACTTTCTAAATTGTTTATTGATATAATCAAACAACTTACAACTTGTTGCGGAACAAGATTAAGGATTAACTTAATCTAAACAAGTTAAGAACACTAAGTTTCTTGCACTAGAATTAAGACAGAAGGAGATAAGAATACTACGAGTAATATTCTAACACTAAGAGAGAAAGAAGAAGATGGTCGAGCACTTCATTTATGAAGTAGGGTTCTTCTTATATACTGCATGCATTTAATGCAAAGCAGTATACCTTTACACGTGGCAACAACTAATTGTTTGCATGGTTTGACCTTTGTAGACAACCTTAGTAGCTGCATGGTGTACAATGTAGAATCAGAGTTGGTAGTACGATTCTAGGCAAAAGGGATGTCCTTTCTGACATTATCGTACGGAGGCGTGCAAGGGAGGTAAGACAACAGTAACTTGTAGAGAGAACTTCATGATCATCGATTACTGAATAGTACTTTATCAACAAGTGATAAAGCTCAGCGATCGATGAAGTCTTCTACTTGTAACTTCACGTTGAGTGGACAAATCTTGGCTTCGCTGATATCCGCATCAGTTCATTAGTAGACTTGTCGCTGTTCTTGAGCTTGATCCTCGACTTCAGCGTTGAACATAGTTGACGTGAAACTTATCTTCAGGGATCATAAGTAAACAACTAAACTATCAGCGATCATCAACAAGACTGAAGAGGCTCAGAGCTTATAGATGAACAATGTTCGCTGAATGGTAAAATTAAAGAGCATGAGTTTCCTATCAGCGGTACTGTTAGAGACATAGTACTTATCAGCGATAGTGAAACTCTAATACATATTGTCTACTTACAATTTTCACTAAGTGTTTAAAGGGTCATTATCAAATCACTGAGGGTTTGGATCAACAATCTCCCCCTATTTGATATTGACTTAGCAACTGAGAAAATTGCTAAATATGAAAACATAAGGATGAAAAGAACTCATAAAATACTTGTCCCTTACTGTTTTCTGGGATCTTTTGAGTACTGATGAAGTAAAGTACTTTCGCTGAAATTTTTCTTTAACTTCGTATAAGGTTACAAAGGGAAGTGGAAAAATTACAAGTACAGCAAATAAAATTACAAGTACAAAATATATTAGCTGATAAAGGATAGAAGAATTACAAGGAAATCCAATCAGCTATAGGGTTCTTCCTTAACGAGAAGTTCATCAAGGGTCTTTGTTGTGGGTATCATCCAGTCAGGGACCGTTACTCCTTGATCTCGTTTATTCTTTGCTTCGGCAAAGATTAAGGGTTTGAGATATCGTGCCTGAAGATCGTGTCTGAATTCACACCAATAGATGATATCCTTGAGTTGTTCGATGGGAGTGATGGGAAGCTCAGAGATGCATTGAAAGCGTTGTCCTCCATCATAGTCGTTGTTAATGCCAAAAATCGCACCAAAGATGCCAAAAATTGTATTAAACTATCTTATGCCGAAAATCATATAAAAATACGATTTAAGGTACGGTTTCGGACCTTATCAACTAAAGATTGAACCATTGAAATAAACAAGATAAATAACAAAGAAAATGTAGACGAGACAAGAGATTTTGATGACGCAGGAAAAACCTCGAACGAGGAAAAAACCTGTGGACGACAGTGGATGTCGTCTCTATACTATGGTCGCCAATCAGGGGCGATGTCCTTGCGTCGATCGTACAGATGATTACAATACAAGTGAAGGAAAGACTTCGAAATGTAAAGTACAAGTGTTTTTGTATGTAAAACAGTGTGAGTCGTGTGTGAAAACATTGTGTCGTGAGTGGTTGTCGTGCATCGAGAATTATCACTTGAGATAAAGTTCTTCATTTCGTGTGTTCTTTAGTGTGTCTCCAGAATTCTGTCTCTCCCCCCTCCTGCTCGTAGCATGCCTTTATATAGGTTCTGCCCGTCATTAATGGTGCCTTGATGACTCTCTTTTGTAACCGCCGTCGGTATTGAATGCTCTTTAATGATTGGTCTTGTAACCGCTGCTAGGCCTTTAATGCCATTAAGGACTCGTCCGTTATTGACCGTTTGTGCCATGAATGCTTGTGGACCTGCGTTAATGAACAACAAAAATAGATGTTTGACTATTAACGGTTAGTATAATCGTACGACCGTCTTAAGTCTCGGATGTCGGTCTTATGGAACATACGACCGTTGCTGAAATACAAGACCATTTATATGGTTGTAAATGTCTTGTAAGACCTTATCTTAATATAAGAATGGTCTTATGAAAATGTCGTAAGACTATGTCGATATAAGACTGACGACAGAAGGCTGTCGACGCAAGACCAACGAGTCGTAACTGGCGACACATAACTGGCGACGTAGGACTAATAACGTAAGACTGGCGACGTGCGACGTGCGGCACGTGATGCGCGACACGTGACATGCGATCATTAGACGTAAGATGACTATTGACCCAATATGTCCGTTAATAACCAATTATCGTGGTTATTAACGTATGTCAGGGATATGATAATAATGGGTATTATCATTGTCGGTCGGTGGTAACCAATGTGCATGGGTCATGTCGAGGGAATTTCCCAAGTCGGTCGAGGGTGTGATTTTTTACCCAAACACTTAGCCCCCCGAGATCTGAATTTCAAAGCCATTGGAATTTCAGATCTCGCACTAATACGTTGCTACGGAGACGTGTTACTTTTGCTAAGATCATCAGAGGAAAACTGACTTGGTCAACCAAAGAAGGTGACGCAAGTTGCGCTTGCCCTTCGAGGCCGGAAAGAATGCACCGATAGCCGGGTCGGGAATCTTGAAGGAGACAAGGACGGTAGTCCTGAAGGAACCGTCTTCGAGGGCTGACGTTTTCGTCGAGAGTTGTCACGCCTAAGGAGGCAAGGGCGTCATCCAGCCGTTTTGGCGCGATGGACGCGACACCAGCAAGTTCGGCGCTTCCGGCGACAGTGACAAAGCTAGTGTCCAAGGTTTTGTCCCCAGCGTCTGCCGACAAGGGGGACGGGTCATCGGCTGTTGGTGTCCTAGACGGGACGACGTTGTTTCCTCATCTAAGGAAATATTTTCTCCCGTCTTTCAGGGAACGTTTTCCTATCGAGGAGACAGGGGTCCATGTCGCCGGGTTGGCGTTCTCGGTCGACGTGGTCCTGTGATCTGGCATTCACAGCCGATACGGTCGTTAAAGACATATGTTCTGGCGTTCACAGCCGATATGGTCGTGAGAGACCTGTGTTACGTTGTGTAAGTTTTGCTTTAGCGATAATCGGTAAAAAGTTTTACCTTTCTATTGAACCTGAGTATTATTTCGATTTATACATGTCATGGACAGATGTGATGTCGACTGTAAAAATTCATTGAGTACAAAGAGTCGTGCGACTTGGGCATCCATTGTAATATAACGATTAGAACGTAAGTCATAAGACTTTCGTATTTTTGAATCGTAGAAGCAAATGTAAGCGCGTCCGATCAAAGCATTCATTCAGAACATGAAATTTTTCTAAGTTAAAAAACTTAGATCGGGGGGTCGTTAGACCTTACGATCGTGTGATTTGATCATACGATGAACTTGGATCATGTGTTCCTGTAGTTATACAATCGAGTCGTCTAATAAAACTGATTGTGTATATCGTACAATCCTGTGAGAGTGTACTAAAGTCGTACAATAGACTTAGCAATATATGTCGTGCGATCCTGCGAGACTAAAGTCGTATAATAGACTTGGTAACTAATGTTGTGCGATCCTGCGTAAAACAATGTCAGAGGTTTGTCGTCGGCTAGCCAACGACCCTCTGATGCTTAAGTCAGTAATCGTCGTGATAAATATCGTATGAAAGAAGGAAAAGGATTTAGAAGAAATACCTTTTCAGATGCGTTGCATTCCAGCTTCATGGGATATCTCGATTGTCGAGGGTTGGGACCCGATAGGTGCCTTTACCCACGACTTCTGAGATACTATAAGGAGCCCCCCACTTGGTGAAAAGTTTACCTGCATTAAGCTTTTGAGTGCTTTGGAACACTCGACAGTGGACGTAGTCGCCTTCTTGAAAGATTTTAGCTTTGACGTTCTTGTTAAAATGTCGCTTGACCGCTTGTCCCTGGGTGTTGAGGTCGTCAGCTCGATGTCACCATCTTTATGGAACTTGTTGAGTTCTGTTGCCTAGGATCCATTGTCGCAGACAATGACCAATTAATTTAAATTTCTTATGGGTGACTTTTGCGTTTTGACGTGCGTCTTACCATGACTGGTGATTGTGAGATTCAATGTACAAGTCGTCTTTATTGACGACATATGTCATGACTAGCGATCATGAAATTTCGATATGCGAGTCGCTTTTATTGGCGACCGAGAATTTTAACATGTGTTTGCCATGATTGGCGATCAGAAAAATGTGAGTCGTCTTTTATCGCCGACTATAAATCACAACCTGCGTTTGCCATGACTAGCGATCATAAGAAAAAACGTGAGTCGTCTTTTATTGACAACTATAAATCGTAGAACCTGCATTTTTAAGTCGTAGAGACTTTGATTTCTCACGATATAAATCGTAAGACCTGCGATGTAAATCTTAGAGACTTTTGTTTTTTCACGATATAAATCGTAAAACCTGTACTTAAGTCGTAGAGACTTTTTATTTCCCACGATGTAAATTGTAAGACGAGCTTGCAATGTAAGATCAGGGGTGGTCGTTGGTTTTGACCAATGATCTTTTGATGCTTGAATCGACGACCATATATTAGATCAAAATAATTTAAACGAGGAGAATATACTTAGAGTATATATATATAGAGTTGTTTTACCATATTTAGTTACCGTAACTTGGAGTCGATAAGCGCCTTTTTTCAAGGACCTTTGAAATCAAAATATGATATTTCCCATTTTGTGACGGGCGTTCTGAGCCCCCGAGCCCTTCGGATGATGCGATACCTACGATACATTGACTGAGCATTTTTTATGATCAGTGTCTTCCAACTTCACTTAGATCTTCGTCGTGTGGTCAAGACTTGAAGTCGACAAATGGAAAACGAAGATCTATACAAGAGGAAACGTTAGTAATACGATGTTTATTTCGAAAGAAATCCTTAGTTGGGTCCCACGGATGGCGCTAAACTGTTAATGCCAAAAATCGCACCAAAGATGCCAAAAATTGCATTAAACTATCTTATGCCGAAAATCATATAAAAATACGATTTAAGGTACAGTTTCGGACCTTATCAACTAAAGATTGAACCATTGAAATAAACAAGATAAATAACGAAGAAATGTAGACGAGACAAGAGATTTTGATGACGCAGGAAAAACCTCGAACGAGGAAAAAACCTGCGGACGACAGTGGATGTCGTCGCTATACTATGGTCGCCAATCAGGGGCGATGTCCTTGCGTCGATCGGACAGATGATTACAATACAAGTGAAGGAAAGACTTCAAAATGTAAAGTACAAGTGTTTTTGTATGTAAAACAGTGTGAGTCGTGTGTGAAAACATTGTGTCGTGAGTGGTTGTCGTGCGTCGAGAATGATCACTTGAGAGAAAGTTCTTCACTTCGTGTGTTCTTTAGTGTGTCTCCAGAATTCTGTCTCTCCCCCCTCTTGCTCGGAGCATGCCTTTATATAGGTTCTGCCCGTCATTAATGGTGCCTTGATGACTCTCTTTTGTAACCGCCGTCGGTATTGAATGCTCGTTAATGATTGGTCTTGTAACCGATGCTAGGCCTTTAATGCCATTAAGGACTCGTCCGTTATTGACCGTTTGTGCCACGAATGCTTGTGGACCTGCGTTAATGGACAACAGAAATAGATGTTTGACTATTAACGGTTAGTATAATCGTACGACCGTCTTAAGTCTCGGATGTCGGTCTTATGGAACATACGACCGTTGCTGAAATACAAGACCATTTATATGGCTGTAAATGTCTTGTAAGACCTTATCTTAATATAGGAATGGTCTTATGAAAATGTCGTAAGACTAGGTCGATATAAGACTGACGACAGAAGGCTGTCGACGTAAGACCAACGAGTCGTAACTGGCGACAAATAACTGGCGACGTAGGACTAATAACGTAAGACTGGCGACGTGCGACGTGTGGCACGTGATGCGCGACACGTGACGTGCGATCATTAGACGTAAGATGACTATTGACCCAATATGTCCGTTAATAACCAATTATCGTGGTTATTAACGTATGTCGGTGATATGATAATAATGGGTATTATCATTGTCGGTCGGGGGTAACCAATGTCCATGGGTCATGTCGAGGGAATTTCCCAAGTCGGTCGAGGGTGTGATTTTTTACCGAAAGAGTCGTGGAAGAAGATACCATAAGGTTCGCTTATGACTTTTCCAAGAATGAATCGTTCACCATGGGGGTAGGGAGGTATCAAGCGCTGAGAGGTCAGGTTCAGGACCAAGTACTTCATCGCGTGAGAAACCGATACCTGTTTCGTTCCGTATACCTGAATCAGAAGATATTATCTTTTTCTTTGTAGAGGCCCTTCTTTGTCGAGTTGGATTTGGAGGAGGAGGAGGAATATCCATAGCAGAAGAAACCAAGTCGATCTGAGAATTTATGATTTTCTCGACATGGCTCTTATATTGTGAGCTAGATCGCTGAATGGCTATTCGCATCTCCAATCATTCAGAGAGACCGTACATCTTGATCGTAGCAGCATAGATGTTTTCCTTGGTACCATTTTCTATGAATAAATCAACCTTAACAATTGGAACACCTATGGTCGATCTTCCTCTGATGATCACCTTATGAATTCTGGCAGCCCGATATAGATAGTGCAGTCTTTCTTTGCACCATTCTAAGGTAGAATCAGATACCTTGGTCTTTTCTTCAATGATCTTCTGGGCGTCTTCCCATAGTTGATGTTTAAATTCGATGGGAGTTCTTTTTAGTTCAGGGTCTTTCACTGATTGTTGGGCAAGCTGGATGGCGAGGGCCTTATCTTTTTCTTCAGCTTCCCTTCGTTCGGCGAGTAACCTTTCAGCTCTGAGGTGATCAGCGTATTCTTTCTTTGAAAGTCTGAACTTAGGAGAAGGAACTTTGTCACGAGGAAGGATGATTCGCTGATCCTCAAGCTTCTTGATCATTTCTTCTCTCTTTTTCTGATCCTCTTCACTCAGCTCTTGAGGAGCCAAGGAAGGTCTGCTTTGTGAGAGATTAACTGTTCTTCAGGTTCATCGGTCTCAGTGATTAAATCCAAGACCGGGATTATGTCTTCAACTCTTGTGGCTGGGATTATTGTTGGTGCAGCAGTAGGGACTTCAGCTTGATCCTCAAGCAGGGCAGAAGACTAGCTTAAACACAGCGATCGTTTAGTAAGATCATGGGAAGAAAGAGATAGAGAAAAGAATGGGGTTTATGTGTATAGATGTTTTATGGAGAGGAGAACTAAGATTGAGAAGGGATAGAGGGGGGGTGTAGTATATGGGAATAAAAGATATTCTACCTGACAAACTGTCTTGCTGAAGAGAATAGCCAAGTTGTCTTCGGAGGCAACACATTTATTTTTGCCTTTGTCAGCTTCAGACGCTGCAGGCTTTGTCTTCTCCCATGATGGTTCGTTTATCGAAATCCCTTTTAGAGCAGGGACCTTCTTGGGCTGAACAAAGAAGAAGTCATCATCATCATCGTCATCATCATTATCTTTGGGAGATGATGATGGTTCATCATCAAAGATGTCGACTGCTTCATCGTCTTCAGCTTCTTCTTCAGACTCGACCTCATCAGCGTAAGGAGTAGTAACATCAGCAACAGCTTCATCATGTTGTTATTCGAGTTGCTCCCCCTCAGATACAGAGGGAGGTTTCTCGGTTCCCTCAGGGTTTTCAACTCCCTAAGGTTGTGCGGTAGAAGTAGTAGCAGCATAAGTTTCATTTGTCTCCCCTCAGCATTATGGGGAAGACCTTCGTCGTTCTTCTCCCCCTCTTCCACATGATGAGTGGGGGAGGTAATCGGAATATCAGCAGCATCAACATGAGAGTCACTGTCTTCTTGGCCAGTAATACCCAAGAAGGTTTCAATCACTATGATTCTGTCTTCTAGGCCAGAAATCGTAGGACTGATCTTTTAGAGTTCCTCTCGATCGGCCTGAGTGAAGTGAGAAGGGGCGCAAGTTCGGGCGTTTAGGCGATCGAGTACTTGTTGGAGTAGGTCTTTGATAGTGCCAACCTCAGTCTTGACAGAAGTCACCTCACCCTGAAGAGTTCCAACCATTGTCGTCATCGATGTGACTTCATTGGACAGCGTGGTGAAGTTTGTAGAGAGGGTGGTGTGCGCCAAGCTGAGATTGTTGACGACGGTGGAGTGGTCAGCGAGTGTAGTAGAAAATCTTCCAATATGACCTTCAACCTTCTCCATGTCAGCACTGGAGGCTTTCTTAGCGACCTCGGTTGTCAGCGTTTTGAGATTCTCTCCAGCGTCTGTAACCGCTGAAGAGTTGGTGAAGAGAGTGGTGTTGTAAGAGTCCACCTTTGTCACCAGATCTTTCAGGGAGTTTTGAATATCTCCCAAATTAGGACATGTAACAGTAAACAACTTGTGAACAAAGGAAAGCTCAGAAGTTTGGGGTTGAGAGAGAGGAATGTTTATGGTTTTGTGTATACCTGCAGGCGGGTTGGCGAGGTTGTCGAAACCTCGTAGACCTGAGTAGTATTCCATACCGCCTTCGAGAGTGCCTTGGCGCATTGAGGTGCCTGCAGATCCTAAGTTTGCATCCATCATCATATGTAGAGTATCAGCAGCTGAATCATGTATGATGACGGGCGTTCCAGAGAACGAGGGGAAAACTGGTGGAGTGTCCAAAGAAATTTTGGGAGGAACGAAGGTTGAGAGAATTGGTTGGGAGCGAGGTTCAGCGTTGGATCCGCTGAGAATCACATCAGTCTGTAGAGAGGCTGAAGGAGGTGGGTTATGTTCCAAGTTAATAACATCAGCGTTTAGAGACGCTGAGGATGGGATGGAAGGGGTGGCTTTTTTTGCTGTGGCAGAGCGTACCACGAAATCATCCAGCATAGTCTGTTGAGAGTCATACGCTAGTTCTTCAGTCATTGATGGCTTGGAGGGTTGCTCCTTGGTTTTCTTGATCCTTTCGGAGTCAAGTTGGGTATCAACGGTGGGGTTTTCCGCTGAATGAGCCGCAGAAGTAGAAGAAGGAGGATTAAGAATAGATAATAGAGTAGAGAGACGTACCTCGTTTGGTAGAGATTTGAAGTCGAGCACCTTAGAGCCAACCTGAGAAAGTCTCAGGTCACCCACTTTTGGGTATTTATCTCCAAGTGCGTGTAGAAAGAGAGCACTGACAAACCTTGTATATGGAACACGTGTTGGTCTATCAGCCATGCCCACCCTGAACACCAGATCTTCGTAGATGATTGACTCCCAATCAACATGGAGACCCTTCAGCAACGAGTATCCCATGGCCCGTTGAGGTTGGGATGCTTGATCAGTTGACCCAACTTTTGCTGTAAGGCAGCTAATCAGATGAGCAAAGATGAAATTCATCTCGCTGGGCATCATTGACTTCTTGATGGCGGTTAGCTTCTTGTCAGGGTTTTTGTCTCTACCTGTGTCCCATGTGTAACCCATTGCATCAAAGAATGCAATCAGGGTTGCCCTATCAGCAGGGTTCTTTTTGGCATCTGGTAGAGGGACAAAACGGTTTTCTTTGGTACTGTCAGGAAGGTTTAGAGCCCGTCTGATATGATGTGGGGTGATCTTGGAAGTTCCATGTTTGGTGTCACAGAGAATAACATCAACCAGTTTCTTGGGATCTTTGGGTGAAGGCACCTGAGCTTGGTGTCACAGAGAATAACATCAACCAGTTTCTTGGGATCTTTGGGTGAAGGCACCTGAGCTCTTCTGGCAGTATACCAGAACTGAGATAGAAGATATCGATGTTCAGGGGGTGCGGTAGTAAGACCTGTCGATATAGGACAAGTCTTGAAAAAGTTCACAGCGTCATCCAGATATGTGACCTGTTTCCTTTCAGGGAATTCGAAAAGAGCATAGGGATTATTGTGTTGAAACGTAACTTTCTTGAGATCGAATTTAACATGAGGAGCCTTTGTGAACTCAGTGATCTCAGCGGCAGTGGGAGACTTTGTAGTAGCAGTGTTAGTAGTAGATGCCATTTTTGAGTATCACATATAATCACGAAGAAAATGAACAAACAAATGTCTTAATGTAGAAAGATTTTCCAAACAGATGTTTTTGAATTTTGTCCATTTCATTCAGACAAAAAAATGTCTTAATAAAGATTAGGGTTTTTCTTGTTTTGAAAAAGAAATACAAAACATAGAGAGCATTTGTTTTCCAGTTTCTGTTTTGAAGAAGAGATTCTGGAAAAACATATGAAGAACAAGTTTAAGATTTTTTTTTAAACTTGAAGAACAACCATGAAGGTTGTGTTTATAAAATCATGATAAGAAAATGATTTCATTTTAAAAAGGTTTCTTTTGTTTGATCTGTTAGTAACAAGAATAAGATCAGAAACAAGTTTATAAGAGGTAAATAATAAGAATATTAACCTTAGATGAAGAAGACGAACAATTTCTGGAAAACGAGGAGTTCGAAATGCAACAATTATTTCTTGCTTGTAGGAGAAGTTGTTCGCGTAAAGGAAAAAAATATAAACTCAAAGGGTTTATATAGAGAGAGTAGAGAGTGAAAAACTATGAGCGGGAAAAGTTTTTCATGATGACACGTACACGTGTTTTCATACGATAGGTTGAGGAAAACGAAACGTGCAAACGTGTGTCAGAAAAAGAACGTGTCAGGGTTTATCCGTTTGATTACGTCACAAACGTCCTTTCATATTTTAGGATGTCTTTGAGGATTTGAAAAACTCAGGGACCTTTTTGAAAACATGAAGCACTGAATAGAAATATCAGTGTTAGATTTAGAAATTTTAAAAGTATCACTGAAAGGAAGAGATATTCAGCGATGCAATTTGTTTTGAAATTTTGCATTCAAGCGAACGTCAGCGATTAAGAGAGAATGTACCTTGATATCAGCGAATCAATTTTGTTCATAGAGAAGATGATAGAAAGGGTTATAGTAGTTCATATTAACCCTGATCAAGTGCGAACCGCTGAAGATTTTATTCTTCAAAGTTCAGCATTCCAAGCTCGCTGATGAGAATGTTGAGTCTTGTCTCATCAAGAGGTTTAGTAAAAAGATCAGCTAACTGAAAGTCAATAGGGATAAAATGAAGTTCTATATCACCATTCATCACATGATCTCTGATAAAATGATACCTGATTTCGATGTGTTTTTGTCTTTGAATGTAGCACTGGATTATTGGCTATAGCGATGGCACTTGTGCTGTCGCAATAGATTGGAATTTTTGATAGCTGAAGGTCATGGTCCAGTAGTTGATTTCTCATCCACATGACCTGAGAGCAACAGCTTTCAGCAGCTACGTATTCAGCTTCAGCGGTTGAGGTGGGCACTGAGTTTTGCTTTTTACTTGTCCAACTCACCAGCTTTCCACCCAGGAGCTGACAACCTCCTGTGGTGCTTTTCCAATCCATTTTGCAACCTGCAAAATCACTATCTGAATAGGCGATTAGATCAAACCCTGAGTCTTTGGGATACCAAAGACCTAGCTTAGGAGTACCCTTAAGGTAACGAAAGATTCGCTTTACAGCGATCATATGAGATTCATTAGGTTCAACTTGATATCGTGCACACAAACAGGTTGCGTACATAATATCAGGTCGGCTAGCTGTGAGATACAGCAGAGAGCCGATCATTCCACAGTACGTCGTGACATTAACATGTATTCCAGAAGGATCATTGTTTAGTGTCAGCGGCGGTGCCATATGGGTTTTCATAGCTGAGCTCTGAGTTAAATAAAATTTCTTCAGCATATCTTTAACATACTTTCCCTGATTAATGAAAGTTCCTTTTTCATTCTGTTTTATCTGTAGACCAAGGAAATATGTTAGCTCACCCATCATACTCATTTTATATTCAACTTTCATTCTATCAGCGAAACGAGTACACAAGTCAGGGTTAGTGGAACCAAATATAATATCATCGACATATATTTAAACAAGAATAATATGACCTTTTACTTTCCTGAAAAATAGAATTTTGTCAATCTGACCACGCTCAGATTTTTCAATATGGAGATAAGTAGAGAGAGTGTCATACCATGCACGAGGAGCTTGCTTTAAGCCATAGAGTGCCTTATCCAGTTTATAAACATAACCTGGATGCTTAGGATCTGAGAATCCTGGAGGTTGTTCCACGTAGACTTCTTCATTCAGCTTTCCATTTAGGAACGCTGACTTAACATCCATTTGATAAACTTTGAAGTCTTTGTGTACAACGTAAGCTAAGAAGAGACGAATAGCTTCTAGTCTTGCCACTGGAGCAAAGGTTTCGTTGTAATCTATACCTTCCTCTTGTCAGTATCCCTAAGCAACAAGTCGAGCCTTGTTGCGGGTTACAGTTCCATGTTCATCCAACTTGTTTCGATAGACCCATTTAGTGCTTATTACTGACTTGTTAGATGGTCGAGGAACAAGCTTCCAAAATTTGTTTCTTTCAAATTTAGTCAGCTCTTCTTGCATAGCGCTGACCCAATTTGGATCTTGGAGGGCATCATCTGTTTTCTTTGGTTCAATCAGAGAAATAAAGTTAACAAATAAACAAATATTACATGCACTTCATCGAGTCTGAACACCAACGTTTGGATCACCAAGAATCTGATCAATAGGGTGATTTATAGTCCATCGCTGAGAAGTAGCATAAGTCGCTGATTCAACCTGAACTTGAGGAGCTGAAGATGAGGCTTCAGCAACTTCTGGTATATCAGGCAAGATAGGAAGAGGTGCAGATGGCATTTCATTCACTGATTGCTGAGAAGTAGATGGTATGTCTGAGACAGAAGGTTCAGAAGCAGGCATAGTGTTTAGAGGAACAGCTGAGACCCATAAAGTTTCAACTTCACTATTCTGCATGCTTGGGATGATGGTAGGATCATTATCATCAGCGGGATGAGTATGAGATTGAGGAGTGGGAATGTCTTCTGAATCACCAAGATGAAAGAACATCCATTGATTCAGTTCTTCAGTATCGGCAGAAGGTCTAGAATTCGCTGAACGGGATTGGTCAAAAGTGACGTGGATAGTTTCTTCAACAGTCTGTCTTCTTCGATTGAAGACTCTGATGGCTTTGGAGACTGAGGAGTATCCAAGAAAGATTCCATCATCAGCCTTAGGATAAAACTTTCCAACGGCGTCTCTGTTGTTTAGTATGAAACACTGACATCCAATGATGTGAAGAAAGCTAATAGAAGGCTTTCTCCCGTGGAAGAGTTCATAGGCTGTCTTCTTGAATCTTTTGACGATCAGCGACATGTTTTGAGTAAAACAAGCAGTGTTGACATCTTCTGCCTAAAACTGAGTAGGCAGGTGAGAATCGCTGAGCATTGAACGTGCGGCTTCGATGATAGTTCGATTTCGTCTTTCAGCACCTCCATTTTGTTGCGGTGTTCTCACTGAAGAAAAGTAATGAGAAATACCCTTACTTTCAAAGAAGGAATCAAGAGAACTGTTTTTGAATTCAGTTCCATGATCACTCGTTATTGAGTGAATGGTCATGTTTTTCAGGACTTCCATTTTCCTAACAAAGGTGATGAGTTCTTCAGGGGTGTCACTCTTAAAACGGAGAAACGTTACCCAGGTATAGCGAGAGAATTCATCAACTATGACCAATGTATATTTCTTTCCAGCGATGGATTGTTTGTTAACAGGGCCAAACAAATCTATATGGAGAAGTTGTAGAGGAAATGACACTGAGGAAACTTGCCTAGACTTGAAGCTTGCTTTGGTCTGTTTCCCTTTCTCACACGCTGAACATAAGGACTCCTTGGCGTATGAGTGTTGAGGTAGACTTGTGACCAACTCTTTAGAAGAAGGAGTATTTAGTGTCTTGAAGTTGAGATGAGGGAGCCTCTTATGCCATATCCAATTGACATCAGATGAGGCTTTTGAGAAGAAACAAGAGTTCTCAGTGGTTGTAGAGTCCATGTTTATAACGTAAACATTTTCTAAACGATAACCGCTGAGAGCTATCTTCTCCTTTTTGTCAGTGACAAAGAAAGATTCCTTAGTGAAGATCACTTTGTTATCCTTGTCACATACCTCACTTATGCTTAGAAGATTATGCTTCAATCCTTCAACATATGTAACTCTTCCAAAGGTTGTTGTACCATTAGAGAGTACACCAAACCCTCGGGCATAGCCTTTTTCGTTTCCACCGAAGGTCACTGAGGGACCCTTCTCTTCCTTATACTCAGTGAGCAGGTTCTTCTTACCAGTCATGTGTCTAGAACATCCGCTATCGAGATACCATATACCCTTCTTAACCTGCAAACAAAGGAAGATTAGTTTGACTTAGGTACCATTTCATTTTAGGCTTAGATTTGTCAGTGGTGGTAGAGGAAGTGGAAGGTTCAGCATTCTTCGCAGCATTTGAAGATTCAACTTTGTTGTCAGTTTTCACTTTGGTTAATTTCTTAACCTCAGTGGTCTTCTTTGCCTTGGGGGCATTAATCTTCACTTTAGCTGTCTTTTCACCTTTGGTGGCTGTGGGGCACTTACTAGCAACATGATTTGTAAGTCCACAGTGATAACATTTCCTATAGCTAAAAGTAGCCTTAGGACCATTTGCATGCTTACCCGTTAATTTTAAATGAGCAGGGCCAGCACCAAGTATACCTTTGGCATTGGAAATGGGAGGAACAATCAGTTCTTCGGATTTCTAACCAATGATATCCACTTTGATTCTAGGAGTAGATCACTGAATGAATCCAGGGATCTTATTCTTAGAAGTAGAGGGATAAGTCACTGAATCTTTAGAAGCATTCAGCTTAGGTACGAATGTACCCTTATGAGGTTTTGGATAAACAATTTTCTCTTTACCATTAGAAGCTAAGGTAGAGATTTCCTCAGGGATAGGATATTTTAAAGAGGAACACTGAGAAGATGAAGTGTTAGGGATAGAGGAGGAAAAAATTCCAAATTTAAGCATGGAATGATCAGTGGTTGGTTGTTCAGCGTCAGCCTTATAACCAAGACCACGTTTGTCACTCAGGGGAATCTGAGACTTGATTATCTCAGTGATCGTTGTTGAACAGTAGCTTTTTCCGCTTTTAATGCAGCGATATCTTCTTGTCGTTCGATTTTGACTAGCTGATGTATATGAACTTGATCTCTTAAATCTTCTTCAATTTTAGAAAGCTTTTCTATTTGAAGATGACAATGTTTATGTTTTTCAGTGAAATCATGGTTTTGATTTTCAACAACAGTTTTGCCATTCATGGCTTCATATAAACTCATAGTCAGGAGATCGATTTTCCAAAGACTATCAGCTTCATCAATATTTGAAATATTGGTAAAGAAAGAAGGTGATACATTGGAGGTAGAGGATGAAGCAGAGGGAATGTCAGACTTTTCTCCCTCTTCTTCGATTTTAGCCATAAGGCAGAGATTGGCTTCATCATCATCTTCAGAGTCAGATGATTCTTCTTCATCAGAAGCAGCCCAATCATAGTCAGCCATCAGGCCTTTGCCTTTCTTCTTAAAGCCTTTCAGCTTTGCGTACCTTTCTTTCAGCTTTTGATACTTATTATCTCTAGCCCTGGGTTAGAGGATTTCTTGGAGAAAGCTGAGTTTTTAAAAACTTTCTTTGACCTGCACTCGCTTGCAAAATGTCCTATCTTTTTACAGTTATAGCAAGTAGTAGTAGCCTTATCAACATGGGTTGATGATCTAGGCTTGTCAGTGATAGCAAGAGGTTTGTTCTTTCTGAAATTTTTATTTTTGGCGAATCTCTTGAACTTATTAGATAGGAGAGCCATAGATTCATCAAGATCTGAAGAGTCAGGATCTGATGAGCATTCAGAGTTAGTCTCCATCTCAATGATAGTAATAGAAGATCACAGAGTGGAAGGTGACTCTGAGATTAAAGCAACAGGGGTGATTTTGGAATCTTTTACAAGATTCTTCTTAAGATGACTCGATTGCTCATGATTGAGCATCGTGCCATATAAGGTAGAAAGAGTCATTGATTTTAGATCCTTTGACAGCTTGAGACACATTGAATAACTGTCCTAGCTTTCAGGTAAACATTCTAAGAACTTTGTCAGAACTTCAAAGTTAGAATATTCCTTACCAATGGTTTTCAGATCTATTATTAAACAGTTAAACCGCTGATGTACTTCAGATAGAGATTCATTCTTACCACAAATGAAGTTTTCGTACTGTCTTACCAGGTTGATTTTACGTGAGTCCAGGACTTCAGACGTACCTTCATACTGAACACAGGTTGTGTCCCATATGGCTTTGGAGGTTTTCATGTTCATGACGGAATGGTAGACTTCGTCAGGAAGAGCCATGGAAAAAATGGATCTGGCTTTGGTGTCGAGACCCACTTTCTTCTTATATTCATCAGTCGACATATGAACTTATTTGGGAATCAACCTTTTTGGAATGGCAGCTCTATCAGCAGTGCCTGGAACTTCAGGGTCAATTCTAACAGGAATATCTGGGCCATTTTCGATGTAATAAGGCATAACAGGGTCTACACCTTCTAAGAAGAGTATCATCATGTTTTTCCATAGATTGAAGTTATCTCTGGAAAATCTGGGAGGTTTTGCAAGAGAACCATTATCAATGTAGTTAGTATTTATATTGGTAGCCATTTTGAGAAACAGCAGGGAAGAGAAAAGATTAGTATAAGAAAGATCTTGTTTATGAGATTAAACAAATCCGCTCTAATACCACTTGTTGGTCCCAGAGGGTTATACAAGTTTGTAGAAGGGGGGTTGAATACAAACGCCCAGATTTTTACTTTCTAAATTGTTTATTGATATAATCAAAGAATTTACAACTTGTTGCGGAACAAGATTAAGAATTAACCTAATCTAAAAAAGTCAAGAACACTAAGTTTCTTGCACTAGAATTAAGATAGAAGGAGATAAGAATACTACGAGTAATATTCTAACACTAAGAGAGAAAGAAGAAAATGGCCGAGCACTTCATTTCTGAAGTAGGGTTCTTCTTATATATTGCATGCATTTAATGCAAAGCAGTATACCTTTACACGTGGCAACAGCTGATTGGTTGCATGGTTTGACCTTTGTAGACAACCTTGGTAGCCGCATGGTGTACAATGTAGAATCAGAGTTGGTAGTACGATTCTAGGCAAAAGGGATGTCCTTTCTGACATTATCGTACAGAGACGTGCAAGGGAGGTAAGACAACAGTAACTTATAGAGAGAACTTCATGATCAGCGATTACTGAACAGTACTTTATCAGCGAGTGATAAAGCTCAACGATCGATGAAGTCTGCTACTTGTAACTTAACGTTGAGTGGACAAATCTTGGCTTCGCTGATATCCGTATGAGTTCATTAGTAGACTTGTCGCTGTTCTTGAACTTGATCTTCGACTTCAGCGTAGAACATAATTGATGTGAAACTTGTATTCAGAGATCATAAGTAAACAACTAAACTATAAGTGATCATCAACAAGACTGAACAGGCTCAGAGCTTATAGATGAACAGTGTTCGTTGAATGGTAAAATTAAAGGGCATGAGTTTCCTATCAGCGGTACTGTTAGTGACATAGTACTTATCAGCGATAGTGAAACACTAATACATATTGTCTACTTACAATTTTCACTAAGTGTTTAAAGGGTCATTATCAAATCACTGAGGGTTTGGATCAACAGAGGATGGTCTCTTGTTTCAATACCAGTACTCTCAGAGTGAGAGACCGGTAGAAGTTGTTCTAATTCCCCATGAGAAGTTGAAACATCCGTCTTTTGAGAGACGGATGAGTGGCTTTGGAGGTTGTGCAATTGCGCCGCTGGGTCTACGGCGGCTTCTTCAATACCCCGTCCCAACGGATCAGACGGGATAGCAGATGTGGCTACCCGGGTGACACTTGGCTGGATTCGCTCAGAAGCCCCTTTATCTTTACGGCTCAATCTTTCTTGGTTCGCTTTCGACTGTAATTCCCTCCGTCTCACATGTTCTAACTCATCACCTAATACTCTCTCGGTTCTCCTTGTATCTCCCATAATAGGTTGGGTGAGTGGGGTTGTAGGTGAGGCAGATTGAATGCCTTCGGTAAAATCTGGGTTTGGTCCGATACTGGTAGGTATTAAGGATATCTGTATGGCACAGGTCGTATCGGACTCGGTGGAGTCAGATTCCACGTCTTCTATATGGCGTGTTGGTGAAGGAGGATCAGATATGTAAGGCTCGGAATCATGGTGAAGCATTGGTCGTCACGATGTAGCTTCGCCCGTCGGTCGGGTGATGGGAATTGGGGGTTGTTGGCTTGTTCCGACTTGGGGAGTACTGGTACGCATATCCACTGCACCGCCCACTCCAGTTCCCCTCCCATGATATCTCAAGACACCCCGCCCGGAAGTCCCCCGCTGTCCGGGCTCTTCCTCCTCTTGTTCTAGGACCCTCACGTCCCTCGGTTCTATGTCCCTAGGGAGGTCCCTTCGGCGATGGCTGGACCATGGGATTCCCTAACTCTCACCTATATTCTACTACACTCGGTTCAGTGGGGTCCGCGTATGCCAATAAGGCTTCAGGTAAGGGCATGGCTATGGCGTTGGACGGGTTCCGAATCACCATTTATTGTAGGTTATTGTGAGGACATACCGGATGAATGAATCTTACCGGGTAAGAATCCGGAAAGCCTAACTTTGAGAAGTTTGAGAAATTTCCTGCTCCCCCTCGACCTGAGCATGGTTATTTCCCTGCCCCCCTTCGGAACAGGAATGTGAATGGTTTGGGAGACGTCAATCACAAAAAAACGTTGACTCTTTTAAGAATAATGTGTGACGCTCCCCCTCAAATGATGAGCAACTAATGTTTTGCTCCCCCTCAGAATGTGCACAAGGTGTGATATGTAGGGCACTCGGGAATGTCCTTGCACATAAAAAAACTTTTCTGACAGTTTAAAAATTCTGTGTGCGACACTCCCCCACAACAATAGATGTAACCTACCTGATAGCTGGTCATGCTCCCTCGAACGTCGATGTGCTTTGTTATCGTTCCCAAATCTCACATCTCCGCAATATTGTTGTGTGAGTAGCTCCCTTCTTCCGGTCATGTGCTTGGAGCATCCAGTATCTAAGTACCACACATGATCGTCCTGCAAAATGAGATTAACGGATTTTTGGTACCCATATTTGCATGGGTCCTGGAGGGTTAGGTTTTACACCTTTCGGAGGAACCTGTTTTGAAGCAGGTTGCCTCTTGGGTGTAGGTTTAACCTAAGTAGGAGGAACCCGTTTTGATGTGGGTTTCCTTTCCTGCATAGGTTTAACCTCTGATTGGGGACCCCGTTGTTTATGGTGTTTCTGTAACACCCCCCTTTACCACGACACAATATTGTCCGCTTTGCCCCACTGGCTCACGGCTTTGTTCTTGGCGACTTGGCAAGGACTTCGCAAGGACTTCCCAGGAGGTCACCCATCCTGGTACTACTCCCACCCAAGCACGCTTAACCACAGAGTTCCCAAAGAACCCGCATGCTTGTGGCCCCAAAACGCGTTGTGTCTGGTAAGGCCAATGTTTACTAATATACCCAGCATCTCTCCTGTCCACGACCGATGTGGGATATGCCTAAGGTGTTACACACACCCCCCCTCAGGGACTCATCATCCTCGATGAGGTTTGCCCCACATCTCGAACGGCACAGGAGTGGCTCTGATACCAAGTTGTAACGTCCCAAAAATTACAAGGAATTTAAAATTTTTAAAGTAACATTTCATTAATAAAAACTCATTTAATAATTCAATCATTTCATTTGAAAACTCATAATTAATATTCTCACGAACAATAAACAGCGGAATAAATGTCTAAAATTAAAATCATAAAAGTAATCAACTTTTCCCACGCGCCAGTGTGTACTCGTCACGCCTTGGAGCCACTCGTACCTGAAACCACAATTTATTGGGAAAGGGTAAGCATGAAGCTTAGTGAATTCAGACACCATAAATAACACAGTTATTCCCACACCACCTCTAAACAGATAATTGCACATAAACAGCATACAAGTCTACGAACAAATCATAAACATGCATACCTACACCATCCCACCCAAAGGCATAAGCTGGTCCACCCGACCACACGATAACCGTGCAAGCATTACCCGGCTCCCCCGGGTTCCTACGCCACCCGCGTATACAACCTTCGGTCCCACCGAGTTACTACGACACCCGCGTATATAAACCTCGGCCCCACCGAGTTACTACGCCACCCGCGTATATAACCATCGGCCCCACCGACCTCCTACGCCACCCGCGTATACAAACTTCGGCCCCACCGAGTTCCTACGCCACCTGCGTAGTCATAACAATAAAGGTCCGACTAGACACCCCACTATTTAGTCCCGCATCACAAACAATTAAAACTACCACACACGTACAAATCGTAATGTAAAAATAACCAACATTAGTTATAGTGAGAGAACTCACCTCGTAAGCGCGCCTAGCTCACAAACAATAATTCAAGTTCCACAAATCCAAGATCACTTCCCGACACCTAAACGAACGTTAAAACGTATCAATACGTGGCACGGACCCTAAAACCTGACGCACGAATAAACTGTCGCTAAAACGACTTTTTGGCTTAGAAAACCAGGTCTGTTCGGGACCTGTTTCGACCTCCTTAAACCCAGAAAATCCCAATTAAAATTAGCTACCCGCTAGATCCGGGTCTTAGCTTTCCAGGGACGTATTACACGCGTCCTAACGATTTTTCTATAATTTATTATGGATTTTACAAAACTGGTTAACTGCACAGCGAAAAAACAGCACCTTTCGTTACAAAACAGCTGTTTGACACTAGCTACGGTCCGAACTGGTTTTTCCGCGAAACATAAGAAACTTACTAGACTCAGAATGGGAACTTTTGGCACTGGTTTCATCCCAATCCGACATTCCTAGCAGAAGTTATGGCTTTCCCAAAACAGTGGCAGAAACTGTGACTTTTAAAACGGAACGCGATCTGCCACACCCGGACCTGCTGTATAAATAGCCAAATTACGCCTAGCTAGAGGCCGAACTGGACTTTCGCTCAAACACGAAAAGTGTGCCCGGCACAGAATGTGAACCGTGGGCACCAGATTCGCCTCAATCCGAGCTACGACGGAAAAGTTATGGCCGTCGCAAAACAGTGGCAGACAAACGTTTTCACATGAAATGACAAATATTGTTTATAAACCTATTAAGACATAGCTTAACCCAAACAGACCCGAACAGCCTACAAGCTTACTGGAAAGGGCTATACTACGCTGGATAACAACCATGCACTACCCACTGCCGCCTCCGGCGGTGGTGGTGGTTGGCGGCGGCGACGGAGGTTACGGTAACACCCTCCGGCGGAACCTCCCAACATCCACCAAAACGACACACCCGCAACCTCACCCCGCACACACCCGCGCATGCACACACCTGCACCCACCCCTCTGCCGCCGCCATGGCGGCGCGCAGCGGCGGCCCCACCGCCGGCAGCCGTGGCTGCGGCGGCGGTGATGGCGGTTCACGGCAGTTTTTTGGCAAACGACGACACATCGAAAGAAAACGAACCTACCTCGAAGCGACTCCTCCTTCTCCCCGCTTCCGGCAGCAACGACGGCGTCTCGCTCCTCTTTCCGGCGGACTCTCTCTTCTCCGGCGTCACTCCCTCTTCTCCGGCGAATCCTCTCTCTCTCTTCGCACCTCTCTCACTCTCGGTTCTCTTTTCTCTTTCTCTTACGGCCGGCGACGACAAAGGGAAGGGGAGGGGAGCCGTAGGGTTTCACGTTGCTTGTTTGCGAGAGTGAAACAAACGAGGGTTACCAAAAAAAAAAAGAAATGGTCGGTTCTTAAGTAACAAAAACGTCCCATGCAAACTTGGAAAGTAAAATCCACATTTAGTCCCTAGGTTTTTTAGGTATCTTCATTTCCTAACATAACTTAGGATTTTAACATTTTGTCAATTCCGCTAACCCCGTTAATAAACATTTCGCTTACGAGAAAGATATTAAACAATAATTAATCAAGAAATAACCATACTGGGACACGGGCTTTACAACTCTCCCCCACTTGGATTAGACTTCGTCCTCGAAGTCTCTGTCTACGAATAGCTCCGGATAGTTCTCCCTCATCTCAACCTCAGGTTGCCAAGTCCACTCGGAGCCCTTTCTGTGTTGCCACTGGACTTTCCTCAACTAGAATCTAAATTTCTCACCCCGTCTAGAATTTATCGAATACCTTTCTTACTAACAAAACTCCTTCAAGAACACTGAAATTATGATCGGAAGAACGCTCCAACAGTTGGAATCATTCCTAGCCAAGCGACTTCGGTTGTCTCCCAACCTTAGATATTCTACACATCCCGAGTCAAATCTCAAGCTCTAACCACTCTAAAGTTGCCCACCAGTTTACCCAACTGGATACTCGGATCCGATCATTCCTACCATTAACCATCGATTAACTCCTACGAGTTCTAATAGACTCCCAAAACTTACCTTACACGCATCATCAACCAGTAAATTTATAATCACCCACGAAGGTCATTCCACCACAACTATTCATCACAAGTAGGAATCTCAGGGTTACTACTACCATTACCCGCCCTAGGAAACCTAGTTACACCGTAACAAGATACACCTTAACGCCTACTTCCCAGGTACGTCTCAAGTCCCGGCACATCGGAACTACCTCTCAGGTAAGTGCCCAAGACTGTATCCTCCCAGTGCCTACTGGAAATTCTAGGTCATAACACATGAATACCGGGGTCCCACCCCGAAATACTCAACCGACCATTACCAACGACTGACTGACATGACCAAGGATCCCATGCAAAACAGTCTACCAACAACATGCCTATTCCGGGATGACTCACTCACCCAAACATGTAAATACGCAACGTGCAATAAGTGCAAAACTGTGCAACAAAACAACCCATCAACAAAACTCCACATCGAGCCATTCAAAACCGTGCAATTGACCCATGACTATCTCAAAGTCAAAACCGAGCAAAATGCTCCACGCTTGCTAGACCCATAAGTCGGTCAAAAACGCGTTTAAGTAAAGTTTAAACAAGCAATACTCTTAAATAACATTAGTCCCAAACTCGACTCGGGTTAAACAAAAGAGTTTTCCAAAAGGACTCACACCCTCAAAATTCTCAAAATGACACATAACACTTAAAAGCGCATTTCCCAAAATTCCAAAACACCATCCATAAAATGATTTGAAACACAAAAATTTGTTAATGTAATCTATTTAAAAATCAAACTTTGTGCATGACTTGGTCGGCATTCTACGCCTCGACTCCTACTCCTCAAAATCTCTCCGGTCCACTAATGTCATCCAGACATTTAAACCTCTTAGGCAAGTTGGGAAATTACGTCAAATAATCCCTACGATTTTTCCTCAAATCAAAGTCGGCTCTATAAGCCTATGATTCTAGCACAATCATCCATCTTGGCCCGAAACAAACATCATCCTTATCGTCACTCCAAGTGATCAGTACTAGAATCGTCCTTTTATTCCAACAACTACTAATTTTATAACCTTCGACACTACCCCAACGATCATCCCATCAAAGCAAAACAAGTACACACCTGTACTAGTAGGTTTACTATAGTCGTTCCTCCTTGTGATGGCTATTCAGGGTAGATATTACAATGAGTTATTAGCACATAATAACTCACACTAACAACGCTCACGCTCACTCCTTGGATTCCTCGTGACTTTCCCCGACTCGAGCACGGATCCTGTGCTTCAGATAGTAGGAGCTCTACTACCACCTTCCACACCTATCCTCACTCGTTTCGAGTCCCGTCCCGAAGTGCCCAAGTAGTTCCTTGCCGAAAACTACACACATATGCCTGCACTGGCATATGTACACACTCTTCCTAGCTCCCTAGGAATAATCATAATACCCCACTACCCTTGCTAGGGCGGAACCCCACTAACCCTGACGAGTCGCCTCGTAAACGCACAGTCGTATACAGTGAAACCAGATAGACATTCGAATATAAGATTCTATCCTACAACGGTTGGACTCAAACAAGAGCTGCGCAATAGAACTAAATCCAACATTCTAAGGCTATTCGGTTCCTACCGCATACAACCTATAGTGCATTTGCTTAACAACCTATCAAAGTTAGCATAAGTCCCTAATAGCAAGTAACAACCATACAATACAGTGTATTAAGCACCAAGCAATCTAGCATACATACTCCTATGTTCTAGAAAGCAATTTTGCATACGTACTCATATGTAAACGCTATTCCCAGCTCACTAGGAACTTCATCTCATCCCACTACCCTTGCTACCACGGAATCCCCATTAGCCATAACGAGTTGCCTCGCGAATACCCAGTTGCATGCAGCGTGAATCTAATAGACATTCGAATACAAAATTCTATTCTAGAACGGTTGGACTCAAACAAGAGCTGCGCAATAGAACTAAATCAAATATTCTAAGGCTATATGATTCTTACTGCATACAACCTATAGGGCCTCCATTTAACAACCTACTATGACTAGCATTGATTCCTACTAGCAAGCAATCATCATACAGCATAATGTCAACAACAGGCAATCTAGCATGCATACCCTATGATCTAGAAAGCAATACAACACTAAGTAATGTACCTTTCCCCTTTGGCTCCGGCTGACTGTACACACTGCGCCCTCGATCACCGTTCCTCAAACGGATTTTTCCTTCTTTTTATTTCCCAAAAACTTTAAAGAAAATTTTATAGCCGCAAACTTGAGATCAAACACACCAAAATGCGTTTGATTCACTCAAGCCGTGCTCTGATACCATTGTGTAACACCTTAGGCATATCCCACATCGGTCGTGGACAGGAGAGATGCTGGGTATATTAGTAAACCTTGGCCTTACCAGACACAACATGTTTTGGGGCCACAAGCATGCGGGTTCCTTGGGAACTCTGTGGTTAAGCGTGCTTGGGTGGGAGTAGTACCAGGATGGGTGACCTCCTGGGAAGTCCTTGCGAAGTCCTTGCCAGGTCGCCAAGAACAAAGCCGTGAGCCAGTGGGGCAAAGCAGACAATATTGTGTCGTGGTAAGCGGGGTGTTACAAATGGTATCAGAGCCACTCCTGTGCCGTTCGAGATGTGGGGCAAACCTCATCGAGGACGATGAGTCCCTGAGGGGGGGGGGGGTGTAACACCTTAGGCATATCCCACATCGGTCGTGGACAGGAGAGATGCTGGGTATATTAGTAAACCTTGGCCTTACCAGACACAACGCGTTTTGGGGCCACAAGCATGCGGGTTCTTTGGGAACTCTGTGGTTAAGCGTGCTTGGGTGGGAGTAGTACCAGGATGGGTGACCTCCTGGGAAGTCCTTGCCAGGTCGCCAAGAACAAATCCGTGAGCCAGTGGGGCAAAGCGGACAATATTGTGTCGTGGTAAGGGGGGTGTTACAAATGGTATCAGAGCCACTCCTGTGCCGTTCGAGATGTGGGGCAAACCTCATCGAGGATGATGAGTCCCTGAGGGGGGGTGTGTGTAACACCTTAGGCATATCCCACATCGGTCGTGGACAGGAGAGATGCTGGGTATATTAGTAAACCTTGGCCTTACCAGACACAACGCGTTTTGGGGCCACAAGCATGCGGGTTCCTTGGGAACTCTGTGGTTAAGCGTGCTTGGGTGGGAGTAGTACCAGGATGGGTGACCTCCTGGGATGTCCTTGCGAAGTCCTTGCCAGGTCGCCAAGAACAAAGCCGTGAGCCAGTGGGGCAAAGCGGACAATATTGTGTCGTGGTAAGCGGGGTGTTACAGTTTCTTTTTGTTCATACGGGGTTTTCTTTTGGGTGTATGATTATATATATATGATATGACCCAATCCAATCATTATTATTGATATCATCAAAGTCATTCCAACCACAACTAGAACAACACAAACAATCATGCGATAACTGAATCAATTGCTGAATGGAATAAAGTTTAATCGGAAAATTAACATCTTGTATAACAAAATCATTCCTATGATTCCAAGCACAATCGTTTTTGTTCATTCTAGGATAGAAAACTGTATTAAATGACTTTGACGCAGCATCCTCGATAGATTCCTTGGCTATCCACTTTGGGTTGTCTTGTTTAGCGCGATCGGTTTTATTTGAACCAACATGGACAGCATGGTTAGTGGCTTTTGAGGAAGTATTATCTTTGGTAGGCTATCGCTTGGTCTTTTGCCTCGGCTGTGATTGTTTTTGAGAAACAGGCTTCGTTTTAGAAATCCTAATCACAGTCGGGGTCTTTTTTTTAGAACAGTCACCCTTTAGAACATTGACCGGTCGATTGACTATTGGTGAAAAAAAATCAGTATGACTCGGAAGAGGTTTGTCGAAGGGGAACGACTCAAACTCTTCATCAGAATTGCCTTCGGAGTTCATAAATTCTGAAAAATTAACATCCGGAATTACAGGACTTGGATCGGTCGAGGAAGGTGAGGAACACTTTGTGCTCGTGTGTTTCGGGGAATTTGGTGCGGAGGGAAAAATCAGAGTTTAAATTCCTTAAAACACTCTCGTCTTGAGAATCTTTACCGTCTTGAGTAGAAGAAATTTTTCCTATGAAAGCTTTACACGAAGACGTATCAGATGAGCTTGAGGAAAGTTCGGGTGAAATCTGTTTTTCAGTTTGGAGTTGGTCAATCTGCTCTTGGAGTTGACCATTTCTCGTATACTCCTTCATCGCATTTGTTGCCAAGGCAGCCAATTTTGATGCGAGCATATTGATTTCACACCGAAGGATTTCCTGTCCTTCATCAGATACAGTTTCTGTTTTGACCGATTTTAGATTCTCAAGTTCCTTGATTAGCGCTTGCTTTTCCTTTTGAAAAATCGACCTTTCTTTCTCGAGTGACTCCTCCAACTCGACTATCTTTGCTTCCAAGATGAGAGGGGGAATATAGAGCTTGAACTCTTCCGTCTCAGTGTTGGTTTCGGTTACTTGGACCTCATCCTTCTTGGAGGAATCCTTGGGCGTTGCAACCTTATAGCAATTAAAGTAGTCATTCAAGAGGTACTTTTTGTTCTTCTGATAAGAATAATTCAAAGGTTCATAACAAAACGGAAGTTTCATTTTAGACGTGTGAGTGCGCTTGTATTCCTCAGTTTCCTCTTCCTTTTCAGGTTCAAGATGACCAGTCCATCTTATCCTATACTCAGGATACTTTTTGTCTATTCCGAGACACCCAAAGTCATAAAGAGTAGGTGTTTTGAATATACCCTTTTCAAGTACCGTGGGTTATCGTATCCGATTCCCCATTCCTTGTTAAAGTATGTGAATTCCTTGGGTTTATTCATGTGGATGGTCTGGTCAGTTTGACCTCTTTTGTAGAGTTTTGTTTCAAGATCTGTGATTTTGTTAACAAACTCCTTGTGCTGAATTTGAAGAGCAGAACATTGATAAATGATTTATGCTTTCTCATTCATACACCGATCAAACTGTGACTGAAGTTAAGATATTTTGGCCCTTAAGTCCTTAGGTGCTAGTGAAAGATTTTTGCATTTTCTTTTAAAATAGCCTTTTCAGACTTGAATTTCTCAGTTATTCACTTTTGAACATCTAACTTTTCAGATAGTGATCTAATTTCAAGCAGTTGTTCATTAGAAGTGGCCTTTATGGGAATCTAACCGTTCAGCAAGAGATTGTATTTGATCAAAAAATTATTGAGAAGTAGATTCACATACCTGACTTGACTTTGCCTTTTCTTCATCGGCAGGAGAGTGATAGCCCATAAACGCATCAGCAAGAGCGTCGCGTGAAGACATCATTAGTTGCACTGGAGTGATCGTTAGACGATTTGTGTGATTCAAAGTGATAACCTAACACAAGGCAGTAAGAGTGAAGTCCTAACACAGGTTCTAAGAGTGGATTAAACTAGGTACAGGTAAGAAATGACCAAACAGAGCTCACAGGATAGGAATCTGGATGAAAGCTATCTGATCTGGAGGTGTCCGAATCAGATTGTGATGAAACAGGTAGATTTGCAATAGGTTACCGGATATTCTTGAGTTACCGGGTACAGAGGTTACCTGGTGATGCAAGATACCGGATAAAATGAGCAAAAGAAACAAAAACTTACCTGGTGGATTAGGTTACCGGATGATGAGACTTACCGGGTATGAGACCTTACCGAATTCAAGAGAAACAGAAGTTACCGATAAGAAAATTAAAATCAAATAACTACTTACCGGAAGGAGGACTTATCGGGAATGGTATGTACCAGATGAGTTGACTTACCGGATGATTTACCGAATGAAAGAGCTTACCGGTATCTAGGACTTACCAGGAGTTATATCCGGTAAGTATTGAGGTTATCCGGTAACAAGAGATAACCCGGTAACAATAGGGAATGAAGGACTTACCCAGTAACTACTGTGAGGACCCGGTAACCACAGTTGTGGTATCCAGTAACTGTGGCTGTGGTTTCTAATTCGATTTGAAATTGATTAGGGTTGCTCAAAAATGTTCATGAAAGATTAGAAACTCGACCAAACACAAAAATAACAATACCCAAATCGATTTTGAAGCAAAAACAACATGTTTTGATGGTTAAAAATTCGTTTTTTTCTCAAGAACACAACAAAAACTTTTGAACTTAATTTTGCTAAAAAATCACTCAGATGATCGAATTAGATTGCGAAAACGTGCAGAACCGATTATAACAATGATACAAACAAAATGTGATAACCGGAAACTATCAATTTTGAGTAAATCAAAATACGAATATTAAGCACCAAGAACAAGTCTACTGTTATCAGAAACTTACCAGAAATCAAGAATCACTTTGAATTGTGTCGTCCATTTGCTCTGATACCAATTGTGAGTTCCAGAATCGCGCAACGAACAATATGAAATCAATAGATAAGAACAATAGGTTATGATTTCAACTGGTCATCCAATTTGCTTTCATTATTGAGAGAGTTTTACAATATTAGTAGGAAAGCTAAAATGACAACTAGCCTAAAACAAAGGCTAAACACAACATTAAATACCCTAGGCCCGTGGTTAACAAGCCCACGGCCCGTTCACTAATAAGGCTCAAATTAAACAAATACAAATCAGCCCCTTGAACTTCTATTTAACACATTAATTGCCCTAACATGTACATGTTCTTGATTATCGATACATCTCAGGTTTAGACCTGTAGATGATCGTCGATAAGTATATCGCCGATAATAAGATATCTTGAAGCCTTAAATCGAGTCTTTCGAGCTTCCATTTTGTCTTCGGGTAGTAGGTCATGCATGAGATAGTTCTTGATGTCATACAACCAACCATTTTCTTCGTTGAGAGCATGAATTTTCTTAGAGTCCTCGATGGACGAGGTTGCTAGGTGGATCATGGGGATGGTGTCGAACGACGACTTATTAAGTGCTGACCCGAGATTTGCTAGTGCGTCGGCCTGAGTGTTTTGATCCCTGGGGATCTGTTTGATTGAGAACGGATCAAATATCTTTGATTTTTCCTTCGCTGTCCTGAGATAGGCTGTCATCTTGGAATCTTTTGTTGCAAATTCCCCATTCATTTGGTTTACGACCAATAGGAAGTCGCTTCTGACGTGCAGTCCGGTTGCCCCCAAGTCATGAGCCATGCTAATGCCCACAATCAGGGCCTCGTATTCTGCTTCGTTGTTGGTATCTTTGAAGTCACATCGTATGGATTACACCATCTTTCCTTCTGTGGTGATTTTAAGACAACGCCAAGACCTGCTCCTCTGGCGTTTGACGAACCGTTTGACGTGTAGTATCCAAGTCGTGTCGTTTGTAGTCGCCATAGTGTAGGTTTCACCTTGTGCTTCTTTCTCTAGTTCAGGACTAAAATTGGCAACGAAGTCTGCTAGGACTTGCAATTTAATGGCCACACGAGGCTTAAAATCAATGTCGTTACTGCTGAGCTAGATGCTCCATTTTGCTAGTCGTCCTGTTAGTTTAGGTTTTCTTAAGACAGACATGAGTGGAAAGTTTGTCACGATAGTGATAGGTTGTGATTCGAATTAGTGTGGTAACTTTTTGGCAGTTGTAACTAGCGATAGTAGTAGTTTTTCCATAGACGTATATCGTGTTTTGGCGTCTAGTAGAGATTTACTAACGTAGTAAATCGGCAATTGTTGCTTGTCGTCCTCTCTATGTAAGACGGAGCTTACAGAGCGAGGACTTACGACGAGATACATCTATAGGATCTCGTGGTCCTTTGGTTTCGAAAGCAGGGGCGGAGCTGCCATGTACTCTTTTAGCTTTTGTAGCGCCTGTTCATGATCGTCTGTCCAATTGAAGCCTTTGTTCTTCCTTAAGACGTTGTAGAACATGTAGCATTTATCGGATGATCGGGATATAAATCGATTCAGTTCTACCACACGACCTGTGAGTCGTTGGATTTCCTTGAAGTTCCTGGGCGATTTGATGTTTGTTAATGCCAAAAATGACCTAAAAGTAGCGACAAAATCTTTTCGTTCTGATCCTCCAGTAACCTTAATCGTTGGGCGACGGGGTCGTTAGGATCGGAAACTGCACCTGTCGGGGGAATGACTCCTGAGTTTTGAGTTGTCATGCCGATTGTCGCGTGGATACCATTTCCGTACGACGAACCATTAGCTTCTTCGTTAAAGGGGAAGTTCATGGGGATCGTCATTGTTGGTTGCGGTATGGCTCCGTTGTACAACGGTGGAGGAAATTGTCCAAACGGAGGATTGTTGACCAATGGCCCTGGACCTGCCTGGAATGGTGGCCTTATGAAAGGTGCACCTGTAGGTCAGGGACCGTTCTGGGGTCCAAAGGAATTGCCAATCGCTGGATTCCTCAGGGAAGCAATTTATGCGGCTGCTTTTTAGTTCTGCTCATTTAAGAGCTTGAATCTGACTCCGAGCTGCATTTAATTCTGTGTGAAGTTGAGCCGTAGGATCTTGATAATTTGCCATTTTCCTGGAAACAACAAAAACTTCACAAGATCGTTAGAGCGATGTATGCTTGGCTTGAGATTTCCTCTAGATGGGGTCCCACGGATGGCGCCAAACTGTTAATGCCAAAAATTACCCAAAGGATAACTTAAGGTTGATGTGGAACTTTTAACATCTAAAGAAAAGGATCTCAAGACCAAGCAACACAATCGAGGAAAAAGTAAATAAGACAGGAGAATTGGTGACGCAGAAAACCCAAACGAGGGAGAAAACCGCAGCCGACTTGTGAGAGTCGACGGTGCACTATGATCGTCAAATAGGGGCAAAATCCTTTGGTAACAAGTGTTTTGTGTACAAAAGATTACAATAAGAATACAAACAAACTTAATCGTAAGATAAAGTTATGCGTCGTGTGTAAATCGTGTGAAATAAGTTGTTGTCGTGGGATTCGAACTGCTGTCATGCGATACTTGCGTTAGCGATATGTGTTTGAATGCTCAGATTGTCACTTTCGTATTGCGTAGAAATGTAGGAGAACTGAGTTCAGATGTTGGATGTTTCAATGTTCAGTGTGTTTCAATGTGTATCGATGTGTCTCGTTCGAATGTGGTGCGGATCTTTATATAGCTACTGTCGTCATTAAATGTGTCTTGATGACCTGTTTGTAACCGTTGTTGGGTCTTTAATGTCATTAAGAGCTCGTACGTTACTGGCCGTTGTGCCATGATTGCTCATGGACCTGCATCAATGAACAAAAGAAACAGATGTTGACTGTTAACGATTAGTATACGACCGTCTTGAGTCTTGGACATCGGTTGTATGGAACTTACGACCATCATGAAAATGTACGACCAAATATTCGATTGTAAATAACCTGCACGACCTTATCTTAATACAGGAGTGATCTTATGTAAATGTCACATGTGTTTTTTATCCTCGGTCGTGGGTGTGGATTTTTACCCAAACAACGATAACTTATGAATTGTGACCGTTGTCACATACGATTTCGGAAGGAATTCCGAACCTGCATATAATGTTAGTCTGGATAAAAGAGATGACCTCTTTGTCCCGAATCTGGGAGTAGGCGGCTGCTTCTATCCATTTAGAAAAATAATTTGTAAGGACTAACAGAAACACTTTCTGCCCTGGGACAGGAGGAAATTTACCAACGATGTCCATTCCCCACCTCATGAAGGGCCATGGGACCAAAGATGTATGTAGAGGTTCAGAAGGTTGGTGTATCATACCTGAATGTCGTTTACATGCTTCGCATATTTGGACGTACTTGATAACATCTTCCCTTAATGCCGGCCAATAATAGCCTTGTCGTGATATACGATTTGCAAGACTACGACCACCAGAATGGTTGCCACATTTATCGTCGTGCATTTCTTTCAGAGTGCCTTGTACATGTTCTGGATTATCGATGCATCGTAGGATTATACCCGTCGATGATTGTCGATAAAGTATGACACCAATGACAACGTATTTCAAAACTTTAAATCGAATCTTTCGAGCTTCCATTATGTCTTCAGGTAGTTGGTCGTGCATAAGATAATTCTTGATATCGTACGACCAACCATTTGCTGCGTTGAGAGCACAAATTGTTTCAGAGTACTCGATTGACGAGGTCATAAGATGGACCATAGGAATAGCGTCGAACGACAACTTATTAAGTGTTGATCCAATATTTGCTAGCGCATCGGCTTGAGTGTTTTGATCTCTGGGGATATGTTCGATTGAGAACGGATCAAACAATTTTGACTTCTCCTTGGCTACCCTGATAGGCCATCATCTTGGAATCTTTTGTTACGAATTCCCCGTTCATCTGGTTTACGACCAATAGGGAATCGCTTCTGACGTGAAGTCCGACTGCCCACAAGTCGTGAGCCATATTCATACGCACAATCAGAGCTTCGTATTCTGCCTCGTTGTTGGTAGCTTTGAAACCGCATCGTATGGAGTACACCATCTTGCCCCCCTGTGGGAACTTTAAGACGACACCAATACCTGCTCCTCTAGAGTTTGAAGAACCATCGACATGGAGCACCCATGTCGTGTCACTTATAGTCGCCACAATATAGATCTTGATATGTGCTTCCTTTTCCAGTTCAGGACTGAAATCAGCGTCGAAGTCGGTCAGGACCTGCGACTTAATTGCCGTATGAGGCTTAAAGTCAATATCTTAACTGCTGAGGTAGATACTCCATTTCGCTAGTCGTCCTGTTAGCTCGGGCTTTCTCAGGACTGACTTAACAGGAAAATTTGTTACGACGGTAATAGGATGGGATTCAAAGTAGTGTCGTAACTTCTTTGCCGATGTAACTAGTGACAAAAGTAACTTCTCCATGGACGTATATCGTGTTTCAACGTCCATTAGAGACTTACTGACGTAGTAAATCGGTAGCTGTTTTCTGTTGTCCTCTCTAGTCAAGACGACACTTAATGAGTGAGGACTTACGGCGAGATACAGCTGTAGGGTCTCGTGTTCCTTTGGTTTTGAATGCAAGGGAGTAACGGCCATGTATTCTTTCAATCATTGTAGCGCTTGCTCGTGATCGTCTGTCCAATCGAATCCCTTGTTCTTTCTCAAGACATTATAGAACAAATGACATTTATCCGACGATCGTGAGATGAAGCGATTTAACGCTGCTACACGACCTATAAGTCGTTGGACCTCCTTGAAGTTTCTGGGCGACTTGATGTTTATCAAGGCTTTGATTTGATCAGGATTTGCCTTTATGCCTCGTCGGGTGACCATGTACCCCAGAAATTTCTCGGCGCTGACTCCGAAGGAACATTTCCTAGGATTCAACTTCATCTGATATTGTCGAAGGATGTCGAAGGATTTCTTTAGATGATCGATATGGTCGGTCGCCTGCTTGGACTTGACAAGCATATCGTCAATGTAGACCTCCATGGTGTCGCCAAGGTGTTCTTTGAACATCTTGTTAACCAATCACTGGTAGCTCGGCCCTCGCATTTTTTAAACCGAAAGGCATGACTTTGTAATAATATATGCCCTTATCTGCCATAAAAGCAGTCTTCTCATGGTCTTCGTTGTGCATTAGTATCTGATTGTATCAAGAATAAGCATCCATAAACGTCAATAGTTCATGTCCTGCGGTCGCGTCGACCATTGCGTCGATGTGGGGTACTGGAAATGGATCTTTAGGACAGGCCTTGTTAAGATCTGTGAAGTCAATGCATACCCGCCACTTTCCGTTCTTTTTCTGTACGACCACGACGTTAGCTAACCAGTCGGGATACTTTACTTCTCTGATCTTTCCGGTCTTAAACAAGTTGTCGACCTCATCGTTGATCACCTTGTTACGCTCAGGAGCGAATTTACGACGTTTTTGCTTTATTGGCTTGAACGATGGGTCGACGTTTAGCTTATAGGATATGACGTCGGGGTATATGCCGACCATGTCTTCGTGCATCCAAGCGAAACAATCAGTGTGCTCCTGCAAAAAGGAAATTAGCTGACTCTTTATGATGGGATCTAACGATGCCCCCACATAGATAATCTGATTAGATTTGTCCTGGTTCAAGACGACTTCTTCTAGGTGATAGTCATTTGAGGACTTAGGGACATCCTGGACATGTAATTGCTAGATATCCCTAGTTTTAATGTATCTTTGTAGCAATCACACACGGTCTTCTGTTCACTTTTGATTTCTTGTACTCCCCACGGCGTCGGGAATTTGATTGTGTGGTGATAGGTCGAGGGACCGCCTTCATGTCGTGTATCCACGGTCGACCAAGTATAACGTTGTAAGCTAACGAACAATCGATAACGTTAAACTTTGTTTGCTTGTTGACCCTTTTAGCGTACATTGGGAGGTTGATTTCTCCCAAAGTGTTGGTATAATCGCCATTGAATCCTACCATAGTCGTCGATCGACGAGTGATCTCTGACTTATCGATGCTCATAGCACTGATCGTGCTCAGGAAAATAATGTTAGCCGAACTGCCTCCGTCGACGAATACTCTTTTGGTCGAACAGTTGCCAATAGTAAGCTGGATAATCAATCCGTCATGATGTTTCTGCCAGCTGTCCTGGAGGTCATCCTGATCGAACGTTATTGGCATCGCCTCCAGTTCTGACTCTGGCATTAGTCGAGACGGCCGAGGAACAGGATATTCTCCCGATGATTGACTGACGTGCCGCTTGGCTGCCGAATATGTTAAGCCACAAATGTCTGATCTACCGGTCATACAATTGACGACATTTGCGTGGACTAGGGATGCTGGTCTTGCGTTTTCAACATGCGCAGGTTCTTTAACAATCAAACCTTGTAGATGGCCCTTGGGGACGATCCAGGCTAACTCCTTCTGTAAAGCAAGGCAGTTATCTGTCGTATGACCATGGTCGCTATGGAAGTCGCACCATTTGGTCTTGTCATTTTTGTCATCGTCTTTGTCGCTTTTTTTGGGCCATCGTATCGACGATTGAATGTTCTTGAGAGCTTCGACCAAATCTTTCAACGTCCCCTTGAATCCATAAGAGGAGATCTTAGGATATTGTCGAAGGACGTCAAAAGATTTCTTCAGATGATCGACATGATCGATCGCCTGTTTGGATTTGACGAGCATGTCGTCGATGTAGAATTCCATCATGTCGCCAAGGTGCTCCTTGAACATTTTATTGAACAGTCTCTGGTATGTTGATAATGCGTTCTTCAAGCTGAAAGGCATGACTTTGTAGCAGTAGATGCCTTTATCTGTCATAAAAGCAGTATTTTCTTGGTTGTTGTCATGCATCAGGATCTGATTGTACCCGGAGCAAGCATCCATGAACGTTAAGAGTTTGTATCCTGCAGTTGCGCCGACCATAGCATCTATGTGGGGTAGTGGGAACGGATCTTTGGGACAGGCCTTGTTAAGGTCTGTAAAGTAGATGCACACTCGCCACTTCCCATTTTTCTTCTGTACAACCACGACATTGGCTAGCCAGTCGGGGTACTTTACTTCTCTGATTTTCCCGGTCTTAAGCAAGTTATCGACCTTGTCATTGATTACTTTGTTTCGCTTAGGAGCGAACTTGCGTCGTTTTTGCTTGATAGGTTTGAACGATGGATCGACGTTCAACTTATGGGAGATGATGGCGGGATTTATGTCAACCATATCTTCGTGCGTCCAAGCGAAACAATCAACATGTTCTCGTAGGAAATAGATTAATTTCACTTTTACGACGGGGTCTAATGATGCCCCCACAAAGACGATTCGATCAGGCTTGTCCTGGTCCAAGACGACTCCTTCCAGCGATAGTCATCAGAGGACTTAGGGATGTCCCGGAACTGTAATTTCCAGATGTCTTTTTACTGGGGCTTCAACGTCGCCTTGTAGCAATCTTGGGCGGTCTTTTGCTCACTTTTGATCTCTTGTACTCCCCATGGCGTCGAGAATTTGATAGTCTGATGATATGTCGAGGGGACTGCTTTCATGTCATGGATCCATGGCCGACAGAGAATAACGTTATAAGCTGACGAACAGTCGATAACGTTAAACTTCGTTTGCTTGTTGACCCCTTTAGCATATACTGGGAGGATGATTTCGCCCAGAGTGTTGGTCATATTCCCGTTGAATCCTACCAGAGTCGTCGAGCGACGAGTGATCTCTGATTTATCGATGCCCGTTGCTTTAATCGTGCTCATGAAGATGATATTAGCGGAACTGCCCCCGTCGACCAAGACTCTTTTGGTCGAGCAGTTGCCGCTGGTAAGTTGGATAATCAATCCGTCGTGATGTTTCTGCCAGTTGTCCTGGAGGTCGTCCTGATCGAACATTATGGGCATCGCCTCCAGTTCCAACTCTTGCTTTGGTCGTGATGACCGAGGAATGGGATATTCGCCCGATGTCTGACTGGCATGTTGTTTGGCTGCCGAATATGTTAAGCCACTGACGTCTGATCCTCATGTCACGTGGTTGACAACTTTTGCATAGACAGGGGATGCTGGTCTTACGTTGTTATCAGGTACTGATTCTTTATCAATCAAACCTCGGAGGTGTCCCTTGGAAACGATCCAAGCCAACTCCTTATGTAATGCTAGACAATTGTCTGTCGTATGACCGTGTTCGCTGTGAAAGTCACACCACATGGTCTTGTCTTTTTTGGCATCGTCTTTGTCGCTCTTCTTGGGCCATCGAATTGTTGACTAGATATTCCAGAGATCTTCGACTAAGTTTTTCTATGTTCCCTAATATCCGTAAGAAGAGATCTTAGTATATTGAGGAAATTTCGATGTAGGATCGTTCTTTTTCTTGTCGAACCGGACGTTCGATACCTGGCTCGCAGGCCCTGTTTTGATGTTCATCTTGGATTTGAAATCGGGTTTCTTTACTCTAAGCGACTTCTTGTCGGTAGAATGCTTACGACGAAAGGCCATGTCGTCTTCTACCCTCATGTAAGCTAATGTCCTAGCTCGGACGTCCTCAAAGTTTTTTGGCAGGTACTTTGTAAGATCGACGTACAATCCTGAGACGTCGTCGTCAAGACCTCGCTTGTAGGCCTCGAAGGCAGTCTTGATGTCACAATTTTGGATGCTAATCATCTCTGCATTGAATCGGTTGAAGTAACCGCGGATGGATTCCCCAGATTTTTGGACGACGTAGTATAAGTCACTGGTCTGCTTCTCCATCTTGCGACTACTGGCGAATTGTTGTGAAAACTGGTTGACTAACTCTGCAAAGTTGCTGATGGACATGGGTTTGAGGTTGATCAACCATTGGAGAGCGGCATCTATAAGAGTCGCACAATAGCTTTTGCACATGCATACTTCTTGGTACTTATGAGGGATCGACGCAGTCCACACCAATTGCTTATATTGAGCGATGTGCTCCGTTGGATCAGTTATTCCTGAATACTTGGGCGTAAAAGCGTGAATATTGTATTTCTTCGGGACGTCGACATTTGCGATTTCGTAGACGAAAGGTGATGCTTGGAATTCTGTCAGGGGCTCGACGTCGACGGGAACGGCAGCACCAGGTAACTTCGAGAGTAGAGATAACGTCTTCTTAATCTGATCTTCCAATAATCTTCTTCGTCGGGTGACGGGGTCTTCTGAATTGGACTGTGCTGCAACTGGGGTAATAACTCCTGAATCATGAGCTATCGGACCGACTGGCGTGTGGAAACCATTCACATGTGACGAACCGTTGGCTTCTCCGTTAAAGGGAAAATTCATGGGAATTGTCGTGGTCGGTTGCGGGATCGTCAGGATGTTATAAGGCATGGCTCCATTGTTAAATGGTGGCGGCCTTAAATGCTGCGGAGGAAGCAGTCCCGAAAAGGGATTGTTGACAAATGGCCTTGGACCTTCTTGGAATGGTGGCCTCATAAAAGGTACACGAGAAGTAGGTCGGGGACCGTTCTGAGGTCAAAAGGAAATGCATATTGTTGGGTTCCTCAGGGAAGCATATTTTGCGGCTGCCCTTTGATTCTGCTCGTTCAGGGTTTGAATTTGACTCTGTGCAGCGTCCAACTCCATGTGCAACCGTGCGAATGGATCATCGTGATGTATGCTTGGCTTGAGATTTTCCTGGAAAAAACAAACTTCACAAGATTGTTAGAGCGATTTATTCTTGGCTTGAGATTTTCTCTAGATGGGACCCCACGGTGGGCGCCAAACTGTTAATGCCAAAAATGACCCAAAGGATAACTTAAGGTCGATGTGGAGCTTTAACAACTAAAGAAATAGATCTCAAGACAATCAACACAATCGCGAATAAAAAGTAAATAAGACAGGAGAATTGGTGACGCGGAAAACCCAAACGAGGGAAAACCGTGGCCGACTTGGGGAAGTCGATAGTGCACTTTGATGGCTAAACAGGGGCGAAATCCTTTCGTAAGAAGTGTCGTGAGTACAACAGATTACAATAAGAGCAAAACTAAACTTAATCGTAAACTAAAGTTGTGTGTCGTCCGATGAATCGTGCGAAATAGACTGTTGTCGTGTGAATCGAACTGCTGTCGAGCGAATCTTGTGTGAGCGATATGTGTTCGAATGCTCAGATTGTTACTGTTGTATTACGTAGAAATATAGAATATGTAGTTCTCGAGAGTTCAATTGTGAATGCGTCTCTCCACTGGTGTATGGCGCAGGCCTTTATATAGTTTGAGGTAGCATTGAATGTGTCTTGATGACTTGCTCGTAACCGCTGTCGGGTCTTTAACTGTCATTAAAAGCTCGTCCGTTATGACCGTTGTACACCGATTGCTCTTATACCTGCATTAATGAAACAAAGAAAACGGTTGTTGATTGTTAACAGTTAGTATGGTCGTACGACCGTCTTAAGTCACGGTTGTCGGACGTATGGATCTTACGCCCGTTACAGAAGTATACGACGAAATAGACGATTGTAAATAATCTGCAGCACCTTATCTTAATACAAGAATGGTCTTACGTAAATGTCATGTGTATTTTTATCGTCGGTCGTGAAGTGTAAATTTTTACCTAAACACCTGTCAACGACATTCTGGTATAACTCATCAACCCTCAGAAACTTTGCACGCGACTCTGATCCCATAGCCCTTCATGAGATGAGAAATGGACATTGTTGGCAACTTGCCACCTGGGCAAAAGGTATTTTTGTTAGTCCTTATAGATTAATTCTCCAAATGGATAGAAGCAGCGGCTTTCTCCCAGGTCTGGGATAAAGAAGTCATCTCTTTTATCGAGACTAACGTTACTTGCAGGTTTGGAATCCCATCTGAAATCGTATGCGATAATGGCTCACATTTCATAAGCGATCGCACTCAACAGTTTTGTGAGGATCGTAATATCAAACTTACGACCTCGACACCACGAAGCCCTTAATCGAATGGACTCGCAGAATTGAGCAACAAAGTCATAATGAACTCGATAAGAAAGAGGGTTAAAGCCGCAAAATGGGGATGGCTCGAAGAACTCCCGTCTGTCTTATGGGCCCATTGTCTGACACCGCGTACTTCCACATGTCAAACCCAACTACCAACGTTAAGACATACCTCGGTCGACCATAACTTGGTAGACCTGAGTTATGACCTCGATGCCCTAGAGGAACTTCAAGAGGCCGCTCTGATATTGCATCCCAAAGACAAGAGGTCGAACGACGTTTCAATAAAAAATGTCAAGATCAAAGTCTTTCAAGAAAGTGACTTCGTCCTTCGACGATCGTTTCCCAGAACCAAGGAATTGAATGCAGGTAAGTTATCTACTAAGTGGGAGGGACCATATCACATATCTGATGTCGTAGGAAAAGGGTTGTATAGACTCCAAACTCTCGACAACCAAGACATCCCACGAAGCTGGAATGTGGTACATGTGAAAAAATATTTATTTTAAAGTTATTTTTTCTTATGATTTTTTTTCAACGATTACTGACTTAAGCATCATAGGGTCGTTGGTTAAGCCAATGACCAACCACTGACAATTAATATGTCGCAGGATCGCACGATCGCATAAACACAAGTCAGTAGCTACATTGGGTTCTTTTGACTAGACCACTCGACGATCGAAGAATCTCAGGTCTCATGATTCTAAATCTGAGACTTTAAGAAAATTCTAAGCCATAGTCGCACGGTCTTTGTAAAGTGCTTTAGTCGTAAGTTCTATGTTTTATTACATCATTGTTAAAGCCAAAGTCTCATATCAATGTATGTCGACACTTATTCTGTGTATTACCGCAAGTTATCGCTCGACTGACGTGGTTTTACTTTATATAGCAAGTAAATCGTTCGACAAAAATTCCATAAGAAAAGAACTTGTATTTCATATAAATCAAAATATTACAAGTGGAAGGTACGACCACCAACGGTCGCCCTTATAAAATTACAAGAAGCTAAAAAGATAAAAAATAAAAATCTAGGGCTGAGGAGTTTCCTTGTCCTGGGCGAGCTTCTCACCATCACCTTCAGCCTCGATGCCCGCAGCCTCACCTTCCTCGATCTCGTTATCTTGGTCGAGCTCCTTCTCATCACCGAATTGCTCCAAGAAGGTGGTGACCTCAGCTTCAGCCTTGGCCATAGGGTTCTTCCACCTCAAACGACGACACATGATTGATGCCTTGACCCTGAAGCGCGTCAGTGCCTCAAAGGAAAGGAGTCTCTCTTCCAGAGTAGAGATCTCCACCTCCTCAGCCTGAACGAGCGACTTAATGTCCTAGACTTGGACTTTGCTTTCAGCCAAGGCCACCTTAGTCGCTCTGACCTCTCCCTCAGACACAGAGGCCCTAACCATGGCTTCCTTCAAGCGCTCATGGAGCTCATATGTGTCTCGATTTGAGGCCTCTAGATGATCTTGCACATCGTCAAGCCTAATCGAGAGGGATTCCTCCCTGGCGGTCGCCGCCTGCTCTCCCTCACGAGATTTGCACTCCGCTTCTTCAGTCTTTCGAATTAACTCGACGGCCATAGTGGCAACCCGTCTGATTTTCTCCATCTGGTTATTGTTTGGGCAAAAATTCGCACCTCACGACCGACGATAGATAACTCAAATAACATTTGTATAAGACCACTCTTGTATTAAGATAAGGTCTTGCAGGTTATTAACAAACGAACATTTAGTCGTACACTTTCATGATGGTCGTATGTTCCGTACAACCGACGTCCGAGACTCAAGACGGTCGTACTATTATACTAACCGTTGTCAGTCAACATCCGTTTCTTTTGTTCATTAATGCTGGTCCGCAAGCAATCATTGCACAACAGCCAGTTACGGACGAGCTTTTAATGACATTAAAGACCCAGCGGCGGTTACAAGACAAGTCATCAAGACACATTAATTGCCGACGAAAGCTATATAAAGACCTGCTCCATATCCGAAAAAGACATCTATTACAGAGCTACACATCTGAACTCAATACATCTGCACTCTCATCTACATTTTTTACGCAATATTATAGTGATCAATGAAGCATTCAAATATGCATCAAGTTTCGCACGACAGCAGTTCGAATCGTACGACAACAGCTTATTTCGCACGATTTACGCACGACGCACAACTTTGTCTTACGATTAAGTTTACTTTTACTCTTATTGTAATATGTTGTACACAAGACACTTGTTACCAAAGGACTTTTCGCCCCTGTTTGGCGTTCATAGTGCACCGTCGACTCTCACAAGTCGACCGCGATTTTTTCCCTCATTTGGGTTTTCCGCGTCACCAATTCTTCTGTCTTATTTACTTTTATCGCGATTGTGTTGTTTGTCCCGGGATCCCGTTCTTTAGTTGTTAAAAGTTCCACATCAACCTTAAGTTATCCTTTTGGGTGATTTTTGGCATTGACAGTTTGGCGCCACCCGTGGGACCCCATTTAGAGAAAATCTCAGGACAAACGTACATCGCTCTAACGATCTTGTGAAGTTTTTATTGTTTCCAGGAAAATGGTGACAGATCCTTTGACACAACAATTACAGGACCAGGACATCCCTGAGTCCTCGAATGATTATCGTCTAGAAGAAGTCATCTTGGACCAGGACCAGCCTGATCGAATTGTCTTCGTGGGGGCATCGTTAGACCCCGTCATAAAGAATCAGCTAATCTCCTTTTTGCGAGAATACGTTGATTGTTTCGCCTGGACGCACGAAGACATGGTGGGTAAAAACCCCGATGTCATATCCCACAAACTAAATGTCGACCCGTCCTTCAAACCAATCAAGCAAAAACGTCGAAAATTCGATCCTGAACGGAACAGGGTGATTAACGATGAGGTCGACAACTTGCTTAAGACTGGGAAGATCAGAGAAGTGAAATACCCCGACTAGTTAGCCAACGTCGTGGTCGTACATAAGAAGAATTGGAAGTGGAGAGTGTGTATCGACTTCCCAGACCTTAACAAGGACTATCCTAAAGATCCATTCCCACTACCCCATATCGACGCTATGGTTGACGCGACCGCAGGACATGAAATTTTGACATTCATGGATGCATATTCTGGATAACACCAGATACTGATGCATAGCAAAGACCAGGAGAAGACTGCTTTCATGACGGATAAAGGCATATATTGCTACAAAGTCATGCCTTTCGGTTTAAAAAATGCAGGATCAACCTACCAGCGATTGGTTAACAAGATGTTCAAAGAACACCTTGGCGACACCATGGAGGTCTACATTGACGACATGCTTGTCAAGTCCAAACAGGCGGCCGGCCACATCAACCATCTAAAGAAATCCTTCGACATCCTTCGGCAATATCAAATGAAGCTGAATCCCACGAAATGTTCCTTCGGGGTCGGCGCCGGGAAATTTCTTGGGTACATGGTCACACAACGGGGCATAGAAGCAACCCCTGATCAAATCAAGGCCTTCATAAGCATCAAGTCGCCCAGAAACTTCAAAGAGGTCCAATGACTTACAGGTCGCGTAGCGGCATTAAATCGTTTCATCTTACGGTCATCAGATAAATGTCGTCTGTTCTATAATGTCTTGAGAAAGAACAAAGGTTTCGAATGGACGGACGACCATGAGCAAGCGTTACAATGGTTGAAAGAATATATGGCCGTTACACCCTTGCTTTCGAAACCAGAAGAAAATAAGGTCCCACAACTGTATCTCGCCATAAGTCCACACTCAGTAAGTGTCGTCCTTACTAGAGAGGACGATAGACAACAGTTACCGATTTACTACGTCAGTAAGTCTCTACTGGATGCTGAAACACGATATACGTCCATGGAAAAATTACTTTTGTCACTGGTTACAGCAACCAAGAAGTTATGACACTACTTTGAATCCCATCCCATTATCGTCGTAACAAATTTTCCTCTTAAGTCGGTTCTGAGAAAGCCAAAACTAACAGGACGACTAGCGAAATGGAGTATCTACCTCGGCGCCTACAATATTGACTTTAAGCCTCACATGGCAATTAAGTCGCAGGCCCTAGCTGACTTCAGTCCTGAACTTGAAAAAGAAGCACAGGTCGAAGCCTATGTTGCGGCGACTATAAACGACATGACTTGGGTGCTCCACGTGGACGGTTCTCCGAACTCCAAAGGAGCAGGTCTTGGCATCGTCTTAAAATCCCCACAGGGGGCAAGATGTTGTACTCCATACGATGCAGTTTCAAAGCTACTAACAACGAGGCAGAATATGAAGCTCTGGCCGTGGGCATGAGTATGGCTCACGACTTGGGGGCAATCGGACTTCACGTCAGAAGCGATTCCCTACTGGTCATAAACCAAATGAACGGGGAATTCACAGCAAAAGATTCCAAGCTGATGGCCTATCTCAGGATAGCCAAAGAGAAGTCAAAAATGTTTGATCCATTCTCAGTCGAGCAAATCCCCAAAGATCAAAACACTCAAGCCGATGCACTAGCAAATCTTGGATCAGCACTCAATAAGTCGTCGTTCGACGCTATTCCTGTTATCCATCTAGCGACATCGTCCATCGAAAACTCTGAAATGATTTTTGTTTGTTGGTCCCGGAGGGGTTATACAAGTTTGTAGAAGGGGAGGTTGAATACAAACACACATATTTTACTTTCTAAATTGTTTATTGATATAATCAAACAATTTACAACTTGTTGCGGAACAAGATTAAGGATTAACCTAATCTAAACAAGTTATGAGAACACTATGTTTCTTGCACTAGAATTAACACAGAAAGGAGATAAGGAAATTACGAAAAATATCCTAACACAAAGATAGTAAGAAGAAGATGGCCGAGCACTTCATTTCTGAAGTAGGGTTCTTCTTATATACTGCATGCATTTAATGCACAACAGTATTACTTTACATGTGGCAGTAGCTGATTGGTTGCATGGTTTGACCTTTGTAGACAACCTTAGTAGCCGCATGATGTACAGTGTAGAATCAGAGTTGGTTGTACGATAATAGACAGAAGGGATGTCTTTTCTGACATTTTCGTACGGAGGCGTGCAAGGGGGTAAGATAAAAGTAACTTGTAGATGAAGACTTCATGATCAGTGTTCGTTGAACAGTACTTTATTAGCGAGTGACAAAGCTCAGCGATCGCTGAAGTCTTCTACTTGTAACTTCAGTTGAGTGAACAAATCTTGGCTTCGCTGATATCCGCATCAGTTCATTAGTAGACTTGTCGCTGGTTCTTGGGCTTGATCTTCAACTTCAGCGTAGAACCTTTGTTGGCGTGAAACGTATCTTCAGGGATCATAAGTAAACAACTAAAACTCTCATCGATCATCAATAGAACTGAACAGGCTCAGGACTATATTGATGAACAGTATTCACTGAATGTAATTTAAAGAACATGAGTTTCCTGTCAGCGGTACTGTAGAGACATAGTACTTATCAGCGATAGTGAAACTCTAATACATATTGTCTACTTACAATTTTCACTATGTGCTTCTTAAAGGGTCATTATCAAATCACTGAGGGTTTGGATCAACAATCTCCCGCTATTTGATATTGACATAGAAACAAAAGAAAATTGCTAAGTATGAAAACGTAAGGATAAAAAGAACTCATAAAATATTTGTCCCTTTTACTATTTTCTGGGATCTTTTGAGTACTGATGGAGTAAAGTACATTCGCTGAAATTTTTCTTTAAACTTCGTATAAGGTTACAAAGGGAAGTGGAAAAATTAAAAGTACAACAAATAAATTTACAAGTACAAAAGATATAAGCTGATTAGGATAGAAGAATTACAAGGAAATTCTATCAGCTATACAAGTTCATCCTTAATGAGAAGTTCATCAAGGGACTTTGTTGTAGGGATCATCCAGTCTGGGACGGTTTCTCCAATATCCCTTATATTATTTTCTTTTTTAAAGATCAGGGGCTTCATGAAGTGTCCGAGAAGATCTTTTCTGAATTCACACCAGTAGACGAGATCCCTGAGTTGTTCAATAGGAGTGATGGGTAGCTCAGAGATGCGTTGGAAACGTTCTTGTCCATCATAGTCATGAAAGAGGATACCATAAGGTTCGCTTCGGACTTTTCCAGGGATGAAGCGTTCACCAGGGGGCAGGGAGGTTTCGAGTGTTGAGAGGTCAGGTTTAGGACCAAGTACTTCAGCACGAGAAAAACCAATACCAATTTCATTCCTGATAGGAGGACCTGATTCTGATGGTATTATCTTTTTCTTTGCAGAAGCCTTTCTTCGTTGAGCTGGATTAGGAGGAGGAGGAGGAGGAGGAATATCCACAACAGATGAAACCAAGTCGATCTGAGAATTTATAATTTTCTCGACATGGCCTTTGAATTGTGAACGAGATTGCTGAATGGCTATTCTCATCTCTAACCACTCAGAGAAACTGTAGTTTTTGATTGAAGTGGCGTATATGGTTTCCTTAGTAAGTCAACATCAACTACGGGAACGTTGATTGACATTCTTCCCCTGATGTACACCTTGTTGGTCCTGGAGACCCTGTATCGATAGTGCAATCTTTCGTTGCACCATTTCAGCATAGAGTCAGATACCTTGGTCTTTTCTTCGATGATCTTCTGGGCGTCTTCCCATAATTGACGTTGGACATCAATGGGAGTCTTCTTCAGATCAGGGTCCTTCACCGATTGTTGGACAAGCTGGATGGCGTAGGCTTTATCTTGTTCTTTAGATTTCCTTCGATCAATGAGTTGTTTTACAACCTTAAGATGTTCAACAAATTCCTTCTTTGATAGTCTGAACTTATGGTCAGGGATTTTGTCACGAGGAAGGATGATTCGCCTCTCTTCAAGCTGTTTGATCATTGCTTCTCCCTTTTTCTGATCCTCTTTGTTAATGCCAAAAATCGTCCAGAAGGATAACTTAAGGTTGATTGTGGAGCTTAACAACTAAAGAATAGGAATCTTACAGCAAACCGTGCGACAAAGATAGGAAACTCAAATAAGACAAAGATTTTGGTGACGTGGGAAAAACCTCAATGAGGAAAAAACCCGCGGACAACTTTTGGGGGTCGTCGCTGCACTATGGTCGCCATACAGGAGCGATATCTTTATGTTCTCGGTGCCGAGGTACAACGATTACAATACAACTGAAAGAAATACTTTAAATGTAAAGTAACAAGTGTATCGAATGTAAAAATGAGTGCGTCGTGTGTAAAAACTATGCGTCGTGCGCCATGAGTCGTGCGTCGTTAGCGAACTTTTGAGAGTGAAATATTTGCTATGAGTGTTCTTCTTCAAATCATATGTTTCAAATGAGGCTAAGATCTTCGTATTTATAGTCTTCGTATCTTTAATTGAACCTCATGATTGTAGGAGTAACGGTTGCAACGGTTATCGCATTCAATGCTCGTAGTTGCCTTTGTCGGTTATGTCCGTAGGTCATTAATTGACATTAACCCTGCATTAAATAAAACAAACGTAGCAGTTGTATCATGCGTTAGTAGTTCGAGATCGTGAGACAACTTACGACAATCCTGCAAGGTCGTAGTCGAACGTATTAGAAGACTTTCGACCTATACTTTCGGGAGGGATAACGAGGGAATTAAAGGTGTTTAACAGGACCTTATCTTAATCCAAGATATGTTGTGTGCCATGTGTCTTATCTTTCTTTGTCGAGGTCGAGGGTCGAGGGATCGTGGATTTTTGCCCAAACAGTTTGCCCCCAAAATTTCAAAAATGGAGTGGAAAATTCAAATTTCAAAAGTTTTTAAAATTTGTTAGTCGAATGCCTAAGGTCGTGACACGTGTCAAAAGTCTCTTCGGTTGTCTTGGAACTGAATCGGTCCAACTCCAACTAAAGAAGAAGTCGGAAAGGGGATAAGGTCGTCACGTCACGATGACGTACGATCGTGCGTAACAGCTATGCGCGCCAGGCTTCAACGATCTATCGATTATTCGAAAAGGCAAGGGCATGTGTCGTTCATCGGGCGACATGACCTGACACGATTTTCTACATAAATAGCGACCCCTGATGGATCCTTTCCTACTTTATGATTCCAGAGAGTTTTTATAGCAAGATTTCTTCCTGATTTCTTGGTTTTTCATAAGTCTATTGCTAGAAAACTTTGAGAAACCTTTAGGTTTAGAAATGTCGATAGAGCCGATGAGTTCCATTGAAGATCTCGACGACCTTAGAAGTCTAGCCAAAATCCCTGCAGGGATTACATTGATTAAAGCAGGTCAGATTCGACCTGATACGTGCCCCAATAGGTTTGTCGTTATCTATGAATATCCTTTTAAGATAGGTTTTGAATGGCCTTACTTGCCTTTGGCTAAGGCCTTTATGACCGAGTTCGACTTAGCACCGGGCCAGTTAATGCCCCAATTCTGGAGGGTCATACAGGTGATCGAACGCCTTACTGCAAAATAGGAATATCCCATGAATGTGCGTGACCTCCTCTTGGCTTATCAAGTCAAGAAGGACAAATGTCATCGCTACAGCCTATTTTCTAGGTTTAAGGGTGATCGTACCTTGGTTCTAAAGACCGCTGTAAACGATCGTAAATGGAAGACTAGGTATGCATTTGCGCGTAAGTCGACTCTAGATTCTGAGAGCGGCTGGATTAGGGCTGACTGGAACGTGTCGGTGAGTTTTTCTAGTTTTTTGTTGAGCGTCTTATGTTTGTTTCGACCGATTATTGACTTGTCTTTTATGTGTCGATAGATATAAGTTTGAGGACATGAAGCCTTACGCCAACTCTCAAGCGAAGGTTGACGCGTTTTTGGAGTTTAGCACTGTCGAGCGATCTTTTGTCACGCGACAATTAGCGGACGACGACGAAGAAGATCTGGTATACCTAGGAAAGAATATAGGAGAGAAACGTGTGGAGGAGGAAGAAGAAGAAGAAGAGACAGAGGAGGAAGAGATGACTGGTAAGTGTACCTTTGCATTGCTCGACTCTAGTCTTTTTCTTTTATGTTCATCGTGTGATATTTCTTTCTTATATGTTTCTAGGAGAATCTCAGATGAAGGTGTCGACGATCTCGGATAAAAGAGCAGCTCAACTCGAGCTCGCCCGTAAGGGCAAGGAAAAGAGGCAAAAGGACTTGACCACTGAGTCGGGGGCTTTACCGAAGACGAGGATGACGATCCCGAGGGAACCGTCTTCAAAGGTTGATGACTTATCGATAGTCACTATGCCTGAGAAGGCGAATGTCGCATCGCCTATGAAGACGAAGACGTCTTCTAGCGCGATTGCTACGACACCCGTTAGTTCGGCGCCACTGGCAAAAACGGCGAAGTCGGCAAAGTCCCCATCTACCACATCGGTCCCTTCGTAGGCCGACAAGGGCAAGGATCACACGACGGGAGGGGCTATAGTCATGAAGGTCAACTTCAAATTGCCGTCGGACTTTATGGTCGACGATGTCCTATCCGGGACGGATTTGTTTCCTCATCTGGGGAAATATTTGCTCCCTTCTTTCAAGGAGCGTTTCGAGGGATTCCCAGTCGAGGAGACGGGATCCCATGTTGCCGGACTGGCGTTTATTGTAGGTTTCTCTTTCAAAACTTGTGTTTCGATGTTTCTTAACCTTTGTTGAACGTTTATTAACACGTTTCCTTGTGTTTTATAGGTGTTTCAATCTTCTCTCGCCTTGCGTGCTGAGACAGACAAAATCAAGGGTTTGGTGTCTTCCGCCCATGAGAGGGGGAACGTAGCGCTGGATCGGGAGAAGGTCGCCCTGGAGCACGAAGAGGTTATGTCCAGACGCCTCGATGAGACCCTAAAAGAGTTGGAGGCCGTCGGTCGTGCGAAGGACGAGGCGAACCATCGTCTAAAGCAGTGTTTGTCTATGATCGACGATCAAAGGTAGGAGTTGAACAGGATGAGGGAGTCCTTGACCACAAAGGAGAAGGAAGCTGAGGATTTCAAGTCCAAAGTGGTGGGTCTGGAGAAGGAGGTAGGAGAGCTCAAAGATGAGGCTGCGTCTACCTTTGCCTGGCTCGACTGACCGCACGTGCTGCTATAATGAGGCAACACTTGTCGGGCAAAAATCCTCTGGCCTTGGCGTCGGACGAGTTGCCTTACTTCCTAAGAGAGGTCGGGAGCACAAGAGACCTCGACTCTGATGACGAAAAAGAAGTCGAGGAGGAAGAGGTGGATGAAAGCTCTAAGGGCGAGGCCTCGGGTAAAGATGCGACCGACGCTCCTCCTCAGCGTTAAGAAATTTTCTTTTTATCATCTTTGCTTTATTTGGTGGTCGAGCCCTCTAATGTAACCGATGTTTCGATAAATGAAATTTTATCTTGCATACCACTCTGTCTTATAAGTAAACATAACATTAATTGTGAAATTCACTAAGCGTAGAACGAACAAGAAAACATGCGACTTAGGCATCCATTGTTATATAACGACTGAAACATAAGTCATACATGTAAATCGTGTTGGCAAACGTAAGCACACGCGGTCGATACATTCATTAAGAATGTGCAAATTTTTCCAAATATAAAAACTTAGATTGGGGGGTCGCTAGACCTTACGATCGTACAACTAGATCGTATGACGAAACTCAAATCATATGCCCCTGTGATAAAATAATCAAGTCACAGACGTGAACACTTATGTCGTCCGACCTGGCGAGATCTAAGTCGTGTAGTAGATTTTGCAATCTTATGTCGTGTGATTCTGCGATAAAACAATGTCAGAGGTTGGTCGTTGGCTAGCAAACGACCCTCCGATCCTTAAGTCAGTAATCGTCACAATGAGTAAAAATCGTATGAGAAAAAGACTTAGAAGAAATACCTTTTTAAATGCGTCGCATTCCAGCTACGGGGGATATCTTGATTATCGAGGGTTTGGAGTCAATAAGCACCTTTACCAACGACTTATGAGATACGGTAAGGACCTTCCCATTTGGTAGAAAGCTTACCGGCATTGAGCTCTTGAGTGCTTTGGAACACTCGTCGGAGGACGTAGTCGCCTACTTGAAAGACTTTAACTTTAACGTCCTTGTTGAAGTGTCGCTCGACCACTTGCCTTTGTGATGCCATTTTGATCAATGCTGATTCTCTGAGCTCTTCGAGGGCATCGAGGTCATAACTTATATCAACCAGATTTGGTTGACGAAAATATGTCTAGAGGTCGAGAGTTGAATCTCGACCGGTAGAACTGCTTTACAACCATAGACCAAAGAGAAAGGGGTTTGTCCTGTGGACATGGGAGGCGTCGTGCGATTCACCCACAGGACTGAAGGGAGTTCTTCGACCCACCTTCTTTTTGCGGCTTGTAACCTCTTCTTAATTGAAGCAATGATAGTCTTATTACTTTATTCAGCAAGTCCATTTGCCTGAGTATATCTGGGCGTCGAGGTCGTCAGCTTGATGCTGCGGTCATCACAGAGCTGTCGAGTCCTATTACTTGTGAATTGGTATCCATTGTTGCAAACAATTTCGGATGGAATCCCAAACCTGCATATAATATTAGTCTGGATAAAAGACACTACTTCCTTGTCCCAAACTTGGGAAAAGGCAGCTGCTTCTACCCATTTGGAAAAATAATTTCTAAGTACGAGGAGGAATACCTTTTGCCTAGGGGCAGGTGGTAACTTGCCAACAATATCCATACCCCATCTCATGAAGGGCCATGGGATCAGTGTCGAATGTAAAGGTTCAGATGGTTTATGGGACGCACCTGAATGTCGTTGACAAGGATCACATTTCTGGACGTACCTAACGACATATTGTTGCAGTGTTAGCCAAAAGTAGCCCTGTCGAGAGATACGATTAGCCAAACTGCGACCTCCTGAGTGATTGCCACACTCCCCATCGTGCATTTCTTGAAGGATCTTCTGAACTTGATTGTTATTGATGACGAATCTTAGGTTCAAGCCTGTCGATGATCGTCGATAGAGTCTATCTACGATCACAACATACCTGGATGCCTTGAATCTGATCTTCCGAGCTTCCATCTTGTCTTCTGGGAGTTGGTCGTGCATAAGAAAATTTATAACGTCGCACGACCAGTCATCTTCTTGCTCTTCGATCTGGACGACATCGTCATTTTCGATGGACAACGTCGCTAGGTGGATTAAAGGAATATTGTCGAATATTGGTTCGACTAGAGCAGACCCAAGGTTTGCTAGAGCATCGGCTTGAGTATTCTGATCCCTTGGAATTTGTTCAATGGAAAGAGATTTGAATTTTTCTGATTTTTCTTTTGCTATCCTTAGGTACGTTGTCATCTTTGAATCTTTAGCTGCAAATTCTCCATTCATCTGATTCATGACCATAAGAGAGTCGCTCTTGACATGCAGCGTGGTTGCCCCCGAGTCGTGGGCTTCATACTCAGCTTTATTGTTGGTGGCCTTGAAGTCGCATCGCACGGAATACACCATCGTGTCCCCTTGTGGCGACTTTAAGACGACGCCTAGTCCTGAACCTCTAATGTTGGACGACCCATCGACATACAGAGTCCAGGGCACATCGTCGTGAGTTGCCACAGTTGACACTTCAAGCTCTGCTTCTTTCCCTAATTCAGGGCTGAAATCAGCAATGAAATCCGCCAAGGCTTGCGATTTGACAGCGGTCCTGGGCTTAAAAGTGATGTTGTAACTACTGAGGTATATGCTGCATTTTGCTAAACGTCCTGTCAACTCAGGTTTTCTCAAGACAGATTTAAGAGGATAGTTAGTCACGACAGTAATCGGATGTGATTCAAAATAATGTCGCAATTTCTTTGCGGCTGTTACAAGCGACAAGAGTAATTTTTCCATTGAGGAATACCTAGTTTTAGCGTCCAAGAGAGATTTACTTACATAATAGATTGGCAGTTGTTGCTTTTCATCTTCTCGCGTCAGGACGGCGCTTACTGCATTAGGACTAACGGCTAGATATAGCTGCAAGACCTCATGGTCATCAGGCTTGGACAACAAAGGAGGCGACGTCATGTATTCCTTTAACTTTTGCAATGTTTGCTCATGATCGTCGGTCCAGTCGAAGCCTTTATTTTTCCTGAGGACGTTATAAAATAAATGACATCTATCTGAGGATCGAGAAATAAACCTGTTCAGAGCAGCCACCCTACCAGTGAGCTTTTGGACCTCTTTGAAATTTCTCGGAGATGATCTCGATGATAGCTTTGATCTGGTCGGAGTTGGCTTCAATTCCTCGTCGAGTGACCATGTAGCCCAGGAATTTTCCGGCACTGACAACAAAGGAAAACTTCGTCGGGTTGAGCTTCATGCTATATTTACGAAGGATGTCGAACGACTGCCTCAAATGTTCGACGTAGTCGACTGCTTGCTTCGACTTGACAAGCATGTCGTCGATATAAACTTCCATCGTGTCGCCAAGATGGTCTTTGAACATTTTATTCACCAGGCGCTGGTAGGTAGAACCTGCGTTTTTTAGTCCGAAAGGCATAACCTTATAACAGTAAATACCTCGATCCATCATGAATGCAGTTTTTGTTGGTTCTATATGTTCAAGAATGATTATAAAATAATATTACCAGTAATATATGATCCTATAGGGTCACACCGAACAACAAGTAGACACTAAATTGATATTTATAAGAATTTGATTCTTGATAAATATTATTTCTTGATGAACATTATTAATTTTGTTAATAAATATAATTAATAATATAAGATGCAAAAGGAAATCTAGTTTATTAAAATGATGATTTTAATAACTAGTGGATACAAGGAGGGATTACATGTAGCAAGTTTGAGACTATTTTATACTAAAGGGACTTGAAATGAAAATTTGCATTGGAGGCTCATTTTTCATTGGACCGTTTTATAAGCCAATAATAATTACTTGACTTGACTTGCATTTTTATAAAAGAGATGATGGAGTTTTAGAAAAAAAGAGACACTACTTGAATTTTGCTCTCACTCTCCCTCCCCTCTCCAATTCGGCCGAACACACACACATAGTGTGTGTGTGTTTTGTGCTTTTTCATTTAACAACTCTATTTTAGAGTTTTGAAGTCTTGCATCAATCTTCAAGTAGAAGTACTAGCATACTTTGGTGTTGGAGCTTGTCGGTGGACTACTCTAGAGGAGCTCTATTTTGGGTTCTACCATCTTCACCAACATCCAACCTCCCGAGAGGATTCAAAGTCTTCAAAGGTTGTAATCTTGAACTCTCTTGGTATGTTTGTTCTTATTTATCTTTTCTTGCATGTAACAAGATCCTTGGTGGGAGTAAAATGGTTTTATGTTTTTGTTCAAAAACTTTATTTTTGCTTCCGTTGCGTAAATTATTTTACATCTTATGAGTTTTTGAACATAAAATCCCAACAAGTGGTATCAGAGCCTATGTTATAATGCATGATTAGTAAATAAGTTTTTTTTGGTAAAACTTGGTTTTTGGAAGCCATGGATAAAATTTCATTTTGGTATGAAAAGTTCATGCATGGCTTCTTTGGCAACTTGTTTGTGAAAATTTTATATTTTATGTAACAAAATTTTAACATGCATTTTTGTTACATAAATGTTGCCTTAGAAAAACAAAGTGTTGTTTTATTATTATTTTTGTTGTTTATGAAAAATGTGCATAAACAAGCCATGGACCAATATGTTGGTTGTTGTGTTGTTTTTTAAATTTGTTATAATTTTTATTATTATTCATGTTGGTTTGTAATAGTAAATAGGTTTTATTATTTCATGGTTCTTTTGTTCATTTTGTAAGTATTAGATTAATTATTAGAACTAGTTTTTATTTTATAAAATGTAACAAGAAGAAGGCCAACATGGAGCTTGAAGATGGAGCTTGATGTTCTTGATGCATGGAGATGCTAAAGCAAGTGGGAGCTTGTTTTTTTTATTTATTTATTTTTGTCCCTTAGGAATGGACTTGACATTTCTTGTTTTGGCTCACAAGAAATGTCATTAGAAATGGCTTTGTTTTATGCACATTCTTTTGCATGCTTATGGTTGATTATGTTCTTTTGATGCGTTAAAATATAGGATATTGTATGCTAGTAAAGAACATAAAATTGGTTCAAACGCGCTTATTTAAAACTGTTTAAAGTTGAAGCGACAAATTTTAAAATTAGATTTTAAATGAACCAAGTTTAAAATAGAGATTTTATATCAACCAATTTTTTAAAATGGAGATTTTAAAATTGATAACATGCAAATTGGTTCAAATTCATTTTATGTAAAATTGTTTATTTAAAAATGAATTTTAACTATCTCAAAACTAGAAGGGTTAAAATGAAAGATTGCATGTTATCTCATTGGTCATTTTGGGAGGCAATGTGATGGCATGTGCAAGTATATTTTATTAATATACTTGCTAGACACTTGTTTATAAAAGACACATTTGACCAACACACAAGTAACTTGGTTTATACATTTTCTACATGTTTTATATGTTTATATTTTATGTTGATATTATCATGTATGATTGAAATTGGTTCTAGCATACTAGATAATATTTTGAACATAAAATAAATCATCTTTTAGAGCTTGGCTTTCAAAATAACATTTTAAAAGTAAAATGGTTAAAATGGGTTTTATAAATAAAATGAGTTTTACTCTAAAAACCCATAAAATTTTGAAATGTCAAAGTAAATTAAAATGACGATTTAAAAAAACTCTTACAAACTCCAAGTGTCATGTGATATTGGATGCATGCAATATACATGACATTATATGATTATAAAACTCTAGATTTTATTTGTTTAAAATATAGGATATTTTAGAGGAACATAAAATTGGTTCAAAAGCGCTTATTTAAAGATCGTTTAAAATTGAAGCGACAAGTTTTAAAATTAGATTTTATGATGAACCTAGTTTTAAAATAGAGATTTTAAAATTAACCAAATTATTTAAAATAGAGATTTTAAATTTATTATGAGAAATAGTTTCTTAAAAGAACACATTGATTATTAAATGCATGCAATATTAAAATGTTTTTAAAACTAAAATTATAAAACATTATAAATCCCTTTTTCAAAACGCAAGTCATATGCCGTCCTTTTGAGAAACACTCAATACATCACTATGACACCCTTGTGAGATAAAGGTCACCTAACCACTTGGATTGTCTTGTGATGGATGAGGTGATTCTAATGTCTTTGTGGGATAAAGGTCACCTAACCGCATTGATGTAAGTTTCACACGTTGTTTCAAGTAGGATGACTTGATTGAGAATCTTTTGTGATAAAGGTCACATAAGCACTAGAGACCCAAGGCATAGATGGGATCAAACATGCCAATTAACAAACAAGATGTTAAGGATCCCATAACGCTAGGAATTACATTCGATGTAATCGATAAACGTTATCTACCTTGTTGGATTAAATGGACGGGATAAAGGTCACCTAACCGTTTCATTTGTTTTGAAACGTTGGATCCTAGATTTTATGCAAATTAATGTTTTTTTAGAAAACTAAAGGGTAATTAATTTGCTTAATAATTAATATTGAAAATACTATATTTTGTTAAATTTTGTAGATGGCCTAAAATGCAAACACTACAATTAACACATCCCTAAGACCTTTTCTTTTGGAAGAAAAGTTAACCACTCAGAACTTCCCAATTTGTTTTCAAAACATTGAGACGCGTTCTCAGACGTGAAAACAAATTATACGTACTCCTCATACCTCGTCCTCAAGAACCTCCCCTTACCTCCATAGAAGCTCACGATACTTGATTGAAACATAATGATGACTCAATCAATGTATCACGTCTTATGCTTGAAACCATGGTTCCATCCTTACTAGAAAGAATGAAAACGTTTCCACTGAGGGCATTTGACATGGTAAACCGATTACCAAAATATTACCAAATGTATATGGTCCGTGAACGCTTCGATACAATTGGACAAATACCAATATGTAAGCTCTCATATTCACAAAATGAGGACGCACATTGACTATTTGGATAGACTTGGCTATCCTTATTCCAATGGGAGAGCCGTAGATGTGATCCTCAAATCTCTGACCAACGCATTTGATGTTTTTGTCGAGAATCTGAATATAGTGATAGATGAGGCAACATTAGTCATAGAAGAGGAGATTGTCCTTCTGAGAAATAAATGTTTTCTAACGAAGGAAAGTCCTTCAAGTATCAATATTAAAGATATAACTTTTACCTTTCTATCTTACCCTTGTGTATTTGATACTAAGTGTAGAACTCACTTTTGTAATATGTTACACATAATCAAGAAAGGTAAATGACTGAAAGACTAGCAAAATGGTGATCCATATAAGCAAGGAAGCAAGATTGCGTACCAAGCTTATAGAAGATTTTATTATGAAACCATATGGCTTGCATTGTTAAACAAGTTTGTTTCAAACAATGTTTAAATTTAGTTTGACTAAATTATTATTTTTCAGTCACATGTTTGTTGATTGAATGAAATTCACTTAACCGTTTTGGAAACGATTATATTCATATTCAAAATGAATTATTCTATTTCGAGAAATAGTTCTCTTAATTGAATAATAAAGTGAATCTCAAAAGTCTTCTAAAACATAATTCTATATAAACACCATAAGACTCAAATGTGATTTGAATCAAGTCTACACATGAAATAGTCAACTTAATCAAGAAAAACATTAAACGCATATCTAAATTTCAAAATTGTGGTATTTTTGAAACTGAATATAAATATTTTCATTTGAAATATGCGATCTTGATAAAGTTGAATATAACTCTTTTCTCTAATTCATAGAGAAGAAAAAAAAAGTATTTTTTTGAATTGATACATGTAGATGTATATGGTCTCTCAAAACCAAGTCTAGATATGGTGATAGATAATACCTTCACTGACGATTTCAATTGTTGAAATTTATGGAACATAAAGATGAAGCATTTGATGTAATTCAAGTTGTTTCAAGATTGAGAAAACAACTCAACAGGACCATTAAAGTCTTTTCTAATATAGGAAGATAGTAACTAAACCAAGAACTCTTGGATCATCATAGAAATTGTGTACATCCGAAAGGATGAACCAAACCTTATTAAAATGGTTCGCTCTATGATGAGTAGAAGTACTATTCCTATATCAAATTCGGAATTATGCTCTAGTTAAAGTAATCCGTACTTTTGACACCAACCAAAAAGGTAGACAAAACACCTTATAAGATTTCGTATGAAAAGTTTTTTCATCTTTAATCTTAGTTGAAGGCGTGGGTTTATGAAGCTCATGTGAGACAATAAACTTCAAGTAAACTCGACCCAATATCTACCAAATGCATATGTTGTAGAATATACTATAAATTGTTTTATATACCGATTCTACAAACCCACAAACAATAAAATTGTTTATTGTTCCAAAGCCAAGTTCTTAGAAAGCAAGTTTTGTAATGGACAAGGCATGTGGGAGTGTTAAGGAACTTGAAGGGAATCAAGAACTTCATAACCTAATGCACTTATTGGTTGGCACTAGTTATCAAACAAAGTTCGTTGAAAACTGAGCGATTTGATTGATCAGAAACTTAGTAAAAACACCAAGTGTTCGCAAATCTAGTAGAATCATTCAGAAAATTCGAGAGATATCAATCTCTTATAAAGAATGATGTATGATTGGGTTCTAGTAAACCCATCAACTGCTAAAGTGCTATGTCAGATTCTGAATCTGGTGAGTGGCTTAGAGTCATGAACACTGAGATACAATCCATTCATGGATCAGTACAAAGTATCTCAAAACTGGAATCTTTATTTTAACAGGAAAATTAAAAGTTTAATTTTCATCAAAATAAAAGATGACTCATGTATTTACTAAAACTAGTGGGAACACAGTAAAATTCCTAAACCTATATGAGCAAGACATACTAGTTTTTGGAAATTAACTTTCCGACATAGCAAAACATCATGTTTCGGCTCGGACAGTATTTCCTCAATAAAAGACTTAGAAAGGGCTAATTTTATTCTTGGAATAAAAATCTTTAGAGATTAGATCAAGACGACTTATAGGTTTAAGTCAAAGTGCATATGTTGACATGATCTTGAAAGATTCAAGATGCAAGGCTCTAAAGGTAGTTTCTTGCAAATATGATATGACATCATTTTGAGCATGTCTCAATATTCTAGCACAAAAGATGAGCTAGATAAAATGATTACTATTCCATATGCTTCGGCAATTGGATCTATCATATATGCCATAACATGCACTAGATCGAGCGTGTCAAAATGCTTTAGAGCATTAGAAAACGATACCTACGAAAAACGAGGGAAGGTCATTAGATGACTATAAAGAATGATTTAAGGTACTTAGAAAGAACCAAGGAAGTGTTCTTTAACTGAGGAATGGAAGAAGATCATAGCAAAATGCTGCTCTAATGATAGCTTCCATAAAGATTGAGAAAGTTCTCAATCACAAAAGGGGAAATGTCTTCATTGTGAATGAAGAACTAGTTCGTTTGAAAAGGTTCAAGGAGAAAGTCAAGTTGCATAATACACTACAAATAAGAACACACTGCCGCTTTAGAAGCCACAAAAGAAAGATGCTTGGATGAAAGAGTTCATTGGAAAGCTAGGTAGATGCCTCTCATTCAGGATCATCTAGAAATCCTTTGTGAGAATGTGGGTGCCATTACGCAAGCTAAAGGACCCTATCTCACATCAGAGTACCAAGTATCTACTCCAGATATTTAACTATATTTAGAATAAAGTTAAAATGGAGATGTTAGTGTTCACAAAGTTTACTCAAATCAAGTTTCTGGATAAACCCATTCACGAAGCTCCTTTCATAAGCTAAACTTGAAGTGTCATATTTGAGCTATAGGACTTCGTCATTCTAGTGATGGGATTTGATTTGAATTTAGTATTTGGATATTGGAACAAGTAAAGCAACAAGTATAGTATTTAGTTGGATATATAGGATATGATCTATTCATACTCGTTGTGTTCTATATTAGCATGTTTAAATCCTTGAATAAATTAATTATTCTAAATGTCCATAGTCGATCATAGTTGTGGGAGCAACTATGAAGTAAGACTAATATGAATTGGATTGGTTGACTTTTAAGAGTAAAAGTGGCAAAGTGTTGCAACCAAGTTCATAGATACTTGTTAGGGAACGAGTACTGGACCTGACCCGCTTCAAGATCACTTCATGGATCGTCGTCATAAGTGATTCTTGAATAAAAGGTAGTATCTTTGTATCCTTCGACCTGAGATGCATATTTGGGACTCAAGTGTAGGGAGTGTTATGCTTTGATATGGTTAACCGTTGTTCTTGAAAAAGGCAGCTATAAAGGCCATTATCGGGCATAGCATGAACTGCATGAGAGGCGTATGCAGTCAAGATGGGATTTGTTTCTCTAAATATATTAAGAGTGAGACATCTAAGGCGCCTTACCAAAAGTTGAACAATAGATGAGAATGATAGTGATCCATGTCTCATGTTCAACATGATGTCCAAACAAAGGGATAACTGATACCACACATAATACATCAATTGAAGCTATGAGCTCGTGGGAATTGGATGTTGTTGAATGGCACTTACAGTCATACGTTGCTGGGGGCAGTGAGATGTTGCTAGACGTCCACCACTATCTATATCATTCTATAATGCAATCTTGAGCAAGTGGGAGATTGTTGGTTCTATATGCTCAAGAATGATTATAAAATAATATTACCAGTAATATATGATCCTATAGGGTCACACCGAACAACAAGTAGACACTAAATTGATATTTATAAGAATTTGATTCTTGATAAATATTATTTCTTGATGAACATTATTAATTATGTTAATAAATATAATTAATAATATAAGATGCAAAAGGAAATCTAGTTTATTAAAATGATGATTTTAATAACTAGTGGATACAAGGAGGGATTACATGTAGCAAGTTTGAGACTATTTTATACTAAAGGGACTTGAAATGAAAATTTGCATGGGAGGCTCATTTTTCATTGGACCATTTTATAAGCCAATAATAATTACTTGACTTGACTTGCATTTTTATAAAAGAGATGATGGAGTTTTAGAAAAAAAGAGACACTACTTGAATTTTGCTCTCACTCTCCCTCCCCTCTCCAATTCGGCCGAACACACACACATAGTGTGTGTGTGTGTTTTGTGCTTTTTCATTTAACAACTCTATTTTAGAGTTTTGAAGTCTTGCATCAATCTTCAAGAAGAAGTACTAGCATACATTGGTGTTGGAGCTTGTCGGTGGACTACTCTAGAGGAGCTCTATTTTGGGTTCTACCATCTTCACCAACATCCAACCTCCCGAGAGGATTCAAAGTCTTCAAAGGTTGTAATCTTGAACTCTCTTGGTATGTTTGTTCTTATTTATCTTTTCTTGCATGTAACAAGATCCTTGGTGGGAGTAAAATGGTTTTATGTTTTTGTTCAAAAACTTTATTTTTGCTTCCGTTGCGTAAATTATTTTACATCTTATGAGTTTTTGAAACCCGTTTTTGAACATAAAATCCCAACAGTTTTCTCCTGGTCCCCTGCGTGCATCAGGATCTGATTGTATCCTGAATAAGCATCCATGAACGTTAATAGTTCATGTCCTGCTGTCGCGTCGACCATGGAATCGATATGTGGCAACGAGAAAGGATCTGTTGGGCAGGCTTTGTTGAGATCTGTAAAATCAATACATACCCTCCATTTGCCATTTTTCTTTGCCACGACCACGACATTAGCAAGCCAACCGGGGTACTTTCCTTCTGGAATTTTCCGTGTCTTGAGGAGGTTGTCGACTTCATCATTTATCACCTTATTCCTTTCAGGAGCAAATTTCCACCGCTTTTGCTTGACAGGTTTGAATGATGGGTCCACATTGAGCTTATGGGAAATGACACTAGGATCTATGCCGACCATGTCTTCATGCGACCAAACAAAACCATCGGTATGTTCCTACAAAAAATATACGAGCTTTTCTTTAAGGCAGGGATCGAGGGATGATCCCACGAGGACTTTCTGATCAGGCTTGCTCTGGTCCAAGATGACTTCCTCCAGACAATAGTCATCAACCGTCTCAGGAACATCCTGCGCATTCTCAAGCTCTTCATGCATCTGGACAATGGTAGGCTCTGGGTTTCCATTACCTTCCATTTTCCTCAAAAAGAAAGGAAACTCCAAGAAACCGTTAGTTAGACGCACGCTTGTCGAAGATTTTCTCTAGATAGGGCCCCACGGTGGGCGCCAAACTGTTAATGCCAAAAATCGTCCAGAAAGATAACTTAAGGTTGATTATGGAGCTTAACAACTAAAGAATAGGAATCTTGCAACAAAGCGTGCGACAAAGACAGAAAACGCAAATAAGATAAAGATTTTGGTGACGCAGGAAAAACCTCAACGAAGAAAAAACCTGCGGACGACTTTTGGGGGTCGTCGTTGCACTATGGTTGCCAAACAGGGGCGATCTCCTTATTTTCCAGGTGTCGAGGTACAACGATTACAATACAAATGAAAGAAAGACTTTAAATGTAAAGTAACAAATGTATCGAATGTAAAAATGAGTGCGTCGTGTGTAAAAACTATGCGTCATGCGCCGTGAGTCGTGCGTCGTGAGCGAACTGTTGTGAGTGAATTCTTTGCTTTGAGTGTTCTTCTTCAAATCAGATGTTTCAAATAAGGCTAAGATCTTCGTATTTATAGTCTTCGTAGCTTTAATTGAACCTCATGATTGTAGGAGTAACGGTTGCAACGATTATCGCATTCAATGCTCGTTATTGCCTTTGTCGGTTATGTCCGTAGGTCATTAATTGACATCGACCCTGCATTAAATAGAACAAACATAACAGTTGTATCATGCGTTAGTAGGTCGAGATCGTGAGATAACTTACGACAATCCTGCAAGGTCGTAGTCGAACGTCTTGGAAGACTTTCGACCTGTACTTTCGGGAGGGATAACGAGTGAATTAAATATGTTTAACAGGACCTTATCTTAATCCAAGATATGTTGTGTGACATTGGTCTTATCTTTTTTTCTCGAGGTCGAGGGTTGAGGGATCGTGGATTTATGCCCAAACACTCTTCCCTTAGCTTTTGAGGAGCCAAGGAAGGTTTGTTTTTGTGAGAGAGCTGATGTTCTTCAGGTTCATTAGTCTCAGTGGTGAAATCCAAGACTGGAATTATTTCTTCAGCGATAGGAGGAGCGATAGGAGTTGGGATTATTGTTGATGGAGTTGCAGCAGTAGGAACTTCAGCTGGATCCTCAAACAGGGGAGAGGACTAGTGAAACACATCGATTGTTTAAATGAGATCATTTGGGAAGAAAGAGATGGAGAAAAGAATGGGGTTTAAGTGTATAGAGGTTTTATGGAGAGGAGAACTGAGGTTGAGAAGGGATAGAGGAGGGATGCAGAGTAATGGAATAGAAGATATTGTACCTGACAAACTGGATTTATTTGAAGGATAGACATATTGCCTTCTGCAGCGAGGCCTTTATTCTTGCCTTTGTCAACTTCAGTTGCTGCAGGTTTAGTCTTTGTCGTCTCCCCTGATGGTTCATTTATCATGACCCCTTTTTGAGCAGGGACCTTCTTTGGCTGGACGAAGAGGAAGTCATCATCATCGTCATCATCATCATTGTTTTTAGGGGATGATGATGGTTTGTCGTCCTCAAGATCGAGGTCTTCATTATCTTCTTCTTCTTCCTCAGCTTCAGATTCTTCCTCGTCAGCATAGGGCACGGTGACATCAGCATTAGTTTCGAGATGCTCATCTAGTTGCTCCCCCTCAAATCCAAAGGGAGGTTTCTCGGTTCCCTCAAGGTTTTCAACTCCCTGAGGTTTATCTGTTGTAGCAGTAGCAGCATCAGAAACAATACCCCCCCCCCCTTCAGAGTTACGGGGAAGGTCTTCATGATTTTTCTCCTCCCCCTCAACATTATGGGGAAGGTCTTTAGTCTTCTCCACCTCTTCCACATGATGGATGGGGGAGGAAATAGCAGTGTCAGCAGCAGTATCAATGTGGATTGGGTCCCTATCTTCCAGGCCAGAGATCCCACTACAGGTTTCAATCCTACCAATTCTGTATTCTAGGCCAGATATAGCAGGAGTGATTCTTTGAAGATCCTCTCGATCCACCTGAGTAAAGTGCGAAGGAGCACAAGTAGCAGCATTCAGGCAGTCGAGGATTTCCTGAACATTTGTTTTCCAGTTTCTTTTAAGGATGAGATTCTGGAAAAACATATGAAGATATGCAAGTTTAAGATTTTTGTTTTAAACTTGAAGAACAACCATGAAGATTGTGTTCATAAAATCATGAAAAGAAAATGATTTCATTTTAAAACGTTCTTTTGTTTGATCTGTTAAAAAACAAGAATGAGATCAGAAACAAGTTTAACAAAAGGTAAATAATAAGAATATTAACCTTAGTTGTTGAAGATTGAAGATGAACAATTTCTGGAAACGAGAGTTCAAAATGCAACAGTATTCTTGTTTGAAGAAGAAGTTGTTCGCGTAAAGGTAAAAATATAAACTCGAATGTGTTTATATAGTGAGAGTAGAGAGACAAAAACAATGAGCGGTAAAGTTTTTCATGATGACACGGACACGTCCCTCGATTTTGATTGGACAAAGAAGTCGAAATAGGCGAATGTGTCAGAGAAAACGTGCCATGGTTTATACGTTGTGATGACATCACAAACGTCCTTTCATATTTTTAGGATGTCTCTGAGGATTTAAAAACTCCGGGACCTTTTGAAAAACATGAAGCACTGAATAGAAACATCAGTGTTAAGTTTAGAAATGTCAAAGTATCACTGAAAGGAAGAGATATTCAGCGATGCAATTTGTTTTGAAATCTTGCATTTATGCGAACGTCAGCGAGTAAGAGAGAACATACCTTGATATCAGCGAATCAATTTTGTTCAGAAAGAAGATGATTAATGGGTTATACAAGTTCATTGTTATCACTGAACAAATGTGAACCGCTGAAGATTTTACTCTTCAAAGTTCAACATTCCAAGCTCGCTGATGAGAAAGTTGAATCTTGTCTCATCAAGAGGTTTGGTGAAAAGATCAGCTAACTGAAAGTCAGTTGGGATAAAATGAAGTTCTATATCACCATTCGTCACATGATCTCTGATAAAATGATACATGGTTTCGATGTGTTTGGTCTTTGAGTGTAGCACTGGATTATTGGCTATAGCGATGGCACTAGTGCTGTCGCAATAGATTGGAATTTTTGAGAGCTGAAGGTCATAGTCCAATAGTTGATTTTCATCCACAAGACATAAGAACAACAGCTTCCAGCGGCTACGTACTCAGCTTCAGCGGTTGAGGTGGATACTGAGTTTTGCTTTTTACTTGTCCAACTCCCCAGCTTTCCACCCAGGAGCTGACAGCCTCCTGTTGTGCTTTTCCTATCCAATTTGCAACCTGCAAAATCACTATCTGAATAGGCGATCAGATCAAACCCTGAGTCTTTAGGATACCAAAGACCTAGGTTAGGAGTACCCTTAAGGTTACGATGATTCGCTTTACAGTGATCATATGAGATTCCGTAGGTTCGGCTTGATATCGTGCACACAAACATGTTGCGTACATAATATCAGGTCGGCTAGCTGTAAGATATAGAAGAGAGCCGATCATCCCACGGTACCCAGTGACATTAACAGGTTTTCCATTATGATCCTTGATTAGTGTCAGTGGTGGTGCCATAGGGGTTTTCATAGCTGAGCTCTGAGTTAAATCAAATTTCTTCAGCATATCTTTAATATACTTACCTTGGTGAATGAAAGTTCCTTTTTTCACTCTGTTTGATTTGAAGACCAAGGAAATAAGTTAGTTCACCCATCATACTCATTTTATATTCAGCATTCATTCTTTCAGAGAAACGAGTACATAAGTCAGGGTTAGTGGAACCAAGTATAATATCATCGACATATATTTGAACAAGATTAATATGACCTTTTACTTTCCTGAAAAATAGAGTTTTGTCGATTTTACCATGCTCAAATTTTTCAATATGGAGATAAGTAGAGAGAGTGTCATACCATGCACGAGGAGCTTGCTTTAAACCATATAATGCCTTATCCAGTTTATAAACATAACCTGGATGCTTAGGATCTGAGAATCCTGGAGGTTGTTGCACGTAGACTTCTTCATTCAGCTTTTCATTGAGGAATGATGACTTGACATCCATTTGATAAACCTTGAAGTCTTTGTGTACAGCGTAAGCTAAGAATACATGAATAGATTCTAGTCTTGCTCCTGGTGCAAATGTTTCGTCGTAATCTATACATTCCTCTTGTCTGTATCCCTGAGCAACAAGACGAGCCTTGTTGCGGGTTACAGTTCCATGTTCATCCAACTTGTTTCGATAGACCCATTTAGTGCCTATCACTGACTTGTCGGATGGTCTAGGACCAAGCTTCCAAACTTTGTTTCTTTCGAATTCAGTCAGCTCTTCTTGCATAGCGCTGACCCAATTTGGATCATGGAGGGCATCATTTGTTTTCTTTGGTTCAATCAGAGAAATAAAGTTAATGAATAAACAAATATTACCTGCACTTCGTCGAGTCTGAACACCAGCGTTTGGATCACCAAGAATTTAATCAATGGGGTGATTGATAGTCCATCGTTGAGCCGGAGCATAAGTTGATGACTCAATCTGAACTTCTAGAGGAGCAACTTCTGGTATATCAGCCAAGAGAGGAAGAGGTGCAGATGTCATTTCATTCACTGATTGCTGAGAAGTAGATGGTATGTCTGAGATAGAAGGTTCAGAAGCAAGCATAGTGTTAATAGGAACAGCTGAGACCCATGATGTTTCAGCTTCACTAGTCTGCATGTCTGGGATGATGGTAGGATCATCATCTTCAGCAGGATGAGTATGAGATGGAGGAGTGGGAATGTCTTCTGAATCACCAAGATGAGAAAACATCCATTTATTCAGTTCTTCAGTATCAGCAGAAGGTCTAGAGTTTGCTGATCGGGATTCCTCAAAAGTGACGTGGATAGTTTCTTCTACAGTCTGTCTTCTTCGATTGAAGACTCTGAAGGCTTTAGAGACAGAAGAGTAACCAAGAAAGATTCCATCATCAGCCTTAGGATCAAACTTTCCGAGGGCATCTCTGTTGTTCAGTATGAAACACTGACATCCAAATATGTGAAGAAAGCTAATTGAAGGCTTTCTCCCATGGAAAAGTTCATAGACAGTCTTCTTGAATCTTTTGACAATCAGCGATCTGTTTTGCGTAAAACAAGCAGCGTTGACAGCTTCTGCCCAAAACTGAGTAGGCAGGTGAGAATCACTGAGCATTGAACGTGCAGCTTCGATGATAGTACGATTTCTTCTTTCAGCGACTCCATTTTGTTGCGGTGTTCTCACTGAGGAAAAGTTGTGAGAAATACCCTAACTTTCAAAGAAAGAATCAAGAGAACTGTTTTTGAATTCAGTCCCATGATCACTCCTTATTGAGGGAACGGTCTTGTTGTTCAGGACTTCCATTTTCCTAACAAAGGTGATGAGTTCTTCAGGGGTGTCACTCTTAGAAAGGAGAAACATTACCCATGTATAGCGAGAGAATTCATCAACTATGACCAATTTATATTTCTTTCCAGCGATGGATTGTTTGTTAACAGGGCCAAACAAATCCATATGGAGATGTTGTAGAGGAGATGACACTGAGGAAACTTGCTTAGACATGAAGCTTGCTTTGGTCTGTTTCCCTTTCACACACACTGAACATAAGGACTCATTTGTGTATGAGTGTTGAGGTAGACCAATGACTAACTCTTTAGAGGAAAGAGTATTCAGTGTCTTGATGTTGAGATGAGAGAGCCTCTTATGCCATAGCCAGTTGACATCAGATGAGGCTTTTGAGAAGAAACAAGAGTTCTCAGTGGTTGTAGAGTCCATGTTTATAACATAAACATTTTCCATACGATAACCGCTGAGAGCTATCTTCTCCTTTTTGTCAGTGACAAAGCAGGATTCCTTAGTGAAGATCACTTTGTTATCCTTGTCACATAGCTGACTTATGCTTAGAAGATTATTCTTCAGTCCTTCAACATATGCAACTCTTCCAAAGGTTGTTGTACCATTTGAGAGTACCCCAAACCTCGGGTATAGCCTTTTCCATTTCCACCGAAAGTCACTGAGGGACCCTTCTCTTCCTTGTACTAAGTGAGCAGGTTTTTCTTTCCAGTCATGTGTCTAGAGCATCCGCTGTCGAGATACCAGATACCCTTCCGAACCTGCAAACAAGGAAGATTAGTTTGACTTGGGCACCCATTTAACCATGGGCCCACACTTGTCAGTTGTGGTAGAGGAAGTGGAAGGTTCAGCAATCTTCGCAACATTTGAAGATTCAACTTCAGAACTTGTCTTCACTTTGGTTAATTTATTAAACTCAGTGGTCTTCTTTGCCTGGGGGCATTAATCTTCACCTTAGCTAATTTATCAGCTTTGGTGGCTGTGGGGCACTTACTAGCAATATAATCGGTAAGTCCGCAGTGATAACATTTCCTATAGCTAAAAGTAGCTTTAGGACCATTTGCACGCTTACTCTTTAATTTTAAATGAGCAGGGCTAGCACCAAGTATACCTTTGGCATTGTAAATGGGAGGAACAATCAGTTCTTCGGATTTCTTACCAATAATATCCACTTTGATTCTAGGATTGGATCGCTGAATAAATCCAGGGATCTTATTCTTTGAATTAGAGGGATAAGTCACTGAAGCTTTAGAAGTATTCAGCTTAGGTACAAAGGTACCCTTCTGAGGGTTTTGATTGAAAACATTTTCTTTACCTTTATCTTTAGAAATTAAGGTAGGTTTTTCCTCAGGGATGGGAGATTTTGAAGAGGAACATTGAGAAGATGAAGTGTCAGGGATAGAGGATACAAACATTCCAAACTTAAGCATGGAATGATCAGTGGTTGGTTCTTCAGCATCAGCTTTGTAACCAAGACCACGTTTGTCACTCAGGGGAATCTGACACTTAATTATCTCAGTGATCGTTGTTGAGGATTTACACCATCCTTCAACAGTAGTTTTTTCAGCTTTTAATGCAGCGATAGCTTCTTCGCGCTCGATTTTGACTAACTGATTTATATAAACTTGATCTTTTAAATCTTCTTCAATTTTAGAAAGCTTTTCTATTTGAAGGTGACAGTTTTTAAGCTGTTCAGTGAGATCAAGGTTTTCATTTTCTACAACAGTTTTGCCATTCATGGCATCATATAAATTCATAGTCAGGAGGTCGATCTTTCGAAGACTATCAGCTTCATCAATATCTGAAATATTGGTAAAGAAAGAAGGTGATACCTTGGAGGTAGAGGATGAGGCAGAGGGAATTCAGTTTGTTCTTCCTCTTCTTCGATTTTGGCCATGAGGAAGAGAGTCGCTTCATCATCATCTTCATAGCGAGATGATTCTTCTTCATCAGAGGCAGCCCAATCAAAGTCAGCCATCAGGCCTTTGCCTTTCTTCTTAATGCTTTTCAGGTTTGGATACTTTTCTTTCAGCTTTTTGTATTTGTCATCTCTAGCCCTGGGGTTAGAGGTTTTCTTGGGGAAATCTGAGGGTTTATAGACTTTCTTTGACCTGCATTCACTAGCAAAGTCTCCTACTTTTTCACAGTTAAAGCAGGTAGCAGTATCCTTATCAACAGGGGTTGATGATCTAGGCTTGTCAGTGAGTGCAGAGGTTTATTCCTTCTGAAGTTACTCTTTTTAGCGAATCTTCTGAATTTATTAGCTAGGAGTGCTATAGATTCATCAAGATCTGAAGCGTCAGAATCTGATTAGCATTCAAAGTTAGTTTCCAACTGATAGGCGGGTATCGCCCCCCCCTAAATCTAACCGCAAGTGTACGGTGTCGAAATCAAGTAATACGTACGGAAGTACGAGTATCGAATCCACAGGAACTAGGAACTAAGTATCACAATTACTATAAACTCTATTAACTGAACTATCGAAATTGGAGTGATTGGTTTGTAAACTAATTAATGGCAAACTAAATAAATCACAAACGAGACATAAACATCTTAAAGAACTTCAGATAGAGAAAACAGTTGAGGGTTAGAAATCCTAAGGTTTTCACACATAAACATCTGACTCAAAACAATTATCAGTCGTTCTATTTAATGAATACCCAATCTTTAGACCACCGTTGTTCTCTCTCAAGCAACAACGGGTTTTATTTTAAAAGCATGGTTCTTTCTCAAGCAACCACGGTTTTTATCTTGAAAACACAAGTTAGATCTCTCGATCTCAACCTATGTAATTCAAAACACATTAAGCGCAGGATTTTAATGGGACTAAGGCTTACTCAGAATATCTCTATCTCCTTTCTCACCTTAGGCATGCAATTTCTAGTTCTAGTTAACAATTAATTCTCTCGAACTCAATTGAAATCAACAAAACAATTGAAAGCTAGCTAAACTCACAAAAGCATTAGAAATGAAATCACATGCTTCATTAATTAAGGAAAACTGATCAAAGTCACAAGTCACATGTTCATATGCTATAAACCAAATTCATTCCAACCCCCAACATCTAGAAATTAGTTCATGTTGGTGGTGGATTCAAACACAAGAGAAAGAGATGAAAACGTGTATGTAAACATGGTAATGGTAACGTGATAGATATGATGATGAACTCCCTTCTCTCGTGCTCGTCTCTACTTCGCGTGATGAACATGGCTCCAATCGATCCTCTATCGTGGCTCCAAAAGGTCCGAAAAACCTCTGAAAATCCCCCTAAATCGCTGTCGTTTGTCGTGTCGGGGCTGTGTCGAGAATGACCTAATTTCTGGAAAAACGCCAAAGTATAGAATCTGGAACAGATGGTTACGTGGCTTGTCTCGCAGTTTGCAAACCGCGTAGAAAGCCGCGCGTGTTCTTTTTGGCCTCCGGGTCAGCTTCGGGTCATGGTCCGGGCGCCGGTCTTGGGCTTGGATCTCGGGCTTCAGTTGGGCTTCGTTTTGGCTCTCTTTTGGGCTCTTTTTAGCTTATTTTCTCGATGATCACTGCCTTTTATATAACATGCACATTTCACTCGATAAACCGTAAAATTCCGCTTCTTTGCTTAAGTACAAGTCAATCTCATTGGTTTTAGGACCGAAAATAACGCCAAAAAGTGGCGTTATCAACAACCCCAAACCGAGCGTTGCTTGTCCCCAAGCAAATTAGCGATAAAAATAGAACAAAAGCACACTTTAGTGAAATATAATAATTGCACAACTCCCAATCGGTACCATGTAATGCACCGGTGATTTCCCATTCCCGTGAATGCTTATCTCACTCTCGCCTCATTCTTATTCCGATTAATCTATGGCCTTCCATTGTAAGTCGAACTCGTGACTTCTCCGATTACATTAAGGTCGTACTAGGTCCAGACATACTAGGGAAAACATTTTGCCTCGACCCTACCTCATGGGATTCTCTCATTTCTCTCGAACCTAGGTTATCGCACATGTTGTCATGTATAGGGAGGTTATGTACAAGAATACTCAAAAGTTACAAGACAACTCTAATGAAAGACGCATAACTGTCCAAAAAATCGATCTCAGAAGGAACCGAGTAGCAAGACAGGGAATATCAGTAAAGGTGGTCATATACCCTAATCACATTTTCCAGAAGATCATCCAGGTATTTACAAAGGTTGTAACGGGGCTAGGGTACCGGCTAAGAAATGAAGGGTAAAACGGTTCAAATATCCTTGGTGTGTCAAAAATTAGCAGTTATGAACTTTCTTCACATTCTATCTTTTGGCCCTCTTTATCACTACTGGAGTCGCTTTGACTCTCTTATTGAGCTGTTGTCAAGCTATCTAAATAACTGAATTTTTTTTGGGACTTCATTGGTCCCCTTTATTTGATTGGGGCTGCATTGGCGCTCTTTTCTATTTATTTTCATGACTGGCCTGTATTCCTTCTTTTCCGCTCTATCTTCTCGTTATTCATTACCGCTGAGATTGACACACTTTCGGATAAGGGTTGGCTAAGGTTTTTGGCTAGGGTTTAATGGTAGGTCTGGAATGAACATGATGAGTGTTTGGCTACAAACTTGGGTTATGGGTACACACAACTGGGTAAAAAGGTACGATAGCTAAAAACAGGGTTAAACATACACACAATGCCTGGAATCATCTCTTAAGGTCCATACGATATGGTCTACTATACCCTTTCCTAATATACCGATGGTTGCCTTTGCTACTCAATGCAATAATATAGCGAGATCATTATATATTCACGACAAGGAACTCGAAAAAGTGTATATGAATCAAGTGTATGAATCCCTCGAAATGAACGTCTTTTAGGCTCAAATCTCACTAATGGGTGGTCTCCACTAATGTCCCTAGTCATTTCCTTTCCCGGTCCTTCCCTAATGGTCACGTCACTATCATGAGATTCTCCCCATAATAGTCGGTCTCAATCATTCAAAACAAAAAATTTTAGCTATTGTGATCTAAGCATGCAGATGTGTGGGAAATCTACGTGCATAACGTGGACCCGATTGGGCAACCCCAAACCGTGCCCACACATTGTCCCCAATGTGCAAGTGTCGGCGTAGGCGATACTAAAACAAGTATCGTTGTGCGGTTATTACAGGTATCAGACAGGTTAGGTATAGTATAACATGAAGCAACAAAGAGCTATTCTAGCATTTTCAAAAACATGGCCACCCCAAACCTAGGCCATGGCCTAGGTTTGTCAAACAAGCCAACCCCAAACCTCGGTGAAACCGAGGTTTGCACAGGGTTAAAAGTGAGTGTGTAGATGTTTAAAAAGTGAGGCACCCCAAACCTAAGTAAAACTTAGGTTTGTTGCATCTCGTTTGACTAATAATGAGACGAACATCATACACCACTCATTAATACAGAGGGTTAGAACATACCTGTTTGCCCGGAGAGATTCTCTTGAAAGATTGGAACGCCCAGTTGGAAGACATCGAAGAAGACGGAGAAGGGGAATACGGAAAAAACAAAGCAAAAAGTGAAAGAAAACGAAGAAAACGAAAAACTCTAAAAACCAAACAGGGACCCCCGCGACTTGGCACGCGACTTGTAAACCGCGGCACAAGTCGCGTAAGTCTCTGTTTCATAAACTTTTTTTTGGTAAATAAAATCACTCAAAAATGCAGAAAATAAAGAAAACGCAAACCTCGGTGGGTTGCCTCCCACCCAGCGCCGTAGTTAAAGTCGTGGCACGACTGTGTGGCTCTCAACTTGGCTCGGTATCCGCGTAATCGAATCGCCCACACTTGCTGTTCTTCGCGAATTCTTCCACATCCGGCTTTCTATGATCAGCTCCGTCTCTAAGCTTTCCACTCTCGAACATCTTAAACATTACCTTCTCGCAGCCAACTCTCAAGGTCATCTCTCCTTCCTCCATATCTATCAGTGCTCTACTCGTGGCTAAGAATGATCTTCCCAAAATCAACGGGACCTCTATGTCTTCATCGATATCCAGCACCACGAAGTCCACCGGGAAGTAGAACTTGCCGAACTTGATGAGCACATCTTCTATCACTCCATACGGGTACACGATCGATCGATCCGCGAGTTTCAGTGTCATGTATGTTGGGTTCACCTCACCCAAGCCGAGTTTCCTGAAAACAGATAAAGGCATTAAGTTAATACTCGCTCCTAGATCCTTAAGCTTCGGGGGAAGCTTGTTCTGGATGATCGTGCTACACTCTTCAGTAAGTGCAGCGGTGGACTGGTGATCGATCGCCCTCTTCTTGGATAGAATCTCCATCATGAACTTGAGGTAGGTTGGCATTTGTGCCAGTGCCTCTGCGAAGGGAATGTTGATGTGTAGCTTCTTGAAGACATCGAGGAGCTTCTTGAATTGTTCCTCATCTTTATGCGCCCTCACCCGATTTGGAAATGGTAGCGGTGGTACAAATGGCTTGGCTACCGGCTTCGATGGAGGTGTTACCTCTTTTTCCTTCGGCTTCTCTCGATCAATCTGTTAGAGCATTATTGTAGCTATCAAGACAGTATTAATATCTTGTACTGTTCTTTTTGGTAGAGGCATGGACATGTCATGGCCCTACTATATAAAGAAGACTCCTTTATTATTTCCATAACACTTGTAGCATTGTGTCATTTGTACTCATTGATCAATATATGGATGACTTTTGCTCTCTAGATTCTCTCTCTATATTTGATTGCTAGATTCTGGGTTTATCAATTGGTATCAGAGCTAAACAGAAGATTCAAGCAGATTAAGAAGCAAATTGAAGAAATTTTACACTGAATTGAAGGATTTGGACCATACATCAGTTACTGTTCATCGAGATTCCTAACCCTTCATCGATTACTGTTCATCTGAAATTCATCACTTTCTATCATTTTGATCTTTTTGGGCGATTCTTGACATTATAGCACTCGGTTTTAATCCCTGATCATCTTTAATTCTCGGATTATTACCAAATTCTGCTCAAAAATCATCGAATTGATCATTTTTCATCATTTTTGTTCGAAAACCCTTTTTCACTGTTTTTGGATCAAAATTCAATTAAATCGATCGAATTAAGAATTAAGATCAACTAGAAAAGTGTGCGACGATTGATTTCGAACAAATCTGTGCAAATCTCGATTCAATTGAACAAGTATTAAAAAGGTTATGGCTGAATCAGTGGTTTTGGGGGATAAGTGAAGGTTTCGAATTGTTCTTGAGGGTTTCGGATTGTTCATACGGGTTTCGGACCATTCAAGGGATTTTTTCTTGATTTCGAATCTCAAAGATAATAGTGAGTGTTGGTTTCGGATCGATAATCATACGAAACCTTTGGTTTCGAACTCAGCTATGTCCGAATTCTGTGGTTACGGATCAGTTTTCGTGTTGGTTTCGAATCAGAGTTGCTTTGGATTTTGGTCAAGTGTTGATTTCGATTTTAGTTCAAGTCGAAATCCTTGGTTCCGCATCAAGTGAGGTTCGAATTCCGTGGTTTCGCACCCAGTTAGGTTCGAATTCCGTGGTTTCGCACCTAGTTAGATTCGAATTCCGGGGTTCCGTATCCAATTGCATCCGACTTCCGTGGTTCTGCACCTAGTTACGTCCGAAATCAGTAGTTCCGCACCCAGTTACGTCCAAAATCAGTGGTTCCGTATCCTGCTGCATCCGACATCTGTTAGTTTCGGATCTAAGATCATCCGAATTCTTGAGAGTTTTAGTTGCATTCGAATTCTAAGTGTAATTTGTGTTACACTTACTGCTTGATTTTCGGAACGATCATTTTCTAGCAATTTTGTAAAGATGTCTAGAGAATTACTGAGTATTGGTTCAAAGAGTAAGCCTCCAGTCTTAATGGCCGAAGAGTTTTCTCAATGGAAAAAGAGAATGACTTAATTTGTGAATCATCAAAACAGAGAACTCATGTTGTCTATTCAAAATGGTCCCAACAAAGCATACATAGATATTGGTGGTATTGCTGAAACTGCTACAAGTCAGTATGTTCCTCCATGAAGAGTTGAAAAAGAATACAGATATTACAATGAAGCTGACAAAGCTAAAGTTGAAATTGATGAGTTAGCTTTGACATACCTGACCCAGGCCATCCCAAATGATATCTACAATCGAGTAGATAGTCGTAATACAGCTAAGGAGATATGGGATGAGTTAGAAAGGCAGTTTGAGGGATCATCAAAATCCATGAAGACCAAAAAGAATCAAAGCATTAATGCTTATGAAGGGTTTAAGGCAATAGATGGCGAATCATTGAAAGAGACCTACAATCGCTACAACATCATCCTTAATGATTTGAGAAGAAATGGAGTCGACAAATCAGAATCGGAGATAAATTACAAGTTTATCAAGAATCTACTACCAGAATGGGATTCATACTCCATTCAGCTCCAAATGTCTAGGGATATGGATGATGAAAAGTTGACCGACATTTTCAGTATTCTTGGTCAACACGAAGATAAAGTAAAAGCTGTTAAGGAAAAGGATAAAAAGGTCGAAGAGTCTTTAGCCCTTCTGAGTGAACATAGGAAGATTGGAGTTGTGAAAACAAAAGCTTTGATTTCTGGGATAAGTAAGAAAAAGAGGAGTTCTGATGATGATAACAGTAGCAGCTCTGGAGATGATATGGAGGAAATTGCTGAAAAGTTGGCTTTGTTAACAAACAAATTTCAAAACAGGTTTGGCAAAAAGAAGTTTTATTCAAAACCCAGACCTGATTACAACAAAGCTAACAGATATAAAAGGTTTGAAAAAAGGAATGAGAAAAAGGAGGAAGAGAAAGAAGAGAAAGAGGAGAAAGTTGTAAAAAAGGAGAGGGAAGATATGAAGGATAGAGATGACCGAAACTGTTATAACTGCGGAAAACCCGGTCACTTTGCCAGAGATTGTACACTGAAGAAAGTCAAGGATTCTGAGTACTATAAGAGAAAAGCTCACTTGGCAAAAGACAAAGAAAGCGGAAAGCCAGTCCACGCTGAGGAAGAAATTTGGCTCATGGATTCTTCTGATGATGAAGAAGCGCATTTTACTGAAGTAAAGTACAGTCTAATGGCAAAGATGAATGAAGAAGACCAGGAATCTGAGGTATCATCTCTATATCCTTCCAATAATTCGGATAATAATGAAAATTCTGAAAATGAGTCTGAAACTGAAAATGCTAGATATGAAGAGATGCAAATCGTGATATTTAAACTTAATGAGAAATTTGAAAAAGCTCAAAAGAAAATTGATAAGGTTCAAAAGAAACTTGAAGATGAGAAAAGTTCAAAGTTGAAATATCACGATGAAGCACTTCTTTATAAATGTTTAGCGGAAGATAAAGAAAAAGAAAAAGAAAAAGAAGTTATCAGATCAAAAGTTAAAACGCTTGAAATTGAAATTTCTGAGGTAAAGAAGAAAATGAAAGATATAAATGATGAAAACATAGATTTTCAGTTCAAAATCAAAGTTCTTTCTGAAGAAAGAAAATATGCTTTTGCAAAGATCAAGGAACTAGAAGATTTAAATTATAAAAGAGGTCAGACTGAGCAAACTCTGAAATTATTAACTAGCAAACCAAAAGATACTCGATTTTATAATCCAAAAATGGGTCTAGGATTATCTGATGTAGAGGTTCTTAAAAATGCACCTGGAAATCTTTACACAATTGAAAAATTGGGTGAAGGTTTAAAGGAAACTCTTAAAACTAAAGAACCTGAAATTAAAAGTAAGGTTTTGAAGCAAACAATTATAAAGGAGATTCCTGCAATTTCACAAGTTTTTCTTAAATCAAGTAATGAAGTTTTAAAGCAAACTATCATAACGGAGGTTCCTCCAATGACACAAACTTTTGTTAACTCTAATAATGAAAGTTTGAAACAAACTTTTGCTAAAGATGTTGCTTCAAATCCTTCAACTCCTACTTCAAATTTAGAGAAAGTAAGAACGGATAAAGGTTCGGAAAAAAAGCCTAGATTCAATACGACAAACTTTAAATACGATGAACTAAATTCTAGTTATAAAACCAAAAAGGTTGAACTAACTGAATTTAGTTTGTTATTTTCAAATGAATCTATGGCTAAAACAATTGATACAAATATCAATGAACCTGAATCTGTTAAAACTGAATCTAATGTTGAAATGGAGACAAATACAAAATCAGATTCTGACAAAAAGGAGTTTGTTCATAAAATCTCTTCTGAATTTCCTGATTTGAATTAAGGTTTACTCAAAATTGTTGATTTAGAAAATCAAATTTCTAAATGGCAATTAAACTTTGAAAAATTAGAGGATGATTATGAAAACATTGGATTAGACCTTGATCAAACTCGAAAAGTCAATATTGACCTTAAGAGTGAGATTCAAAATTTAGAATCCAAATTATATGAAATATCAAACTCTAAGATTTCAAAGATTTGTGAAAAATGTTTAAAACAAGCTGAATTAAAATATCAGAATAAATCTTCAAGTACAACTGATTCTTTTGCAAATGATTCTTTAGAAAAGGTTAAATTTTTTACACAAAAGAAAGCTCTTGAACTAAGATATGTAGAACTTTCAAAACAAGTTTCAGATTTTGAGAAAGTTCTATTTCTTGAAAAAGAGAAAAACAAAAAGGAAAGAACAGAGTTTGAAATAGAAAGAAAATATTGTGAAGTATATCATAAAATGTTTTCATCAAATGTATCTAATGTCAAAAAAGAACAAAATCTGAAAAGAAAAGAAAAAGGAAAATTATTCGAAACGAAATCAAATTTGTGTCCATATAATTCTTCTAGTTCTAAGAGTTCTGACAATGTTTCTCATTCTTTCTCAGAAATGGATGAAGAAAAGTGCGTGGATCTGAAGGAGAATATTTCAAATAGCAAGAATAGGAATACCGATACTGAGAAATGTAATTCTTCAAATAAAAATTGTATTCATTCGTGTAATGTTTACAAAATTTGTGAAAATAAAAATTCCGCAATTTCTGATTCTATTTTGTTGACACAAGCAAAAAGAAGAATACATTGTGCTCATTGTTGGGACAACTATTTCAAGCTAAATAGAAATGATCCAAAGAACAATAAATCTAATACTTCATCTTTTTCTTTAAAATCTTCAGCAAACAAATTTGCTAAAATGTTCGGTTTCAGATCAAACAAACAAAATAAGAAGAAAGAAACAAAAACAGTTGATGTGAATATGGTTTGGATTCCCAAAGATCAACTCAACAGACCAAATTCACAAAATAACCTTACTTTTAAAGGCAAAATTCAAGGTTCATAAACTGTAATAAACAAACTGATCCGTACTAACAAGAAAGGACCCATACAGATATGGGTACCTAAGATCAGGTAATTTTCTTTTTACATGACCGCATGTGTGGGTCATTGATTCGGGAGCATCTAGACACATGACGGGGTACAGCACTTATTGCACGATTTTACTGTACATCCTGGCGGATCGGTAGGTTTTGGCAACGACTCCAAAGGTCACGTTCGAGGCTTCGGAACGTTGAAGAATGACTCGATGCAAATAGAAAGATCTTGTATGTTGAAGGATTAGGGCATAACCTTTTCAGTCAGTTTTGCGACAAGGACTGTAAGGTAATTTTTGACAAGAAATTTTGCTATGTTGTGGATGAGAACTGGTCAGAGATTTTCAGAGCAAAACGATGCGGCGATCTATATATGACAGATTTTGCGACTCTTGTTGCTTCCAATCAAGTTTGTCTTGTTTCAAAAGCCTCTCAAGATGAATGTTGGTTGTGGCATAAAAGACTCTCACATCAAAACTTTCGAAGCATCAACAAGCTCAGAATAGATGGATTAGTTTCTGGGCTTCATGCGTTGAAGATTGACAAAGTTTCCATCTGTCCGGTCTGTGAGATGGGAAAGATGAAACACGTATCTCACAAGTCAAAGACTTTGTCTAATTGCAACAATGCCTTGGAATTAATCCACATGGATCTATGTGGCCCGATGCGAACTCAGTCAATGGGAGGAAAGAAATATATTAGTAATAATTGATGAGTATTCGCGATATACTTGGCTGGATTTCTTACGACTCAAATCTGAAGCACCCGAGCTGATTATTAAGTTCATCAGGAAGATACAAATACTTCTACAACGCCCGGTTCAAAAAATCCGAAGTGACAACGGAACTGAGTTCAAGAATGCAACACTTCAAACATTTCTTGAATCTGTTGGAATATCTCACAATTTTTCCGCACCAATTACTCCACAACAAAATGGAGTAGTTGAAAGGAAGAATCGGACTCTTGTAGAAGCGGCTCGAACAATGCTTGCCTATTCGGGTCTTCCACCAAGTCTATGGGCCGAAGCAGTTTCCACAACGTGCTTTACTCAGAACACGACAATTATTAATAAACGCTTTAACAAAACTGCATATGAATTAATCAATAATCGCAAACCTAACATCAAATTTTTGCGTGTGTTTGGATGCAGGTGTTTTGTTATGAAAGATCGTGAAAATCTTGCAAAGTTCCAAATTAAGGTTGATGAGGGAATCTTTATTGGATATTCCTTGAATTCTAAAGCATATCGGATCTACAATAATCGTACAAAATCAGTCATCGAGAGCATCAACGTTACGTTTGACGAGAGTGTGACTTTGACTTCTGGACAACACAGTTCAGAACTCAGACAGAAATTTGAAGCTTCTACTCAAAAAGGAGTAGAACCTGTGGCGAAACAGTTTTCTAATTCTGTATTAGATAATAATAGTACTAAAGATTTAGATTTGTTATTTCATGATGCATTTATGGATTATTGTGCAGATATGGAACCACCCATCTCATCTGTAAATGCATCTCTACAACAGACGAGTGTTAATGTCTCCGGTCCATCTGACGATGTCGGTGCTACTACTTCTGGGGCAACCAACGAGACTCCAAGTGAACCCACAACTATTCCAGTTTCTGAACCTGAAATTCAACCTGAAGTTCCAGTTTCAGTAAACACATCATCGGAGGTTTCTATACATGAAATTCAACAACCAGAAGTTAATGTACCAGAACCGACACATGTATCTTCAGCTGAATCTACTGAAGAGATTATTGCAGTTTTGGATGAGAATGATTCATCGAACACTCGTGTAGAGATTCCAACTCTTCCCAATACACATAAATGGACAAAGGCACACCCCCAACAGATATTATTGGTGATCTTAATGATGGAGTGAAGACACGATCTGCGACTACAAACGAGTGTTTGTATGTCAACTTTCTAAGCACATTAAAACCCAAGAAAGCATCTGAAGCTTTACAAGATCCAGATTGGATAAACGCCATGCAAGAGGAGTTAAATGAGTTTAAGCGTAACGAAGTTTGGCATTTGGTGAAGCGTCCTAAAGACAAGACAATTGTTGGAACTAAATGGGTTTTTAGGAACAAGAAAGACGAAGCAGGAATTATAGTCAGAAACAAAGCAAGACTGGTTGCAAAAGGGTATAATCAACAAGAAGCATGAAGGTATTTCAGATGGACTTCAAATCTGCGTTTCTGAACGGAATACTTCATGAAGAGGTTTATGTAAGTCAACCTGAGGGTTTTATAGATCCAAAATATCCAAACCATGTCTACGTTTTAGACAAAGCACTCTATGGTCTGAAACAAGCACCAAGGGCATGGTATGAGACTCTGACTATTCATCTGCTTGAAAATGGATACACCAATGGTACAATAGATACAACTCTTTTTTCTCAAAAGAAAAGGTAAAGATTTAATGCTAGTACAAATATATGTTGACGACATTATATTTGGCTTTACGAATCCCGATATGTGTAAAGATTTTGAAGAGGTGATGAAAAGCCGCATTCAAATGAGTATGATGGGAGAGCTAAAAATTTTCCTTGGACTCCAAGTGACACAGTCAAATGAAGGCATTTTCATTAATCAATCAAAATATATAAATGATATGCTTAAGAAATTTGACTTAAATTCCTCTTCCACCATGAAAATTGCCATGGCTACCGGTAAGCCTTTGAACGTTCATTCATCTGGTATATCAGTCGATCAAAAGTTATACCGTGGCATGATTGGATCTTTACTATATCTAACGGCAAGTAGACCGGACATTTTGTTTGCAACATCCTTTTGTGCTCATTTTCAAGCTAACCCGAAGGAATCTCACCTTGTGGCTGTAAAGCGAATCCTTAGATATCTCAAAGGCACAAAGAATTTGGGTCTTTGGTATCCTAAGGATTCTGGGTTTGAGCTAACTGCTTAAACAGATGCAGATCATGCGGGAAATATGATGGACAGGAAAAACACATCTGGTGTCTGTCAATTTTTGGGAGATAAACTTGTAAGTTGGTCATCAAAGAAGCAAACTTGTGTATCAACATCTACGGCTGAAGCAGAGTACGTGGCCGCCGCTAGTTGTTGTTCACAAGTAATTTGGATGAAGACTCAGCTAAAGGATTATTGTTAGTGCTAATATGTCTTCAAGGTTTAATGTAGAAAGTCAAATGTCAAAGTCAATGTTATTGTGTTGTTACTGTGTGGTTTATACCTTGTGTGTCTAGGTATAAATAGGCTTGTTTAGTGTTTGTTATAGTAACACTTACACTAACTGTTAAGAGAGAACCTTTAGAGAGAACAGTGTTGAACTCATATCTTGTAACATGTTCTTGATGTAATTGGATGACAAATTCTCTATCTTCTCTATCTTGATAGATCTTGGTTTAACAATTGGTATCAGAGCAGGATTCGAGATTTAGAGGAGTTTTTCAGTGATCAATCACGAAAACTTTGGTGAATTCTACAAGAAAATTCGATTGATTTTCTGGATTTATCAAGAAAATCTCATTTTCTTGAAATTTGATCAAAATTTTCTGGTTTTTGATCGAATTGTTCTGCAAATTGGTTCTTTGGATTCGGATTTCTGTTAAGAGCATCTTTAATTCAAGGATTGAGAACTAATTCGAAGCATTTCAAGATCAATTTTGGTATTTTCTGAGTTTTTTTGGTTTGTTCGAAGTTGCTACTGTTCGATCTTCAATCTTCTGATTCAGAGGTTTTCAGAGGTTTGTGTTTGAAGAAGAAGTGTTCGAATTCATATTTCGAACTGATCTGCACAGTTTGATTTCAGTGATTTTGAGGATTTAAGTGATTTCTGTTGTTTTGGACGAATCTCGCAAGATCTAAACTTCTCGCAACATTCATCTTACTTTTCGCAAGCTTCATCGATCTGAGTTCAAGTTTACTTCTCGCAAAGTATTTCGCAGCCTTAAGACCCGAATTTTATAGCTTTTCGCAACCCACTGACCCGAATTCTATAACTTTTCGCAAGCTTCTTTTGCAAAAAGTGTTCTGTCATATTTCTTTCATTGTCCAAGGCTACTTTTCGCAACCGTTGTTTGCGAGTTTCTCCACTTTGCACAACTGTTGCTTGCGAGTTTCTCTACTTTTCGCAACCTTAGCTTGCGAATTTCTCATTTCTCGCAACCGTTGCTTGCGAGTTTCTGACTTGTTTAAAAAAAAAGTTTCTGACTTGAGAAAATTTTTTATACTGAAATTTTTTCTATAGTGTATTTCATACACTTTAAGAGTTTTTCAAGAAAAAGTTTTATATAATTTTTTCAAATTAATTCTTCAAACATGAAGCGGCTTCCAGTGTTGTTCAAAGAATCTGATTTTGAACTATGGAGAGTCTCGTTCATCGATTTTATTGAAAGTAGAGAAAATGGTGAAAACATGATAAAATTATTCACTGAAGGCCCAATTATCAGAACTGACAAAGATTATACAGAAGAAGAGATTAAAAGAATGAAAGCCGACAAAGAAGCTTCATCCAACTTGATGTTGGCACTTTACAGACTTCCACAACACATCTTCAAACGCGTTGAATGTTTCAAAAACAATCCAATGCTTATGTGGAACGAGTTAACAAAGCAAATGCTTGGATCTGAAGTTGTTTTTAAGAGAAAGGAAGAAGAAAAGAAAGCTGAAAAAGAGGATACGGAACAGAAATTATCAAATGCTGAAAATGAAGAACTCAAGGAAAAGGTTATAAAGCTTACAAAGAGACTTTCTGACACGGAAACGTTGCTAAAAGAGGAAAGAGCGAATCGTACAAATGACAAACTGTGCTATGAAAAGCAAATTTTGTCTCTTTCACAGAAAGTTTCTGAAATTGAAAAGAATGAGAAGACGGAGAAGAAAGGAAATGAAGAAAAGAAAGCCCTTGAACTCAAATGCATAAAACTTTCTAAACAAAACTTAGATTTTGAGAAAGTTTTATTTCTTGAAAAAGAAAAACTAGAAAAGGAAAGGGTTGAATTTGAAGATAAAAGGAAAGAGTTTGAAGCGAAAAATGCGAAACTGTCAACGAAAATTTATGAGCTTCAAAAGGACTTAGATAAAGGAAGTGAAGAGCTAGAAAAGAGGAAGAAAGCTGATTTTCAAGCTAAAAGCATTAAAGACGAATTTTCTGTTGAAAGGAAGATTTTTCACCAAGAAATACGAAAGCTCACAAAGAATTTGGCCGTGTTATCTACTGATATCATGAAAGAGAAAAGAGTTAATTGTGACATTCAGAAGAAGCTTGATTTGATGACCAAGAAACGGAATGATTTATCTGACAAAGTGAAGTCTCTCAACAAATCCAAAAGCTATTCAGAAAGTCTGATTCGACCGTCTAATCTTTTCTATGATCATTCAGTGGATAATTCTTCCAAGTATAAATATGCTAATCTTCCTTCATACAATAAAATCAACATGCAATGGAGAGTCAAAGGTACAATTCCTGAAAAAGATGTACCAAAATCATCTGTTCCCAATAAGAACACTAACCTGAAAGGTAAATCTTTTGCTAAACCTGATTCATTATATTCTACAAATCATTTAATCAGGTTAGTACAAAAGAATTTTTGTTGTTCTTATTGTGGTACTAATGATTTTATTAAAAATGATAGTATTCAATATTGGTATGGTACTTATCATTTTCCTTCCTATAGAGCTCCGCTTAACAAGCCAGGACCCAAGACACGTTGGGTACCAAAATCTACTTAATCTGGTTTTGCAGATTTAGAAGCAAAGCGTCGAACTCTCGGAAGAAGATTATTTGTGCCATTAAGGGGGAGTAAAGATTATGGTTTCTAAACACATCGGTTTAGAACCCAGATTTCAAAGTTTATGGTTTTTGAACATATCAGTTCAGGACCCGTGCTTCAACGACAATGGCTTCTGGACAAATCAGTTCAGGACACGTACTTCAATGGCTAAGACTTCTAAACAAATCACTTTAGAACTCATACTTATCAGGTGATATCCTTATCTGTCACATCTTTCAATTCAAGGAACAAGTGGTAAAAGGTAACATTGCATTATGTTTTATTTCTATTGCTTTGAAAATTTGAATCTCAACAAATTTAATTCAATGAGATGAAATTTTTCAATTTTCATTCAATGAATTAAATGTGTGCTAAAAGATGATTTTATAAGCATTTTTGTATTATCTGAGTTTTATTTGCTTCAACTTTCGCTTCTGAAATAAATCGAAAGGTCAGCAAAACATGAATGAAATTTTGGTATATGCGCAAAATTATGTAATTCTAGACTTATATAGAATATAATGCTCAAAAAGCCTTTTTGTCAGAATGATGGATGGAAACGAAAATATGGGAGAAGCACTATGTTTTAGAACCAAGTGATTGAGATGATCTAAGTTTTAAATCTAATCATTTAGTTTGAAAGTTTGTGCCTGTGGCCTTTCTGGTTTGGGAGATTAAGTCCTAAGGGGTGCTCGACACCTAGTCCCTAAGACTAACTGGTCTGGGATCGGCTGACCCAAATCCTGCTATAGAACCAGATAGAAAGCCATGTTCTACTGGTACAAATGGGTTTAAGATATATCGATGTGGCCTTTCTGGTTTGGGAAAGTAAGTTGTTAGATCTGAAGTTTTGTCAATAAACCAAGTGTTGAAGATCTGATAAGAAGACTCAGATGTTCTGAGTAGAGGAGTCAGAGGTCTGACTGTGAAAACTCAGAAGTATTGCTGAGAAATATTACCAAGTTTGATAAGAGAAGTCAGATGTCTGAGATAAAGAGTCAGAAGATCTGAGAAGCGTTATCAGAAGAATGTTCAGAAGTTCTGAACAACCTGCTCAGAACTTATGACGAGATACTTTACTTGGTATTTAGTAACTAATTAGGACACGTGTTATGTTCTTATTAGTCTTTCTTATTTGTACTGTAGCTTTAATATTTCCGTTGCAGTATAAATAGTAGTTAGCACTACGTTGCTAACTGATTGATTTTCTTGTAATTCTTGTATTCATTCTTTGTAATCTTTGAGATTCTCTCTCTCTTAGATCTGTATTTCTGTTCATCATTGAATACAATTGGGCTTGATCATACAACTTCTCAATTACTGTTTTCTATATTGATTGTAAGATAAGATCCTGTACTTTCAATTGGTATCAGAGCCAATCAACAAACAAATTCGTTCAAGATTGTGATCGCGAAGATCGATTGATCAATTTCTTGAAGATTTCTTGATTCATTCAAAAATCGATTCCGCTGCTAGGGCTAGTTCTTGAATTCCTGGCAATTCTTGAATTACCTGTTACTTTTCGATCAAGAAACTTAAATTTGTCTTTCTGTTGAATTTTCTTACAATCATGTCTTCTAAAGAATATCTAGCCATGGGATCTGAAACCTAACCGCCTGTTCTTATACCAGAAGAGTATCAGCAATGGAAAATTCGTATGATCCAATTCCTAGACAACATTGAAGAAAATCTTATGATATCTATTCGAGAAGGTCCAATTGAAGTGTATATCGGTGTTGCTGCAACCCCTGCTACAGAGACAACTCCAGAAATTCCAGCGACCAGGGTGAAGAAGAATTATTCCCAATACACAGCTGAACAAAAGAATAGGCATGCTATCGACAAAAGAGCAATTACTTTGATGACTTTGGCTGTCCCAAATGAGGTTCTTAACAGGATTGACAGTGGATCATCAGCTAAAGAAATGTGGGACGAATTGGAAAGGCAGATGTTAGGAACTGTGAGATCTATTCAGACAAAGTTAAATCAAAGCATAAATGCTTATGAAAGGTTCAAAGCAAAAGAGTCAGAAAGTTTGACACAGACATATAGTAAATTTTGTACTATTCTAAATGATTTGAGAAGAAATGGACTGAAGAAAACGAAGTCAGAAATAAATTACAAATTTCTGAACAGTCTAAATTCAGAATGGTCATCATTTGCCATAAGTCTGCAAATGAACAAGGATATGTGTGAAGAAGACTTAAATGATCTATTCTGTGTTCTTAATCAACATGAAGACTCTGTCAAGTTAGTTGTGGAAGAGAAGAAAAATGATGCTGATCAGTTAGCATTCTTATCAAAATCCAAAGTAATCAAAGCACCCAAAAAGACTGCATATCTATCAGAGATACCAAGTCTGGAGGAATTTGACAAGGAAGAAGGATCAGAAGATGATGAAGATATCAAGATAATGGCTGAGAAGCTAGCTTTGCTGACAAATACTTTCAATAAGAGGTATGGGAAGGGTAGATTTCAAGGAAATTATAAGAGAGTTGGGAGTTCAGATTATAAGAAGAAAGAAGACAGAGAAGAAAATAAGATTGAAAAGAGAGTAGAGAGAAGTGAAGAAAACAAAGAAGAGAGGAAGAGAGAAAAGAAAAGAATCTGTGTTTCAAGTGTGGAAAATCTGGCCACTATGCCAAGTACTGCAGAGTTAAAGTTGTGAAAGATTATGAATACTACACCAAGAAGGCTCAGCTTGCAAAGAAGAGAGATGATGAAATTGCGTTATTGGCTGAACAGGAGAATTGGCTGTACTACACTTCTGATGAAGATGATCATATCAACTTTCCACAGATGCAAAGCTATATGGCAAAAATGAGGAATGAGGATGATTCTGATTTTGAAGATGCTGATTCTGAGTCATCTACTGAGGTACATTCTTCACTTGAAATAGAGTTAATGACACAGATTGGTGAAATGAAAACTGAATTTGCTAAGCTAAGAAAACAGATAAAAGGAGAAAGAAATTTGGTTAACAAGTTCAGAGTTGAAAAAGAAGTAATAAAAGAACAATATGAAGAATCTGAGGCTGAGAAACAGAAAGTTAAAGATGAAAATTCTGAATTGTTGAAAAAGCTTTCTAAACTAAAAGTTGAGTTTTCAAAAATAAAGGATGAAAAAGGTGATTTACAAATAAAATTTGACATGTTATTTGAGGAAAGAAAGAATTTATACACCAAAATCAAAGAATTGGAAGATCTGAATTTGAAAAGAGGTCAGACTCAGCAAACATTAAATCTTTTAATAAGCAATGTTAAAGATACAAGATTTTACAACCCAAAGAAGGGATTGGGATTGGAAGAAAATGTCACTTTAAAAAGAGCTCCAATCAACTTGTATGAAAAACTTCAAGCTCCTAAGCCAAAAATCCTAGAAATTGTTGAAGTTTTCATAAGACCTGCTAGTTCTATAACAAGTTCTGACAATTTGCAAAGACCAAACTCTAAAAAGTCAGATGAGAAAATTTGTGAGTCTAAAACAGAAAAGTCAGTAGTTACAGAAGAAAAGGTTAAGAAAGAAGTTTCTAAACCAACAGATGAGAAGCCAAAGTACAATGATACTAAATTCAAATATGATTCTTTAAATGTCAGCTACAAAAATAAACAACCAAGTTTTTCATATCATGACATTGAGAACATATTTGACACAAGTAAAAATTCTGAAACAGTCAATCAGAAGTCTGATACTTCTAGTCAGAATTCTGAACTTTGTAGTCAGAATTCTGAGTCTAAAGATCAGACATCTGAGTCTGTAAATCAGAACTCTGACTCAGGTAGTCAGAAGTCTGATTCAACTGGATTTTCTGAAACAAAGTCAGATGAATTTTTAGAACTTGAAAAGAGGTTTAATCTTGTAAGTCAAGAACTTGAGGACTTAAGGAAAGCTTATGATTTACTTGAAAATGATTACTGCGAGGTGGATTTTAAACTTGAAGAAGCTTTAAAAGAAAAGAATATTTTTATTCAGAAAATAACAGAGCTTGAAAAACTGAAGACTGAGTATGATCTTTTTAAAATTAATGCTCTAAAAGAAAATGATAAATTCTTTAATGAATCAAGTACATATGAAAAAGGTGAATCATCTAATTCTTCTAACAAAAAGAAGTTGAATTTTTCAGAAAAAGAAGAAAGCAAAAGGAAAGATGGTGTGAAAAGAATTTCTGAGATGAATGAAGAGGTTCCTGCAACTGTACCAAAAGCACATAGTTATTGTGATAAATGTACTTGTACTTTGAAAAACAGCAATAAAAATGAAAAAGCTTATGGTACAAATCTGTTGTTGCTTGCAAAGAGAAATATTAGTTGTGTTCAATGTAAAAGTAATTCTTTTCAATATTCTCAGAAATGTCTAATCACAATAACATCTGTTTCTTTCATAAGAAAAGATATTAAGAAAACAGAAAAGAAGAATGTTTCTGTTCCTAAGAAAACAGAAAAGAAGAATGTTTCTGTTCCTCAGAATACAGAAAAGAAGAAAGTTTCTGTTCCTCAGACTCAGAAGAAAGAAAAGATAAAAGAAAAGAAAGTTGAAAATGTTGCAAAATCAAAAGTTACAACTTTCAAAAAGAAATTAAACAAGTTTGTAAGCATAAAATGTTCTGACTTCATAAAAGTTCAAGGAAAGTGGTGTTTGAAGAAAGATTTTAAGTGGAAAGTAAAAGGTACTAATGTTAAATCCAATGACAAAGCTAACAAAGATGGACCCATTCCAAAATGGGTACCTAAAACTAACTGATCCTTTTGCAGGGCTGTCATGTGTGGCTTTTAGATTCAGGAGCTTCAAGACACATGACAGGTCAGAAGTCTTTTCTATCAAACTTCACAGAAAAGGCTGGAGGAGTAGTAAACTTTGGAAACAATAGCAAAGGACAAGTCAAAGGTTATGGGGATTTAACTAAAGGAGATCTGACTATCCAAAAGGTTTTCTATGTTGAAGGATTACAACATAATATTTTCAGCATAAGTCAGTTTTTAGACAGTCTTTGTCAAATCAAGTTTCAAATAACAGGTTGCATGATTTTAACTGAAAATGATGTTAAAGTCTTCTGGGCTAAAAGACATATGGACTTATTTGTGGTTAATTTTTCAAAATTGAAAACATTAAATACAGTTTGTCTTTTATCAAACTCAACTGCAAATGAATGCTGGCTTTGGCACAGAAGATGTTCTCATCTGAATTTCAAAGATCTTAATAATCTTGTTGCAAAACATCTGGTTAAAGGTTTACCAAAGATTAAATTTGAAAAAGAATCGTTATGCTCAGCTTGTGAAATGGGCAAGATGAAAAAGAGTTCTCACAAATTAAAAATGGACTCATCTTGCAAAGCACCATTAGAAATGATTCATACTGATCTTTGTGGTCCTATTTCAGTTCAGTCTATGGGAGGAAATAAATATATATACTTGTGATTGTTGATGAATACTCTAGATACACATGGGTTGAATTCCTAAGAGTCAAATCAGAAGCTGCTACAATACTGATAAACTTTATCAAGAGGATTCAAGTTCTCTTACAACTCCCAGTTCAGAAAATCAGAAGTGATAATGGAACAGAGTTCAGAAATGAGACTCTTCAGAATTTTTTAGAAAGTTCTGGGATTTATCACAATTTTTCTGCTGTCAGAACTCCTCAACAAAATGGTGTTGTTGAAAGGAAAAACAGAACTCTAGTTGAAGCTGCAAGAACAATGCTGGCTTATTCAAATCTTCCTACCTTCCTATGGGCTGAAGCAATTGCAACTGCTTGTTTTACACAGAATAGAACTTTAATCAATAAGAGATTAAATAAGACTGCTTATGAACTGATAAACAAAAGAAAACCATTAATCAAATTTTTTCATGTTTTTGGTTGCAGGTGCTATGTCCTTAAAGACAGAGAAAATCTTGCCAAATTTGATAAAAAGGCAGATGAAGGATACTTTGTTGGTTATTCTTTAACTTCCAAAGCATTCAGAATCTACAATAGAAGAACCAAGAGGATGATGGAAAGCATAAATGTAACTTTTGATGAAGCCAGAATGAGGACTTCTGAACAAGACAGTTCAGAACTCATGAAGAACAAGACAAAAATGACTGCTGATACAAATTATAATCCTATTTGTTCAGAACTCAATTTACTGTTTAAGGATGCTTTTATTGAACTAATTTCTGATTCTTATGCAGATTATGAAAACCCAAATATGGTCAAAGAGATGAAAAATAAGTCTCCCGAGATAGTTTAATCAACTGTAATTTCTGATAAAGGTCCATCTGAGGAATGTCCAAATCTGATAAATACAAGTAGTGAGAATTCTGAACCGTGTACTCAGAATTCTGAACCTTGTAATCAGAATTCTGAATCTTGTAGTCAGAACTCTGGTCAAGTTACTCAGAAGTCTGACTTCATTGCTCAGAACCCAAACTTGGATGCAACTCCTACTCATACATCAGAACAAGGGGACAGTTCAGAATTACAAGCAATCATTGATGAGAATGATGCAAACAACAATTATTCAGAGATTGATGTACTCCCTAATGCAAATAAATGGACTAAAAATCATCCTATTCATCAAGTAATAGGTGATCCATCAGCAGGAGTAAAGACTAGATCAGCTACAGCAAATGAAGCAATGTTTGCTGGATTCTTAAGTGTGATTGAACCAAAGAAAGCTAATGAAGCCCTAGAGGATCCAGACTGGATTTCAGCAATGCAAGAGGAATTGCTACAATTTGAAAGAAATAAAGTTTGGAGACTCATTCCAAAGCCTGAAGGTAAATCTATTATTGGAACTAAATGGGTGTTCAGAAACAAAAAGGATGAATCAGGTGTTGTCATCAGAAACAAGGCAAGATTGGTTGCTAAGGGATACTGTCAACAAGAGGGAATTGATTATGATGAGACATTTGCACCAGTGGCAAGAATAGAGGCAATCAGAATATTTTTGGCCTATGCTGCACACAAGAACTTCAAGGTGTATCAGATGGATGTCAAATCAGCCTTTCTAAATAGCAAACATAATGAAGAGGTGTATGTCCATCAACCTGAAGGTTTTGTTGATCCAGAATTCCCTGATCATGTTTATATTTTAGACAAAGCTTTATATGGTCTAAAACAAGCACCACGAGCCTGGTATGACACTCTTACTAAACACTTGTTAGGTTCAGGGTTCAAGAAAGGTAAGATTGACACAACTTTGTTTTTAAAGAAACAGGGTGATGATTTAATTCTGATTCAGATTTATGTTGATGACATAATATTTGGTTCTACTAGTCCAGAATTATGTGATAATTTTTCAAAAATCATGTCATCTGAATTTGAAATGAGCATGATGGGTGAGCTGAATTTTTTTCTTGGTCTTCAAGTCAAACAATTACCAAAAGGTATTTTTATAAATCAAGGAAAATATGTCAGAGACATTCTGAAAAAGTTCAAAATGTCTGATTGTGCTTCTATGAGAACACCTATGGCAACAAACATAAAGTTAGATGCTGATCTCAATGGAGTTTCAGTAGACAACAAACTCTATAGAGGCATGATTGGATCATTACTTTATCTGACTGCAAGTAGACCAGATATCATGTTTTCTACTTGTTTCTGTGCTAGATTTCAATCTAACCCAAAAGAATCACATATGTTGGCTGTCAAAAGGATTTTAAGATATCTCAAAGGATCACCTGATCTAGGTTTATGGTATCCAAAAGAAACTGATTTCAAATTGACTGCTTTCACTGATACTGATCATGCAGGAAGTAGGTTGGACAGAAAGAGTACATCTGGTGCTTGTCACTTTTTGGGAGATAAAATAGTGAGTTGGGCATCAAAGAAACAGAATTGTGTATCCACTTCAACTGCTGAAGCAGAGTATGTTGCTGCTGCTGCTTCATGCTCTCAAACCTTGTGGATGAGAACACAACTCATGGACTATGGATATCAACTCAACAAAATTCCTATCTATTGTGACTCAGAAAGTGCAATTGCCATTACTCAGAATCCTGTTCAACATTCAAAGACTAAGCATATAGATGTGAGGTATCATTTTATAAAGGACTATGTGAAAAAAGGAACTATAGAGATGCACTTTGTGCATACAAAGTATCAATTGGCTGATTTGTTCACAAAGCCTCTTGATCACAAAAGGTTTTATTTTCTCATATGTAAAATAGGAATGCTTAATCTGACTAATTGAAAATATTTGTGTTTCTTAAAAACAATAAATTTTTCTAAGTAAAATTGTAACATCCCTTATCTTTAAAACACTCATTTAACGGAAAGTAACCTTAAAATACAGCGGAAGATTTGTAATTAAAACATTTAGATAAAATCCCATAATCTTATAGAAAAGAGTACAAGTTTGCAACTTAAAACCAATAAGTTTGAGACAAACAATATTCAACTGAAAAGCTTAGAGAATCCAAAACTATCATTCATCAAAATAAAATATAAGCTGCTGAGCTGCCGCAAATCCAAAAGCTTCAAGCTGGAGCCTTTCCTTTATTCTTCGAAGATGTACCTGCCACTAAAAGATGAATAACAACGGGGTAAGCTTTCGCTTAGTGAGCACGCACCTATACCACATATCATCATGCATACATACTCGCATAAACATAGCAATCACATACATGTAACATCCTTCCATTCCTTAAGGCACAAAGCCAATAAGGAAGGTCATAACTAGACACTGGTACCAGGCCTCTTCTTACATAACATATTCCCTAGGGGTATTACTACCACCATAGGTACTCTTTCCTTTGGCAAAGCCAACATACACATAATCACACATGCAATCCAACTACGTACACATAACTTACATAATATAGGTAGAGTACTCACTTGTCAAGATGCCAATTACCAAGTACTTCACAGTGTATAATAATCACCTCGTACCACCTATAACATTCATACATACACATATCATAACAAGCCCAAAAATGGAACTCTAATTCTATCCCAACTCTCATCCCGAAATGACATAGCTAGGATAGTCCAAATACCATAAAACTTTGCCAAACATCCCATTTCATACACCCCATTTCTATTGATTTCTAAACATAATACACATACCTTGCAATTCTAGACCGCGAACAACAATCCTCCTAGAACCTTTCACAACTTGAATCTTCCAAAATCACCAAATCTTTCGCCTGGAAAATACAGCAACTTCGGACACTTGGTTCTCTCTACTGGGAACTCCGAAAATCCCTTTCACAGCAACTTCGGACACTTGGTTCTCTCTACTCGGAACTCCGATGCCAAATCCCTCCGGTCAGAATGTAGATTAGAGGGTCGTGAAGTCTCTGTCCAAATTTCACGACGATCCAACGGTTAACGAAGGAGAATCGGTCGGTCTTTCACAGCAGCTCACAAGAACTCCGAAAATCCCTTTCTCTTTTCTCTCTTCTTTGCTAAAGAAACAAATGGCTGCAAATGAGGGTGTTTAGGGTTTCCATCCCCTTTACATACATGCCAAAACACACCCTCATCTTACAAAATTGATAAACTGGCCCCTAGATTCCTGAACACGTACATAACGACCCAAAAATTAACTCAACCCCAAAAGAGACAGTTAAATCACGTAAATTGGGAAACGGGGTGTTACAAAAATTTTCTGTGTAGTGTACTCAGAACTTCTGACTATTGAGTTCAGAACTTCTAAGTCTTGACTTCAGATCTTCTGAGCCTTGACTTCAGAACTTCTGAGTCCTATAATCAGATATTCTGGGTCTACTTCAGAAATTTAACTTTCAAAATTTATTTTTAAGAAATTCAAATTCTTCAATTTTGTGGATTAATTTTTTTTTCTATTATCTCTTTACCTCATCTTTATGTATCATAAATAATCAAATGCATGCTCAAGTCAAGGGGGAGCATCAAAATATTTTTTTGGAAATCATGTTATGATGCTTAAAAGGTTTGTTTTCATTTCTTATCTCTGATCATTCTAAGAATACAAGCCTTTAATGATAAATTTTTTCTTGTTCAAACTATATCTGAATTTCAAACATTTTCATATTCAGATATAAGATTTTAAATTTTTTCAATCATCATAATATAAACAGAATTTTGATGATAAAATATGTTTCTATCTGTTCAAACCTCTTCTGAATAATCAAAATGTTTTATATTCATCAGAAGTTGATTTTTAAATAAAATTTTGGTTACAAGGCAAAATTCTTCTGAATCATGGACTCAGAACTCTGAGTAAAACAATCAGATATCTGATAAAGGAAAGTCAAAACATCTGAGCTTGTTATTCAGATCTTTGACTTGAGTCAAATTTTTATCTACTAACACGTGTCAGCTTCATATTTGTTTGATTATGCCACACATTTCATTTAAATCCTCTGTGGCATTTCAAATGTGTTGACTCCGTTATAACTTTGATTTCGTCTTTCCGTCAAACCTTTCAACTTCGCGGATTTTAAATAGGTCTTAAAATCCCTGTTTCAAATTTTTTCAAATTCCATAGCGAAACGTGAGATACGAATCAAATCCAGAGTTCTTTGAGTTTGTTTTCTTCTTAAAATCATGTCAGGAATACGAATGAGTGGTCAAATTTCTCTACATTCTACAAAATCGATAATGGATTCATCTGATTCGGAAAATGATGAAGTACAGAATAGAGCTGTAGAGGAAGGGGCAATAAGAAATGATGGAGAAGATGAACAAATGGATGAATCTGAAGGAAATGCAGATGAGGTAAACTTTAATATTGAACATGAACAGAGTGCTGCAGGTTCTATTATGTCAGATAGACCTATTTTTGTGGAAAGAGTTGTTCCTGAGAGTGAATGGCTGAAATTATCTGAAAATAACTGTGTTATATTATTTGAGGAAAGTCGTTTTAAGCATGAACACATAATTATCATGGAATTATTCAAACACCATCCGTACAGAAAATGGTTTACACGAAGTAAAAATGTCCCTGTTCAGTACATAAAACAATGGTGGAAACATCTTAGGTTAGAAGATAATAAGTTTGTGTCTGAAATTGGAGGAGTGACATTTGCCTTATCTATCTCTGCACTAAGAGAAATGCTGAATCTACCAGAGAAAGATGATGTACAAAGAAGGACAGATTTTGAGGACTCACCATTAACTGAGGAATTAATAGCTGAATTTATGAAATTGGGATACAATGAAGGATTGAGGACTCTCAGTTTGTTCAGAAGAAACAAATTACCACCTATTTGGGCCTGCTTGTAATAACCAGGTATTTTATTTAATTTAAAATATGAAAATTTTATAAGTTTATGTGGGTATTTTAAGGAGTAAGAAGTTAAGGGGTAAGTTTTAATTTTTATAATAGAAGTTAGGGGTATGTTTTGGCAAGTGGAACAAGTTTAAGGTTTATTGGTAACTTATTTTGACACCTCACATGGTCAAACCGACTTTTCTTTCTAAATAGAGTGAGGTGTCCAAATGAAGTAAATATCTAAAAGTGTAAGTGTGTGTATGTGTGATAATTCGGTAGAAAGAGAGAGAGATCGAGAGAAGTGAAGAAGAAGAAGGAATTGCTGCTGTGATTTTGTACCAAATTGAAGTGATCAAGGTAAAACATCCGTACTTTAATTGTATTCCTAATTCCTTAAGTTGTTCTTGATTATACTAGTTAGGTCTTGGTGGGTTTTGTTAAAAATGGATGTTTTGGGGAGTTTAAGCTTAAGGTTAGGTTGTGCTAATGGTCTTAAACATATCTGCACTTTTACAGTAGATTGCATAGAGTAAAAGTACAAAAATCTGGGTTTTAGGATGAAACAGTGAACTGTGACATTCATCGAAGTCGTAATAGAGGACTGCGACATTCAACGAAGTCGCAATGGTCGATTGCGATTTGGGCTTGAAGTCGCAATGGTCGTTTGCGACTTGGATTGGGATCGCAGTAGTTGATTGCGACTTAGGATGGAGTCGCAATAGTGGGTTGCGATTTCGGGGTGAAGTCGCAGTAAGAGGTTGCGACTTTGTACTGTTCATGACGGTTGCGACTTGTACTGTTCATTGCGATTTTATATTATTTTGGATTGCGATTTGAGTTAAGGATTTCGTAAATTTAGTTTTAAGAAGAGATGTCTGTTATTTTGTGTAATTTCAGATTCTGTGAAGGGTGGAAATACGTGAGATAAACTTGAGAAGACTTTTGCTGATAAACTGATCAGATGAGTTTTACGTTAAAAAGTATTTTACTGGAATACATTACGTGAATAATAAATATTTGATATGTGGTATGAATATGTCATACGTGGGTGATTATAATATATTGAGATATTATAATTACGTGAGTATTATATGAAAATATAATACGTGGTCGGACTTTTGGACCGGTGTGTTAAATTGGCTCGCAACCAATTGTTATTGTCCATTGGTGGAGGGATAAGGTGGAATGGGACAGGTATGTTGTGTAAATTGTAATTGGTATTAAGTTGTGTGTGAAGTATATGTATTTATATGAATGTGTGTATTTATATAAATGAATTTAATGATTTTCAAATATCAGGGATTTACTCACTAGACCCTTAGGTCTAACCCTCATTTTTGTTTTAAAAATCTGTATTCCAGGTGGTGGTACCAGTAAGAGTAAGTGATTAGATTACTTGGTGGATAGCTATGTGGAATGATGATCATTATGAAGTTGATGATACTTTTGTACTTAAATTTCAGTTATTAGCTATTATCAGATCTAAATGGGATCAAGTTTGTACTGAATTTTATATTGGTTAGATCAGACTTTGGGACCAAATGTGTAATGTGAATGATTTTGTTGAAACCCTGTTATGAAATATATGTTATATGTATGTTTAGTTCACGGGATGTTACAGATGGTATCAGAGCCCTAGTTTAAGGGATTTAGGTATTAGTATCCGTACCTAGACTTAAACTGCATGTGAAGTAGGATGTCCCGATTAAATTAGAACCTGGGGATATTAAGTATAAAAGGTAGAAGGAACATCATGTAAGGTAATTTCAAATTACACCAGGCCAGTGTAATTATGATCTTACAGGTACATGTTTGAACTGGAATATCTTATTATATGGGGTATGTGCTTATGTGTGTATATTAACCTTGTTTGAATCCACAGAATGGCGAGTGGCACCAGACAAGGGAATCAGGGAAGAGGAAGGAATTCAAGTGGAGGAAATCCGCCATTAGAAACAGGGGGAAGAGGAGGAGATCGTGGTAGAGGTAGAACTGGAAAGGGAACAGGAGGCCGAGCTGGAGGTAGAACACAACAGCATGGTACAGAGTTTGTTACACGAGATGATTTGACTGCTGAAATGGAGAGATTACAGGATAGCATACAAGCCATGTTCGAACGTAACCGTTTTAATGAAACTGAAAGACCAGATCCGGAACATGAAGTGGAGATACCACTTACCTCTACTGTTCTACCAGCAATGAAAAAGTGCGACTATAAAATGTTTCTTAGTTGTAAGCCCCCTACATATTCAGGAGATCGGGATCCAGTAAAGGCGATGAGATGGCTGAAAGAAATCGAGGCTATCTTCAAGACGTGTAAATGTGCGGAAGAAGACAAAGTGCTTTATGGAGCTGCGATGCTGAAAGGGGATGCTCTGTATTGGTGGGAGTCTCATACAGAATCAAGAGGAACGGACGTTTATACTACTTTTGCATGGGAGGAATTTGTATTAGCTTTCACGACGCACTTCTGTCCACAAGCTGCTGTTAGACAGTTAGAAGAAGAATTTATGAATCTACAACAAGGAAATCTATCGGTTAGAGATTATACTGCACGATTTTTGGAGAAGTCTCGTTTTGCAGGGTATTATGTTGCTACAGAAAAGATGAAAATGGAGAGGTTTATTTATGGGTTGAATTCTGAGGTTCGAAGATTGGTGACTGCCACAGGGCCAAATACTTTTACAGCCGCGGTGGATGCTGCCGAGAATGTGGAAAGAGATAATAAAAGAGATACTGGTGATAAAAGCTTAGGGAAAAGAAAATGGGAAGGACCACCGCAGGATTCAAGGAAACCTAGATTTCAGAGGTTCGACAACCGTCCGTCATTTCGACAAACAGAAAGACCATGTCCAAGGTGTAATCGTTACCATCAGGGAAATTGTCAAGTAGAGTCACGGGTTTGCTTTAAATGTGGGAAAACTGGGCATGTTGTAAAGGATTGTCGAGTAACACGATTTTGCTTTTTGTGCAACTCTCTGGATCACCTCCAATCAGATTGTCCGAGGGGTAGAATACAATCCGGGGGTACATCGGGGAAACCAGCCATTACGAGACCAGTAGTCCCAAGAATAGAACCGCCGAGAACGAGGGGTCATACGTTCCAAATGACAGCTAAAGAGGCGGAGGAAACTCCTGATGTGGTCACAGGTACATTTTTCATAAACTCCACGCGTGCTAAAGTGTTATTTGATTCCGGTGAAAACCGATCTTTTGTGTCTCCTTCCTTTGCTGCTCACATGCATTTAGAGCCTAAAATGTTAAAACATGCTTTATTAGTAGACACCGCAAATGATAACCAAGTGGCAGTTAAAGAGGTTTTTGATCATTGCGTGATCAATATAGAGGGATGTGGAGTACCGATACAACTATTTCCTATAGCTTTGATTGAATTTGATGTGATAGTAGGAATGGATTGGCTAGCTGAGAATCAGGCTAATATAGTTTGTGATAAGAAAATAATCAATGTCGTTTTACCTGATAAAAGGTCAGTAGTGATTTATGGAGATCGTACGAATCATCAGTCCAGTCTTATATCCATGATAAAAGCCCGTAAATGTGTTATTAAGGGTTGCTCTAGTTATCTAGCCTATGTGATAGATAGTAGGCCTGAAAAGTGTAAGCTGGAAGATATTTCCATTGCTAGCGAATACCAGAAGTTTTTCCTGAAGACTTGAATAGTCTTCCTCCCGATAGGCAAGTAGAATTTGGAATAGACCTGGTACCTGGAGCCAATCCTATTGCTCGCGCGCCGTACAGATTAGCACCACCAGAAATGAAAGAAATGATGTCGCAACTTCAAGATTTATCTGATAAGGGCTTCATCAGACCCAACTCATCGCCATGGGGTGCACCAGTTTTATTTGTGAAGAAGAAAGACGGTTCAATGAGAATGTGTATCGATTATCGGGAGTTGAATAAGCGCACGATCAAGAACAAGTATCCACTTCCAAGAATTGACGACCTTTTTGATCAATTAGTTGGAGCTTGTTACTTCTCAAAGATTGATCTCAGATCTGGCTACCATCAGTTGAAGGTTAAGGAGGAGGATGTTTTAAAGACTGCTTTTCGCACGAGATACGGCCACTACGAATTTTTGGTAATGCCTTTTGGATTGACGAATGCTCCAGCCGCTTTAATGGATTTGATGAATCGGGTATGTAAGCCTTATCTCGATATATTTGTCATTGTGTTTATCGATGATATACTTATTTATTCCCGATCCAAAGAGGATCATGCGCAACATCTTCGTTTGATTTTGGAGTTACTGAAGAAAGAAAAGTTGTACGCTAAGTTCTCTAAATGTGAATTCTGGTTGCGGGAAGTTCAATTTTTGGGTCATGTAGTTTCAGAGAAGGGTATACAAGTTGATCCAGCAAAAGTAGAAGCAATTGAAAGATGGGAACCACCGAAGACGGCAACCGAAGTACGCAGTTTTCTGGGTCTAGCTGGATACTATCGGAAGTTCATAAAAGACTTTTCTCGAATCGCGACGCCACTGACTAAGCTAACTCGGAAGAATTTAAAGTTTGAATGGAAAGCAGAACAAGATGAGGCATTCAGAATATTGAAAGAGAAACTCTGCAGCGCGCCGATATTAGCATTGCCAGAAGGTTCTGATGATTTTGTGGTCTACAGTGATGCTTCTAAGTTGGGATTGGGATGTGTACTCATGCAACGTGGGAAGGTGATTGCCTATGCTTCGCGTCAATTAAAGGATCATGAAAGACAATATCCTACCCATGATATGGAACTAGCAGCAGTTGTTTTTGCCTTAAAGATTTGGAGGCATTATCTTTATGGTTCTAAATGTCAAATTTTCACGGACCATAAAAGTCTTCAACATCTTTTTGATCAAAAGGAATTGAATATGAGGCAAAGAAGGTGGTTAGAATTAGTGAATGATTATGATTGTGAAATTCTTTATCACCCAGGGAAAGCGAACGTGGTGGCAGATGTGTTAAGTCGTCAAGAAAGAAGCGGAACAATAAAAGCTATATCGTTACGAGCTGAACTTCTTCCTAATATCTTTGATGAATTGTTGAAATGCCAAATAGATGCTTATCAAAAGGAAAGTTTGAAGTCAGAACGGTTGGTTGGGATATCAGCATTGCTTGGGAAAGATGACCGTGGGTTGTTGTGTATGGGAAACATAATTTGGGTACCTCGTTTGGGTGGATTACGGGATCGTGTACTACAAGAAGCTCATCAATCTCGATTTTCTATTCACCCAGGTACAAATAAAATGTATAGAGATTTGAAACAATTCTATTGGTGGCCGGGAATGAAGAGAAGTGTTGCTAAGTATGTGGAAGATTGTACTACCTGTAAGAAAGTGAAGATTGAACATCAGAAACCGTTTGGGCAGTTGCAACGTTTGGATATACCAATGTGGAAATGGGACCAAATCACTACTGATTTGATTACCAAATTGCCAAGAACTTCAAAGGGATTCGATTCTATTTGGGTGATTGTGGATAGGTTGACGAAGTCTGCTCATTTCTTGCCGATAAAAGAAACTGATTCTTTGGAACGTTTAGCTAAGTTGTACATTAATGAAATAGTAACTCGACATGGAGTTCCAATCTCGATTATTTCCGATCGAGATAGTCGTTTTACTTCTAGGTTTTGGAGAAGCTTTCAAAAAGAGATGGGAACGCAGATAAAGTTAAGCACAGCATATCATCCACAGACTGATGGGCAGAGTGAAAGAACAATCCAAACTTTAGAGGATATGCTTCGGGCTTGTATAGTGGATTTTGGGGGATCATGGGATAAACATCTACCTTTGATAGAATTCGCCTACAACAACAGTTATCATTCTAGCATTCAGGCGGCACCGTTTGAAGTACTGTATGGTAGAAAATGCCGAACGCCTTTGTGTTGGAATGAAGTGGGAGAGAAGCAATTGGCAGGGCCAGAGATAGTACAGTTAACATCAGATAAGATTACTCAGATCCGGGATAGATTGAAAACGGCTTAAGACAGACAGAAAAGTTATGCAGATCGACGCCGGAAACTGTTGGAATTTCAGGTTGGAGAATTTGTGATGTTAAAAGTTTCTCCTTGGAAAGGAGTCATACGTTTTGGGAAGCAAGGTAAACTCAGTCCGCGTTATATTGGGCCATTTGAAATTACAGAAAGGATCGGTGAAGTAGCTTATAGATTGGATCTTCCGTTGGAGCTGAGCAGGATTCATAACGCGTTCCATGTGTCGAATTTTCGGAAATGTTTAGTTGCACCAGACCAAGCAGTCTCACTACCATATATTCACGTGGATGAAAAGTTGAACTATGTGGAGGAACCTGAAGCAATAGTTGATCACAATGTTAAAGTATTAAGGAATAAGGAGATCAGGCAAGTAAAGGTCCAGTGGAAACATCATAGGGGTCAGGATGCAACATGGGAATCGGAGGCGGAGATGAGAACCAAATACCCTCATCTATTCTCTTAACCGAATTCCGGGACGGAATTCTTTTAAGGGGGAGATGTTGTAATAACCAGGTATTTTATTTAATTTAAAATATGAAAATTTTATAAGTTTATGTGGGTATTTTAAGGAGTAAGAAGTTAAGGGGTAAGTTTTAATTTTTATAATAGAAGTTAGGGGTATGTTTTGGCAAGTGGAACAAGTTTAAGGTTTATTGGTAACTTATTTTGACACCTCACATGGTCAAACCGACTTTTCATTCTAAATAGAGTGAGGTGTCCAAATGAAGTAAATATCTAAAAGTGTAAGTGTGTGTATGTGTGATAATTCGGTAGAAAGAGAGAGAGATCGAGAGAAGTGAAGAAGAAGAAGGAATTGCTGCTGTGATTTTGTACCAAATTGAAGTAATCAAGGTAAAACATCCCTACTTTAATTGTATTCCTAATTCCTTAAGTTGTTCTTGATTATACTAGTTAGGTCTTGGTGGGTTTTGTTAAAAATGGATGTTTTGGGGAGTTTAAGCTCAAGGTTAGGTTGTGCTAATGGTCTTAAACATATCTGCACTTTTACAGTAGCTTGCATAGAGTAAAAGTACAAAAATATGGGTTTTAGGATGAAACAGTGAACTGTGACATTCATCGAAGTCGCAATAGAGGACTGCGACATTCAACGAAGTCGCAATGGTCGATTGCGATTTGGGCTTGAAGTCGCAATGGTCGTTTGCGACTTGGATTGGGATCGCAGTAGTTGATTGCGACTTAGGATGGAGTCGCAATAGTGGGTTGCGATTTCGGGGTGAAGTCGCAGTAAGAGGTTGCGACTTTGTACTGTTCATGACGGTTGCGACTTGTACTGTTCATTGCGATTTTATATTATTTTGGATTGCGATTTGAGTTAAGGATTTCGTAAATTTAGTTTTAAGAAGAGATATCTGTTATTTTGTGTAATTTCAGATTCTGTGAAGGGTGGAAATACGTGAGATAAACTTGAGAAGGCTTTTGCTGATAAACTGATCAGGTGAGTTTTACGTTAAAAAGTATTTTACTGGAATACATTACGTGAATAATAAATATTTGATATGTGGTATGAATATGTCATACGTGGGTGATTATAATATATTGAGATATTATAATTACGTGAGTATTATATGAAAATATAATACGTGGCCGGGCTTTTGGACCGGTGTGTTAAATTGGCTCGCAACCAATTGTTATTGTCCATTGGTGGAGGGATAAGGTGGAATGGGACAGGTATGTTGTGTAAATTGTAATTGGTATTAAGTTGTGTGTGAAGTATATGTATTTATATGAGTGTGTGTATTTATATAAATGAATTTAATGATTTTCAAATATCAGGGATTTACTCACTAGACCCTTAGGTCTAACCCTCATTTTTGTTTTAAAAATCTGTATTCCAGGTGGTGGTACCAGTAAGAGTAAGTGATTAGATTACTTGGTGGATAGCTATGTGGAATGATGATCATTATGAAGTTGATGATACTTTTGTACTTAAATTTCAGTTATTAGCTATTATCAGATCTAAATGGGATCAAGTTTGTACTGAATTTTATATTGGTTAGATCAGACTTTGGGACCAAATGTGTAATGTGAATGATTTTGTTGAAACCCTGTTATGAAATATATGTTATATGTATGTTTAGTTCACGGGATGTTACACTTCTTCTTTCATGTGGTAAATAAATGTGTGTCAGGGAAGAATAGTTTGGCTGATCAAGGTTCTAAACAAATTCTTCAGATCTTTCAGGGCTTAGTGAAGAATAGGCATTATGACTATACTTTAATACTTTGGGAAGACATGAAGAATACATTTGAGAAGAATCAGAAAGCAATTCAGAGGAAAACAAAGGATGCTCCACTGACATACATTCCTTATATAAGATACTGGCAAATTGTCATTTGGTATGCCATGTAGGAAAACAGAACAATCTCAAGAAGAACAAATGAAGAGCATGGTCCCACATTTTATTTGGGTAAGATGACCTCAGTAACAAGACTTGAAAACTATCCCAATCATAAACTGTTGCCAAAATCACTTAGGAATTATATTCCAAGGGAGAGTGAGATTTTAAAAGCTTATTGCACCTCTATGGGAATTGAATTACCTTAAATCCCTACCCAAGAGGACCAACCTGAGAAGAGAGGTGAGGGGTCTAGTCGAATTAGAGAGGGGGAGGATGTTCAGATGGGTGAACATTCTGAGAGACTTGAAGGGGGAAATTCTGAGAGCTTGGTTAGACTCAGTGTGGAAAAACAGAATGAGAGTGATGAGGATGAGAGATTGTCAACAGAGGTTGAAACAGAAAGAGATGCCTCTGAACTAGCTAATCTTGACCTGGTAACCACAACTGCTATTGGTTCACAATTCTTGGTGTCCAATATTGAAACAAACACCATGGACCTAGTGGTGGATCTTGAACAACCCATCCATACCCACTCAGAAGCATTTCAACATGTTACTGTTTCACAAAATTCAGGGGAACCATCCCAAACTCATTTGGAGGGAGGTGATAAATCCCAACCTATTTTTCAACACATTGAGTCTGAATATCACAGTCCTATTCATATTGAGCCTGAAATTCATTCTAACACTTGCACAAATCAGGAATTTCGTATTCCTGCAACAACATTCATAGACATACCTAATGATGGGTGTCGAGGATTGGATGGAAGTCCTGGTGAAGTGAACATTACAAAAGCCTCATTCAAACGTGCATCTGTTGTACAAGATGACTTTGTGTTATCTACAGGCCATGAGCCCTCTAGGCACATGAAAACTGGACCATCTGTTGGTTCAGGTTCACTGTTAGAAACTTCTGAATTTGAAAAGATTCAGAAACAAAACAAGGAGATGGGGGAAAAAGTAGAAAATCTGGAGAAGATGGTGGAGGATTTGAATGATGAGGTGTCAGATTTGAAAGTTGTGTTGGAGAAAAAGTTGATTTCTGTTGAAACCAGAGTAGATGATGTAAAGAAATCCTTGGATTCTAACAAAAAGGAGATCATGGATATAATGTCTGGTTTTCAAAAAGATATGTTAAAACAAATGCAAGTTATGCAGGAATCTATACTAAAAGCACTGAGTGTATCAATGGTTTCTACTTCAAAGCCTCTTAAGCCTGTTCCTGTTGCAGAAGCTGAACCTGAAGGTACTTCCAATCAGAACTTGAAAAGAAAGTTTGATGATAATGAACCTCATGATCATCAAAAGGGGGAGAAAAGACACAGGTTAAGTTCTGATGATGACATTGGCATAGAAGATTTTGAGATAGCAGATATGCACTTAGCCAGTACAAAAAGTTCAGAAGATCAGACACAAGAAAATTTAAAGGAAATGATTCAGACAGTTCATATTGATAGCTCAGATACAGAAGAAATGGAGTTGGGGAGTATTGATGGTAATGACACAGATAAAACAGAGGAATTAAACTTGGATACAGAAATGGAAGGAAATTCTGAAACTGAAATTGTTGAAGAATCTGTATTGAGATCAGAAGAAACAGTGGAAAGTACAGTGGTAAACAAGTGTACAGATATCATTGTTTATAACAAAAGAAGGATAAGTGAAGAATTGATAAGTACTGAATCAGAAGAAAGGAGGTTAAGTGAAGAGTTGATCAGAAGGATGCATAATAATTTAGTCAGAGCTTTGAATGTTCAAAAAGTTCACCAAGGAATAAAAATGGTAAGACCTATTGATCTAATGGGAGAAGAAGACAAAACTGTGAATTATACTCAGGATTTTGAAGATGAGTTTAGATTTAACTTTTGTGATGAGTTAAATACAGAAGAAGAGTATGTGAAAGTGAAAGACTACTTTATGCCTTCTGAGTATGCATTCAGAAAACCAATTGAGATCCCAAAGATTAACTTGCAGAGACTAGAAGAACCTGTATGTGATTTCATCCTAGAGTTAAGTGATGTACCATTAGCCAGACAATTTCATGATGATATATTTCCTGAGGAAATATATGATAATCTCTACTACACAGAAGGAGAGTATGAGCTTTTGGAAAGTAACATTGATGGTTTTATGGATGACAGAGCTCAGATAGTCTACTCAGAAGCTTCTAACAGATTCAGAGTTCCTGACTCAAGACTGCATATCCAGAAAAGAATTGAGAAAGTTTTGATGTTTCAACAAGAAGAATTCAGTGGGTTAATGTTTGTTAGAATGGAAGTGCTGAAAGAAAGAAATACAAAGGTTTCCATGTCTACTTTTTATTTTCACAGATTGACTCTTGATGATCAGATCTTTCTAGTCAAGTTCTTTGTCAGTACTGAAGAAGCCTTAATGGAAATTGAATGTAGAAGACTTCTGGGTATCTATGTCAGAAATATACACTTGTATGATTTCCAATTAGCCATTGAAGGAAGAAAGGAGAAGTGTAATCTGAGTTCTCCCACAAAGAAAACAGAAACTGGTATAGATATTAAGGGATTTGTGAATGAAGGAATGGAGACAGAAGGGTTCACATATACAGTTCACGGAAGGCTTGAAATGTTCAGATTAAAAGAGTTGGTGAAGTACAGTGATGCAACTCTAAATTGGTTATTGATTGAAATGGAAGTAAGTGTGGAAACTGAAAGAAAGAGTTTAAAGAAAAGATGTATGAACTCTGTGAAGAGAAGGTTGGATCTTAGAAGAAAAATCAGAAACTGTAGTGAATGGTTGTTATCTGAGGTGAATCTCAAAAAGATTCTACATAATGACTTTGTGTTTCCTGCTGAGTATGAAGTGAATGAAATTTTGTCAGATGAAGTTGAAGAAGTTCAGGACACAACACCTCAAAATGTGCAGATAACTAGTTTTGATCAAGCTGAACAGTCTGAACCCAAAGAAGATGAAATATCCATTGATCTAAATGGATACTTTCTTGAATTTGATCTGCCTGAATTCTTCAAACCAAAAGAAGTACAATTCTTGGATGTGTATTATAATAAACCTAAGGAGACTCAGATCTGGTTGGCTGAAAAATCAAGATGTCTTGGCAAAACAAAGCAAGCTGTTTACTCAGATTTTCTGATCACTGGAATCATAGAATTGAAGGTTAAGAAATTCAAAAAGTTGGAGTATCTATCTTTTGAAGTTCTGAGAGAGGATGGCAAGGTATATTATTTCACTGATGCAGATTTTGAAAAACTATCAGTGGTTGACTTCTATAAATTACACAGTTTTCTATGCTTCAAAGAGTCAAGTAAAGACATAAATGAAAGAAAGGCTAGAAGTGTAGTGATTGAGGCTATGTTTTACATCTTGAGATGGTATTGTTATACAGATTTTCAAATTGCTCTGTATCTACAAAGGCCATGTGTTTATCTGGCAAATCCCAACACAGAGCATGATCGGAAAAAGATGTTAAAGATTAGAAGTGTTCTCAAACATCCAGATTTGGGAGTCTTTTTGAAAAACAAGAGTGGTAAGATTTGCTTCAGAGCAAAGGAAACTGCAAAATATTGTTCTGGAACTTTAAGGATCATAAAGCACAATTTGGAGAAAAAAGATGCTGAAAGTGAAGGAAGCAAATATGACTCAAGAAGTAATCAATCAGCGAGTTGAAATTATTGAAGAAATCATTGTCAAAATTGATAAGAGACTTAATCTGAGAAATGTGCTACTTCAGAAAATTGTCCCTGCTCTGAAAGAACTGGATGATGTAAAGTTTATGTTTATTTGACAAAAAGGGGGAGATTGTTAGATCTGAAGTTTTGTCAATAAACCAAGTGTTGAAGATCTGATAAGAAGACTCAGATGTTCTGAGTAGAGGAGTCAGAGGTCTGACTGTGAAAACTCAGAAGTATTGCTGATAAATATTACCAAGTTTGATAAGAGAAGTCAGATGTCTGAGATAAAGAGTCAGAAGATCTGAGAAGCGTTATCAGAAGAATGTTCAGAAATTCTGAACAACCTGCTCAGAACTTATGACGAGATACTTTACTTGGTATTTAGTAAACTAATTAGGACACGTGTTATGTTCTTATTAATCTTTCTTATTTGTACTGTAGCTTTAATATTTCCGTTGCAGTATAAATAGTAGTTAGCACTACGTTGCTAACTGATTGATTTTCTTGTAATTCTTGTATTCATTCTTTGTAATCTTTGAGATTCTCTCTCTCTTAGATCTGTATTTCTGTTCATCATTGAATACAATTGGGCTTGATCATACAACTTCTCAATTACTGTTTTCTATATTGATTGTAAGATAAGATCCTGTACTTTCATAAGTTCTAAGGGGTACTCGTCACCTAGCACCTAAGGCCAACTGGTCTGGGATCCGCTGACCCAAATCCTGCTATAGAACCAGATAGAAAGCCATGTTTAACGGTGTATCTTATTCTTAATAAACTTATTGATAAAAAGATGCCAATGAGACAAATTCAAAAATTGCCAATGAGCACAAAATCAAAAGATGCCAATGTGCACAAAATCAAAAGATGCCAATGAGCACATATCTCTTGAAACTTGGGGAAAATACAAAGTCGTGATAAACCTGTAAATTTGTGAAAATTCTGATTTTGGACAAATAGTGTGAGTAGAGCAGAGTATTCTGATATGTTTTAGAATTGCATATGCTTGTTGCTAATCATATTTCGCATGCTAGCACACCAAATAGATTTTATAAAGGAGTTGAAACTGAACTTTTGTAACTTGATATGCAATGATGTCTTGTTTTTGAATCCAAACACATGCATTTGATTTCACTTGATGGAAATATCTGTTACATTTCATTAAGTTGATTTTTTTTTGTTTGGTGTTCAAATGATTAATTGTTAGTAGTTATAAAATGTAGTTCAATGAATTTTTTTTACTTGTACAAATTTGTTAAAATGTGCGCTAATGAAATTTTATGCAAATTTTCAGGGGGAGAAAATCAATTTGCTCTACAATTCTTATTTTTAGGGGGAGCAAGATCTTTCGTTAATGGGGAGATTGTTTGTGTTTTACAAGGACTTGACTGAAATTGACAAGAATTTTCGATGCTCATGATGCTCATTTTCATCGAAAAAGCGGGAGAAATGTCTACATCAATTTCATGTCAAAGAGCGTTTCATGTCAAAGATTTTTTTTAACGTCAAAGGGGAGAAATGTTGAAAGAAGTCTTTGTTTCAAGAAAGGATAGGGGGAGATTTCTTCTTCAAGAGTTTATAAGAAATCGATTGATCATTTAGTGATCTCTTTCTTTTGAACTCGTGCTTTTATGAAGATATCGATACTGAAGTTTGAATTTCTCAAGTCAAAGAAAAAGGGGAGAATTCTTCAAGAGTTTGAGAAAAATCGATTGATCATTCTGTGATCTCTTTTTCTTGAACTTGTGCTTAAAGTTCTAAAATGCTTTGTGTGAAGATCCATATTCTCTTGTTCGAAGAAAGATAGTCCGTAAATTCTTGTTTGAAGATTGTGTGACATGTTGACTTTGATAAGCAATTTTAAATATCAAAGAGCTGAAGTCTTAAAGTTTTGAAGATTCAAGAATGCCAAAGACTGCTGTTTTCATTTTGTTTAAACCTTGAATCCAAGGGGGAGATTGTTAGTGCTAATATGTCTTCAAGGTTTAATGTAGAAAGTCAAATGTCAAAGTCAATGTTATTGTGTTGTTACTGTGTGGTTTATACCTTGTGTGTCTAGGTATAAATAGGCTTGTTTAGTGTTTGTTATAGTAACACTTACACTAACTGTTAAGAGAGAACCTTTAGAGAGAACAGTGCTGAACTCATATCTTGTAACATGTTCTTGGTGTAATTGGATGACAAATTCTCTATCTTGATAGATCTTGGTTTAACAATTATGGATATATCTTCAACAAGATCCCAATATACTGTGATTCCAAAAGCGCGATTGCAATAACTGAGAATCTTGTTCAACACTCCATAACGAAACACATAGATGTCAGGTACCATTTTATCAAAGACCATGTTGAGAAGGGAACTATAGAAATGCATTTCGCACCAACAGAACTAGAGTTTGCTGATTTATTTACAAAACCTTTAGATGAAAAAAGGTTCACTTTTCTAATCAGCAAACTAGGAATGTTTAATACTTAGGCATTTCTTAGGTTTTCTTTAAAACATTAAGGGGGAGTATCTGTTCTTGTTTATTTAATTATATTCATATTTTGAGGGGGAGTTAGAATTTTTCATAAAGTGATACATCTAACATTCTGGACTCATGTTCTATGAGTACCAAGTTTTTCATCTGTCTATGTAGATTTCTCTGAAGAAGAGACAGCAAATTGTGCATCTGTTTAGGGGGAGCAGATTGGCATAAGTCTGTAAGTATATAGAATATAGTAAAAAAATTGAGAAAGTTTAAGTAAAAGACTACAAAGATTTTATCTGATGTAAGAGTTTTTGAACAGTTTGAAATTTTTTCTGAAAAAGTTGGATTTTTTTTTTAAAATCCGTGAGGTTTCGAACCCTTAAGGATGCGAAACCAATGGTTTCGGACCCTTAAGGATGCGAAACTATATGGTTTCAGATCTAAGAGGGTACGAAACCATTTCTGTTAAAATTCACAACTTTATCTGATTCTATTTCTTTTGGAATTTTTTGCATCTTTGTTCATGCGAAATGTTCAGATGATCAGTGCCATGTCTATTTTCAGACATGCCTATTTACTGTTTGCCAAGTGGGGTACTCTAAATCGTGCCAAGTGTCCAATTTTTTTTAAGTATAAATAGAGTTCAAAATCTCATTTCCCACTTATTTCAAAATTGCAAACGATTCGAATCCTCTCAAAAGTGCACTGTTCATCATCTTCAACCTTCATCTTCATCTGTTCGATTCTTCTTCATCATGTAACCATTTCTGTTGATTTTAGTCTTGTTAGATTCGATTTTATAATGTGAATCTTTATATCCGATTATTTTCATCGATTTCATTCATCTGTTATGCTTATTTGTAAAAAAATCAGTTCGATTTTAACAAATGTTCTTCGTGTTCATCAAGTTCCTCATGTGTTTGTGTGGTTAGGGTTTCGAACCTATATGATACGAAATCTTGGGCATTTTTTGTTGAAAAGGATTTATGCACAATGTCATGGTTTCAAATCCTTCTGGATACGAAATCCTTGGTTTCGAATCCTTCTGGATACGAAATCCTTGGTTTCGAATCCTTCTGGATACGAAATCCTTGGTTTCGATTCCTATTGGATACGAAATCATTATTTAAAAGATTTTTGAAAATGCTGAAATTCACCAAGTCATGGTTTCGGATCCTTCTTTGTGTAGAAGTGTTGATTTCGGATCCTTCTTCATCCGGAATCCCCGGTTTCGGATCCTTCTTGATCCGAAATCCCTTGGTTTCGGATCCTTCTTGATTCGAAATCCTTGGTTTCGGACCCTTGTTCATCCGAATCCATAGTATGTGTATGTGTGATCGAATCCTACACTTAGAAAATTTCAGAAATGTTTTTCAATTTTTTTTTCAAACTGATAACCTTTTTCAGAACTGTTTTGTTTCAAAACAACAGTTCAGATGGCAAATCAGGAAGAACAAAGCCGTGTTCAGGGCTTTGGTGACCATGTTCCGAGAATACCCGATCTGACAGCTGATGTTCCTTTACCATCAACGCGATCTGTACACCTATCACAAGCCGAAGTTCATCCCGATCACTTAATCATTCATCCGATCAATTATGTACAGATCATCTTCAACAACCATCGTGTTGATTTTGACAAGATCAACATTCATCCAGTGGTAAAAGAAGTGCTCAGAAATCAACCGCTAGCGTACGCATTGACTAACACAGTCAATGTGCCTATGCTATATTTACAACAAGCATGGAAGACGATAACCACATCCATGGAGAACGACAGACCGATCTTTCTATTTCATATCGACGAATTTATCACGAAGCTCGACTTTCAAAGACTGAGACTTGTACTGAGACTACCTGAGCCTAATTCTAGAAAAGGAAAGACTGAATTCGATGATTATCCGTCTGAGGAAGAAGTGTTTGAAGGCATACGTGCAATGGGATATACCGAGAACTTAACACGAGTGAAGGGTTTTAATAAGACGCATCTACCACCTTAGTACTATACAATCTTTTCTATTCTCAACCGGTGCTTAACTGCCAAACATTCGGGAACTGACAGTGCCAATATCGGATTTCTAAAGTTGTTTCATGCGGTGGTATATGATCTTCACATAGATTATGCAGCCATCTTCTGGCATGAACTGAATGAAAAGATCGAGCTACGTCGTCAAAACAAGGGAAAGCCTTACATTCCGTACATGAGGTTTCTTCAAATCATCATTCAGAGTATGCTTCGTTCTAACCGAGAAATTGCACGATGAGTAAATCATCCTTCTGTGCCCGAGAAACCAATGCAGTTTATTTAACTACCAAAGAGGAAATATGACTATGAAATGCCATTACCGGAAGGGTTCCTTTCATATGCGGATCAGGACGCTGAGTGTATCATTGATTGTAGAGAGTCTATGGTCCGACCAGCACCGGAGGGACCTACCCAAGACTCAACCCCTAGGCGAGAGGAGTCTGTGAGGGTTCAGGATGCAAGGGCTACTGAATGGGGAGAGTCGAGGGAAAATACCGAGAGGGGAACTGGTGGGGGTCAGTCACCTGTACTTGAAGATGCAGGGTCATCGTCTGAGGACACACATATAGATGACCTTGTACAAGACGATTCTGAAGAAGTAGTTCCTAAACACATTGGGGATGCTCCTTTAGTTGAGTATTCTGATGATAGTACAGAGTCTGACAACGCGTCTGATCCCGCGGAGGAACAATATGATGGAGATTCTGATGATAATAATGATGGCAATGATGGAAATGATGGTGCTGATGCAGAAAATATGTTTGGTGATGTTGCTGATATTCTAGTGTTTCCACAAATGAATCTGTCAGCTAATATTACTGTGGAAGAGCTCAACTTTGATGACATGCCCTTGATGTCTTCTCATATTAGTGAAGGAATGAGGTATAAGGAGAACCGAGGGAGAATTAGTTGAAAATATATGTGAGTCTGTGAGAGAAAATGAAAAAAAAATATGGAGAGTGTGAGAGCTACCAAACATTTCTATACCAGAAGGGCAGCCACATCCACCATCGGGTCTCATTTGTTGGGATCAGGTGTTGAAAAAGACGTTACTCGCCCAGTAACGCAATTGCACACCTCATCAAGCCATTCAGTTTCTTCTCAACAAGAAGCTGTCTCATCTTCTCACGGGGCTTTAGCACATAATCTATCCGGATCTCACTTGGAGATTTCGGGTATTGAAACAGAGCGACCTCCTCCCCGGTCCTCGACCTTTATTTCTGCACATGTTGAGCGTCTAGTGCCTATTGCTAATATTTTTTTTCTTCGAATAGGACACTTTCTGTAACAACCGATGCGAGTCTTCGTGACCCATCCGGAACACTCGGAGTAGATCCTCTTACAAGACTACAAGGACAGAGTGGAAATCCTACCAGTGCTAACACTATGCCAACACTGAGCGTAGGTCACACAGTTGAAACAACTGTTGTGCCAACGGCGAACCTAAGTGGTGCCGGTATTACTTTACCCGTCTTCGTGACAAGGGAAACTCTCGACGGCGCCTTAAAGGCTGTTGAGGAAACATTCATACGGGAGTTACAAGGGGTGAAAACTTTATTGAAAGGAAAAGGGCCGACAATTGAAGAGCCCATTGTACGTTCACGACCAGAAATTTACTTGGCTCCGCCTCGTGTAACTCAGCCTCCTTCAGTTCAACAACCTTCAGTTGATCAAAGTATTGATGAGTTAAGAGATCTGTTTTATGCTAAGCTGATGTCCATTAGCCCTGAAGATCAACAAAGTAAAACTCTATTATCGCTACTACAAAACTTCCAATCTACACCACCTCCACCACCACCTCCACCTACACCTACGTATACAGTTACATCCACGGAGTTCCAAACCTTATCCACAAAGTTTAATTCTTTCAAGTCAACAGTTGTACAATCTTTGAATGATATGAAGCATTCCATAGATGAGTTGAAAGCATTACTGAATCAGAGTTGTAAGACTCAAGCCCAGGTTTTGAAACGAAAGCATGATCAGGATCCCGATGATCATGATCATGAGGGGGAGATGAGAAAGAAAAGAAGGGTTGAGTCTGAAAGTTCACAAGGCCAAAAGAAGAATCCGACTGTTGCTGAGATTTCTAATATGTTTGAATCTATTGCTATGGGTGATGAAAGCGGAAAACATATCGTATTATATGTTGATCCATGTGTAGAACCGACGGTTGAAAAGCCTGAGGTAAATGAGGAGGAGATAAGGGAAGTGGTAGACAGGTTTATGGAATCTGTTGAATTGATTGAAATCAGTTCTGGCGATGAAGCTGATGATCTGGCAAGAGAATATGATCAGTATTGGAAAGTAAAGGAGGAAGCAGATCCGTTCTTATTGATTACTTATGAACATGTGGATCAAGGTGTTGGCTTCTCACAAGAAGAGGTAGACATTTTAACTGAAATTTATGGGCCACAAACTCCTGAGGAAATAACAGTAAGTCCTATACATTCACCCGAACACCTCACAAGTACCTCAATACCCGTTCAATCTGATGTCATACCTTTATCTTTTAACCTAAACCAACCCAGTTCAACTCAAACCACTATACCATTATCTGAACCATTTTCTGAAACCATTCCCATTCAATCTGAACCACAATCTTTTCATGATCCATTCTTAAAAGAACCAAAACCTGAAGAAACTGAACCTCCATCCACTACACCTTTAGTACCACCTGTCATTCCTACTCATGACGAAGCTGGTCCTTCCAATCTAACTGATCAACCTAGTCCATCATCCTCTCGTAGCAGAAAGTTGTCTGAACTTGAACAACGTCAAAGAACTTTGTATTTGAGAACACCTTTCTTGGAAAAGTCTGAAAGAAGACTGTTTGTGCACAAAATCAGAAGTTTGAATCCCTACGCCGTGTTGGGAATTATTGATCAGACAGCCGAATACAAGTTCGAGTATATGTACTTTCTGAGAGACAAGTGCCATAAGAAAAGAGATGTGAGGAGCAAGAAGTTAATTGTGACTATAAAGGAGGTAACTGCCAGATTATACTACAAAATGTGGTATCCAGAGTTTGTTGTTCAGAGGCAGGATTGTAGAGATTACAGATTCTCTGAAGCTGATTTTTGTCACCTAACGATGGAAGATTTTGAGTTCATGTATCATCGTTTCAGAGATCTTCAGATCAGAAGAGAAAACATGACTCTTGCATTGAATGCCATCAAAAGGTTTTTGAGAAGACACATCTTGTTCACACAATATCATGATTTACAAATGGCCGTTGAAAGTTATCATCCAAGAGTTAATTTGCTAAGGCCTAATCAAGATTTGCCTGGAATAATGAAGATGGCACTATTTGCTGTGATTGAAGAACCAGTGTTTGGTGTTGTGTTCAGAAGTGGTGCAAATAAGATATTCATTCGGTTTAATGAGTTGGAAAAGTATTCTGACGGTACGCTCAAGATTGTAAGACTTCGGTTGATAGAAAAGCTCAAAAGACATGGTGCTGAACGGAAAGTTACTTGGATGTCTTCAAGACCTAGAAGAGTTTTGTCAAGAGCCATTGAAGAGATAGATGAAAGATTGAATTTCAGGATGGCTATGCGAAGAATTGAAACGCATCTTGGGTTTCGAAGAAGAAGAAGGCCCTTTCTGCCTTGATAGCTAAGGGGGAGATTGTTAGAGCATTACTGTAGATATCAAGACAATATTAATATCTTGTACTGTTCTTTTTGGTAGAGGCATGGACATGTCATGGCCCTACTATATAAAGAAGACTCCTTTATTATTTCCATAACACTTGTAGGATTGTGTCATTTGTACTCATTGATCAATATATGGATAACTTTTGCTCTCTAGATTCTCTCTCTATATTTGTGTAACAACCCGCGATTCATAGAGACAAATAACATACATTTTATATCATAAAATGATCAAAAGATACATCGTATTTCACATTCGGTCCCATAGTGTTAATAAACTTAATAAGTAAATCCGCACAAACTTTTTATAAAGTAAATTACATATTGACTAATAACAAAGTCATAAGTACAAAATACATCCATAACTTCGTAACCAACATCTTCACAAAAGCTATCCATCAAGAGTCCTATTTACTTTCTCTTCCCCGTTCCGCCACCTGGAATACATATTTTTAAAACAGAAATGAGGGTTAGACCTAATGGTCTAGTGAGGAAATCCCTGTCAGTTTAGTAAACCTTTGTTATCAAAACCACTTATATAACACTTTTCATATTCATCCATATACTACACATATTTCAATACCATTCAAGATTCGTACATCTCATCCCACCTTATTCCTCCACAAATGGCCATACTAATTGGTCGCAAGCCAACTAGTAACTAATCAATGTTACCGGTCCGCACACCGGAACCCGGCTACTCACCGGTCCGCACAACGGAACCCGGCTACCCGTCGGTCCGCACACCGGAACCCGACTAATGTGCACTTGTGTAGTGTAATGCACATATGAATATAATATCTTACTATATTATAAACACATAATATTCACACCTTGATCACATATCCATTCCACACATATATGTATTCCAGTTAAAATATTTTGAAGTAAAACTCACATGTTTAGCTTATATCCAAAAATCCTTCCAAGATATTTATCAAGCACTTCGCTCCTTCAATTCCAAATTCACAGTATCTGTACAAGTCAAATACAAATATCGTTTTACCACTTTGAACACATAGAGCTTGCTAGGACCAAGAGCTTTAGATAACTCTATCTAACTCTTATCCTCAATTGTCTTCCCCCAACCCAAACTTAAGTCAAGTCCACAGTACTTTCGGTCCTTATTCTTTCCCCATCCATGAATTCACAAGACACAGGCTACTGGACACTTAAAAGCATCTAAACTCATCAATTAGACCAATCAGCCAAAGTATCCGGACACCACAGTTTATCCGGACAACACTACTTTTTCGGACAGCATAACCTTTCCGGACAGCACCATTAATCCGGACAATCTAAACAATCCGGACACCAAAGTAATCCGGATACCATCCGGTATCTAATTCTATCCGGAAAACATAGGAAAAATAGAACTTACCCGGATGAAGAACTCGTCCGGACACCTGCAGAACACTATCCGGACACCACCAACAAAGCTACCCGGACACATTCATACTGTGTCCGGACACCTCTGTCGGTTTACTCTATCCTTACCCAGAAATCGGCTGAATTAATACTAAACCAAATTTGATGATTCCAATCCGATAGAACTCTTCTACTAACAATTTCACACATAATTTGTAAAGAAAACATACCTTAATCAGTTCCAAAAACTCCAATTTTGAGCCTTTACCCTTCTTTCCTCCTTTTCTTCTTCTTTTTGCTCCCAACACACACATACACAAATCTGGGTTTTGCTATAATGAAGACATCTAAACCCTAATCCAGATATTATTTAACCATATTTACCACTTCAGCCCCTTAACCCAACACTAATGACTACAACACCCTTAACTTATAAATTAATTAAAAATCACCCTAAACCTCCCATATTATAGTTAATTAATTCTAACGAAAATGAAATTTAACTAACGAACTTACCCGGGGTATTACATCATCTCCCCCTTAAAAAATTCCGTCCCGGAATTCGGTTAAGCAAAAAGGTGAGGGTATTTGGTTCTCATTTCGGATTCTGATTCCCAAGTAGCATCCTGCCCTGTATGATGTCTCCACTGAACTTTCACTTGTCTGGTCTCTTTATTCCGCAACACTTTAACTTTGTGGTCAACTATTGCTTCCGGTTCCTCCACATAATTCAGGTTTTCATCCACTCGTATATCTGGTAGAGAGATGGCCTGATTTGGCGTAACTAAACATTTCCGAAAATTCGAAACGTGAAACGCGTTATGAATCCTGCTTAACTCTGGTGGAAGATCTAACCTGTAGGCCACTTCACCAATTCTTTCTGTTATTGCAAACGGCCCAATGTACCGCGGACTAAGTTTTCCTTGTTTCCCAAAACGTATAACTCCTTTCCATGGCGATACTTTCAACATTACAAAATCTCCAACTTGAAACTCTAACGGTTTCCGACGTCGGTCAGCATAGCTTTTCTGTCCGTCTTGAGCCATTTCAATTTGTCCCAAATCTGAGTAATCTTATCTGTTGGTAACTAGTACTATATCTGGCCCCGCTAACTGTTTCTCCCCCACTTCGTTCCAACATAAAGGTGTTCGACATTTTCTACCATACATAACTTCAAACGGTGCCGTTTGTATGCTGGAATGATAACTATTGTTGTAAGCAAATTCGATCAGCGGTAGATGTTTATCCCATGATCCCCCAAAGTCAATAATACCAGCCCGGAGCATATCTTCTAAAGTCTGGATTGTTCGTTCACTCTGATCGTTCGTTTGAGGATGATATGTTGTGCTTAACTTTATCTGTGTTCCCATTTCTTTTTGAAATGTTCTCCAAAATCTAGAAGTAAAACGACTATCTCGATCAGAAATAATCGAGATTGGTACTCCATGTCGCGTCACTATTTCATCAATGTACAATTTGGCTAAGCGTTCCATCGAATCAGTTTCTTTTATCGGTAAGAAGTGAGCAGACTTCGTTAATCTATCAACAATCACCCAAATAGTATCAAATCCTTTCGGAGTTCTAGGTAGCTTGGTAATGAAATCAGTAGTGATCTGATCCCATTTCCACATTGGTATCTCCAGACGTTGTAACTGACCAAACGGCCTTTGATGTTCAATCTTTACTTTCTTACAAGTATCACACTTTTCCACATACTGAGCAATTCTTCTATTTATCCCCGACCACCAGTCAAATTGTTTCAAATCCTTGTACATCTTGTTCGTACCCGGATGAATAGAAAAACGAGACTGATGAGCTTCTTGTAGTACCCGATCACGTAACCCACCCATACGACGCACCCAAATTCTGCTTCCTAAACATAATAATCCACGATCATCTTTTTCTAGCAATGCTGATACCCCCACTAATCGTTCTGACTTCAGATGTTCTTCTTGAAACGCTTCTATTTGACACTTTTGCAAATCGTCAAAGATATTCGGTAGCAGTTCAGCCCGTAGTGAAATAGCTCTTATTGTTCCACTCCTTTCCTGACGACTCAGTGCATCTGCTACCACGTTCGCCTTTCCCGGATGATAAAGGATTTCGCAGTCGTAATCATTCACCAATTCCAGCCATCTTCTTTGCCTCATATTCAATTCCTTCTGATCGAAAAGATGTTGGAGACTCTTATGATCGGTAACTATTTGGCACTTAGAACCGTAAAGGTAATGTCTCCAAATTTTCAACGCGAAGACAACTGCTGCAAGCTCCATATCATGTGTAGGATACTGTCTTTCATGGTCCTTCAGTTGACGAGAAGCATAAGCAATCACCTTTCCACGTTGCATAAGTACACATCCTAATCCTAGTTTGGAAGCATCGCTGTAGACAACAAAATCATCAGAACCTTCTGGCAATGCTAATATTGGCGCGCTGCAGAGTTTCTCTTTCAATATTCTCAATGCTTCATCCTGTTCTGCTTTCCATTCAAACTTTAGATTCTTCCGTATCAGCTTAGCTAATGGCGTTGCGATTCGAGAGAAGTCTTTTATAAATTTCCGATAGTAGCCAGCTAGACCCAGAAAACTACGTACTTCGGTTGGCGTTTTTTGCGGTTCCCATCTTTCAATCGCTTCCACTTTCATCGGATCTACTTGAATGCCTTTCTCTGAAACGACATGCCCCAGAAACTGAACTTCCCGCAACTAGAATTCACACTTCGAGAATTTAGCATACAACTTTTCTTTCTTCAACAACTCCAGAATCAAGCGAAGGTGTTGTGCGTGATCCTTTTTGGATCGAGAATAGATAAGTATATCATCGATAAATACAATGACAAATTTATCGAGATAAGGCTTACATACCCGATTCATTAGATCCATAAAAGCGGCTGGAGCGTTCGTCAGTCCGAATGGCATCACCAAGAATTCGTAGTGGCCGTACCTTGTACGAAAAGCAATCTTTAGAACGTCTTCTTCTTTAACCTTCAACTGATGGTAGCCAGATCTGAGGTCAATCTTGGAGAAATAACAAGCTCCAACTAATTGATCGAATTGATCATCAATTCTTGGAAGTGGATATTTGTTCTTGATCGTGCGCTTATTCAGCTCCCGGTAGTCAATACACATTCTCATTGAACCATCCTTCTTTTTCACAAACAAAACTGGCGCTCCCCACGGCGAAGAACTAGGTCTGATGAAGCCTTTGTCGGATAGGTCTTGTAGTTGTTTCATCATCTCTTTCATCTCTGGAGGTGCCAAACGATACGGTGCACGGGCAATAGGAGCGGCTCCAGGAATCAGATCTATACCAAACTCGACTTGTCTAATGGGCGGAAGACTATTCAAGTCTTCAGGGAATACTTCAGGAAATTCACTAACAATAGGAATATCTTCCAACTTAATCTTTTCAGGCCTACTATCTATCACATAGGCTAAGTAACTCGAGCAACCGTTGCTGACACATTTACGGGATTTTATCATAGATATTAGGCTAGACTGATGATTCTTACGATCACCATAAATCACTACTGACCTCTTATCAGGTAAAACGACATTGATTATTTTCTTATCACAAACTATGTTAGCCTGATTCTCAGCTAACCAATCCATCCCTACTACCACATCAAACTCGATCAAGGCTATAGGATATAGTTGTATCGGTACTCCACACCCCTCTATATTTATCACACAACAATCAAAAATTTCTTTAACTGACACTTGGTTATCATTTGCAGTGTCTACCAGTAAGGCATGTTCTAACATTTTAGGCTCTAAATGCATGTGAGCAGCAAATGAAGGAGACACAAAAGATCGGTTTGCACCGGAGTCAAACAAAACTTTAGCACGTGTAGAGTTTATGAAAAATGTACCTGTAACCACATCCGGAGTTTCCTCCGCCTCTTTAGCTGTCATTTGATATGTACGACCCCTTGTTCTCGGTGGTTCTATTCTTGGAACTACTGGTCTAGTAATTGCTGGTTTCCCCGATGTGCCCCTTGTTGTATTCTACCTTGCGGACAATCTGATTGAAGGTGATCCGGAGAATTACACAAGAAACAAAACCGCGTTAATCGACAATATTTAATAACATGCCCGGTCTTCCCACACCTATATCAAACCCGCGATTCAATCTGACAGTTTCCTTGATGGATACGGTGGCACTTCGGACAAGGTCTTTCCATTGGTCGGAAAGGTGGATGATTATCGAATCTCTGAAATCTAGACTTCTTCGGGTCATGTGGTGGTCCTTCCTATTTTCTCTTTGCCGTACTTTTATCACCAGCATCCCTCCTATTATCCCGCTCTACATTTTCCGCGACATTTACTGCTGCTGAAAAGGTATCTGGTCTCGTTGCAGTCACTAATTTTCGAATTTCCGACTTCAATCCAAATATGACCCTTTCCATCTTCATTTTCTCCGTGGCAACATAATATTCTCCAAAACGCGACTTCTCTAGGAAACGGGCAGTATAGTCTCTAACGGATAAATTCTCTTGTTATAGGCTCAGGAATTCCTCCTCCAATTGTCTGACTGCTTCTTGAGGACAAAACTGTTCTTTGAATGCCCTTGAGAATTCGCCCCAAGTAAAGGTTGAGTATACATCAGATCCCTTGGAGTCAATAAGGGCCTTCCACCAATACAAAGCATCTGCCTTTAACATTGCAGTTCCGTATAACACCTTATCCTCTTCCGCACATTTGCTGGTTTTAAATACAGCTTCAATTTCCTTCAGCCAACGCATCACCTTCACTGGATCTCTATCCCCTCCATAAGTTGGTGGTTTACAGCTTAAAAACATCTTATAGTCACACCTTCTTGGTACTGATACGACAGTAGGTGTGATAGGCATCTCGTCTTCTAAGTTAGGATCTGGTCTTTCCGTTTCAGTATTATGCGTCTGGTTAAACATGTCTTGAATATTGGCTTGTAATCTTCCCATCTCAGCAACCAAGTCGTCTCTCGTAACAAATTATGTGCCTCGCCCCTGTACTCTGCCTCCAGTCCTGCCCCTACCTCTTTCTCCCCCTCTTCCCCTTCCTCCGGCTGCTGGATTGATTCTACTCAGGCTTCCTCTTCCTTCCCGAGTTGTTTGTCTCGTACCACTTGCCATTCTGTTGATTCAGACAAGGTTAATATACACATAAGCGAATACCCCATATAACAAGGTATTCTAGTTCAACATGTACTTGTAAGATCACAATTACACTGGCCAGGTGTAACTCTGAAATTACCTTACATGATGTTCCTTTTACCTTTTTATACTTAGTATCCCCAGGTTCTAAAATAATAGGGACATCCTACTTCGCATGCAGTTTAAGTCTAGGTACAAGTACCAATACCTAAATCCCTTAAACTAAGGCTCTGATACCATCTGTAATAACCCGCGATTCATAGAGACAAATAACATACATTTTATATCATAAAATGATCAAAAGATACATCGTATTTCACATTCGGTCCCATAGTCTTAATAAACTTAATAAGTAAATCCGCATAAACTTTTTATAAAGTAAATTACATATTGACTAATAACAAAGTCATAAGTACAAAATACATCCATAACTTTGTAACCAACATCTTCACAAAAGCTATCCATCAAGAGTCCTATTTACTTGCTCTTACCCGTTCCGCCACTTGGAATACATATTTTTAAAACCGAAATGAGGGTTAGACCTAATGGTCTAGTGAGGAAATCCCTGTCAGTTTAGTAAACCTTTGTTATCAAAACCACTTATATAACACTTTTCATATTCATCCATATACTACACATATTTCAATACCATTCAAGACTCGTACATCTCATCCCACCTTATTCCTCCACAACTGGCCATACTAATTGGTAGTAAGCCAACTAGTAACTAATCAATGTTACCGGTCCGCACATCGGAACCCGGCTACTCACCGGTCCGCACACCGGAACCCGGCTACCCATCGGTCCGCACACCGGAACCCGACTAATGTGCACTTGTGTAGTGTAATGCACATATGAATATAATATCTTACTATATTATAAACACATAATATTCACACCTTGATCACATATCCATTCCACACATATATGTATTCCAGTTAAAATATTTTGAAGTAAAACTCACCTGTTTAGCTTATATCCAAAAATCCTTCCAAGATATTTATCAAGCACTTCGCTCATTCAATTACAAATTCACAGTATCTGTACAAGTCAAATACAAATATCGTTTTACCACTTTGAACACATATAGCTTGCTAGGACCAAGAGCTTTAGATAACTCTATCTAACTCTTATCCTCAATTGTCTTCCCCCAAACCGAACATAAGTCAAGTCCACAGTCCTTTCGGTCCTTATTCATTCCCTATCCATGAATTAACAAGACACAGGCTACTGGACACTTAAAAGCATCTAAACTCATCAATTAGACCAATCAGCCAAAGTATCCAGAAACCACAGTTTATCCGGACAACACTACTTTTCCGGACAGCATAACTTTTCCGGACAGCACCATTAATCCGGACAATCTAAACAATCCGGACGTCATCCGAACACCAAAGTAATCCGGATACCATTCGGTATCTAATTATATCCGGAAAACATAGGAAAAATAGAACTTACCCGGATGAAGAACTCGTCCAGACACCTGCAGAACACTATCCGGACACCACCAAGAAAGCTACTCGGACACATTCATATTGTGTCCGGACACCTCTGTCGGTTTTCTCTATCCTTACCCAGAAATCGGATGAATTAATACTAAACCAAATTTGATGATTCCAATCCGATAGAACTCTTCTACTAAAAAATTCACAAATAATTTGTAAAGAAAACATACCTTAATCAGTTCCAAAAACTCCAATTTTTGAGCCTTTACCCTTCTTTCCTCTTTTTCTTCTTCTTTTTGCTCCCAACACACACACATACACAAATATGGGTTTTGCTATAATGAAGACATCTGAACCCTAATCCATATATTATTTAACCATATTTACCACTTCAGCCCCTTAACCCAACACTAATGACTACACACCCTTAACTTATAAATTAATTAAAAATCACCCTAAACCTCCCATATTATAGTTAATTAATTCTAACGAAAATGAAATTTAACTAACGAACTTACCCGGGGTATTACAATTTGATTGTTAGATTATGGGTTTATCACAATCATATCCTCATCGGCTTCTAGCTCAGTCACTTCTATGATCTCGACCTCTTTTTCTTTAGGATCGGTCTCCCTTGATGACGATTCGCGTGTAGGCTCTCCATTCAGCTCCTTGCCACTTCTCAGATAAATGGCATTAGATTCTTCTCTCCGTTTCCTTTCAGCTTGACTCGGAAATGTACCGGGAGGTCGATTTTGTAGGGCTTCAGAAATTTGCCCCACTTGCCTCTCGAGGATCTTGATCGATGCGGTGTTCTGATCCGTTGCTGCCTTGACCGTATTAACTGTGCTCGCTAACTCTCCAACCGTGTTGTCCATCTTGGTCATGAACTTCATCATCATATTCTCCAGCCCCGGCTTCTTCTCCATGGATGGTCCCTCTTTGAAATTCCTTTGGTTGAAACCTGGAGGATGGTAAACATTGTTAGCATTAGAAGAATTAGCAAAATGAGAAGGATTACCTTGTAGTTGTTGACCGGGTTGACTCCAAGAGAAGTTCGGGTGCTTCTTCCACCCCTCATTGTAGGTATTCGAGAACGGTTCGTTCCTCGGCTGATTGTTCTGGTTTTGTAGGAACTGAACTTGCTCGGGCTCTTGTGGACTGCCTCCCTTCAGATGGTTCATGATAAAAGCTAGTTGAGCCTTTAGTTCCTTCAGCTCATCCGATTCTTGAACACTCGCTACCCGTCTGATTGAAGGTCGTGGCGTGGCGTAGCTATGCTCGGCAAAATTGTCGATCAAGTCGACAGCTTCTTCATACCTTTTGTTCATTAAAGCTCCACCCGCGGCAGCAGTGATTTCGTTCTTGAACTGCGGGTGAAGACCTCCAAAGAAGGTTTGGATAATTACACAGCCATGTAATCCATGATGCGGGCACTTCTTCATCATGTCTTTGTATCTCTCCCATGCTTCATACAAGGTCTCTTGATCCCATTGCATGAAATGAGTGATGTCGGCCATTAGTTGAGCGGTTCTTTCCAGTGGGAAGAATTTCTGGAGGAATGCTGCCTTCAGGTCTGCCCAGGTGGTGATCTGATCCGCTGGTAAACTCTCTATCCAGATTTCAGCTCTACCCTTGAGTTAGAAGCTGAACAATCTTAACTTGACGGCATCCTCGTTCATGCCATTAATCTTGAATGTGTTGCAAATCCTCTCGAATGCACGGAGATGTGCATGAGGATCTTCGGTCGGTGCTCCTCCATATTGATTTTGTTGTACCATTGCAATGGTACTCGGTTTGAGCTTAAAGGAGTTTGCTGCAGTGGTGGGAGGTTGGATTCCTATGCGTGCCGCTGCCACGTTCGGGTCGGCAAACGACCGCATAGGACGTCTCGCTTCGTCGCCCATTTCGGTCTTGATGTATTCTTTAGCCTTTGCTTCTTTTTGTAGACGACGGGCAGTTCTTTCAATCTCTGGATCGATTGGTTCGATTTCCTTCCCCCGGGTCTTCCTTGGCATAAACCAACTAGTACCTGAAACAGAAAGTAACCAAAATTAGCAATCCAAAAACTGAAGTGATAAAATAAAAAAAAATGTTCAATCTAATAGCGCTTATAGCTGGTAGTGCTATCAGTTGCAACTACTTCCCCGGCAATGGCGCCAAAAACTTGATAGGAGGGTATCACCCCCCCCCCCCTAAATCTAACCGCAAGTGTACGGTGTCAAAATCAAGTAATACGTACGGAAGTACGAGTATCGAATCCACATGAACTAGGAACTAAGTATCACAATTACTATAAACACTATTAACTGAACTATCGAAATTGGAGTGATTGGTTTATAAACTAATTAATGGAAAACTAAATAAATCACAAATGAGACAGAAACAACTTAAAGATAGAGAAAACAGTTGAGGGATGGAAATCCTAAGGTTTTGACACATAAACATCTTACTCAAAACAATTACCAGTCGTTCTCTTTAATGAATACCCAATCTTTAGATCACCGTTGTTCTCTCTCAAGCAACAACGGGTTTTATTTTAAAAGAATGGTTCTTTCTCAAGCAACCACGGTTTTATCTTGAAAACACAAGTTTTATCTCTCGATCTCAACCTATGTAATCAAAACACATTAAGCGCAAGATTTTAATGGGACCAAGGCTTACTCGGAATATCTCTATCTCCTTTCTCACCTTAGGCATGCAATTTCTAGTTCTAGTTAACAATTAATTCTCTCGAACTCAATTGAAATCAACACAACAATTGTAAGCTAGCTAAACTCACAAAAGCATTAGAAATGAAATCACATGCTTCATTAATTAAGGAAAACTGATCAAAGTCACAAGTCACATGTTCATATGCTATAAACCAAATTCATTCCAACCCCCAACATCTAGAAATTAGTTCATGTTGGTGGTGGATTCAAACACAAGAGAAAGAGATGAAAACGTGTATGTAAACATGGTAATGGTAACGTGATAGATATGATGATGAACTCCCTTCTCTCGTGCTCGTCTCTACTTCGTGTGATGAACGTGGCTCCAATCGATCCTCTATCGTGGCTCCAAAAGCGCCGAAAAACCTTTGAAAATCGCCCCCAAATTGTTGCCGTTCATCGTGTCCGGGATGTGTCGAGAATGACCTAATTTTTGGAAAAACGCCAAAGTATAGAATCTGGAACAGAGGGTTATGCGGCTTGTCCCACGGTTTGCAAACCGCGTGGAAAGCCACGCGTGTTCTTTTTGGCCTCCGGGTCAGCTTCGGGTCATGGTTCGGGCGCGGGTCTTGGGCTTGGATCTCGGGCTTCCGTTGGGCTCTCTTTTGGGCTCTTTTAGCTTCTTTTCTCGATGATCACTGCCTTTTATATAACCTGCACATTTCACCCGATAAACCGTAAAATTCCACTTCTTTGCTTAAATACAAGTCAATCTCATTGGTTTTAGGACCGAAAATAACGCCAAAAAGTGGCGTTATCACCAACTCAGTGACATGGATAGTAGATTGCTGAGTGGATGGTGACTCTGAGAGTAAAGCAACATGTGTGCTCTTGGAATCTTTTACAAGATTCTTCTTAAGATGACACGACTGCTCATGATTGAGCATAGTGCCATATAAGGTAGAGAGAGTTATACATTTTAGATCCTTTGATAGCTTGAGACACATTGAATAACTGTCCCAGCTTTCAGGTAAACATTCTAAGAACTTTGTCAGAATTTCAAAGTTAGAATATTCCTTACCAATGGTTTTCAGACCTATAATTAAACAGTTAAACCGCTGATGTACTTCAGAGAGAGATTCATTCTTACCACAAATGAACCTTTCATACTGTGTTACCAGATTGATCTTTCTTGAGTCCTAGACTTCAGACGTACCTTCATATTGAATACAAATTGTGTCCCACATGGCTTTGGAGGTTTTTAGGTTCATGACGGAATGGTAGACTTCGTCAGGAAGAGCCATGGAAAGAATGGATCTGGCTTTAGTGTCGATAACTACTTTCTTCTTATCTGCATCAATCGACATATGAACTTCCTTGGGAACCAATCTTTCAGGAATGGCAGCTCTAGTAGTAGTGTCTGGAACTTCAGGATCAATTCTAACAGGAATATATGGTCCATTTTCGATGTAGTAAGGCATAGTAGGGTCTACACCTTCTAAGAAAAGTATCATCCTATTTTTCCATAGATTAAAGTTATCTCTGGAAAATTTAGGGGGTTTTGCAAGAGAACCATTGTCAATATAGTTTGTGTTTGTGTTGGTAGTCATTATGAGAAATAGTAAGGAAGAGAAAAGATTAGTATAAGCAAGATATTTGTTAGCCTCAGATCCGTGCAACAATAATGAAATCAAACGATTAAACAGTAAAGCATACGATTTCAACTGGTCATCTCTGTATTAGCTTTCAATATGAGAGAATTACAATAAGAGTGAAAAAAGCAAATGAGACAACTAGCCTATTTTCTAAGGCTAAGGAAACTATTTATATGACGGGCCCATGGTCAACAAGCCCACGGCCCATTCACTACAAGGCTCAAAATAAACTATTACAAATTAAACCCTTGAACTTTAAATCAACAATAAATGACCCTAACAATCTCCCCCTTTGATTTGAAGTATGAGTTCGCGCTCTAGTTCTCGCCAGTTATAGACATATCTTTTACGAAGCGCAAAGTGTACCTCAAACAATCTGATAGCGCGGCGATAGTCAATGCGTTCTTCAACCACTTCTAAGGCGTTTCGTGCGGTTATCTCATTCGAGTTCGGAACATACGAAACCTTCTAATTTTTTGATTCATAGGAAATGATTTTGCGAAGAGCATTCTGTACTTTGAAGAGCGTGCCGTCACAGAATCTGTCTACTTGACTGAAACGCATAAATTTCTTCTCTTTCTGTTCGTTGATGAAGACTATCCCAATTTCCGGTTGCAGAAGCAGAGCGTTCTCGGAATACATCTTCAACTCAGGAGCTTTCAGATTCGACTTGATCAGATTTACCTTCTTAGCCCTGTTCTCGATTGCCATTTGAAAGTTCGTTAGATAAGACATCATAATTGTATGGACCAGGAATCGATGAACAGCTTTGAGCGCCTTTGTAACATGTAGCGGTCGGATGGTTCTTGAACGAAGGTCTTTTAGAATAGCCAGGAAGTCGAATGGTCGGAGGTGCTGGAAGTCGGCTTCAGAAAATATCCATTCATTACCGTCTTCGCGTCTGACGGTGAACACTGGATACACGATTTTCATCATACGGCTTGACTGGATGTTGAGTACCTCGGTGATCTTATGCTTTGTTCTGACTTGACTGACTGGAAGACACCGCTTCATTGTGCAGATGTACTAGCGTTGGTATTCAGGGCGTAGCTTATGTACAAACAACTTCTTCAGTGTTTCCTCCAGATGAGGGATAAGTACGGTGATCTTCTCCCAACGGATTTGTTGCTGAGGTGGATGAGGAAGATCAGAAGCTGTCTGTTGTTGAAGAGGGGATGTAGGAATGTTGGCAGTAGTAGTTTCAGGTCTTGTTGAAGTTCCGATGGGTTGAGCATAGAGAACGGGAGAAGTACCATAAAAATTCTGTAGCAGGAACTGATCATAGTCGATGTTGTCATTTTCATCAGTTGGGAAAACCAAGTTTACCTGGAGATTTACGGCACTGGCGGCTTTTTCATACCATGCATCTTCGGTCTCCGGGTTGGCTTCGCAATGTGGATCAATCATATCCAATAACGGTATGTCTGATGAGTCCAGATCGACCAGTTCTTGTGTTGAACCCTCAGGCTTTTCAACCATCGGGTCTTCATCATCTGAGATGTCCATATCTATTACCATCTCGGCTAATGGCAACTCGGCTTCAGGTTCGGCGTCGGTTGTTGTTGCCGCAGTTGCTGGTTCTAGATGAACCACAGTTATAGATTATGTGAGGATAGGGGCGGTCTCGGTAGGTCTTAGTCATTTCTCCCCCTCATGGTGATCAGGATCATCCTGGTCACCATGCTTGCGCTTCAGACCGCATGCTTGACTTTTATAGGTATCTTCGAGTGAGCGGACTCTCTCGGACAGCGTTGTGAGTGCTTGGTTGTAGTCCTTGAGATTCGAGTCAATGCTATTCAGGCGAATGGTAATGGATGATGAAGGATCAGTGACCTGTGATTTCAGAATGGTTATCAGGTCTGCTTCAGTAGAGGCGTCGGTTTCAGATTGCTGGAGTAGTTGAGCGAGAAGCATCGTCTTAAGGGTGTCCACCGAGTAAGTAGGCTGAGTAGGGACCGCTGGAGGTGTATGTGTGGTTTTAGCTTCGAAGATTTTTGCTTTGCCTTTGATTATTTTGGCGAGCTCATCGGCGACATGCTGCTCCTTTGCCTCTCGGACAGCCTTGAGGGTGTTGTCCAGGGACCCTTGCAACACAAAGTCTGAGTTACTAACTCCGGGACCACTTAGGTTACCCGTTGAGGCATCTACCTGAGAGGCAGAGCCACCTACGTTCACAGTTGGCATAGTGGTAGCTGTGGTAGGATTTCCGTCCGATCCTCGTGTTCCGCCAGACGGAGACACTACAGACGTTCCGATCGAGTCACGAAGAGTCTCGATTTGTTGTTCCTCAAGTTGTGTCCTAGCCAAAGAATGTATAATATCAAGTGGCTCTAGACTCAACTGTACACTGAAAGAAGTCGCGACCGGGGGCTGCTGGTCGCTTATTTCAACACCAGTGCTCTCCGAGTGAGAGACCAGTGGAAGTTGTGCTTGATCCCCGTGTAAGACTGAAACATCCGTCTTTTGAGAGAATGATGAGTGGATGAGGGGGTTGTGCAATTGCTCCTCTGGGTCCATGGAGGCTTCTTCAATACCGCATCTCAACGTATGAGACGGGATAGCAGATGTGGCTACCCGGATATCGCTCGGTTGGGATCGCTCAGGAGCCTCGTTATCTTTACGGCTCAATCTTTCTTGGTTCGCTTTCGACCTCAAATCCCTCCGTCTCACATGTTCTATGTCCCGGGGAAGGTCCCTCCGGCGCTGGCTGGACCATGGGATTCCCTAACTCTCGTCTATATGCTAGCACACTCGGTGCAGGTAGGGCTTCAGGTATATGACAAAAAATGAAATATTTTATGCACCCCCTCAACCCTAGCACGGATATTATCCTGCTCCCCCTCTAAACATACATGGGGATTGACTTGCTCCCCCTCGGAGTGAGAGTGTGATTTACTTGGGAGACATCAACACAAGGAAAAAAAACATTTAGACTTTTAAGAAAACAGTGTGACGCTCCCCCTCAAGTGATGAACATAATGATGTTGCTCTTTATCCGCCATGGAATATCTGTAAAAGACCCAAAGTTAGTAAACAAGATGGATGAACAGGTTCCGGCGCGTACCTTTGCAATAAATGGCTCAATCTGAGATGGATTGAGGACTGGCAGAAGGAAAACAGGTACAGGACTTGACAAACAGGGGTATCCGGACATAAAACTAGAAGACACAATTTCTCGGACAAGGCATATTATCCGGATAAATGAGTGCAAATGAGTCCGAATGCGATTTATATAGAGCCAAAAATCCGGGTGCGGTATCCGGGTTCCCATCCAATCCGGATAAGGACCCAATCCAGAAACCTATCCGGAAAGATAGGGTTTCCGGAAACCTGTCCGGAAAGTCTAGGATTTTCACCAAAAATTGCCCTGTCTTTGTAGATTTTGCAAAAATAGGACTGTGAGGATCGAAATCAAACCTTCTCTCGCTCCCCCTCAAACTGAGCATGAGGTGAAATCCACACGGAAGACTCCACACACGCAAAAAACTTTTAACACATTTAAGAAAAATTGTGTGTGACGCTCCCCCTCAACAATTGAGTAAACTTACCTGATACCGCTGTGTGCTCCCCCTTAACACATGAACACTCATGACAACACAGATATAGACAAACCTCACGTCTTCGCAATATTGTTCCTTGTAGATCGTGACCAGCTCCCTTCTTCCGGTCATGTGCGTGGAACATCCAGAGTGTAAGAACCACACATGACCGTCCTGCAAAACAAGATTAGCGGACCTTTGGTACCCAGATTTGCCTGGGTCCGGGAGGGTTAGGTTTGGCACCTCGAGGAGGAACTTGCTTTGACTCAGACTTCCCCTTAGGTGCAGATTGTACACCGTTTGGAGTATCTGGTTTTGGCACATGTTGCCTCTTAGGTGTAGACTGTACACCTTTTGGAGGAACAGGTTTTGTAACATGTTGCCTCTTGGGGGCCGGTTTAACCTCAGTGGGAGGAGCCCATTTTGGAATGGGTTTGGTCTCCTGCTGTGGTTTAACCTCTGTTTGAGAACCCCGTTGTTTATGATATTTTCTCTTTTTATTACGGGGTTTGCGTTTGGGTGTATGACTATACCCGTGATATGACCCAAACCAATCATTGTTATTGATACCATCAAAGTCATTCCACCCACAACTAGAATAACATAAGCAATAATGCGATAATTGAATCAATTGTTGAATGGAGTAGAGTTTAATTGGAAAATTAACATCTCGTTTAACAAAATTATTCCTATGATTCCATGCGCAATCATGCTTATGCATCCTAGGATAGAAAATAGTGTTAAATGACTTTGATGCCTCTTTCTCAATAGATTCCCTAGCTAGCCTTTTTGGTTTATCTTGTTTAGGATGGCCGGTTTTATCTGAACCCCCATTAACAGCGTGGTCAGTGGCTTTTGAAGAAACAAGATTTTTGATAGGCAATTGCTCGGTCTTCTGCCTCGGCTGTGATTGGTTTTGAGAAACAGGTTTAGATTTGGAAATCTTAATCACAGCTTGGGTCTTTGTGTTGGAACAAGCACCCTTTTCAAAGTTGACCGGTCGATTCACCACTGGTGACAGAAAATCAGTGTGACTCGGAAGAGGTTTGTCGAAAGGGAACGACTCAAACTCTCCATCGGAATTGCCTTCGGAGTTCATATTTTCTGAAAAATGGACATCCGGAATTACTGGACTTGGATCGGTCGAGGAATGCGAGGAACACTTAGTGTCAGTGTGCTTTGGGGAATTTGGTGCGGAAGCTAGGAAAAAACCAGAGTTTAAATTCCTTTTCACACACTCATCTTGAGAATCGTTACCGTCTTGTGTGGTAGATATTTTACCAATAAAAGTTTCACACGAAGACGTCTCAGATGAATTCGAGGAAGACTCGGGTGAAATCTGCTTCTCAGATTTGAGCTGTTCAATTTGCTCTTGGAGCTGACCATTTTTCATATACTCATCCATCGCATCTGTTGCCAAGGCAGCCAGCTTTGATGTGAGTTTTGTGATTTCTTCCCGAAGAATTTCCTGTCCTTCATCAGACACAACTTCGATTTTGATCGGTTGTAGATTCTCAAGTTTCTCAGAATTGAGTTTCTCAATCTCAGATATCAGGGCTTTCTTTTCGTTTTGGAAAACAGACCTTTCTTTCTCAAGTGACTCCTCCAACTCGACAATCTTTGCCTCCAAGATGAGAGGGGGAACATAGAGTTTAAACTCGTCCGTCTCAGTCTTGGTTGCGGGTGCTTGGTCCTCATCCTTTTTAGAGGAATACTTGGGCTTCGCAACCTTGTAAGGGTCGAAGTAGTCATTTGAGAGATACTTTTTGTTCTTTTGATAGGAATAGTTCAAAGGTTCATAACAAAACGGAAGTTGTATCTCTCTTTTGTGTGCACGCTTATATTCCTCGGTTTCCTCTTCCTTTTCGGGTTCAAGAGGACCAGTCCATTGAATGGCATATTCCGGATACTCTTTATCTAACCCAAAACAAGCAAAATCATACAACGTAGGTGTTTGGTATCTACCCTTTTTCAAATAGTGTGGGTTATCGTATCCGATTCCCCACTCTTTGTTAAAATAAGTGAACTCCTTGGGTTTATTCATGTGTATGGTCTGATCAGTTTGACCTCTTTTGTGGAGTTTTGTTTCAAGATCTAGTATTTTAGCGACAAACTCCTTGTGCTGAATTTGAAGAGCAGAGCATTGATAAACAATTTCTGCTTTTCTCATTCAAACACTGATCAAGCTTTAAGGTCAGATCAGATATCTTAGCTCGAAAATCTTTTGGTGCTATCGAAAGATTAGCACACTTTTCATTTAGGTAGATGTTGTCAGATTTAACCTTTTCTGTTATCTTTGTTTGAGCATCTAACTTTACTTTTAACGAGTTAATTTCAAGTAGTTGTTCATTCGAGGAAAACATATATGACTCTACCTTTTGACCAAGCAATTGAATTTTATCAACAAAAGCATTATGGGTTGGTAGACATACCTGACAATATTCTCCAAGAGCTGGAGGCGTGGTGTGGTTGCTTACGGCATAAGCATCTCGAGACATCTTTGATGGTTGCACTAATGTGATCGTCAGACGTTGGTCGATTCAAAGTGGAACAGTATCTAGGATACTTAAATGTCCCCCTCCTGCGACTTTGAAAAATGAGGGTTCAGAAAGCTCCCGGATTATGGAATCCGGGTGGTTTCCGGATAAGGAATCCGGAAAAAATAAGGTTACCGGGTGAAGTAAGTTTACCGGATGAATTAAATATAAGCAGAACTTACCGGGTGGCAGTACTTACCGGATGAGGAGCTTTCCGGATAACTTGGTGTTACCGAATGATATGCTTCCCGGATGATGGTGTCCGGAAACAATCAATTTGACCGAAAACTTTTGGTTGTCCGGATAAAATAGGTTACCGGAAACTTTGAGTTGTCCGAAAACAGAATTTTACCGGAAACTTTGGGTTTCCGGAATAAATCTACCCGGAAAGTTGGATCGTGTCCGGAAAGATTACGCGATTATCCAGAATGTTTAGAACTGTCCGGAAACCACAGCTGATGTATCCAGAAAGGTCGGCTGAAGTGATGAAATCGATTGGGAATCGATTAGGGTTGCTCAAAAACGTTCCAGATATCAAGAATCACTTTGAATCGTTCGTCCGTCTGCTCTGATACCAATTGTTAGCCTCAGATCCGTGCAACAATAATGAAATCAAACGATTAAATAGTAAAGCATACGATTTCAATTGGTCATCTCTGTATTAGCTTTCAATATGAGAAAATTACAATAAGAGTGAAAGAAAGCAAATGAGACAACTAGCCTTTTTTCTAAGGCTAAGGAAACTATTTATATGGCGGGCACGTGGTTAACAAGCCCACGGCCCGTTTACTACAAGGCTCAAAATAAACTATTACAAATTAAACCCTTGAACTTTAAATCAACAACAAATGACCCTAACAATCTTGTTTATGAGATTAAACAACTCGCTCTGATACCACTTGTTGGTCTCGGAGGGGTTATACAAGTTTGTAGAAGGGGGGGGGGGGGGGTTGAATACAAACACCCAGATTTTACTTTCTAAATTGTTTATTGATATAATCAAACAATTTACAACTTGTTGGGAACAAGATTAAGGATTAACCTAATCTAAACAAGTTATGAGAACACTAAGTTTCTTGCACTAGAATTAAGACAGAAAGGAGATAAGGAAATTACGAATAATATCCTAAGACAAAGATAGTAAGAAGAAGATGGCCGAGAACTTCATTTCTGAAGTAGGGTTCTTCTTATATACTGCATGCATTTAATGCACAACAGTATAACTTTACACGTGGCAGTAGCTGATTGGTTGCATGGTTTTCCCTTTGTAGACAACCTTATTAGCCGCATGATGTACAGTGTAGAATCAGAGTTGGTTGTACGATAATAGACAGAAGGGACGTCCTTTCTGACATTTTTGTACGGAGGCGTGCAAGGGGGTAAGACAAAAGTAACTTGTAGATGAAGACTTCATGACAAGCGTTCCTTGAACAGTACTTTATCAGCGAGTGACAAAGCTCAGCGATCACTGAAGTCTTCTACTTGTAACTTCACGTTGAGTGAACAAATCTTGGCTTCGCTGATATCCGCATCAGTTCATTAGTAGACTTGTCGCTGGTTCTTGGGCTTGATCTTCGACTTCAGCGTAGAACCTTTGTTGACATGAAACTTGTCTTCAGGGATCATAAGTAAACAACTAAAACTCTCAGCGATCATCAATAAAACTGAACATGTTCAGGACTATATTGATGAACAGTATTCGTTGAATGTAATTTAAAGAACATGAGTTTCCTATCAGTCCTACTATAGAGAGATAGTACTTATCAGCGATAGTGAAACTCTAATACATATTGTCTACTTGTTCTTAACACAGAGAACCGTTGGTCCTAGGATATCAGGAATTATCTTGTACACGACCAGTTGCCTGAGGACAGAATGGAAGCTCAAAAGATTCGATTCAAAGCCTCAAAATATCTCTTTATAGGCGATAGACTTTATCGACGATCATCGACAGGCCTGAACCTAAGATGCGTAGATAATCCAGAACAGGTACAAAATATTCTGAAAGAAATGAACGATGGAGAATGCGGCAACCATTCCGGGGGGTCGCAGTCTTGAAAATCGTATACCGCGACAAGGCTACTACTGGCCAACATTAAGGCAGGATGCTACTAGATACGTCGAAAGGTGTGACGCATGCCAACGACACTCAAGTATAACACACCAACCTTCTGAACCTTTACATGCGTCCTTAATCCCATGGCCCCTCAGGGCAGAAAGTTTTTCTGTTAATCCTTACATTTTTTTTTCTATGTGGATAGAAGCAGCCGCCTACTCCCAAATTCGGGACAAACAGGTCATCTCTTTTATGCAGACTAACATCTTGTGCAGATTTGGAATCCCTTTTGAAATCATATGTGACAATGGTTCACAGTATATAAGTGATCGTACGCAGCGATTTTGTGAGGATCGTAATATCATACTTACAACCTCAACCCCACGTTATCCCCAGTCTAACGGCCTCGCAGAATCAAGCAATAAAGTCATTATGAATTCAATCAGGAAAAGACTTAAGCCTATAAAAGGAATGCGGGTCGAAGAACTCCCATCGGTCCTATGGGCGAATCATACGACACCTCAAACATCAACAGGACATACACCATTTTCATTTGTTTATGGTTGTGAAGCCGTCCTACCTATTGAAGTACAGCTCCCGACATCGATACATACATCCGTCGATCATAATTTGGTGGACTTGAGCTACGACCTCGACGCTCTCGAAGAGCTAAGAGAGTCTGCCTTAGTCAAGATGGCATATCAGAGGCAGGTTGTTGAACGACTTTTCAACAAAAATGTTAAAACCAAAATCTTTCAGGAAGGTGACTATGTCTTACGACGAGTATCCCAAAACACCAAAGAACCAAATGCAGGTAAATTATCCACTAAGTGGGAAGGACCTTATCGAATATCCGAGGTCGTCGGAAAGGGTGCGTACAGGCTTCAAACCCTAGATGACCAAGACATCCCACGAAGTTGGAACGCAGTACATTTAAAAAAGTATTTCTTTTAAAATTTTGCTTTCAATTTATTTCGATAAACGATTACTGACTTAAGCATCGAAGGGTCATTGGTCAAACCAACGACCACCCTTTATCTTACATTACAGGCTCACAAGATCGCACGAACGCCAGTCTTACGATTTATATCGTGAGAAACAAAGTCTACAAGACTACAAAGTCACGACTAGCATGTCACGACCGATACGTTATGACTCATACGTCATAAATAGAATCTTATGATTCATCTCATGGATCTTATGATCATAAACAGGCGCTTTTTAATCTGAGTTTCGGAGTCAAAGTCTTATGACTTAAATCCCATACTTAGAATATTTTTTCGGCCCAGTCGCCCGGTTATTTCTGAAGTTACGTGTACCAATGTCGTACAGATTTACATCCGTCTTACTGCATTATACGCTCGTTCTTTTAGTCTTGTTACCTCTCATTTATTTTTTTATTACGGCAAAATAAAATGACGCGATAGTATGACAAGAGATATACTTGTATTAAACCAAAAGAAAACAAGACAAAGGCACGACCACAACGGTCGCCCTAGAACAAAATAAAATATTACAATGGTACAAAGGCCTACTGAGGGCCCTGGTCGACTCCAGCCTCGTCTTCCGCATCACCCGTCTTGGCCTCTGCGGAATCAGTGTCGTCAATCCTATCCTATTGGTCGAGATCATCCTCGGTCCCGATATGCTCAAGGTACGACGCGACCTCGGCCTCAGCGCCATCTTAGGGATTTTTCCACTGCAGGTGACGGCGCATGATCGCCGCCCTGACCTTTAGACGGGTCAATGCCTCAAACGAGAGGAGCTTCTCCTCTAAGTCCTCCGCGGCCTTAGCGGCCGACTTCAGGCCCCCCACCTATTTTTCGCGCACGGTGAGGGACGCTTTTGTCGCCAGAACCTCTGCCTCATAGCCAGAGGACTTCTCCAGCGCCTCCCGGAGGCGACCTCGGAGCTCTTCCTTCTCTTGCGATGATGTCACCAAGATGCTATGGAGATCGTCCAGTTGAACGGAGAGAGCCTCCACCCTGGCCTTCGTCGCCCGTTCCTCCTTTCGAGCTTTACGCTCACCCTCCTGTGCTCGTTGAAGCTCCTTAGTGACGGAAGGGTCGACCTTCTAGATCTCCTCCGGTTGGCCAAAAAGGCACAACGATGCCTGAAACGCTTGTAGTCGCACGAAAAGTTATGGTAAGTCAATCTTATCAGGGAGGAAAATCATACGACATTATACGAAAAGGGACATACCAGAAAGGAGAGTCCCGCGATGTGAGACCCTGTCTCATCCACAGAAACGCCCCGATAGCGTTCCTTAAAGGTTGGCAGGAGAAATTTCCCAAGTTTGGGAAAATCTTCGCCCTGTCTAGGACGCCGTCCATCAAGAAGTCCGACGGTAACGAAAAGTTAACCGTCATAACCTCGGGGATTTCGTCGACCTGGGGACCTTTCCCCTAATCCCCTGCAGCGGACGATGTCAGGGCCGACGGTATCATCCCAGGTACACCCGAAGGGGTCTTTGCCTTCTCTGGAGTGGAGACCATCGTAGGATCTCCACCCATTGATGACGGTTCCCTCAGGAGAACTGGCTTCGTCTTCTTTAAAACCTCCGACCCTGAAGTCGGAGGATCCTTCCTCTTCAGCTCCTTGGCCTTCCGGACCAGAGCTAGTTGAGACTCCTTCTTCGACTTGCCAGAAGCGGATTGCATCTCTGTATTGCCTGCAAAAAAGAGTAAGTGTCAGAAATTGTAGTACGACTCAAAATGAAAAAAACCATATGACTGACACTTACTTGTCGAAGTCTCTTGTTGACTTCTCTCGTCAGCCTCTGAAACTCCAACGATCATACGACTAGGAGAGTCGAACAACTCTTCGACGCAGCAAGAAAAGAGTCTTGCGACTTTCCCTTTGGAATTAGGAGCAGACCCGACTACAGCAAAGTTGATACCTGAAACATACGACCACAGTTAGCACAAAGACAAAATATATATATATTAAATAACGTACGACAGGTTAAGAATTATACCCCTGGTGTTCCACCCTACTGCGACCCAGGACGTATCCTCATCCATATGATCGAGCGATAGCACACGACCGATAACATACTTGGTCTTCCACCCACGGTCGTAGACCTGGGTATCAGGAACCAAAGTACACCCACCTCTCAGCATAGAGGATAGGTTGTATCGATGGTAGCTGTCTGATTTAACGTCGAACACCGTCAGAATGTCGTTCACCGTGAAGGGCGACTCCCAGTTAGCGGTGATCCGACCAATCTCCTGGAAAACCTGCCAAAACTCAGGCAAGATTTGCCCAGGAGAAAGGTCGAAAGCGTCCAAGTACTCCCTGACCAGTGGAGAAAAAGGCCATATGAATCCAATTCTAAAAGGATAATCGTACAGGACGAAAAATCCTCTTAAGCACTCCGTCGGTCTAAGCTGGTCGGGTGTGTATAGTCGGACCTTGGCAGGTATGCCGGCCGACGACCTAAAGGCTTCTACCTCCTCCTTCTCTTGAAAAGAACTTGCCGGTTTGGAGGAGACAGAGAAATCAGAGACGGAATTTTGTGCTACGTATAGGTCCATAAGGTCCCTATTCGTAGTGGTCTTCCTAGCTATCGATTTCTTACGCATGTTTAAAAGAGTATAAATCGTACCTTATATTTCTAAAAACCTCGAACGATCAAAACAAAGGCGCGGGCAGATCTCTTCTGGGTATCTCTAAAACTCTCTCTCGAAAATGTATCGTAAGCGTAAAAGGAAAAGATCTCCACGAGCGTGATATTTATAGCAGCGTCATGTCAGGTCGATCCAGTGGATTGTCGACAGCTGTCCACCACCTTTTCGCATGCATCATGTCGATGAACGACACCTGTCCTCCAAACGGCTCCACGCCTCTGACACGTCGTTGCGACCACTTCGGGTTCCTTGGTCGAATCGAACCAAGACGGTTGGGATTCGACCAAACTCTCTCCCCATGCGACACATGTCAAATCACTTTGTTGGATTTAAAATTCGAATTTCACGCGTAAATGCAAATTTTGGGGGCAAACTGTTTGGGCAAAAATTCGCACCTCACGACCGACGATAGATAGCTCAAATAACATTTGTATAAGACCACTCTTGTACACTTTCCTGAAGGTCGTATGTTCCGTACGACCGACGTCCAAGACTCAAGATGGTCGTACGATTATACTAACCGTTGACAGTCAACATCCGTTTCTTTAGTTCATTAATGCAGTTCCGGAAGCAATCATTGCACAATGGCCAGTAACGGACGAGCTTTTAATGACATTAAAGACCCAGCGGCAGTTACAAAACAAGTCACCAAGACACATTAATTGTCGACGAAAGCTATATAAAGAGCTGCTTCATATCCGAAAAAGACATCTATTATAGAGCTACACATCTGAACTCAATACCTCTGCACTCTCATCTACATTTCTTACGCAATATTAGAGTGATCAGCGAAGCATTCGAACAGGCATCAATTTTCGCACGACAGCAATACGAATCGCCCGACAACAGCTTATTTTGCACGATTTTCTCACGACGCACGACTTTGTCTTACGATTAAGTTTACTTTTACTCTTACTGTAATCTGTTGTACACAAAACACTTGTTACCAAAGGAATTTTCGCCCCTGTTTGGCGATCATAGTGCACCGTAGACTCTCACAAGTCGACCGCTGTTTTTTCCCTCGTTTGGGTTTTCCGCGTCACCAATTCTCCTGTCTTATTAACTTTTATCGCGATTGTGTTGTTTGTCTCGGGATCCCTTTCTTTAGTTGTTAAAAGTTCCACATCAACCTTAAGTTATCATTTTCGGTGATTTTTGGCATTAACATTTTGGCGCCACCTGTGGGATCCCATCTAGAGAAAATCTCAGGACAAACGTACATCGCTCTAACGATCTTGTGAAGTTTTTATTGTTTCCAGGAAAATGGCGACAGATCCTTTGACACAACAATTACAGGATAAGGATATCCCTGAGTCCTCGAATGATTTTCGTCTAGAAGAAGTCATCTTGGACCAGGACCAACCTGATCGAATTGTCTTTGTGGGGGCATCGTTAGGCCCCGTCATAAAGAATCAACTAATCTCCTTTTTGCGAAAACACGCTGATTGTTTCGCCTGGACGCACGAAGACATGGTGGGGAAAAGTTTCACCAGTATCGACCACGACCAAGACGCTAAGAACATTTGTTACACTTCTTTTGTAACAAAGTCAAAACCATAAATATTTTGTCCTTTGACCACAGTTGAAGTCAAGAGTACCTCTCGACCTCGACCGTCGTGTGGAATCACACGACCTCGACCAACTAACGTACGACTCTTCTGTTATGATTTCATCATTTAATGCAGGTCAACGTCTTTTATTATCAACGAATGAAACCGACAGAGCAGTTATGAACATTAAACAACAGAGATCACTGCGACCGTTACTAGAGGAATTCATGGAGTCATTAAATGCATTCGAAAACTATAAATACGAAGGCAAAGTCATCATTGGAAGACCATCGAATTCTGGAATCACACTGCGTACTCAAGAACATCCGAAGGAAAGAACTTTCTTTCAAGTGATCGCTCTCGACGCACGACTTACACTCTCGATCTACAGTTCTTACACACGACGCACGCTGTTTTTACATTCAAAACATCTGTTACTTTACATTTAAAGTATTTCCTTTCATTTGTATTATAATCTTTGTACGATCGACACCTGAAACAAAGGATGTCGCCCCTGTTAGGCGACCATAGTGCAGCGACGACTTCCACAGTCGTCCGCGGGTTTTTTCCTCGCTGAGGTTTTTCCTGCGTGACCAAAATGTCTGTCTCTTTTATGTTTTTGTCATTGTCGCATTGCTTTGTCGAACGATTCCTATCTTTAGTTGTTAAGCTCCACAATCAACCTTACGTTATCCTTCTGGACGATTTTTGGCATTAACAGTTTGGCGCCCACCGTGGGACCCCATCTAGAGAAAATCTTCGACAAACGTGCATCTTACTAACGGTTTCTTGTAGTTTCCTCTCTTTTCTGTTTCAGCAAAATGGGAGGTGATGAGATCCCAGAGCAGATCGTTGCTCAGATGCCCAGAAAGCTTGAGGATGCACAGGATGCTCCTACAGCAGACGACGATTATCGCCTGGAGGAAATCGTGCTAGATCAAAGAAAGCCTGATCAAAAAGTCTTTATAGGATCGTCCCTCGATCCCTGCATTAAAGACAAGCTAATATCTTTCTTGCAAGAACATGCCGATTGTTTTGCCTGATCGCATGAAGACATGGTCGGTATCGATCCTGGCATCATTTCCCATAAGCTCAATGTTGACCCGTTATTCAAACCAATCAAGCACAAGCGGCGGAAATTTGCTCTCGAGAGGAATAAGATGATAAATGACGAGGTCGATAATCTCCTCAAGACAGGGAAAATTCGAGAAGTAAAATACCCCGACTGGCTTGCTAATGTCATGGTCGTGGCGAAGAAAAATGGCAAATGGAGGGTCTGTATCGATTTTACAGATCTCAACAAAGCCTGTCTTAAAGACCCTTTCCCATTGCCACATATCGATGCCATAGTCGACGCGACAGCTGGGCATGAACTATTAACGTTCATGGATGCTTATTCTGGATACAATCAGATCCTGATGCACGTCGAGGACCAGGAGAAAACTGCGTTCATGACAAATCGAGGTATTTACTGTTATAAGGTTATGCCTTTCGGACTAAAAAATGCAGGTTCGACCTACCAGCGCTTGGTTAACAAGATGTTCAAAGATCACCTCGGTGACACAATGGAGGTTTATATCGACGATATGATCGTCAAGTCGAAGCAAGCAGTCGACCATGTCGAGCATCTGAAGCAGTCGTTAAATACCCTCCAAAAATATAGCATGAAGCTCAATCCGACGAAATGCTCCTTCGGTGTCAGCGCTGGAAAGTTATTGGGCTACCTGGTCACTCGTCACGGAATCGAAGTCAACCCCGACCAGATCAAGGCTATCATCGAGATTAAATCCCCTAGAAATTTAAAAGAGGTCCAAAAGCTCACTGGTCGAGTGGCAGCTCTGAACAGGTTTATCTCTCGATCCTCAGATAGATGTCACTTATTTTACAATGTCATCAGGAAAAACAAAGGCTTCGACTGGACCGACGATCATGAGCAAGCACTGCAAAAATTAAAAGAGTACATGACGTCACCGCCCTTGCTATCGAAGACTCGCGATCACTAGACACTGCAACTATATCTAGCTGTCAATCCAAATGCAGTAAGTGCCGTTCTGACGCGGGAAGATGAAAACCAACAATTGCCGATCTACTATGTGTTTGGGCAAAATTTCACAGGTCTCGACCACGACTAGAAAGGTAAGACACATGTTATGAACTATATATTGTATTAAGATAAAGCCCCGACAAAGACCCAAAAAATCTCCGTCGTCCCTCCTAAAAGGTAAGTCAAGAGTTCCTCACGACACTCGACCTCGACGTCGCCTGTTCCGCACGACCGTCGCATAAAACCGTACGACCTTGACTAACTCGATATACAACTGTTACGTTTGTTCAATGATTAATGCAGGAGTCAAAGTCATTAATGGGCAACGGTCATAACCGACGTAGAGCAATTATGAAGAGTTACAACTGGCGACCGTTATGGCTGTTATCGAAGCATTCAATGAGCTAATCACCCAAAGCTATAAAAGATCAAGATAAACCTCAGTTCCAGGGAGCAAAAAAAACATCGAACAACGGAAGCAAACGCAAACATTCGAAGAATATTCATTCAAAGCAAAGAGATCATTCATAGAAGATCACTCTCGACGCAAGACTTTCACTCTTGACCAACAGTTTACACATTGTTTTCACACACGACGCACACTGTTTTTACATTTCAAACACTTGTACTTTACATTTCAAAGTCTTTCCCTTCATTTGTATTGTAATCTCTGTACGATCGACACCTGGAACACCAAGGATATCGCCCCTGATTGGCGACCACTGTGCAGCGACGACGTCCACTGTCGTCCGCAGGTTTTTTCCTTGTTGAGGTTTTTCCCGCGTCATCAAATCCGCTGTCTTATTTACATTTTTCTCTTTGTCGCACGCCTTTGTCGAACGATTCCTTTCTATAGTTGTTAAAGTCCACATCGACCTTAAGTTGTCCCTTTGGTGCGATTTTTGGCATTAACAGTTTGGCGCCATCTGAGGGACCCCATCTAGAGAAAATCTTCGACAAACATGCGTCTTGCTAACGGTTTCTTGGAGTTTTCTTTGTTCTCTGTTTCAGGAAAATGGCAGCCCCTGGAAATCATCAGCATGTCACTGCCCAGATGTACCAGGAGCTTGAAGTCGCTCGAAATCAAACCAACGCCATGGCGGAGCAAAGCCGTAGATTAGCTGAGGAGATCGCACGGTTAAGGAATCTCTTTGGATCTCAGAATGGTCCTAGGCCATTCGTTAAGAATCCAGGCAAAGGATCGTTCGGTCAGAATGGTCCTCGACCATTCGCGCATAATCCAGGTCCAGGATCAGGTCTGTTCGCTCAAAATCAGCATCCAGGTCCGTTCATGCAGAACCAGCAGCCGGGACCGTTCAATCCAAATCCCCAGTTCGGGACGGTTCCTCCTCATCACATAAGGCCACCACCCATTTAGAATGGATCGCAGCCATTTCAGAATGGGTCGCAGCCGTTTCAGAATGGGTCGCAGCCGTTTCAGAATGGGTCGCAGCCGTTTCAGAATGGGTCGCAGCCGTATTTCGTTCCTTTCAACGGAGACGCCAATGGCTCGTCGCATGGCAATGGCACCAGTTCAGGAATCAATCCGCAAGCAGGGGCAAATCTCGACCCCAATGACCCCGTCGCCCAGCGATTGAAAATGCTAGAAGATCAGAACGAGCGCGTCCTATCTTTGCTCGCCAAGCTACCTGGGGCAGCCGTGCCCGTTGATGTCGAACCTCGATCAGGATATCAGGTGTCACCCTTCATCGATGAGATCGCGACTGTCGAGGTCCCGAAGAAGTACAACGTCCCCGCCTTCACGCCCAAGTATTCGGGAGTGACCGATCCAACAGAGCACGTCGCGCAGTATAAGCAACTCATGTGGACGATCTCGATCCCACACATGTATCAGGAGGTCTGTATGTGCAAAAGCTTCGGTGCGACTCTCACCGGTCCTGCTCTCCAATGGTTGATCAATCTCAAACCCAAGTCCATCGGGTCATTCGTTGAATTGGTCAACCAATTCTCCCAGCAATTCGCCAGCAGTCGCAAGATGGAGAAGCAGACCAGTGACCTGTATTACGCCGTGCAGAAGACCAATGAGTCTATCCGCAGTTATTTCAATCGATTCAATACGGAGATGATCAGCATTCATAATTGTGACGTCAAGACTGCAATTGAAGCCTATAAGCATGGTCTGGACGACAACTTAGGTTTATACACTGACCTGACCAAGTATCCTCCGGAGAATTTCGAAGACATCCGAGCTCGAACCCTAGCGTATATGAGAGTAGAGGACGACGCTTCCTTTCGTCGAAAACATACCGACGACAAAAGGTCGTTAGGTGTGAAAAAGCCCGAGTTCAAGACAAAAGCTATTTCCAAAATAGAGCCCGCACACCAGATCTCGAACGTCCGATTCAAGACGAAAGCGGAAGCCAAGACCGCGACCAAGTTTTCTCAGTACCCCAAGACATCCTCTTATGGATTCAAATGATCCACTAAGAATTTGGTCGAAGCTCTGAAAACCGCCCAGGCGACTATTCGATTTCCAAAGAAGTCCGATCAGGACGACGCTAAGAAAGACAAATCTAAATGGTGTGACTTTCATGTCGACCATGGTCACGCGACAGATGATTGCATAACTCTAAAAAAGGAGCTAGCGTATCATGTCCCGAAAGGAAATCTCAAAGATATCATCGATGACGTCGTTACTCCATCTAGCAACCATCGACCGTCAACCCCCGAGCATGCAAAAGTCGTCAATTGTATCACTGGTGGTTCCGACGTATGTGGACTGACGTCACGCCAGTCAAGCGCCTGGCGATCGGCCTATTCCGCGTTCATCGAAGTCTAAAGGAGATCAATAGTTGGAAGCTATGAAGATCGAATTCGACCAAGACGACCTCGGCGACTCATACCAGAAACATCATGATGGGTTGATCGTTCAACTCACGATTGGTAATTGTTTAACCCGTCGAGTCTTGATCGATGGGGGCAGTTCATCGAACGTCATCTTCCTTGACACCATCAAGGCCATGGGAATCGATCGTTCGGAAATCACCCGATGTTCGACAACTTTGGTCGGTTTCAATGGGGAAGCGACGAGCACCTATGGAGATATCATCTTGCCAGTCTATGCCGAAGAAATCAACAAGCAGACCAAGTTCAGCGTCGTCGACTGTGCGTCAGCCTATAACATCATCTTAGGCCGACCATGGATCCATGAGATGAAAGCCGTTTCCTCGACGTATCATCAGACTCTGAAGTTCCCTACGCCGTGGGAAATCCAGGAGATAAAAAGTGAGCCAAAAGTCGCTCGTGATTGCTATAAAACCACTCTGAAGCCGCGAAAATAGACCTTCTATTGTGGCGATTCACGATGAGATTTAGTGTATCGTCTTAAAATTGCCACAAGGGGGCAAGATGGTAGCAATAATCAAGACGTCCCACGTAGTTGGGCACGACGCGTCAGAAAAGGTACGTCTTCTAAACCCTTTTCTATTTTTTCATACGATTTTTTAACAACGACGGTTACTGACTTTAGCATCGGAGGGTCGTTGGTTAGCTAACGACCAACCTCTGACACTGTTTATTCAGCAGAATCGCACGACAATAATCAAACGACTCTAGTTTCGTAAGGTCACACGACATAAACGATCAGGTCTATGACTTGATCATCCTTCTACAAGGGCACACGATTTGAATTAATCGCACGACTTAGTCGTACGATCGCGAGGTCTAGCGATCTCATGATCTAAGTTTCTTGACTTAGAAAAAAAAAATCACTCCAAATGTATGCTCTAGTCGCATGTGCTTATATTTATATAAACGATTTAAAAGCCTATTGGCTTACGTTCCAGTTATTGTGTTACAATAGATGCCTAAGTCGCATGATTCCTTGTATATTTTTATGAATTTGACAGTCGATGTGATATTTTATAAAGCGCAAGTTCAAAAGAAGCCCAAGTTCCATTCCTTGCATAAACTGTCATTTACAAAAAGCTCGACCACCAACGATCGAGCAACAAAGAAACTGAAATAAACGAAGATATATTTATAAACTTGAGGAGGAGCATCAGGCGCATCCTTGCCTGAGGTCCCGCCCTAAAGACCTCTGTCCATCACCTCCTCCTCGATCTCCTTCTCATCATCCGAGTCAAGGTCTCTCACCGTCCTGACGCCCTTCAAGTAAATGTCGAGCTCTTCCGAGGCCGACGCCATGGGATCCTTCCCCAACAGATGTCGCCTCATGATTGTCGCCCTAGCAGTCAGGCGAGCTATAGCAAAAACGGACTTACCCTCGTCCCTAGCAGCTTGCACCTCTTTCTCCAGACTCTCCACCTTGGACTTAGAATCCTCCGCTTCCTTTGTAATCGCAGCAAAGGATTCCTTAACTTTCTCCATCTCCTCCATCTGATCGGCAACCATGGACAGGGTCTGTGTCAAGCGATGATTGGCCTCATCCTTTGCACGTCCGACGGCGTCTAGATGTTTCAAGGCATCATGGAGACGTATTGACAGAGCCTCTTCACGCTCTGCGGCGACCTTCGCCCTATCCAACGCCGCGTTCTCCCTCTCGTGCGCAGCTGACATTAGATCTTTTATCTTCATTGTCTCACCCCGCAAAGCTAGGGAAGCCTGGAACGCCTGCAAAATCATAAAACAAATATTGTAAATAAACATACGACAACGAACAACGACATCGACAACGAACAACGACATCGACAACGAACAACGAACAACGACACCGACAACGACAATGACAGCGACAAATGAACCAAGGCTTGAAAGAAAGACATATCATGAAAGCCAGCCCGGCGACATGAGCTCCCATCTCCTCGATAGGAAACCCCACGAAACGCTCCCTGAAAGAAGGGAGCATATATTTCCCCATGTGAGGAAATAAGTTCGTCCCGTCTAGGACACCGTTGGCCATAAAGTCCAACGACAATGTAAAATTAACCGTCGTGACCTAAGTCCCTCCCGTAGGCTGATCCTTGCCCTTGCCGGCCGACAAAGGATCCGACGTGGCTGACAGGGACTTCGCTGTTTCCGCCGGAGGCACAGAATTAATAGGCGTCGCAGCGATCGCATCAGAAGTCGACTTCTTGGGCGATGCGACCTTCGCCTCCTCAGGCGTAACGACTCTAGACGAGTCGTGAACTCCCGAAGACGGTTCCCTCATAATTGTCGTCTGCGTCTTCTTCGGTACATCTGGACCAGCGGACATAAGCTTCTACCTCTGCTCCTTGCCCTTACGAGCAAGCTCGAGCTCAGCTGCTCTTTTAGCAGAGACACGCAGCGTCCGTGGTTGAGACTCCCCTGCAAACCATAGAAGAATAAAAATTATGAAAATCAAGGGAAGAAGAATCGAATTAACACAGAAAGAAATAAGAAGGTACGCTTACTAGTCATCTCTCTTTCTTCTTTCGACTCCCTTTCTTCCTCACGTTTCCCCCCCTGATTTTCTCCTAAGTATACTAAATCCTCGTCGTCGTCCACCAATTGTCGTACGACAAACGACCGTTCCCCAGTGCTGAACTCTAAGAACGCGTCGATCTTTGCTTGAGAATTAGCGTAAGGCTTCACGTCCTCGAACTTTATGGCTGTCGACATATAAAAAAACAAGTTAAAAACCAAAAAACGCAGACGACAGACAACACAAAAGTACAAAGCTCACCCGATGTATTCCAGCTGGCCCTAATCCAATCACTCTAAGAGTCAAGGGTCGACTTACGCACAAATGCATACCGAGTCTTCCACCCGCGATCGTTCACATCGGTCCTAAGGACCAGAACCCGATCAACTCTAAGTCTAGAGTATAAACTGCAGCGATGACTCCCATCCTTCTTGGCTTGATAAGCCAAAAGGAGGCCGCGTACATTCATGGGAGATTCCCAATTCTTAGTGACACGCTTGATCACTTGTATAACTCGCCAAAACTGGGGCATTAGCTGACCCGGTGCTAAGTCAAATTCTAGCATAAAAGCCTTAGCTAGAGGTGAGTAGGCCATTCAAAGCCAATCTTAAAGGGATATTTGTATATCACGATATAACCCTCGGGACATTCGTTCGATCGAATCTGACCTGCGCAAATTAATTCGACCCACACAGGGATTTTAGCTAACCTCCTAAAGTCATCAAGATCCGACTGTTCTTGAATATTGCTCTCAGGGTCCATCGACACCTCTAAAAACAGATTGGAGAAATCGAAGAAATCGTACCTTATATATAAGCGCTCTAAGACCTCGAAAATCCTAACTGAGTCGCAGATTCTCACAGGATTAGTAATGATCGGGCAAAGAACAACAGGAAGATCGAGAGGAGATATTCGCTTGAGACTCTTTGAAATCGTAAAACAGAATAGACCCATTGAGGTCTCTATTTATGCAAACGATCAAATCCCTTGATGATTGCCACGCGTCCTCGTCCCTTCGTATGACCATACGGATCATCGACACCTGTCAAAGACAGTTGGTAAGCACAATCGTGCGTCAGTATGACGTCACGGCGTCATTTTCTCTTCGACTTCTCGTTCAGTTAGAAGTGAACCAATCCGGTTCCGAGACAACCAAAGTAACTTTCAACGCAAAACCCTGAACACCCGACAAGCCAAATTTAAAATTCGAATTTTCCATCCTACTTTCAAATTTTGGGGGCAAACTGTTTGGGCAAAATTTCACAGGTCTCGACCACGACCAGAAAGGTAAGACACATGTTATGAACTATATCTTGTATTAAGATAAAGCCCCGACAAAGACCCAAAAAACCTCTGTCGTCCCTCCTAAAAGGTAAGTCGAGAGTTCCTCACGACACTCAACCTCGACGTCGCCTGTTCCGCACGACCGTCGCACAAAACCGTACGACCTTGACTAACTCGATATACGATGTTACGTTTGTTCAATGATTAATGCAGGAGTCAAAGTCATTAATGGGCAACACTCATAACCGACGAAGAGCAATTATGAAGAGTTAAAACTGGCGACCGTTATGGTTGTTATTGAAGCAATCAATGAGCTAATCACCCGAAGGCTATAAAAGATCAAGATAAACCTCAGTTCCAGGGAGAAAAAAAACATCGAACAACAGAAGCAAACGCAAACACTCGAAGAATATTCATTCGAAGCAAAGAGATAATTCATAGAAGATCGCTCTCGACGCAAGACTTTCACTCTCGACCAACAATTTACACATTGTTTTCACACACGGCGCACACTGTTTTAACATTTCAAACACTTGTACTTTACATTTCGAAGTCTTTCCCTTCATTTGTATTGTAATCTCTGTACGATCGACACCTGGAACACCAAGGATATCGCCCCTGATTGGCGACCATAGTGCTGCGACGACGTCCACTGTCGTCCGCAGGTTTTTTCCTCGTTGAGGTTTTTCATGCGTCATCAAATCCTCTATCTTATTTACATTTTTGTCCTTGTCGCACGCCTTTGTCGAATGATTCCTTTCTTTAGTTGTTAAAGTCCACGTCGACCTTAAGTTGTCCCTTTGGTGCGATTTTTGGCATTAACACTATGTAAGTAAATCCCTTTTGGACGCCGAAACCAGGTATGCCTTAATGGAAAAACTACTCTTGTCGCTTGTTACAGCCGCAAACAAATTGCGACATTACTTCGAATCACACCCGATTACTGTCGTTACTAACTACCCCCTTAAGTCTGTCTTGAGAAAACCCGAGTTGACAGGTCGATTGGCGAAATGGAGCGTATATCTCAGCAGCTACGACATCGACTTCAAGCCCAGGACAACGATCAAATCGCAAGCTCGAGATGATTTTATCGCCGACTTTAGTCCTAAATTGGGGGAAGAAGCAGAGCTCGAGGTGTCTACTGTGGCGACCCACGACGACGTGCCTTGGACTTTGCATGTCGACGGATCATCCAACGCTAGGGGTTCAGGACTAGGCGTCGTCTTAAAGTCGCCACAAGGGGGCAAGATGGTGTATTCCGTTCGATGCGAATTCAAAACCACCAACAACGAAGTTGAGTACGAAGCCCTGATCGTGGGAATGGATATGGCCCACAACTCGGGGGCAACCGCGTTACATGTCAAAAGCGATTCTCTTCTGGTCATGAATCAGATGAATGGAGAATTCGCAGCTAAAGACTCAAAAATGACAGCGTATCTAAGGATAGCATAAGAAAAATCCAAAAAATTTAAATCATTTTTTATCGAACAGATTCCGAGGGATCAGAATACTCAAGTCGACGCTTTAGCAAACCTTGGGTCCGCCCTAGACGAACCAATATTCGACAGTATTCGTCTGATCCACCTAGCGACATCGTCCATCGAAAATGACGATGTCGTCCAGATCGAAGAGCAAGAAGATGATTGGTCGTGCGACATTCGAAATTTTCTTGTACATGACCAACTCCCAGAAGACAAGATGGAAGATCGAAAGGTAAGATTCAAGGCATCTAGGTATGTCATGATCGGAGATAGACTCCATCGACGATCATCAACATGCTTGAACCGGAGATGCGTCGCTAGTAAGAATCAAATTCAAAAGATCCTCCAAGAAATGCACGATGGGGAGTGTGGCAATCACTCCGGAGGTCGCAGTCTGGCTAATCGTATCTCCCGACAAGGCTACTTTTGGTCGACGCTACAACAAGACGCCGTCAGGTACGTGCAGAACTGTGATCCTTGTCAACGACATTCAGGTACGTCCCATAAACCATCTGAACCTCTACATTCGACACTGATCCCATGGCCCTTCATGAGATGGGGTATTAATATTGTCGGCAAGTTACCACCTGCCCCTGGGCAAAAGGTATTCTCCTCGTACTTACAGATTACTTCTCCAAATGGCTAGAAGCAGCTGCTTTTTCCTAAGTTCGGGACTAGGAAGTCGTGTCTTTTATCCAGACTAACATCATATGCAGGTTTGGGATTCCGTCTGAAATTGTTTGCGACAATGGATCCCAATTTATAAGCAACAGGACTCGTCAATTCTGTGAAGACCGCAGCATCAAGCTGACGACCTCGACGCCCAGATATCCCCAGGCAAATGGACTTGCTGAGTCAAGCAACAACACTATCATCGCTTCAATTAAATAGAAGTTACAAGACGCAAAGGGAAGGTGGGTCGAAGAGCTCCCTTCGGTCATATGGGAGAATCGCACGACGCCTCGCACGTCCACAGGGCAAACTCCTTTCTTTTTGGTCTATGGCTGTGAAGCAGTCTTACCGGTCGAGGTCCAGCTCCCAACCTCAAGGCATTCTTCCGTCGACCACAACCTGGTTGACCTAAGTTATGACCTCGACGCCCTCGAGCAACTCAGAGAATCAGCATTGATCAAAATGGCATCACAAAAGCAAGTGGTCGAGCGACACTTCAACAAAAATGTTAAAATTAAAGTCTTTCAAGTAGGCGACTACGTCCTCCGACGAGTGTTCCAAAGCACTCAAGAGCTCAATGCCGGTAAACTTTCCACTACATGGGAAGGTCCTTATCGTATCTTCGAGATCGTGGGTAATGGTGCCTATCGGCTCCAAACCCTCGACAATCAAGATATCCCACGTAGTTGGAACGCAACACATTTGAAAAGGTATTTCTTTTAAGTATTTTTTCTTTTCTCACACGATTTTTTACTACGACGATTACTAACTTAAGCATCGGAGGGTCGTTGGCTAGCCAACAACCGACCTCTGACATTATTTTATCGCAGATTGCACGACATCGTATAGTCTATGATACGACTTTAATCTCGCAAAATCATAAGACGTAAATAATCAGGTCAATAACCTGACTACTCTATCGCAGGAACGCACAATCCAAGAGCATCGCACGATCTAATTATACGATTGTAAGGTCTAAACATCCCCTTGGTCTAAGTCTCTAGACTTAGAAAATTTTATATGTTCTGAATGAACACATCGATTGCATAAGTTTGTGTTTGTCAATACGATTCAAATGTACGACTTATGTCTTAGTCGTTATATTACGATGAATGCCTAAGTCGCATGTTTTCTCCTACGCTTTAAATTCGCAATTAAACGTTGTGTTTACTTATGAGACGTGTAAAACAGAAAGATATGCGAAATAAAAATTCCATTCGTCAAATCACCAACGATCGAGCATGAAAAACAAAATTCATAGAAGGAACGTTTATTCTAAAGCAGAGGAGGAATGTCGGTCGCATCTTTGCCCGATGCCTCGACCCTAGAACCTTCATACACTTCTTCCTCTTCAGCTTCCTTCTCATCATCGGAGTCGAGATCTCTTGCAGACCCGGCCTCTTTCAAAAAGTAAGCAAGCTCGACCAACGCCAGGGCCAGAGGGTTTTTCCCGACAAGTGTTGCCTCGTTATGGCAGCACGAGCAGTCAGTCGAGCTAGGGCAAAGGTAGACGCAACCTCGTCTTTTAGCTTTTCCACCTCCTTCTCCAGATTGGCCACCGTGGCCTTGGAATCCTCGACCTCCCTCTCCTTCACGACCAAGGACTCCCTCACCTTGTTCAGCTCCTCCCTTTGACTATCGATCATCGATAAGGACTGCTTTAAACGATGGTTCACCTCCTCTTTTGCACGACCGACGGTCTCCAACTCTTTTTTGGCCTCATCGAGCTGTTTGGATATAGCCTCCTCGCGTTCCAAAGCAACCTTCTCCTGGTCCAACGTTGCATTCCCCCTGTCATGGGCGGAAGACACAAAACCCTTAATCCTCTCTGTCTCCGCACGCAGGGCAAGAGAAGATTGAAACGCCTGTTAAACACAAAGGAAACTGTAAGTAAACATTTGACAAAAGATGAGAAAACACCGAAACACAAGTTTTGAAAGAAAAACTTACAAGAAACGCCAGTCCGGCAACATGAGATCCCGTCTCCTCGACTGGGAATCCCTCGAAACGCTCCCTGAAAGAAGGAAGCAAATATTTCCCCAGATGAGGAAACAAATCCGTCCCGGATAGGACGTCATCGACCATAAAGTCCGAAGGCAACGTAAATCTAACCTTCGTGACTTTATCCCCTCCCGTCGCATGTTCCTTGCCCTTGTCGGCCGACGTAGGGATCGACGTGGTAGTGGGGGACTTCGCCGATTTCGCCGTTTTCGCCGGAGGCGCAGAACTAACGGGTGTCGCAGAAATCGCACTAGAAGACGTCTTCGTCTTCATAGGCGATGCAACCTTCGCCTTCTCAGGCGTAACGACTCTCGACGAGTCGTCAACCTTTGAATACGGTTCCCTCGGGATCGTCATCCCTGACTTCGGTAAAACCCCCGACTCAGTTGTCGAGGTTTGTAGTCTTCTCTCCTTGCCCTTGCGGGCGAGCTCGAGTTGAGCTGCTCTTTTAGCCGAGATCGTCGGCACCTTCATCTGAGATCCGCCTAGAAGCAGATAAGAGAGAAATGTTACACGACGAACATAAAAGGATCATAGTCGAGCAATTAGAAGGTACACTTACCAGTCATCTTTTCTTCTCCCTTCGACTCTTCCTCCTCTATCTCCTCTTCCTCCTCCGCTTTCTCTCCCAGATTCTCCCCTAGGTATACTAAATCTTCGTCGTCCTCCGCCAAATGTCGAGTGACAAATGATCGCTAGACAATACTAAACTCTAGAAACGCGTCAACCTTCGCTTGAGAGTTAGCGTAAGGCTTCACGTCTTCGAATTTTATAGTTGTTGACACATAAAAGCAGGTTAGAAATCAGTCAAAAATTACAAACGACGTACGACAATGAAACTATAAAATCTCACCCGACGTATTCCAGCCAGCCCTAATCCAGTTGCTCTCAGAGTCGAGAGTCGACTTACGCACGAGCGCATACCTAGTTTTCCACTTACGATCATTTACAGCGGTCTGTAAGACTAACGTACGATCACCCTTATATCTAGAAAACAGGCTATAGCGGTGGCATTTATCCTTCTTGACTTGATAAGCCAAGAGTAGATCGCGCACATTCATGGGTGATTCCCATTTTTCAGTAAGGCGTTCGATCACCTGTACTACCCTCCAGAATTGGGGCATTAACTGGGCTGGTGCTAAGTCGAACTCGGTCATAAAAGTCTTGGCCAAAGGAGAGTAAGGCCATTCAAAACCTATTTTGAAAGGATATTCGTAAATAACTATAAACCTATCGGGACATGTATCAGGTCGGATTTGACTTGCTTTAACCAATGAAATCTCCACAAGGATCTTAGCCAGACTCCTAAGATCGTCGAGATCTTCAATGGAACTAATAGGTTCTGTCGACATTTCTAAAAAGTTTCTCAGAGTTTTCTAGTAATAGACTTGTGAAAGAGCAAAAAAAATCGTACCTTATATAGGTGCCTAAAACCTCGAATCTCTAACCGATCGAAGATCTCTCGCAAGTTTGGAAAGGATTCGGCAAAGAGCAGGAAACAAACAAGGAAAATCTCTCTGAAATCGTAAAAAGAAAACATCCGTCGAAGGTCTCTATTTATGCTAATGATCGTGTCAGGTCGAGCCTCTCGATTGTCGACACGTGCCCCTGCCTTTTCGAATGCTCGACAGATTGTCGAGACCTGGCGTTTACAGCTGTTATGCACGATCGTGCGTCAGCATGACGTCACGACCCTATCCCCTTTTCGACTTCCCATTCAGTTAGAATTGGACCGATACAGTTCCAAGGCAACTGAAAATGTTTTTTACACGTGTCATAACCCCAGACGTCCGACTAACATTCAAAATTCAAAATTCAAAATTGCTTTCTCATTTTAAATTTTGGGGGCAAACTGTTTGGGCAAAATTTCACTAGTATCGACCACGACCAAGACACTAAGAACATTTGTTACACTTCTTTTGTAAGAAAGTCAAAACCATAAACATTTTGTCCTTTGACTACAGTTGAAGTCAAGAGTACCTCTCGACCTCGACCGTCGTGTGAAATCACACGACCTCGACCAACTAACGTACGACTCTTCTGTTATGATTTCATCATTTAATGCAGGTCAACGTCATTTATTTTCAATGGATGCAACCGACAGAGCAGTTATGAACATTAAACAACAGATACCATTGCGACCGTTACTAGAGGAATTCATGTAGTCATTAAATGCATTCTAAAACTATAAATACAAAGGCAAAGTCATAATTGGAAGAGCGTCGAATTCTGGAATCACACTGCGTACTCAAGAACATCCGAAGCAAAGAACTTTCTTTCAAGTGATCGCTCTCGATGCATGACTTACACTCTCGATCTACAGTTATTACACACGACGCACACTGTTTTTACATTCAAAACACCTGTTACTTTACATTTAAAGTATTTCCTTTCATTTGTATTGTAATCTCTGTACGATCAACACCTGAGACAAAGGATATCGCCCCTGTTTGGTGACCATAGTGCAGCGAAGACTTCCACAGTCGTCCGCAGGTTTTTTCCTCGTTGAGGTTTTTCCCGCGTCACCAAAATCTCTATCTCTTTTACGTTTTTGTCATTGTCGTATTGCTTTGTCGAACGATTCCTATCTTTAATTGTTAAGCTCCACAATCAACCTTAAGTTATCCTTCTGGACGATATTTGGCATTGACAAACCCCGATGTCATATCCCACAAACTAAACGTCGACCCGTCCTTCAAACCAATCAAGCAAAAAGGTCGAAAATTCGCTCCTGAATGGAACAGGGTGATTAACGATGAGGTCGACAACGTGCTTAAGACTGGGAAGATCAGAGAAGTGAAATACCCCGACTGGTTAGCCAATGTCGTGGTCATACAGAAGAAGAATGGGAAGTGGCGAGTGTGTATCGACTTCCCACTAACCTATATCGACGCTATGGTTGAAGCGACTGTAGGACGTGAACTTTTGACATTCATGGATGCATATTCTGGATAACACCAGATACTGATGCATAGCAAAGACCATGAGAAGACTGCTTTCATGACAGATAAAGGCATATATTGCTACAAAGTCATGCCTTTTGGTTTAAAAAATGCAAGATCAACCAACCAGCGATTGGTTAACAAGATGTTCAAAGAACACCTTGGCGACACCATGGAGGTCTACATTGACGACATGCTTGTCAAGTCCAAATAGGCGGCCGACCACGTTGGACATCTAAAGAAATCCTTCGACATCCTTCGGCAATATCAGATGAAGCTGAATCCCACGAAATGTTCCTTCTAGGTCGGCACCGGGAAATTTCTGGGGTACATGGTCACACGACGGGGCATAGAAGCAAACCCTGATCAAATCAAGGCCTTGATAAGTATCAAGTCGCCCAGAAACTTCAAAGAGGTCTAACGACTTACAGGCCGCGTAGCAGCATTAAATCGTTTCATCTCACGATCATCAGATAAATGTAGTCTATTCTATAATGTCTTGAGAAAGAACAAAGGTTTCGACTGGACGGACGACACCGAGAAAGCGTTACAACGGTTGAAAAAATATATGGCCGTTACACCCTTGCTTTCGAAACCAGAAGAACATGAGGTCCTACAATTGTATCTCGCCATAAGTCCACACTCAGTATGTGTCGTCTTGACTAGAGAGGACGATAGACAACAGTTACTGATTTACTACGTCAGTAAGTCTCTACTAGACGCTGAAACACGATATACGTCCATAAAAAAATTACTTTTGTTATTGGTTACAGCAGCAAAGAAGTTACGACACTACTTTGAATCCCATCCCATTATCGTCGTAACAAATTTTCCTCTTAAGTCGGTTCTGAGAAAGCCAGAACTAACAAGACGACTAGCAAAATGGAGTATCTACCTCAGCGCCTACGTTATTGACTTTAAGCCTCGTACGGCAATTAAGTCGCAGGCCCTAGCTGACTTCAAGCTCAGGTCGAAGCCTATGTTGTGGCGACTACAAACGACACGACTTGGGTGCTCCACGTGGACGGTTCTTCGAACTCTAGAGGAGCAGGTCTGGGTGTCGTCTTAAAATCCCCACAGGGGGCAAGATGGTGTACTCCATACGATGCAGTTTCAAAGCCACTAACAACGAGGCAGAATACGAAGTTCTGATCGTGGGCATGAGTATGGCTCACGACTTGGGGGCAATCGGACTTCATGTAACACCCTAAAATTTAAACCATAAACATATGGGATTTCCGGAAAATGGGTAAATTTAAACCTCAAAATATGATCCAACTATAACCCTTAAATGCGATGGGATAGTATGGACAATGATTAAATATAGGAGTAGAGAGACATAAAACACAACAACCTATTAATCTAGAATTTAAAGTAAGCTAGATTAATCCGGGTGTCACTATATCTCCAAAAAGTCTCTCATCTCGAATCCCCAAAAGCCCGGCCTTCCAAGCTCCTAGCATGGTCGGCAACTAAACAAGGTCTAGACACCGCTAGTGGGACCTGTAATCCACAAACATGCAACATCAAGTGTTAGACAAAAGTCTAGTGAGATTACATGAAATGCACATTTATAAAATTTTGACAAGAGACATAAGATGATGTTACCGGCTCCGTGTGATCTCAAATTACCACAATTCAATTCGTTAAGCATTCCCACCTTAACATAATTATATAACCGAGAAACATTTCTTTCGCAACAAAATACGGGGGAGACCCGTTGCCGTCGGGATGACAAGAACACGGGAATGGAGTCACCCACGACGTTATCAGATAGCACCTCAAGTCCCGGTCCTAGTTCCCATGCCATAAAGACATCACAACCTCAAACCATCTCGTACCATCCCTTTAGTGCTTACTCCGTCGAGTTACACCTCAAGGACTTATGGGATCACATTACATATCTGAACTAGACGAGTTACACCTCAAGGACCCAATGTCCCCCATTGCCTACTCGCTAGTGATCCAATACGGCCAACAATAACATGAACAATTAGTCCATAAGGTCTAAATCCTCGTGCACAAGGAGATAGACATCCAATAATTCCGTACCATAATAAAGGAAACATATAAAATAATTCATAGGAGTTATAGCACAAAGACAATCCTCGCATATCAATTACTTAGCATGTGAAACTCAATCTTACTTAGCATGTGAAGCTCAACCTCATGAAGATACCAAGTATTTACGACCAAGCATATGTATATATGCACATACATACGCATCTACATATATTTTTGCATATATAATCATACACACATATATACATATATATATACATAAATATATCTATTCATACCCATATATATTTATTTATATGTACATATATAAATATGTGTACATATATAACCATGAGCACAAATATATATATATATATATATATATATATATATATATATATGTGAAATCCCAAATCTAGCAAGAAACCAATAATGATGTAGAGAGAAAATCTAGAGTACACAAGTCATCCATATATTGATCTTCAAAGTGTAAATGACAAAAATGATCAAGTTATTCCTAAAGGGATCTAGATTCTCTTTTAATTAAGAACAAGACATGCCTATTTATACCCATAACATCCAAGGTATAAAGGCACTAGCAACTAATACAGTACATTGACTTTACAGTAAATCTTGAATACAACAATGCTCTAACAATCTCCCCCTTTGGATTCAAGATTTAAAAAAATATGACAGCAGTCTTCAGCTCTTTGTAAAGTCAATCTTCTCAAACAGACACTCTATCAAACCATCTTCAAATAGCTTTATCTCCACTAGTTCACGGCGAACTATATGCCTTGACACTCTTTAAGAACTCAGCTTTGAAGAATCTTCAGACAAACATGAAAAGTCATTGTCTTTTTCTTTGAAGAGTCAACCTTCTTCAATACAATCTTCAACAGATTGTCTTCAAGTCTTGAACATGGAACAAGATGAATCAGAAACGATTAGAGTTTGGATCAGAAAGATGTGAAACCATCCACATTGTTGAACTTTTAGGTGTAAGCGCATTCCGAGAACCACTCAGAACTAAGATAACCATATTCGGTGTAAGCGCATTCCGAGAACCACTCAGAACTAAGATAACCAAATTCAGCAACATTTGGACTTCACATGATCCTTCTTCCCCTAATCTTCAGTCTTTGTTCACGAATCTTTGACTTGAAATATCTTTGATTTGAAAGCTCTTTGACATGAAATTGAAATTAAACTTTTCTCCCCCTTTTTCGATGATGGTGAGCATCATAATCATCGAAAACCATTTTCAATTTCAGTCGTGTCTTTGAGTATTGCTAACAATCTCCTCCTTACAGAATAATCTTGCTCCCCCTCAAAATAAGAATTCTGGAGCAATTTATTTTCTCCCCCTGAAAGTATGCATATATTTCAATAACGTACAATATTTGAAATTTTAAAACAAATTTACACAAGGAAAATAAAATTCATTGAATTTCATTTTATAACTACAAACATTTGATCATTTGAAAACTTTACAAAAGAAATTCAGCTTAATGAAATTTAACAAATTTTTCAATCAACTGAAATCAAATGCATGTGTTTGGATTCAAGAACAAGTCATCATTGTATATCAAGTTAAAAATGTTCAGTTTCAACCCCTTTATTAAATCTATTTGGTGTGTTAGCATGGGAAATATGATTAGCTTCAAGCATATGCAATTCTAAAACATATAAGAATACTTTGCTCTACTCACACTATTTATCCAAAATCAGAATTTTCACAAATTTACGGGTTTATCGCGACTTTGTATTTTCCCAAGTTTCAAGAGATGTGTGCTCATTGGCATCTTTTCTTTTGTGCTCATTGGCATCTTTTGATTTGTGCACATTGGCATCTTTTGATTTTGTGCTCATTGGCATCTTTTGATCAAAAAGTTTAGTAAGAATAAGATACACCGTTAAACATGACTTTCTATCTGGTTCTATAGCAGGATTTTGGTCAGCATATCCCAGACCAGTTGGCCTTAGGTGCTAGGTGACGAGCACCCCTTAGAACTTAATTTCCCAAACCAGAAAGGCCACATCGATATATCTTAAACCCATTTGTACCAGTAAAACATGGCTTTCTATCTGGTTCTATTGCAGGATTTGGGTCAGCCGATCCCAGACCAGTTGATCTTAGGGACTAGGTGTCGAGCACCCCTTAGGACTTACTCTCCCAAACCAGAAAGGCCACAGGTACAAACTTTCAAACTAAATGATATTCTATATAAGTTCGGATTTCCATCACAAAATATGAATGATATCTCAATCACTTGGTTCTTAAACATAGTGCTTCCCCCATATTTTCGTTTCCATTCATCATTCTGATAAATAGGCTTTTTTAAGCATTATATTCTTTATAAGTCCAGATTCACATAACTTTGAGCATTCAGCATAATTTCATTCATGTTTTGCTTACCTTTCGATTTATTTCAGAGGTGAAAGTTGAAGCAAATCTAACTCAGATAATACAAAGATTCTTGAAAAAAACATCTTTTAGCACGCATTTAATTCATTGAATGAAAATTGAAAATTGCATCTCATTGAATTAAATTTGTAAAGATTCAAGTTTTCAAAGTGGTAGAAACAAAATATAATCCAATGTTACCTTTTACCACGTTCCTTGAAACAGAGAGATGTAACAGTTAAAGATATTACCTGAGAAGTGTGAGTTCTAAACTGATTTGTTTAGACGTCTTAGTCTTTGAAGTACGGGTTTTGAACTGATATGTTCAAAAGCCAAAAACATTGAAGCACGGGTCCTGAATTGATGTATTCAGAAACCAAAGTCTCTTTTAAGTGTGGGTCCTAAACTGATATGTTTAGAAACCATTATCGTTGAAGCACGGGTTTTGAACTGATATGTTCAAAAGCCAATTTCTCTTTACTCCCCCTTAATGGTACAAGTAATCTTCTTCCGAGAGTTCAACGCTTTGCTTCTAAATTTGCAAAAACAAATTAAGTAGATTTTGGTACCCAACATGTCTTGGGTCCTGGCTTGTTAAGCGGAGCTCTATAGGAAGGAAAATGATAAGTACCATACCAATATTGAACACTCTCATTTTTAATAAAATCATTAGTACCACAATAAGAACAAAAAAAATTCTTTTGTGCTAACCTGATTAAATGATTTGCGGAATAGAATGGATCAGGATTAGCAAAAGATTTAGCTTTCAGATTAGTGTTCTTGTTGGGAACAGAGGATTTTGGCTCACCTTTTTTTGTTGACGTACCTTTTACTCTCCATTGCATGTTAACTTTCTTATATGAAGGAAAATCAGCATATTGATACTTGGAAGAATTATCCACCGAGTGATCATAGAATAGATTAGAAGGACGAATCAGACATTCTGAGTAGCATTTGGATTTGTTAAATGACTTCACTTTGTAAGATAAGTCATTCCATTCCTTGGTCACCAAATCAAGCTTCTTCTGAATATTAGACTTGACCCTCTTCTCTTTCATGATGTCAGTCGATAATGCAGCCAAATTCATTGTCAATTTATGAATTTCCTGCCGAAATATCTTCCTTTCTTTAGAAAAGTCGTCTTTAACGCACCTAGCCTGAAAGTCAGCTTTCTTCATCTTTTCTAGCTCTTGACTTTCTTTATCTAGCTCTTGTCTTTCCTTTTCTAAGTCCTTATGAAGATCAGAAATTTTCTTTGACAGTTTCGCATTCTTCGCTTCAAAGCTTTTCTTTTCTTTTTCATACTCGACCCTTTCCTTCTCCAACTTCTCCTTTTCAAGAAATAAAACTTTCTCAAAGTCAGAAACTTGTTTTGAAAGTTTTATACAATTACGTTCAATTACTTCCTTTTCTTTAAGAATCTTCTCTCTCTTGTCTTCAATGCTCTTCAGATCAGCATTTTCTTTTTGAAGAGTTGTTACTTTCTCTTGAAGTTTCTCGATTTGATCGTGCAGACTTGAGTTGTCTTTGTCTTTCTTTGTTTCAAGACCTGCAATATATACTTCAAGATCCGTAATTCTTTTAGTAAGTTCAGCATTTTGTTCTTTCAAAATAGAATTTTCATTTGAAGAAGAAATGTCAAAAATTTGTCTCTTCAGATCAGCATTTTCTTCTTCCAATGCCTTTTTACTCCCTTGAAGCTCTTTCATATTTTCTTGATGAGTTGAGATATCAAGTGTCTTGTTCTTCTCTTCAAGAACTACAATCTTGCGAATCAAATATTTCAGCTCGGATTTAAGAGAAGAGACTTTGTCTTCTAATAAAGCTTTTTCAGACTTGAGCTTTATGTTTTTCATTCCCTCCTCATCAGAATATCTCATGTATTTAGAAACCAAACAATCAAGGCGCTTGATCTCATCCTTAGCTTCAAGAATAGTCCATTTTCTCTCTTTCTCTATATGATACATTTTGAAAAATGCTAGAAGATTGATCGTTCAGAAAATCAAGCAGAAAAATTTTATATAAAATTTTTTCTTGAAAAGCTTTTAAAGTGTTTGAAAAACACTATGGAAAAAATTTCGGGATAAATTTTTTTTTTCAAAAAACTCTTTTTTTTTTCACAAGAATTCGGATGTATAAGGATTCGAAATCAATGAATTCGAATTAAGAAGGATTCGAATGAAGAAGGATTCGAATTCAATGAATTCGGATGCTGAAGGGTTCGAATTCAATGAATTCGGTTGCTGAAGGGTTCGAATTTACCCAATTCGGATGCTGAAGGGTTTGAATTCAATGAATTCGGATGCTGAAGGGTTCAAATTTACCCAATTCGGACTTAACTGGGTTCGAATTCACCCAATTCGGACTTAACTTGGTTCGAATTCACCCAATTCGGACTTAACTTGGTTCGAATTCTTTACTAGGAAAATTAAACCAACTCAGATGAATCCATAACTTCTCAATTCGAATCTAACAGGGTTCGAATTCAACTCAATTCGAATCCATAAAGGTTTGAATTCAACTCAATTCTAATGCTTCTTGAGTCGAATTCTATACTTGTGATGCCAAGAACACTCCGAATTCCCTTTGAATGATCCGAATTGTGTATGAATGATCCGAATTCACCAAGAATGATCCGAATTCTGCACTTCGAACACGAAAATCACTAATTCAGCCATAACTTTTTCAAATCTTGATCAAATGAGATGAAACTTGTATCGATTTGTTCGAAATTGAAATCCGCACACTTTTCTTGTTGATCACAACTCGTAATTTGATCGATTTAAACAACTTTTGATCCAAAACAGTGAATTTTGGGTTTTCGAACAAAAACCAAAAAATCGATCAAATCAGATGATTCTGTGCAGTTTTTGATGTTGATCCAAGAATTAAAGATGATCAGTAATCAATTTCGAGTTCAGTGATGCAAAAAAATGATCCAAAAAATCAAAATTTAGAAAAAATCTATGTCTTAATGATAAGTGTTCAGATGAACAGTAATGAACACCCAATCCGAATTCTTCGTGTTTAGTGTAAAAAATCTTCAATTTGGTCTTCGATCTGCTTGAATCTTCTGTTTAGCTCTGATACCAAATGTGAAATCCCAAATCTAGCAAGAAACCAAGAATGATGTAGAGAGAAAATCTAGAGTACACAAGTCATCCATATATTGATCTTCAAAGTGTAAATGACAAAAATGATCAAGTTATTCCTAAAGGGATCTAGATTCTCTTTTAACTAAGAACAAGACATGCCTATTTATACCCATAACATCCAAGGTATAAAGGCACTAGCAACTAATACAGTACATTGACTTTACAGTAAATCTTGAATACAACAATGCTCTAACAATATATATATATATATATATATATATATATATATATATATATATATGTGTGTGTGTGTGTGTGTATATAACTACCTATACAAGAACACACGTTATTACATTAAGATGAGCACAATATGAATGTATACATGTATTCACCAAATCCCATCACTTAGTAAACCCTAGTCTCTTAGACAAGGTCATAATCTCATGAATCAACCCACATTTTTTTAAAAGGAACCTCATAGTTAAATAAGGAGAAGAAAATGCTCACCATAATAGGATTTGTAAGAGAAAACCCCAAGAAATGTGGAAACCCTAGATTTAAAAAAATCAAACAATTAGATTTCTATAACTAGTGCAAAACATGATCCAAGAAGAAGATTAGAGTTTAAAACCACTTACTTAAGTGCTTAATGAGGAAACCATAGAATTTTAGAAACCCTAGCTTTTCCTTGATGAAGACTTGAACTTTATCTAGCCAATCTTGGAGACCCACTTGTAATAATGTAGAAGTATGAAATCTAAACCCTAATGAACCTCCATTTAATGCATCTAGGTTTATCAGTGAAGAAGTAAATGAGAACAAAAAGGTAGGGTGGGTGAGTGTCAGCCGAGAGAGAAAGAAGGAAAGAACAAAGGAGGAGATAGCTGGAAAATTAAATGCCCTAAAAAATGACGCTGCTATGTCTATTTTAAAGGAATATCCTACCGGCGACAGTGACACAAGCGAGAGTGACCTAGCATAATCGTCGGCACTCTCGCCGGAAATGAACCGAAAGTGAGAGTCTGTAGGGAATGAATTTTCTGGCGAAAATGACTATGCGAGAGTGCCTCCGACACTTCCGCCGGGCACTCTCGCCCTTGCTGTACCGCCGGCCAACTCATTAAATCAACTACCCACCTTGATTCCATCCACAGAATCGCTAGAAACCCAAAGTCAACCCACGTGAAAATGTTTGCATGTGATGTAATATTTGAGATAGGTGGAATTGGTTCAAGGACACGTGGCTTACTCTACACATGTATGTATACATTCATGCATACACACACCACCACACACCTCCACAATCTATGTCGTTGTATTATAATCCCAAAACTTAAAATAGCAGACCAATCAATTAATTAATAGTTTTTCAAATTAACTTAAAGTATAGTAATATAAAATTATTAGTAACACACGACCAATTAATTAGCAGTTCTCTAATCTCAGTTTATATCTACATGAGACGGATCGTTACAACCCCCATACCTCACTTAAATAGGCTCATAGGTCTAGTTTTCTACTAGAAAGAAGTCGAAGGGTTGTAAGGCTCAAAATAAATTTGTTATCTAAAACGGAGATTTACCAGGAAATTTGGAGTGTTACAATCCTCCCCTCCTTAAAGAAATTTCGTCCTCGAAATTTGGTACTAACCGAAAAGATGAGGGTACCTCCTCTTCATATCCTCTTCCAATTCCCATGTTACATTTGCCCCTCGGTGGTGTTTCCATATTGATTCATTCTAAAGGTTCACCTCAAGAAATTCACCACTAACCTCCAGTTGTCAGTTCTCTAGGACTTCCCTCAATACTACTTGTTGACCAGTCGCTACTCTTATAACTAAAACTTCGGGTAGTGTACTAATAGACACATTCAAAGATTTGCAAAACACATTCGAACAAAAGAGAAGTTGGTGTCAGTATCAAACAACGCTCAAGTGGGCAACGAGTTGAGTAAGAACGTACCCGACACTACGTATGCGGTCTCTTTCGCTTCTTCTTTCGTCATTTGAAAGGCTCTCCCTTGAGCCTCAGGGATGGCATCCCTTCTTTGTTGTGTCCCTGAGTGGGTCCCCTCCACGGCTCCCTTCAACTTGGGACACTCCCTCCTCATGTGTCCCATCACCTTGCACTCATAGCACATTGTCCCCCTTATAGGACAATCCGGGCTGATATGCCCCGGTTTTCCACACTTGTAGCACGAAGTTTGGCCCGCGTTGCAAGAGCCAAAGTGCTTATTCTTGCATTCAGGGCACCACCTTGCCTCCCGTCGACTGTCCCCTCCTTTTCCACTTGGTTGAATTCTCGGCTCCTCAAACGAGCTTGAAGAGTTCTCCCACTTTCTCTTCTCTCCGACCCTTTGCTTTTCCTCACTATCCCTTGCATAAACCCTCTCCATCACTTTCGCTTCTTCAATAATCTCCCGAAGATTAGTGGCTCTCGAATTTCGGACCATTGCCATCATGTTCGTCGGCAATCCCTTCAAATACGCCTTCATATTTTCCTTCTCAGTTGGGGCCACGTGCCCCACGAGGTTCAGCTTCTCCATAAAAATGCGAGTGTACTCCTTCACCGACATATTTCTATTCTTTAATGACCGGAACTCCTCCTCGATCATATCCATCTCTTGCTCGTTACAATATTCTTCCAAAATCTTCTTCTTGAACGTCGCCCAAGTCATTTTAGCTAATACCGAAGCCTCCAAAGTGGAAGTGTAGACATTCCACCAAGTCTAAGACAAACCCCAAAGCATTTGAGAACTAAACTTCACCATCTGATTCTCCTCACAGTCACAAGCCCGGAAGGCCTGCTCAACCTCCCGAATCCAGTTCATGTAGGCAACTGGATTGTCAGAACCGGCGAACTCCGGTGGTTTACAACATAGGAAGGTCTTGTAAGAGCATACCCTTCCCGTCGGCCTCGTCTCTAAAGTAACTACTTCATCTGTCCGGTTTTCATCACCTGTACCACCAGATCCCCCAACACCCACATTTTCTTCATTTGTCTCATGACGGCACGGTTAAGCATCTCTATCCTCCAAAAGCTTCATGAACAACTCTTGCTGCTTGACCATGGTGTCGTTCATGGCTTGCAGCATGTCCATCATTTGAGTTTGAGGGGTCACTTCCGTTATAACCGGGTTGGTAGAGGCAATATTTATTCTCGGAATGTGTTCCACTCTTCCGCCCAACAAAACTGGGAGTGGAGGAGGTAAAGCTGATGTGTCGGTGTTTGGTTGATCGGCCGTGGATTCGTTCACGGCATTATCTTCCTGAGTTCTGCCCCGAGTATTTACCATTTTTGTCCGTCACATCCGAGAATAAAGATAAGAACATAGACTGCGAGATACACGTAAACAAACGTACTAGAACAATCATTGATCCTCATAATCATAGCAATCAAGCATGCTCACGTAACAATATATTCATAATAGCAGTAGCTAATTGAAATTATGAACACATTACACATAAGGATTCTCGTTACCACTTTCATAATTTGCAATAACATAATTTCCGTTGACACTGAAACGTCCCATCTTAGTGTTCCTACCCAATTTCCTCACAATCCATTGCTTAATGGTCTCAGCTTAAGTCTAGGCATCACACTTGCACACCTAGTTCACTTAAACTAGAACTCTGATACCAACTTGTAACACCCTAAAATTTAAACGATAAACATATGGGATTTCCGGAAAATGGGTAAATTTAAACCTCAAAATATGATCCAACTATAACCCTTAAATGCGATGGGATAGTATGGACAATGATTAAACATAGAAGTATTGACACATAAAACACAACAACCTATTAATCTAGAATTTAAAGTAAGCTAGATTAATCCGGGTGTCACTATATCTCCAAAAAGTCTCTCATCTCGAATCCCCAAAAGCCCGACCCTCCAAGCTCCTAGCATGGTCGGCAACTCAACAAGGTCTAGACACCGCTAGTGGGACCTGTAATCCACAAACATGCAACATCAAGTGTTAGACAAAAGTCTAGTGAGATTACATGAAATGCACATTTATATAATTTTGACAAGAGACATAAGATGATGTTACCGGCTCCGTGTGATCTCAAATTACCACAATTCAATTCGTTAAGCATTCCCACCTGAACATAATTATATAACCGAGAAACATTTATTTCGCAACAAAATACGGGGGAGACCCGTTGCCGTCGGGGTGACAAGAACACGGGAATGGAGTCACCCACGACGTTATCGGATAGCACCTCAAGTCCCGGTCTTAGTTCCCATGCCATAAAGACATCACAACCTCAACCCATCTCGTACCATGCCTTTAGTGCCTACTCCGTCGAGTTACACCTCAAGGACTTATGGGACCACATTACATATCCGAACTAGACGAGTTACACCTCAAGGACCCAATGTCCCCCATTGCCTACTCGCTAGTGATCCAATACGGCCAACAATAACATGAACAATTAGTCCATAAGGTCTAAATCCTCGTGCACAAGGAGATAGACATCCAATAATTCCGTACCATAGTAAAGGAAACATATAAAATAATTCATAGGAGTTATAGCACAAAGACAATCCTCGCATATCAATTACTTAGCATGTGAAACTCAATCTTACTTAGCATGTGAAGCTCAACCTCATGAAGATACCAAATATTTACAACCAAGCATATGTATATATGCACATACGTAGGCATCTACTTATTTTTTTGCATATATAATCATACACACATATATACATATATATATATACATAAAAATATCTATTCATACCCATATATATATTTATACGTAAATATATAAATATGCATACATATGTGTACATATATAACCATGAGCACAAATATATATATATAGGGGTGGTATCGGGTACAAAACAGTTAGTTTGTACAAACTCGTACAAACCATACCTAGCTTCATGATTTTGTAAATTTGGCTTTATGAATATATATATATATATATTGGCTTCATAACTATATAATTTGGCTTCATGAATATATCATTTGGCATTTTTAACTAATTTTTTTACAAAAATAAGGGTATTTTAGGGTATTTTTGTAAAAAAATTAGTTAAAAATGCCAAATGATATATTCATGAAGCCAAATTATATATTCATGAAGCCAAAATATATATATATATATATATATATATATATATTCATGAAGCCAAATTTACAAAATCATGAAAGTAGGTATGGTTTGTACGAGTTTGTACAAACTAACTGGTTTGTATTTGATACTCAGCCTATATATATATATATATATATATATATATATATATATATATTTCTAAACATACCCATATATATACTTATACATACGTATATAAATATGCATACATATATGTACATATATAACCATGAGCACAAATATATATATATATATATATATATATATATATATATATATATCTAAACATACCCCTAAATATATATTTATACACACATACATAATAATGGGCACAAATATATATATATATATATATATATATATATATATATATATATATATATATATATATATATATGTATGTATATAACTACCTACACAAGAACACACGTTATTACATTAAGATGAGCACAATATGAATGTATACATGTATTCACCAAATCCCATCACTTAGTAAACCCTAGTCTCTTAGACAAGGTCATAATCTCATGAATCAACCAACATTTTTATAAAAGGAACCTCATAGTTAAATAAGGAGAAGAAAATGCTCACCAAGATAGGATTTGTAAGAGAAAACCCCAAGAAATGTGGAAACCCTAGATTTAACAAAATCAAACAATTAGATTTCATTAACTAGTGCAAAATATGATCCAAGAAAAAGATTAGAGTTTAAAACCACTTACTTAAGTGCTTAATGAGGAAACCTTAGAATTTTAGAAACCCTAGCTTTTCCTTGATGAAGACTTGAACTTTATCTAGCCAATCTTGGAGACCCACTTGTAATAATGTAGAAGTATGAAAGCTAAACCCTAATGAACCTCCATTTAATGCATATATGTTTATCAATGAAGAAGTAAATGAGAACAAAAAGGTAGGGTGGGTGAGTGTCGGCCGAGAGAGAAAGAAGGAAAGAACAAAGGAGGAGATAGCTGGAAAATTAAATGCCCTAAAAAATGACGCTGTTATTTCTATTTTAAAGGAATATCCTACCGGCGATAGTGACACAAGCGAGAGTGACCTGGCATAATTGCCAGCACTCTCTCCGGAAATGTACCGAAAGTGAGAGTCTGCAGGGAAAGAATTTTCTGGCGAAAATGACTATGCGAGAGTGCCTCCGGCACTTCCGCCGGGCACTCTCGCCCTTGCTGTACCGCCGGCCAACTCATTAAATCAACTACCCACCTTGATTCCATCCACAGAATCGCTAGAAACCCAAAGTCAACCCACATGAAAATGTTTGCACGCGATGTAATATTTCAGATAGGTGGAATTGGTTCAAGGACACGTAGCTTACTCTACACATGTATGTATACATGCATGCATACACACACCACCACACACGTCCACAATTTATGTCATTGTATTATAATCCCAAAAATTAAAATAGCAGACCAATCAATTAATTAATAGTTTTTCAAATTAACTTAAAGTATAATAATATAAAATTATTAGTAACACGCAACCAATTAATTAGCAGTTCTCTAATCTCGGTTTATATCTACATGAGACGGATCGTTACAACCCCCATACCTCACTTAAATAGGCTCACAGGTTTAAGTTTACAACGACATAGGACGAGTTTTCTACTAGAAAGAAGTCGAATGGGTTGTAAGGCTTAAAATAAATTTGTTATCTAAAACGGAGATTTACCCGGAAATTTGGAGTGTTACACTTCACGTCAGAAGCGATTCCCAAATGAACGGGGAATTCGCAGCAAAAGATTCCAAGATGATGGCCTATCTCAAGATAGCCAAAGAGAAGTCAAAGTTGTTTGATCCATTCTCAATAGAGCAAATCCACAGAGATCAAAACACTCAAGCGGATGCACTAGCAAATCTTGGATCAGCACTCAATAAGTCATCGTTCGACGCTATTACTATGATCCATCTAGCGACATCGTCCATCGAAAACTCTAAAACAATTTTTGTTCTTAACACAGAGAATAGTTGGTCGTATGATATCAGGAATTATCTTGTACACAACCAGTTGCCTGATGACAGAATGGAAGCTCGAAAGATTTGATTTAAAGCCTCAAAATATCTCCTCATCGGCGATAGACTTTCTCGACGATCATCGACAGGCCTGAACCTAAGATGCGTTGATAATCCAGAACAGGTACAAAATATTCTGAAAGAAATGAACGATGGCGAATGCGGCAACCATTCCGGGGGTCACAGTCTTGAAAATCGCATATCGCGACAAGGCTACTATTGGCCAATGTTAAGGCAGGATGCTACTAGATACGTCTAAAGTTGTGACACATGTCAACGACACTCAGATATGACACACCAACCTTCTGAACCTTTACATGCGTCCTTAATCCCATGGCCCTTCATGAGGTGGGGAATGGACATCGTTGGTAAATTACCACCTGCCTTGGGGCAGAAAGTTTTTCTGTTAATCCTTACAGATTATTTTTCTAAGTGGATAGAAGCAGCCGCCTACTCCCAAATTCGGGACAAAGAGGTCATCTCTTTTATCCAGACTAACATCTTGTGCAGATTTGGAATCCTTTCAAAAATCGTATGTGACAATGGTTCACAGTTTATAAGTGATCCTACGCAACAATTTTGTGAGGATCATAATATCAGACTTACAACCTCAACCCCACGTTATCCCCAGTCCAACGGTCTCACAAAATCAAGCAATAAAGTCATTATCAATTCAATCAGGAAAAGACTTAAGGCTGTAAAAGGAAAGCGGGTCGAAGAACTCCCATCGGTCCTATGGGAGAATCGTACGACACCTCGAACATTAACAGGAGAGACACCATTTTCATTGGTTTATGGTTGTGTAGGAACTAGGATTGATCTTACAATCAATTAACAATCAAGAACATAATCAAATCATAGAAATATAGAGATAATTGATGCCAAATGCTTTGTATTCATTAGAGAACAAAGTATAATCTAGAGAGAGAAATCTCTCACAGATTACAAGACTGAATACGAAAGTTAGTTAGCTTACAGTTTGCTAACAACTATATATACTGTATGGAAATATTAAAGCTACAGTACATATACAAAACAGACCATTAGAACAATGACATGTGTTCTAATATGTTAGTTATCAACTGAATTACAAAGATAGAAAGTATCTAAGTCATAAGTTCTGAACCACTAGTTCAGAACTTCTGAACACTATTCTGACTAAGCATACTCAGAACTAAACACTTGAGCGCAAGAACATTTTCTTCTTATTCAGAACTTCTGAGTTCTCATACTTAGAAGTTTGAGTCTTCTCATCAGATATGAACACTTAGCACTTTGACAAATACTTTTTGAAAGAACAGGATCTAATCTCACAATCAATATAGAAAGCAGTAATTGAGAAGTTGTATGATCAAACCCAATTGTATTCAATGATGAACAGAAATACAGATCTATGAGAGAGAGAGAATCTCAAAGATTACAGAGAATGAATACAAAGTTATACGGGAAAAATCAATCAGTTAGCAACATAGAGCTAACTACTATTTATACTGCAACAAACATCTTAAAGCTACAGTACAAATAAGAAAGACTAATAAGAACATAACACGTGTCCTAATTAGTTTATAAAATACTAAGTAAAGTATCTTGTCATAAGTTCTGAACAGGTAGTTCAGAACTTCTGAACATTCTTCTGATAAAGCTTCTCAGATCTTCTGACTTTCATATCTCTGACTCCTCTACTCAGATTATCTGAGTCTTCTACTCAGACCATCTGACTCTTCTTATCAGACATCTGACTTCTCTTTCCACTGATCAATACTTGTCTTCACAGTCAGACCTCTGACTTCACTATTCAGAACATCTGAGTCCTCTTATCAGATCTTCAACACTTGGTTTATTGACAAAACTTCAGATCTAACAATCTCCCCCTTTTTGTCAAATAAACTTAAACTTTGCATCATCCAGTTCTTTCAGAGCAGGAACAATCTTCTGAAGTAGCACATTTCTCAGATTAAGCCTTTTATCAATTTTGTCAATGATTTCTTGAATAATCTCAACTTGCTGATTAATTGCTTCTTGAATCATGTTTGCTTCCTTCACTTTCAGCATCTTTTTCTCCAAATTGTGCTTTATGATTCTTAAAGTTCCAGAACAGTATTTTGCGGTTTCCTTTGCTCTGAAGAAGATCTTTCCACTTTTGTTTTTCAAAAATACTCCCAACTCTGGATATCTGTGAACACTTCCAGTCTTTAAATTCTTTTTCTGTTCATGATCTGTGTTGGGATTTGCCAGATAAACACATGACTTTTGTAGGTACAAAGCTATTTGAAAATCTGTATAGCAGTGCCACCTCAAGATGTAGAACATGGCCTCAATTACCACACTTCTGGCCTTCCTTTCATTTCTGTCTTTGCTCGACTCTTTGAAGCATAGAAAACTGTGTAATCTGTAGAAGTCAACTACTGATAGTTTCTCAAAATCTGCATCAGTAAAGTAATAAACCTTGCCATCTTCTCTCAGAACTTCAAAAGATAAGTACTCCATCTTTCTGAATTTCTTAACCCTCAACTCTCTGATTCCAGTGATTAAAAAATCTGAGTAAACAGCTTGCTTTGTTTTGCCAAGACATCTTAATTTTTCAGCCAACCAGATCTGAGTCTCCTTAGGTCTATCATAATACACATCCAAGAATTGTACCTCTTTTGGTTTGAAGAACTCAGGTAAATCAAATTCAAGAAAGTATCCATTTAGATCAATGGATATTTCATCTTCTTTTGGTTCAGACTGTTCAGTTTGATCAAAACTAGTTATCTGCACACTCTGAGATATTGTGTTCTGCATTTCTTCAGCTTCATCTGACAAAATTCCATTCACTTCATACTCAGCTGGGAACACAAAATCATTATGTAGAATCTTTTTGGGATTCACCTCAGATAGCAACCATTCACTACTGTTTCTGATTTTTCTTCTAAAATCCAACCTCCTCTTCACACAGTTTATGCATCTCTTCTTTAAACTCTCTTTTTCAGCATCCATACTTACTTCCATTCTACTCAACAACCAATTCAGAGTTGCATCACTGTACTTCACCAACTCTTTTAATCTGAACAATTCAAGTCTTTCGTGAACCATATATGTGAACCCTTCTGTCTACATTCCTTCATTCACAAAACCCTTCACATGCAGATCAACTTCTGTTTTCTTTGTGGGAGAACTCAGATTGCACTTTTCTTTTCTTTCTTCAATAGCCAACTGGAAATCATACAAGTATATATTTCTGACATAAATACCCAGAAGTCTTCTGCATTCAATTTCTATCAAGGCTTCTTCAGTGCTAGCAAAGAACTTGACTAGAAAGATCTGATCATCAAGAGTCAATCTGTGAAAATCAAATGTAGACATGGAAACCTTTGTATTTCTTTCTTTCAGTATTTCCATTCTAACAAACATTAAACCATTGAATTCATCTTGTTGAAACATCAGAACTTTCTCGATTCTTTTCTGAATATGCAGTTTTGAGTCAGGAACTCTGAACATGTTAGAAGCTTCTGAGTAGACCATCTGAGCTCTGTCATCCATAAAACCATCAATGTTACTTTCCAAAAGCTCATACTCTCCTTCTGTGTAGTAGAGATTATCATATATTTCCTCAGGAAAAATATCATCATGAAATTGTCTGGCTAATGGCACATCACTTAACTCTAGAATGAAATCACACACAGGTTCTTCTAGTCTTTGCAATTTAATCATTGGAATCTCAATTGGTTTTCTGAATACATATTCAGAAGGCATAAAGAAGTCTTTCACTTTCACATACTCTTCTTCTGTATTTAACTCATCACAAAAGTTAAACCTAAAATCATCTTTAAAATCCTGAGTGTAATCCACAGTTCTGTCTTCTTCTCCCATTAGATCAATGGGTCTTATCACTTTTATTCCTTTATGAATTTTCTGAACACTCAAAGCTCTGACTACTTCATTATGCATTCTTCTGATCAATTCTTCATTCAACCTTCTTTCTTCTGATTCAGACTCCATTGCCCTTTCACTGTTATAAACCACAATATCTGTACACCTGTTTACCACTGTACTTTCCACTATTTCTTCTATTCTCAAATCAGATTCCTCAATAGCTACAGTTTCATCTGAGTTTCCTTCCATCTCAGTATCCAAGTTCAATTCCTCTGTTTTATCTGATTCATTACTATCAATACTTCCCAACTCCATTTCTTCTGTATCTGAACTATCAAGCTGTACTATCTGAACCATCTCCTTTAAATTTTCCTGTGTCTGATCTTCTGAACTTTTTGTATTGGCTAAGTGCATGTCTGCTATCTCAAAATCTTCTATGCCAATATCATCATCAGAACTTAACCTTTGTCTTTTCTCCCCCTTTTGATGATCATGAGGATCATTATCATCAAACTTCCTTTTCAAGTTCTGATTAAAAGCAACTTCAGGTTCAGCTTCTGCAATAGGAACAGGATCAAGAGGCTTTGAAGTAGAAGCCAAAGATACACTCAGTGCTTTCAATATAGATTCCTGCATACCTTGCATCTGTTTTAACATATCTTTTTGAAAACCAGACATTATATCCACGATCTCCTTTTTGTGATAATCCAAGGATTTCTTTACATCATCTACCTTGGTTTCAACAGAAATCAACTTTTTCTCCAAAACAACTTTCAAATCTGATACTTCATCATTCAAATCCTCCATCCTCTTCTCCAAATTTTCTACTTTTTCCCCCATCTCCTTGTTTTGTTTCTGAATCTTTTCAAATTCAGAAGTTTCTAACAGTGAACCTGAACCAACAGATGGTCCAGTTTTCATGTGCCCAGAGAGCTCATGGCCTGTAGATAACACACAGTCATCTTGTACAACAGATGCACGTTTGAATGAGGCTTTTGTAATGTTCACCTCACCAGGACTTCCATCCAATCCTCGACACCCAACATTAGGTATGTCTATGAATGTTGTTTCAGGAATACGAAATTCCTGATTTGTGCAAGTGTCAAAAGGAATTTCAGGCTCAATATGAATAGGACTGTGGTATTCAGACTCAATGTGTTGAAAAATAAATTGGGATTTATCACCTCCCTCCAAATGAGTTTGGGATGGTTCCCCGGATTTGTGTGAAACAGTAGCATGTTGAAATGCTTCTGAGTGGGTATGGATAGGTTGTTCAAGATCCACCACTAGGTCCATGGTGTTTGTTTCAATATTGGACACCAAGAGATGTGAACCAATAGCATTTGTGGTTACCTGGTCAAGATTAGCTGGTTCAGAGGCATCTCTTTCTGTTTGAACCTCTGTTGACAATCTCTCATCCTCATCACTCTCATTCTGTTTTTCCTCACCAAATCTAACCAAGCTCTCAGAATTTTCCCTCTCAGGTCTCTCAGAATGTTCACCCATCTGAACATCCTCCCCCTCTCTAATTCGACTAGACTCCTCACCTTTCTTCTCAGGTTGGTCCTCTTGGGTAGGGATTTGAGGTAATTCAATTCCCATAGAGGTGCAATAAGCTTTTAAAATCTCACTCTCCCTTGGAATATAGTTCCTAAGTGATTTTGGCAATAGTTTATGATTGGGATAGTTTTCAAGTCTTGTTACTGAGGTCATCTTACCCAAATAAAATGTAGGACCATGCTCTTCATTTGTTCTTCTTGAGATTGTTCTGTTTTCCTGCATGGCATACCAAATAACAATTTGCCAGTACCTTATGTAGGGAATGTATGTCAGTGGAGCATCCTTTGTCTTCTTCTGAATTGCTTTCTGATTCTTCTCAAATGTATTCTTCATATCTTCCCAAAGTATTAAAGTATAGTCATAATGCCTATTCTTCACTAAACCTTGAAATATCTGAAGAATTTGTTTAGAACCTTGATCAGCAGAACTATTTTTCCCTGACAAACATTTATTTACCACATGAAAGAAGCAAGCCCAAATAGGTGGTAATTTGTTTCTTCTGAACAAACTGAGAGTCCTCAATCCTTCATTGTATCCCAACTTCATAAACTCTGCTATTAATTCCTCTGTTAAGGGTAAATCCTCAAAATCTGTTCTTCTTTGTACATCATCTTTCTCTGGTAGATTCAGCATTTCTCTTAGTGCAGAGATAGATAAGACAAATGTCGCTCCTCCAATTTCAGACACAAACTTATTATCTTCTAACCTAAGATATTTCCACCATTGTTGTATGTACTGAACAGGCACATTTTTACTTCTTGTAAACCATTTTCTGTACGGATGATGTTTGAATAACTCCATGATAATTCTGTGTTCAGGCTTAAAACGACTTTCCTCAAACAATATAACACAGTTATTTTCAGATAGTTTCAACCATTCACTCTCAGGAACAACTCTTTCCACTAGAATAGATCTATCTGACATAATAGAACCTGCAGCACTCTGTTCATGTTCAATATTAACGTTTACCTCATCCGCATTTCCTTCAGATTCATCCATTTGTTCATCTTCTTCATCATTTCTTATTGCCCCTTCCTCTGCAACTCTATTTTGTACTTCATCATTTTCCGAATCGGATGAATCCATTATCGATTTTGTAGAATGTAGAGAAATTGGACCACTTCTTCGTATTTCAGACATGATTTAAGAAGAAAACAGATTCAAAGAACTCTGGATTTGATTCGTATCTCACGTTTCGCTCTGGAATTTGAAAGAAATTTGAAATAGGGATTTTAAGACCTATTTAAAATCCGCGAAGTTGAAAGGTTTAACGGAAAAGCGAAATCAATGTTATAACGGAGTCAACACATGTGAAATACCACAAAGGATTTAAATGAAATACGTGGCATTGTCAAACAAATATGAAGCTGACACGTGTTAGTGGATAGAATTTTGACTCAAGTCAAAGATCTGAATAACACGCACAGATGTTCTGATTCCACGACTCAGAAGAACTTTGCCTTGTAACCAAAATGTCTTTTAAAATCAACTTCTGACCAATATAAAACATTTTGATTATTCAGAAGAGGTTTGACCAGATAAGAAATGAAAACAAATCTTTTAAGCATCACAAAATGATTTCCAAAAGAATTTTGATGCTCCCCCTTGACTTGAGCATGCATTTGACTATTAATGATACATAAAGATGAGATAAAAAGATAATAGAAGAAGCATAATCCATACAGTTGAAGTTATTTGTATTTCTCAAAAATAAATTTTTGAAAGTTAGATTGCTGAAGTATTGACTCAGAATTTCTGATCTTAAGATTCAGAGGTTCTGATCTCAAGACTCAGAAGTTCTGAACTCAAGACTCAGAAGTTCTGAACTCAAGATTCAGAAGTTCTGAACTCAAGACTCAGAAGTTCTGAACTCAAGACTCAGAGGTTCTGAACTCAAGACTCAGACAAGTTTACTTAGAAAAATTTAGCATTTTTAAGAATATCTTTTCTTATGTATGAAACAGAAGTTATTTTGACTTGACATTTATGAGAATATTGGAATGAATCATTTTTACATCTAACACAAACAAGATTTTTCTTTGCAAGTGACAATAAATCTGAAACATAGATCATTTCATTTTTATTTATACTGTTCAGAGTACAATTGCCCTTATTACAAGAATTTCTAGCGTTGAGTTCAGAAGTAGATTTCATTCTAAGCTTCTCAAGTTCCCTTTTCAGATCATTCAACTTTGCAAGATCATCTTTCCTTTTGCTTTCTTCTTTTTCTGAAAAATTCAAGTTCTTTTTGTTAGAAGAATTAGATGATTCACCTTTTTCATATGTACTTGATTCATTAAAGAATTTATCATTTTCTCTTGAAGCATTAATTTTAAAAAAATCATACTCAGTCTTCAGTTTTTCAAGCTCTGTTATTTTCTGAATAAAAATATTCTTTTCTTTCAAAACTTCTTCAAGTTTAATATCCACCTCACAGAAATCATTTTCAAGTTCATCATAAGCTTTCCTTATATCCTCAAGTTCTTGACTCACAAGATTAAATCTCTTTTCAAGTTGCAAAAATTCATCTGATTTTGTTTTAGAAAATCCAGTTGAATCAGACTTCTGACTACCTGAGTCAGAGTTCTGATTTACAGACTCAGATGTCTGATCTTTAGACTCAGAATTCTGACTACAAAGTTCAGAATCCTGACTAGAAGTTTCAGACTTCTGATTGACTGTTTAAGGAATCATACTTGAATTTAGTATCATTGTATCTTGGCTTTTCATCTGTTGGTTTAGAAACTTCTTTCTTAACCTTTTCTTCTGAACCAACTGACTTTTCTGTTTTAGACTCAGAAATTGTCTCATCTGACTTTTTAGAGTTTGGTCTTTGCAAATTGTCAGAACTTGTTATAGAACTAGCAGGTCTTATGAAAACTTCAACAATTTCTGGGATTTTTGGCTTAGAAACTTGAAGTTTTTCATACAAGTTAATTGGAGCTCTTTTTAAAGTGACATTTTCTTCCAATCCCAATCCCTTCTTTGGGTTGTAAAATCTTGTATCTTTAACATCATCTTCATCAGAAGTATAGTACAACCAATTCTCCTGTTCAGCCAACAAAGCAATTTTATCCTCTCTCTTCTTTGCAAGCTGAGCCTTCTTGGTGTAGTACTCATAGTCTTTCACAATTTTAACTCTGCAATCCTTAGCATAGTGGCCAGATTTTCCACATTTGAAACACAGATTCTTTTCTTTTCTTTCATCCTTCTCTTCATTGTTTTCTTCACTTCTCTCTACTCTCTTTTCAAACTTATTTTCTTCTCTGTCTTCTTTCTTCTTATAGTCTGAACTCCCAACTCTCTTATAATTTCCTTGAAATCTACCCTTCCCATACCTTTTATTGAAAGTATTTGTCAACAAAGCTAGTTTCTCAGCCATTATCTTGATATCTTCATCATCTTCTGATCCTTCTTCCTTGTCAGATTCTTCCAGATTAGGTATCTCTGATAGATATGCAGTCTTTTTGGGTGCTTTGATTGCTTTGGACTTTGATAAGAACGCTAACTGATCAGCAACATTTTTCTTCTCTTCCACCACTAACTTGACAGAGTCTTCATGTTGATTAAGAACACAGAATAGATCATTTAAGTCTTCTTCACACATATCCTTGTTCATTTGCAGACTTATGGCAAATGATGACCATTCTGAATTTAGACTGTTCAGAAATTTGTAATTTATTTCTGATTTTGTTTTCTTCAGTCCATTTCTTCTCAAGTCATTTAGAATAGTGCAAAATTTACTGTATGTCTGTGTCAAACTTTCTGACTCTTTTGCTTTGAACCTTTCATAAGCATTTATGCTTTGATTTAACTTTGCCTGAATAGATCTCACAGTTCCTAACATTTGCCTTTCCAATTCGTCCCACATTTCTTTAGCTGATGATCCACTGTCAATCCTGTTAAGAACCTCATTTGGGACAGCCAAAGTCATCAAAGTAATTGCTCTTTTGTCAATAGCATGCCTATTTTTCTGTTCAGCTGTGTATTGGGAATAACTCTTTTTCACCAGTTAGTTGTTTACTTATGATCCCTGAAGACAAGTTTCACGTCAACAAAGGTTCTACGCTGAAGTCGAAGATCAAGCTCAAGAACCAGCGACAAGTCTCCTAATGAACTAATGCGGATCAACGAAGACTCAGATTTGTCTACTCAACGTGAAGTATCAAGTACAAGACTTCAGCTATCGCTGAACTCTATCATTCGCTGATATGAAATGATAGATCGCTGAATCAACGAAAGCTGATCATGAAGTCCTCCGTACAAAGTACTTTTGTCTTAACCACCATTGCACGCCTCCGTACGAAATGTCAGAAAAGAACCTCCGTGTTAGCTTCAATCTTCCTAATCATAGAAGTATTTAGAAGTAGTGAAAAATAGGCTAAGTGAAGAAAGCCTCTTACAGAGGCTCTGCCGGACTTACCGAGGGATCAGGATCAAGAATCTACAGAAGCTAAAGAGGCGCGCTACAGAAGCTCTGTCATACACGCAAAGAAGACCAAATACTCGGAATCCGGTGAAGACTGCTCCACAGAGGACCAGACCGCAGAACCTCTGTAACTCATCACAGAGCCTCTGTGGTCCTCACTGAAAGACATGAAGATATTTATAATATCTTGCTACTGTTACAGGACCCGTTCATCAACTTGCATGGTAGCATGCCCTGTCCAACGTCGACGTGTCAAACTCTGATTGGACTCAGTAAGGCTTAGTACATAATAGACGTCTGCTGCATTAAATGCAATACAACACGTCTTACTGTTCATGCCGTTCTTGCAACTGTTCACGACATCCGTTCAACTATTCATCAGTATCGTCTGAATAGTAGCATATGCTTTATGGTCCCCTTTAGAGTAGTATATAAGGAAGACTAATGTTGAGTTCTTCCTTATCAGATCATCAATCAATCACATAAATCGACCATCTTAAGAACACAAAAAGCTTATTCACCCTAAGAGTCATATCTATTTTGAAGCTTTTCTTACTCATTGTTCTTAAATCTGTTCTTAATATATATTCAGTAAACTTTGAAATATTATTTCCTGTTCATTGTTTATTTATATTTTGGTCTAAATCTATCAAACTTATCTGTTAGTTCTTCAAATACGCTTCCGCATCAAACATTAACTTGAACTAATAGATCTGATAATCTTGTTTAAAGCAAAACGGGAACCAACAATTGGTATCAGAGCGAAGCTTGATTTTCAATATCAAGTGATCCCCGTTTTACAACTTTTAGTTGATAGATTACTTTCTTTCTCTTCATCACCATATTTCGGGATATTAGTTGTACCCAGAAAACCTTCCAGATCTTCATACTCATAAACCCTCCATCAGATTATCCTTTCCTCAAAATGACAAATACAAATAACTTTTTCACTGCTGGCTCATTAACCAAACCTCCTACTCTTCTTAGAGATGAGTATCCTCAATGGAAAATAAGAATGATTCATTTTTTTGAGGGTACTGAAAAAACTCTCAAACAATATCTATACAATCTTCCTCCGGTTCCTATGATAACTATGCCACGTGTACCAGCTACTGCTGAATCTCCTGAAATACCTGAACATCAAAAACCTAAGCCAAAAGAAGAATGGTCAAATGAAGATAAGGCAGAAGATGAAGTGGCACAGAAAACAAAAAGAATACTGATCATGGCTATCCCCAACGAAATTTTTCAATCCTTAGATGCATGCGAAACAGCGCACGAACTATGGAAAGAATTAGAAAGACAGTTGGAAGGGGGTGCTAAAACACAGAAGAACCGAAGGTCACAATACATAAACGAGTATCATGTCTTTAGAGCCTCTGCAACAGAATCACTACAAACAACATACGATCGGTTCAACTCTCTCATAAACAAATGCAGAAAGTCTGGTATTCACAGAACCACGGAAGAAAATAACGTCATGTTTCTAAAGAGCCTGAACGATGAGTGGCTTCAGTTGTCTATGACTTTACAAACAAATCAAGATCTAGACTCCTGGACACTCTCTAATCTCTATGGAACACTAGCCGCACAAGAGCCTCAAATAGCTCAAGCTAAAACACTAACCATTGTACCATACGCATTGGTTAGTAAATCTACAGAGGCTACGGACAGACCAAAAAATGGGAGATCTACAGAAGAGAAAAAGAAGGAGAAAAAGAAGATAGTAATGGTTGATAGCGAAGAAGACGAGCTGAAAGAGGAAGAAATAACTCTTGCGTCATTAGCTAAATCAATGGCTCTATTGACAAGAGAGTTTAGAAATAACCAAAGGAATTCTGGTAGAAGAGATGATGGTAGAAGAGATGGTGGTAGAAGAGATGAAGGAAGAAGAGAATTTAGTCTCCGAAAATATCCACTCTTGGTCTCTCAACCCGGATAGTCCCCCAGTCTGTCTCTAGTACCTGCCACAGAATAACAAATGTGGCTGAGCAAAAACTCAGTGAACAGATCAACAAAATCAGCAAATAAACAATATAGGGTAAGTACAAATTATCCCTATAATTATGAAACGATAAGGTAATTCAATCGAATATCACAAAGATATAACAAAGGGGTTCACGTAATCACCCGTTCCGTGTTTTGTGTAATTCAAGTTCACATAAATCACCTGAATACACTAAACCCATTGTTCCCAAAGAATGTACGGTTCAATGGGCATAAGTGAGAACTAGCAGTGTGGGCACGACACCCACTAGCCCTCGACTACTATTAAAGCAGTCCTAGTTTTGTTCTGTTCCTAGGATATCCATTCGCCCCCATGGCGTGATCAGGGCCAGCGCACTCACCACGCGTACACGAGGACGCCATAGTGATTATAGCCACCATGGAAGCATCACAAGGTCGGTGCCCCCGACGAAGTGTCTGGGTAAAGGATCACAACAAATGTGATCTAACCGGATCACAATGATATAACAACAATCAATGAACAAGTAAATATGGCTTGACTCTATCTAGTCGTGCCATTCTCAATCGATAATCTTACGGTCATTGGACCGAGTCAACAAGTCATATATATCACATACCAAATGGAATTCAATAAAGGAATTACAAGATGAAAATCCAAGAATCAACGTCATTGAGGACTTTTCGTACCAAAAGTGTACTATTCGGTAAACCAAGTTTGATGGAATGACCCTCATCAATAGGTCACTCCCGTTTCAAGTGAATAAGAGATCCGTACCTTTATATAGCGGAGATAATCAAACACGATGCTCGAATGCCAATGTTCCAATCCTTGCTAATCGTAATTTCCTATCACAAGTAATGTACACTTAGAACTATATATAATTATCTATGTTTGATTGACCTATTTATCCTATTTATCCTATTTGTACCTTTCTTTTAAATTACCTAAGCTTTATTTACATCCTAATAAACATACAACTCATTTATAGTGTTGGTTATTGTATGTCCAGGATTTACTCTTACAATCAATATATCAATATATGAAGCAGTAATTGAGAAGTAATATGATCAAGCCCAATTGTATTCAATGAAGAACAGAATTACAGATCTTAGAGAGAGAGTATCTCAAATATTACAAAAGATGAACACAAATATATTCGGGAAAATCAGTTAGCAATGTAGTGCTAACCACTATATATACTGCAACGGAAATATTAAAGCTACAGTACAAATATGAATGACTAATAAGAACTATACACGTGTCCTAATTAGTTTACTAAACACTAAGGAAAGTATCTAGTTATAAGTTCTGAACAGGTTGTTCAGAACTTCTGAACATTCTTCTGATTAGGCTTCTCAGAACTTCTGGCTCTTCTTCTCAGACTTCTGACTCTTCTTCTCAGACTTCTGTACTTGGTAAACTTTCAAAGTAATCCTGCTGAGCTTTTGTAGTCAGAACTCTGACCCTTCTTCTCAGAACATCTGAGCCTTCTTATCAGATTTCAACACTTAGTTTATTGACAAAACTCAGATCTAACAATCTCCCCCTTTTTGTCAAATAAACTTATACTTTGTATCACCAAGCTCTTTCAATGCAGGAACAATTTTCTGTAACAGCACATTTCTCTGAGTAAGTCTCTTGTCAATTCTATCAACAATTTTCTGAATAGTTTCAACTTGCTGAGTGATCACTTCTTGAGTCATGTTAGCTTGTTTCACCTTCAGCGCCTTTTTCTCCAAATTATGCTTGATGAATCTCAAAGTTCCAGAGCTATATTTTGCAGTCTCCTTTGCTCTGAAAAAGATCTTTTCACTCTTGTTTTTAAAAAATACTCCCAATTCTGGATGTATGCACACACTTCCAGTTTTTAATACTTGCTTCTGATCATGATCTGTGATGGGTCTTGAAAGATAGACACCTGGCCTTTGTAAATACAGAGCTATTTGTAAATCTGTATAACAATGCCATCTTAGGATGTAAAACATAGCTTCAATCACTATACTCCTTGCCTTCCTTTCATTCTTATCTTTGCTTGATTCTTTGAAGCACAACATACTGTGTAGTCTGTAGAAATCCATTACTGATAGCTTTTCAAAGTCTGCATCAGTAAAATAGTACACCTTTCCATCTTCTCTTAATACTTCAAAGGATAAGTATTCTTGCTTTCTGAACTGCTTGATCTTTAATTCTCTGATCCCAGTGATTAGAAAATCTGAATACACATCTTTCTTTGGTTTTCCAAGACATCTTGACTTCTCAGCCAACCAGATCTGAGTTTCTTTTGGTTTGTCATGATATACACTTAGAAAGTTTACTTCAATTGGATCAAAGAAGTTTGGCAGATCAAACTCCAGAAAATACCCATTCATATCAATAGACATCTCATCTTCTTTTGGTTCAGATTGTTTAGCTTGTTCAACACTTGTTATTTGCACATTCTGAGGAATTATGTCCTGAATTTCTTCATCTTCATCTGAAAGAATTTCATTCACCTCATATTCAGCAGGAAACACAAAGTCATTATGCAGCATCTTTTTGGGATTAACCTCTGATAGCAACCATTCACCACAGCTTCTGATCTTTCTTCTGAGACTTAATTTTCTTTTAACAGATTTCACACATCTCTTCCCCAGACTTTTTCTTTCAGATACAAAAAATCCTTCCATTCCATTTAGTAACCAACTCAAAGTTGCATCACTATATTTTACCAAATCCTTCAATCTGAATAGTTCAAGTCTTTCATGAACTGTGTATGCAAAACCTTCTGATTCCATTCCTTCATTTATAAACCCTTTCTCATGTATACCAATCCCTGGAATCATCTCTGGACAGCTTAAGTTGCATTTCTCCTTTCTTCCTTCAATAGCCAGTTGAAAATCATACAAGTACATGTTTCTGACATAAATGCCCATAAGTCTTCTACATTCAATCTATATCCAGGCTTCTTCTGTACTGGCAAAGAACTTAACAAGAAAAATCTGATCTTCAAGAGTTAATCTGTGGAAATCAAATCTTGATAAGAAAACCTTCACATTCTTTTCTTTCAATACTTCCAATTTTACATACTTCAGACCATCAAATTCTTCTGTTTGGAACATCAAAACTTTCTCAATTCTTTTCTGAATGTGCAGCCTTGAGTCAGGAATTCTAAATCTGTTTGAGGCTTCTGCATAAATCATCTGAGATCTTCCATCCATGAAACCATCAACATTATTTTCCAAAACTTCATATTCTCCTTCTTTGTGATAAAGATTCTCATATGTTTCTTCTGGGAAGATGTCATCATGAAAATGTTTAGCAAGTGGTATATCACTTAATTCCAGAATAAAATCACATATAGGTTCCTCTAACATTGGTAGATTAATCTTGGGGATTTCAATTGGATTTCTGAATAGATATTCTGAAGGCATGAAGTATTCTTTGACTCTTTCATATTCTCCTATATCATCAGCAATATCATCAACATAGTTGAAATAAAAATCCTCTTGAAATTTCTGAGAATATCCAACTAAACTATCTTCTTCTCCCATCAGATCAATAGGTCTTACCATCTTCACAGCTTTTTGAATATTCTGAACATTAAGTGCTCTGACTATCTCACTGTGCATCCTTCTGATCAAAATCTCACTCAATCTCCTTTCTTCTGACTCAGAGTCTATCACACTATCTTTATCATATGGAACAATATCTGTACAAGTGTTCATAACCACTAAGCTTTCATCTATTTCCTCTGATCCCAAGACATGTTCCTCAATAGCTTCAGTTTCATCAGAATTAACTTCCATCTCTGTGTCTAAATTTAATTCTTCTGTTTTATCAGAATCACCACCATCTATGCTTTCCACCTCCATTTCCTCTGTATCTGAACTGTCAATCTGAACTATCTGATTATCCACTGTCTTTACAATTTCCTCTGTCTGAACTTCTGTGCTCTTTGTACTGACTAAATGCATATCTGCTATTTCAAAATCTTCTATGCCAATATCATCATCAGAACTCAATCTTTGCCTTTTCTCCCCCTTTTGATGATCATGAGGTTCATTATCATCAAACTTCCTCTTTGAGTTCTGACCTGTAACACCTTCAGGTTCAGCTTCTGCTAGTGGAACAAGATCAAGAGGCTTTGAAATTGAAGCCATAGATACACTCAGTGCTTTAAATACAGAATCTTGTATACTCTGCATTTGTTTCAACAGATCTTTTTGAAATTCATACATTATATCCTTGATCTCCTTTTTATGAGATTCCAAGGATATCTTCACATTATCTATCTTAGTTTCAACAGATATCAATTTTCCCTCCAACATTTCTTTCAATCCTTTCACCTCATTATTCAGACCATCCACCTTTTCTTCCAATTTTTCAACTTTTTCCCCCATCTCCTTGTTTTGATTCTGAATCTTTTCAAATTCAGAAGAATCTAACCGTGAACCTGAACCAACAGATGGTCCAGTTTTCATGTGCCCAGAGGGCTCATGGCCTGTAGATAACACAAAGTCATCTTGTACAACAGATGCACGTTTGAATGAGGCTTTTGAAATGTTCACCTCACCAGGACTTCCATCCAATCCTTGACACCCAATATTAGGTATATCTATGAATGTTGTGTCAGGAATACGAAATTCCTGATTTGTGCAAGTGTTAGAAGGAATTTCAGGCTCAATTTGAATAGGACTGTGATATTCAGACTCAATGTGTTGAAAAATAGGTTGGGATTTATCACCTCCCTCCAAATGAGTTTGGGATGGTTCCCCTGAATTGTGTGAAACAATAGCATGTTGAAATTCTTCTGAGTGGGTATGGATGGGTTGTTAGAGATCCACCACTAGGTCCATGGTGTTTGTTTCAATATTGGACACCAAGAAATGTAAACCAATAGCAGTTGTGGTTACCTGGTTAAGATTAGCTAGTTCAGAGGCATCTCTTTCTGTTTGAACCTCTGTTGACAATCTCTCATCCTCACCACCCTCATTCTGTTTTTCCTCACTTATTCTAACCAAGCTCTCAGAATTTTTCCCCTCATTTCTCTCAGAATGTTCACCCATTTGAACATCCTCCCCCTCTCTAACTGGACTAGACCCCTCACCTCTCTTCTCAGGTTGGTCCTCATAGGTAGGGATTTGAGGTATTTCAATTCCCATAGAGGTGCAATATGCTTTTAAAATCTCACTCTCCCTTGGTATATAATTCCTAAGTGATTTTGGCAACAGTTTATGATTAGGATAATTCTCAAGTTTAGTAACTGAAGACATCTTACCCAAATAAAAGGTAGGACCATGCTGTTCATTTGATCTTCTTGAAATGGTTCTGTTTTCTTGCATTGCATACCGTATCACACATTGCCAATACCTTATGTAAGGTATGTATGCCAGAGAAGTATCCTTTGTCTTCTTTTGAATAGCTTTCTGATTTTTCTCAAAAGTGTTCTTCATGTCTTCCCAAAGTATAGCAGTGTAATCATAATGCCTATTCTTCACTAAACCCTGAAAGATCTGAAAAATCTGTTTTGAACCTTGATCTGCTGAGCTATTTTTCCCTGACAAAAACTTATTCACCACATGAAAGAAACATGCCCAAATAGGTGGCAATTTGTTCCTTCTGAACAAACTAAGGGTCCTTAGTCCTTCATTATATCCTAACTTCATAAATTCTGCAATTAGTTCCTCTGTTAAAGGTGAGTCTTCAAAGTCTGCCCTTCTTTGTACATCATCTTTCTCTGGAAGATTTAACATTTATCTTAGTGCAGAGATTGATAAAGCAAATGTTACTCCACCAATTTCAGATACAAACTTGTTGTCTTCTAACCTAAGATGTCTCCACCATTGTTGAATATACTGTATAGGAACTGTTTTGCTTCTTGTACACCATTTCCTGTAAGGATGATACTTGAATAATTCCATGATGATTCTATGTTCAAGCTTAAATCTATTCTCCTCAAATAGTAAAACACAGTTATTTTCTGACAATTTTAACCATTCACCTTCAGGCACAACCCTTTCCACTAAAATTGGTCTATTCGACATAATCGACCCTGCAGCACTCTGTTCATGTTCAACATTTATGTTTACCTCATCTGCATTTCCTTCTGATTCAGCCATTTGTTCATCTTCTTCATTTATCTCATCATTTCCTATTTCTTCTTCCTCAACAGCTCTATTTTGCACTTCATCATTATCGGAATCAGATGAATCCATCAAAGACTTAGTAGAATGCAGAGATATTTGACCACTTCTTCGAAATCCAGACATGATTTACGAAGAAAACAAATTCAAAGAACTCTGGATTGATTCGTATCTCACTTTTCACTCTGGAATTTTAAAGAATTTGAAATAGGGATTTTAAGACCTATTTAAAATCCGCGAAGTTGAAAGGTTTGACGGAAAAGCGAGGTCAAAGTTATAACGGAGTCAACACGTTTGAAATGCCACATAAGATTTAAATGAAATACGTGGCATAATCAACCAAATATGAAGCTCACACGTGTTATTTGATAGAATATTGACACAAGTCAAAAATCTGAATAACACGCTCAGAAGATTGTCTTTCCTTTATCAGAGATCTGAGTATTCTACTCAGAGTTCTGAGTCCATGATTCAGAGGAATTTGCCTTGTAACCAAGATTTATTTTCTTAGGTCCATGATCTTCATACAATCCAAGTATTGTGTAACAAGATGATGAAGAACATTATTGAAAAGGAAATCTAACCTAGAGAGAACACAAAGTGATTAGAGATCTACATCTTGTATTAATGAATTCACATCTTACAAACTACAAGTAAAGACCTATTTATAGTCTTCATCACTTGCTACAACAATTAAGCATAAGCCCTTTAACACAGCTATTGCTTTACAAAACTTTCTATTATAAAGGACAACTTCAGTGTCCTAACATATTTAAAATCAACTTCTGACAAACGTAAAAACTTTAATTAATCAGAAGAGGTTTGAACAGATAGAAAAACAATTTATCATCAGAATACTCACAAAATGATGATTTAAAGAAAATCATGTAAAATCTTATATCTGAATATGAAAACATTTGAAATTCAGATATAGTTTGAACAAAAAGAAAAAAAAATTATCATTAAAAGCTTGTTCTTCTTAGAATGATCAGAAATAAGAAGTGAACTCAAACCTTTTTAGCATCATGATATGATTTCCAAAAGATTTTGATGCTCCCCCTTGACTTTAGCATGTACTTGACCATATATGATACATAAAGATGAGGTAGAAAAAGAATAGAAAAAAAATAATCTACAAGATTGAAGTATTTGTATTTCTCAGAAATAAATTTTTTAAAGATAGATTTCTGAAGTATTGACTCAGAATATCTGATCTTAAGACTCAGATGTTCTGAACTCAAGACTCAGAAGTTCTGAACTCAAGACTCAGAATTTCTGAACTCAAGACTCAGAGTTTCTGAACTCAAAACTCATAAGTTCTGAACTCAAGAGTCAGAATTTCTGAACTTAAGACTCAGAGTTCTGAGTACACTACTCAAACAATTTTACTTGGAAAATTTTATCATCAATTTTTTTTTAAGAAACACAAATATTTTCAATTAGTCAGATTAAGCATTCCTATTTTACATATGAGAAAAGAGAACCTTTTGTGATCAAGAGGCTTTGTGAACAAGTCAGCCAATTGATACTTTGTATGCACAAAGTGCATCTCTATAGTTCCTTTTTCCACATAGTCCTTTATAAAATGATACCTCACATCTATATGTTTAGTCTTTGAATGTTGAACAGGATTCTGAGTAATGGCAATTGCACTTTCTGAGTCACAATAGATGGGAATTTTGTTGAGCTGATATCCATAATCCATGAGTTGTGTTCTCATCCACAAAGTTTGAGAGCATGCAGCAGCAGCAACATACTCTGCCTCAGCAGTTGAAGTGGACACACAATTCTGTTTCTTTGATGCCCAACTTACTATCTTATCCCCCAAAAAATGACAAGCACCAGAAGTACTTTTTCTGTCCAACCTACTTCCTGCATGATCAGCATCAGTGAAAGCAGTAAATTTGAAGTCACTTTCTTTTGGATACCATAAACCTAGATCAGGTGATCCTTTGAGATATCTTAAAATCCTTTTGACAGCTAACATATGTGATTCTTTTGGGTTAGATTGAAATCTAGCATAGAAACAGGTAGAAAACTTTATATCTGGCCTACTTGCAGTAAGATAAAGTAAAGATCCAATCATGCCTCTATAGAGTTTGTTATCTACTGAAACTCCTTTGAGATCAGCATCTAACTTTATGTTTGTTGCCATAGGAGTTCTCATAGAAGCACAATCAGACATTTTGAACTTTTTCAGAATATCTCTGACATATTTTTCTTGATTTATAAAAATACCATTTGGTAATTGTTTGACTTGAAGACCAAGGAAAAAATTCAGCTCACCCATCATGCTCATTTCAAATTCAGATGACAGGATTTTAGAAAAATTATCACATAATTCTGGACTGGTAGAACCAAATATTATGTCATCAACATAAATATGAATAAGAATTAAATCCTCACCCTGTTTCTTTAAAAACAAAGTTGTGTCAATCTTACCTTTCTTGAACCCTGAAACTAACAAATGTTGAGTAAGAGTGTCATACCAGGCTCGTGGTGCTTGTTTTAGACCATATAAAGCTTTGTCTAAAATATAAACATGATCAGGAAATTCTGGATCAACAAAACCTTTAGGTTGATGAACATACACCTCTTCATTAAGTTTGCCATTTAGAAGGGCTGATTTGACATCCATTTGATACACCTTGAAGTTCTTGTGTGCAGCATAGGCCAAAAATATTCTGATTGCCTCTATTCTTGCCACTGGTGCAAATGTTTCATCATAATCAATTCCTTCTTGTTGACAGTACCCCTTAGCAACCAATCTTGCCTTGTTTCTAATAACAACACCTGATTCATCCTTTTTGTTTCTGAACACCCATTTAGTTCCAATGATAGATTTACCTTCAGGCTTTGGAATGAGTCTCCAAACTTTGTTTCTTTCAAATTGGAGCAATTCCTCTTGCATTGCTGAAATCCAATCAGGATCCTCTAAGGCTTCATTAGCTTTCTTAGGTTCAATCACACTTAAGAAACCAGCAAACATTGCTTCATTTGCTGTAGCTGATCTGGTTATTACTCCTGCTGATGGATCACCTATTACTTGATGAATAGGATGATTTTTAGTCCATTTATTTGCACTAGGAAGAACATCAATCTCTGAAAAATTGTTGTTTGTATCATTCTCATCAATGATTGCTTGTAATTCTGAGCTGTCCCCTTGTTCTGAGATATTAGTAGGAGTTGTATCCAAGTTTGGATTCTGAGCAGTGAAGTCAGATTTATGAGTAACTTGTTCAGAGTTCTGAATACAAGGTTCAGAATTCTGAGTACATGGTTCAGAATTTTCACTACTTGTATTTATCAAACTTGGACATTCCTCAGATGGACCTTTATCAGAAATTACATTTGATTGAACTATTTCTGGAGTTCTATTCTTCATCTCTTTTACCATCTTTGGGTTTTCATATTCTACATAAGAATCAGAAATTAGTTCTAGAAAAGCATCCTTAAACAGTAAATTGAGTTCTGAACAAATAGGATTAGAATTTGTATCAGAAGTCATTCTTGTCTTGTTCTGCATGAGTTCTGAACTGTCTTGTTCAGAAGTCTTCATTCTGGCTTCATCAAATGTTACATTGATGCTTTCCATCATTCTCTTGGTTCTTCTATTGTAGATTCTGAATGCTTTGGAAGTTAATGAATAACCAACAAAGTATCATTCATCTGCCTTTTTATCAAATTTGGCAAGATTTTCTCTGTCTTTAAGAACGTAGCATCTGCAACCAAAAACATGAAAGAATTTGATTAATGGTTTTCTTTTATTTATCAGTTCATAAGCAGTCTTATTTAATCTTTTATTGATTAAAGTTCTGTTCGGTGTAAAACAAGCAGTTGCAATTGCTTCAGCCCATAGGAAAGTTGGTAGATTTGAATAAGCCAACATGGTTCTTGCAGCTTCAACTAGAGTTCTGTTTTTCCTTTCAACAACACCATTTTGTTGAGGAGTTCTGACAGCAGAGAAATTGTGAGAAATCCCAGAACTTTCTAAAAAATTCTGAAGTGTCTCATTTCTGAATTGTAATACCCCGGGTAGGTTCGTTAGTTAAATCCTAATTCCGTTAAATCTAGTTAACTTTATAAAACAAAGTTTAGGGTAAGTTAGGGTAAAATAATAAGTTAAAGGGGTATTGGACATTAGTGAATAGTGCAAGGTTTAAATGGTAAAATGGGATTTGATATTACCTCCTTAGGATCTCAGATATTTCATTCAGCAGAAATATCAGTGTGTGAGTGTGTGTTTGGAGACGAGAAGAAGCAGAAGAAGAGTTCGTACGGTTAGGGCTTCAATTGGCTTGGTTGGAAGCGATTTTGAGGTAAGTCATTTATGTTTTATGTCTATAATCAGTAGTATTAGACTTCTATCGGATTAGAATGTTTAAATTGTAGTTGTATAGGTTTAATTTGGATCTGGGTAAAATGGAACCGACTGTGTTCTTGAGACTCCCGGTATAGTCGAGTCCCGGTAGACTCCCGGCATAGTCGACTCCCGGTAGTGTCGACTTCCGGTATAGTGAACTCCCGGTATTACCAACTCCCGGTACTGGAGAGTCCCGGTACTGAAGAGTCCCGGTACTGAAGAGTCCCGGTACAGTGGAGTCCCAGTACAGGAGTTTCGGTAGTTTTGGTGGTGTCCGGATATAGTTTCTGATTGTATTTTTGGATTAAGTTGCTCCTTGACCCCATCCGCTATCCGGGTAGCGGAACCCCCGTGATAAGTCGCTGAAGGGAGAACTGTTGAGGATAAGATTTTAGTAGGCTTTATGTGTTTGGCTAGTAAAGTGGTATATGTATCTTAAATTGTTTCAGCTATTGTGGAGTCGAGGTGAAAGCTAGAATCAAATTGAAAGAAGCTTGCGAGCGTGTTTGATAAGCAAATCAGTTGAGTTTTGCTTTAAAACATTTTGAACTGGGATACATATATATGTGTATATATATACTAGTGGTGTACCCGCGCGATGCAGCGCGGGTAAATCACAATTCCGAAACATTAGTTTAGCCTGAATCATGTTTCTTTATCACTTTCAATTTTATTTCATGAGCTTGTGTGGTTAATTTTCAAGTAATCTAATATATGAAGTTGAAGGTTAATACGGTGTATTAACAAGACAGAATGGAATATTCATTGCACACCTAATGGGGCTTCTAAACCCATATACTCAGAATTCATTACAAAACTTGAAATTCTTGACTGAACAAAGAAATACAATCATATGTAAATAATGGTCATCCATATATCCAGAATGTTGTTTAGTTTTCATGATGCATTCATCCGTAAATATTTTCTGCAAAAAACATGCAATGATTTTAGTATAAATATATGGTACCAAATGTGTAATAATATAATTGTTGATTATACCTTATTCATCATGTAAAACTTCTTGATAAACGACGTTTGAGGTGTAGACTCCGACACGGTTGAATTTTTTCACAGGCTTCACTAACACCTTCGTATTGCCCCGTGAAATCCCTCTGGACAACGCCACGTAAAGTTGCCCATGTGAGAATACTGATTCCGGTAGATAAACACCTACATTAGGAATTGTCTGGCCTTGAGCTTTATTGATTGTCATAGAAAAGCTCAACCTAATTGGAAATTGTTTTCTCTTTAGCTTAAATGGGAACATGTTATCTTCGGAAGGACATAAGGGAATTCTTGGTAGAAATACTCTCTTGCCAGCATGCTGACCAACAGCTATTTCTGCATCAATGACGTTTTGTTGAAAGCCTCTGCATAACAATCTACTGCCATTACATAATCCATTCGAGGGATCGATATTCCGCAACAATATTATTGGGCATCCAATCTTGAGACGAAGGTAATGAGGAGGCAAACCACTAACAGTTAGAGAGTTTAAGAACTCTATCGGATAGATGTTATTCTTATCATCTTCCGCTTCATCGAAACTGTAGTATATTTTTTCATCTCCAGAAAACTTATCGATCAACTGATCATTAATCTCATCGACATTCTCATTTTTAGTGGATAATATAGCCCTCGAAATAATATATTCTGAATCAGCTCCATTGATTTGCAGAGATGGAAATATTGCGTCAATCAAATCATCTTTTGATTTAACTTTATCAGTATAGGGAACGGTCATGTCATCCGGTATGCGAATAAAGCTTTGGTCCAACGCTTCTTCATCTCCATCACCGACTCTTAATAAAAAATATGAAAACCACGGATCAGTGCGTGCTCTCATATTGAACGTTAACCGTATCTTTTTAGTTCTTGACCAAAGAGGTGACATCCGTAGGCTAGAATCTACAATCTGTGCTCGGGTTCCACGCCTCACGACCGGTAATACTTGTCTAAAATCACCCCCCCCCAAAACCATTATCTTTCCGCCAAATGGGAGTGCCACCCCTATGATGTCTTGCATTGTTCGATCGAGCGCCTCCACCGCCTACCTCTTTGCCATCGACGCTTCGTCCCAAATGATTATTTTTGCATCTCGAATCAATTGAGCAGCCCCACTTTGTTTTTTTATGTTGCACATTGAGTTATTATCAAGGTTGAGAGGAATCTTGAATCTAGAGTGAGTTGTTCTTCCTACAGGCATATTATTGGCAGCAACACCCGACGAAGCAGTTGCAAGAGCAATAAGACCACGGGAACGGATGTTGGCAAGCAAAGCTTTGTACAAAAATGTTTTCCCGGTTCCACCCGGACCATCTATAAAGAACACTCCTGGACAATCATCGTCTACGTGCCTCATGATCTCCTCATATGCGTATTTTTGGTCGGAATTGAGAGTCTCGGGCACACAAGTGTTCGTCTTCCACAACTATAGAGCATTCCTCTTGTACCTCACGAAATTCTCCAGATTGAAAATTGGCATCTGCATCTATCATTGGAAGATCGAAATAAGCAAGACTCTTACCCATATATTGTAGAAAAACAAGGATATCAGTTAGAACCATATTACGGACTCGGTTAACACTTTCATATTGTCGCGTATAATCTTCAGAAAGCAAATCATAGTGGTCATCCCATAACTTGCGAACATCTCCTGGCTCACAAAAAATCAACATCGTCGCAAATAACCTCCGAAGAGCAGCGGGAAATTGAAATAAGGAGGCCTCTGCAAGATAGTGGGATAAGTTATCATCGTTCTCTATTAACCCTCTCTCCAGAGATGCTTTACGAAATGTAGGGTGCAATAAGCCATTGACAGTGTATAGATCTTCAAAGCAAGTAGGCCCTGTAATATGAGACAAAAGTAGGCATAAGTAGAACCGCTCTCCTTCAGCTGGATTTGCAGAAACCAGACGCCCTTTCATTGATCCTTGTTGTCGAGGATTCCATCGACGTAACTTCCAATTCCACGTGTAGTGTGTTGGAAAATCTTTGTACAAATATTTCCTTGCACCCCTGTCAGTTTTATTTCTATCAAAAAATGCAGTCAACATTGTTCGCTTATCTCTCTCTCTGTCAATAATATCTGTCATTATATCATCATCTCTAAACCTAACCATCTGTTTGTTAGGGAGATGGAGTTGCAATACCATCACGTAAGGGTGCATTTGAGAAAGTGCGAAGCTAAAAATTCGCCATATCGCCTCGGGAGGGGAGACATAACGTGCATCTTGGAACCTTCTAATTTCGTTAATAACGACCCTTTCTTCCTCTGAATCGATATGAACAACTTGTTTGTCGTGACCCTTGTAAACATACTTGAAGATATACTTCACAGATGTTATGCTCGAGCAAGCCTCAACATTAATATGACAATTGAACATCATTAGCAGCTTTGGGTTATAGGGGACCACCCATCTATTATCTAAAACACTGCCTCGTACATTCACATTTAATCCATTATTTCTCCGTCGATATAATGGATATGACTCATCAGCCTGCACCGTGTTGTCGTTGAACTGTTTAGGATATCTGGAACGACATTTTTTCGGCTCACCTTGCATACACGAATTGGCCGGTTTTAAATGACCACAAGGACCATGCATCATGTGTTGGACGACCAATTGGTGCATTTGGGGATACCTTGTTGGGTCTGGAATTTCAGCACACACACTCTTGTCGTAATGATCTGGATTGGTCATTTTGTGTTCGGGTGTCATTATCAGAAGAAAATGTGCATGCGGCAAACCAGGCTTCTGAAACTCGATGACATAAACATATGCCCCGACTTTACCGAGGATGTGCTTCTTGAAGAGTTGGTGTTTCATATCCTCTAGTTTGGCACGAAAAACTCTGGCAACAAGGTCGGGCCGATCAGTTGCGGTCTGACCAGACAACAACTCTCTAACGATTTCAGGCCAGTTTGGATTGCACGTCATTGTCAAGAATATATCGGGCTTCCCATCATCTTGCACTAAAGTCATGGCATCAAGAAATCGTCGTCGCATATCACGTGGGCCTCCGATAAAAGTTGCAGGCAACACAACCCGTTGTCCGATTCTACTTGGTATCACTTCACCAGCATTGACGCAATCCACAACACCTTGGTATAAATCTGATCTTATTTTGGCTTGGTTTTTACGACAAAAATCCAAACGTGGAGTCTCAATCTTGATGTAGATATCTACCACGAACTGTTGTAACAACCTTCCCCCCAATAGAATTACGTTGTCATTTTTATGAATCTGAAACTTATAACAATAGTATTCCCGCATCGTTACAGTATTCTTGTTGCTTCTCACATCAACCTCTGTGTAATGTGAATGTTATGAAATAAATATAAACTGATGACATATATGTTAAAGATGATATTTTATACCTTAATTAAAATTTAAAAAATTGCAACATGGTTCATACCTTCTAAATCTTCCTCCATGTTTTCATCATCATTAAAGCTTTGATTCATGCACACTCCATGTCTAAGTATATTATAATGCCATCCAGGTTCACCGTTGGGAAAGAACAAAGGATAGGACAACGGGTCATAACAACTGAAGTAATATTCAATATTTTTGCTATAGTCAGACCTCCCATACACCACAATACTTCTCTTGTATGCAGTTATGTCGTCATTTCCTTCAACCCAAATACCAGCAACCTGGCATAATTGACATAATTTTGGAACTCAATTTATTTAGTGTATAATCTAATCTTATTTCAAAAAACATAAACCAAAATACTTGTATTCAAACCTCTGCTGTGGTCGGTCGGTTGTACACCCTTTGGTCTAGTTCCACCGAAGTATTCAAAGTGACTCTATAGTTCTCGAGTGGTCCGAGCTCACCAAGGCTTCGAAATGTTCTCACGTATGGGTTGATAGAAAGGACACGAGTCAAAATTTCAATAACATTTCTATCAAGATTTGGCCACTAGAGTCTATGTGATAACTCTGATTCTGAATCATAAAAGTACAACTGTAGGTACCTAGGTTGTCCATCCCTCGGCAGTAACTGATCGATTCTGTGATATACAGCTCCATGCGCACGAAATGTACATACTCCATCAGTCATGTTTGCCATTGAAGTATCCAAGTTTACACCCATTGACGTGAATGAAAAGTTCGTATTGTATGCACGTACGTTGTGCCTAAACATTTTGCCTAATTGAGATTCTGATGAGAAAAGATTGTATAAATCTTGCGGAATGGGTGAGTATGCCAACTTTGTCTTCCCTTTCATGCAACAAAAGGAAGCGAATTCAAATTTTTTCCTTTTTGCTCCACAAAATTTACATGGATTTTGTTCCTTCAAGACACGATGTTCTCTAGGTATACCATCATAAACAAAATCGTACGGATCCCCCTGGAGGATGTCATGTTGGTTCGAAGTATTGACATCCCCGGAACAACCTCCTACATGATAAGACACATAAATGTTTACAGTAGTAGTTAATGATTTTTTTCTATAGAGGATGTGAAACTAAGAAGTAAAACTAACCTCTGAATACATGACTGGTAACTTCATCAAAAAGAGGTAGGAGTATACCACGCCTACTTCGAATGCCTATGTAGAAAAAAACATAATTTGAAGGAGATTTTAATTAATAAAATTGGTAAAAAAACAAAAAATAATAAATGAACGGTTTTACCGTTGTAGTTTTCATGTGTTAACTCCGAACATATTGGAGTCGTTCCTTCTTTGCGTGTAACACTTGTTCCTTGTGTGTTAACACTTGCTCTGCCTATGTTATTTTCTTTATTTCGATGATAATAATTTCTGTTAACAATTTTTCTTGTTTCAGCCGTCACAGCACTGACAGGGGTTGTTTCATTGACGTTTACGTACGACGTCTCCATAAGTGTCGTAGATTGACTACTTCCTTCATTGTTAGCTATTTTTCTCAATTTTTTCTTCTCCTTTTGTTGTTCATAATATCGTTTGTTGTAATCCTTTCTTTTTTCTGCAACGATGTTATTTTAGATAAATATATTATATTATGAGTGACTATATCACGAATTAATACCAAATATAATGATATTTATAGCGAGTATTCCATATACCTTTTGCTATATCTCCATCAACTTGCATTACATCACCATTTGCAATTTTGTCATCACTCATCCTCATTGGACACTGTAAAATGATGGTCATAGAATAATATGGTTTTATCTATAAAATGATGTGTAAATGTTGGAATGGAATGAACTAAGTTAGTGTAACAAATCTTATCCATTTATTAACTTGTCATCCTTGTTAATTTTACCTGTTGTCTTGGATAGAAGTTGATTTAATAGAAAATTTCCCCCCCCCCCCCCCAACCACTTCACTGATTCAATTTTTGGATATCTAATAATTTTCTTAGTCGGTTTAATTAACAATTGAAAATATATCATTATTAGACAACGTAGAGACAACAATTTAACTTAAACCGCCATCATAATACATATAAAAGATACATACAAGTTCCCAAAATCACTTCAATATACCAAAAATACATGATAATACTAATCTACTTGGCCCTCCAATATTTTATGTCATCATAATTCTAACGGCATCTGCTTCCGGCATATGTGGTTCTACCACGATTGTAGTTAACTCCGTAGAATTCAAAACATTATCTGAAAATAATCGCATATACATTTTAAATAAAATAGAATATGTAAATAATAAAATAGTTTATTAAATCATAAAAGTAACTTGTTACGTACTTGCGTAACAATGGATGAGTTTTACTCGGGATGCATATATTATAGAATTATTTACGATTGCACAAGCTATCTCCGTAAAACGATATGGTGTCGAATCATACAACCTCATCTTTATAATATTTCCCCTATTATGAGTAGTAAAATGTTAGTGACTATGATAATTTGTTAATGGTTTATAATATAAAAACTTACGGTTCATCTTGGAGAAATATTTCAAAGCATGCAAATCGCAAAAAGCCATGATATCGGAAAGATCTTACTCGTCGACCCGAGATGATTTTTCCAACATCTAAAACAAAAATTATCATTTTTCAAAATTAGAATCGTTTTATCAAATATGATTTTATTGTTTTAGAAAGATAAATGTAACAAATAACTTAAATGTACCGATCATGAATTTTTCCTACCGCGATCTTCCACCAGTGTTGTTATAGAATGTACGAATGGATAGAACGGAAAGGCAAAATCGACATCCATCATCAATGGTATGAAGGTTGTGTATGGTTCAATTAGGATTGTCCATTCACCAGAGGCGAAACCATAACCTTCATACCTCCAATCATTGAGATTATATCCAAGTCTGAAACGATTCATTTGGAAAACGCCTCCCACCAAGTTCATTTGTGTGTATCTTTGAATTAACCAAATATGATGAACAATTGCTACCATTTGTGTTCTCTAACATACAATAAAATACAGTTAAATAGATTTTTAAAATAATCTGTGAATTTAATATGCGAAATTTGTAACTTACGGTTTGGTCATGTAAAAAAATGAACAGTCTTTGTTCCCTAACATCTCCCAAATGGCCTCCACACGAACACGTGTCACGCTCCATGTTCCATGAACGTCATTTAGCAATGAAAACGCGTCAATATTATATGGAGAGTCCATTTTCTACAAGTTTTGTTGCACTAATTAGAAACTATTATTTATTTAAAATTATCTTAAAGTATATTATAACGTATTATTATTTATATAGTATATCTTAAAAAACAGTAGATAAATAGATACAAGATTGTAAAAGTATACAAAATTTACTACTTTAATTATACTGATATTAAATAATTAAAATATAAGTGAGAGACATGAATGACACCACTACACAAAAGAAGTGAGACAATCAAATCAAAACCTCGTAATTGTTAGAACTTAGGGGCTGTTTGTTTACCTCTTAATTGTTAGAGCTTAGGGTCTGTTTGTTTACCTCTTAATTGTTAGAGCTTAGGGTCTGTTTGTTTACCCTAAAATTTAGTAAAAAACCCTATAAAATTTAGAGACTTGTAATTAAGACTTTTATCTTAAATGCTTATATATGCTATTGTCAATTTGTCAATTTGTCAAATTGTCAATGAAAACTGTATGGTGTCCTATCTAAAAGTGTTATCTTAAAGCAGAAAGGTAAAGACATGTATGTTATAAGAAACACAAGAAGGAAGAGATCTAAACAATGCATGTAGTTTAAAAAATCAGATTGACATACCACTCTCAATAATGGTCACAATGTGTTGCTGGTCTTGTCAGGAATAATGTGGATGAAGAGCTCTGGTTGAGAATCCAACTTGCTCTTATTTGGCAAGTTCTCGAAACGAATTATATCCAAGGCCTGCATAAAACATTTAAAGTCCATATAAGAAAAGATTTCACGTTCTCTACATGAGCCATTATGGTACTGCAAAAATGAAAGGCCTGTCAAATGCATTTTAGAGGTTTTAAGAGGTTCGGTAACCAGGTATTGAACTTGTTCAGGTCGAGTTAGGCCCAGTTTTCAGTTCCACTTTTTTTCTTCCAGTTGGTCATTGGAATTGCCATAATGTATGAACTCCTGATCTTTTAAGTTACTGTAAGAACCAATTTGCTTGAAATTTTGTATTAAAACACTTGGTGAAGTCTACCCTTCTCTTCCCTCCAACATGTTATTTATACTATTTTCTTTGTTTCAAAATAAACGTATATGATAAAAATGACAGACGATTTTAGAAATACGTAGCTATTACATTTTTAAATAAATCAAGACATTTTTAATCATTATATTAGAGAGAACAACTTTTTTCCATTTCATCATTAGAGATAGAATAAAACTGGAACATTAAGGCCCATTTACTAAGGGTCTGTTTGTTTACCTCTTAATAGTTTTATTAAGAAGCAACCTCTGAATCGCTAAACCCTTTGGCAACTGCACTAAGAGCCTCTTAATCATTCTGCACTAAACCCTTTGGCAACTGCCAAACAGCCCCTAAATGTTTACCTGGTAAATGCTTATCGGGTCATTTTACTTTGTTTTTTAAAATAAACACATATTTTAGAACAAATTAAAATCATAATATCAACAATTTTTAAGAGAATAATAATATAAACACTTAATTTAGAAAAAAATGGAAAATAAAACACTATGACAAGATATATATAGTCCATTGTTTGAATAATTGTTTGTAAGTTTAACAGTTCGTAATTATGTGTTTGGATCCAATGGCTTTGTGTTAGGAATTGATTTTGTTTTTGTATTAAATTTGCAATATGGGGAGGTGGACATTGATGGTTCCTTAGTTGCTGTTTAAGTTTATTCATAGAGGTGAACATCTGCTAAGCATTTGAATAAGAGAACAGTGTTTAAGTTTATTCATAAAGTATAGACACGAAGCATGTTAATCATGCTACTATCTCACATGCTGCTTAATGAGACCATTATAAAGTGCTAAAAACAATAAGCAAATAAGTCAAAAAAATAAGCCATCCCAAACACCCCTAAGTTTTCTTGTTTTGCATCGCACATATTTTTGGTATGTTTGTTTACCTCTTAATTGCTAGAACTTAGGGGATGTTTGTTTACCTCTTAATCGTTGTAGCTTAGGGGCTGTTTGTTTACCTCTTAATCGTTGTAGCTTAGGGGCTGTTTGTTTACCTCGTAATTGTTAGAGCTTAGGGGCTGTTTGTTTACCTCTTAATTGTTAGAGCTTAGGGTCTGTTTGTTTACCTCTTAATTGTTAGAACTTAGGGGCTGTTTATTTACCTCTGAATCGTTAAGAGGTGAATACTTTTTCAATCCAGACACTAAAAATAGCTTATTTACGGTGAGAAAAAACAATAAGCAAATACGTCAAAAAAATAAGCAAACACCAAACAAACAGGGGGTGTTTGTTTACCTCTGAATCGTTAAGAGATGAATCTTTTTTCAATCGAAACCTTAAAAATAACTTATTTACGGTGAGAAAAAACAATAAGCAAACAGCAGTAAACCAACCAGCAGCTTAATGAGAGCTTAATGAATGACAACTTAAAGGCCATAACTTTTTTCCATTTCATCATTAGAGATAGAATAAAACTGGAAGTTTAAGGCCCATTTACTAAGGGTCTGTTTGTTTACCTCTTAATAGTTTTATTAAGAAGCAACCTCTGAATCGCTAAACCCTTTGGCAACTGCACTAAGAGCCTCTTAATCATTCTGCACTAAACCCTTTGGCAACTGCCAAACAGCCCCTAAATGTTTACCTGGTAAATGCTTATCGGGTCATTTTACTTTGTTATTTAAAATAAACACATATTTTAGAACAAATTAAAATCATAATATCAACAATTTTTAAGAGAATAATAATATAAACACTTAATTTAGAAAAAAATGGAAAATAAAACACTATGACAAGATATATATATTCCATTGTTTGAATAATTGTTTGTAAGTTTAACAGTTCGTTTGGTGTTTGTTTGGTGTTCACCTTTTTGGTATGTTTGTTTACCTCTTAATTGCTAGAACTTAGGGGATGTTTGTTTACCTCTTAATTGTTGTAGCTTAGGGGCTGTTTGTTTACCTCTTAATCGTTGTAGCTTAGGGGCTGTTTGTTTACCTCTTAATTGTTGTAGCTTAGGGGCTGTTTGTTTACCTCGTAATTGTTAGAGCTTAGGGGCTGTTTGTTTACCTCTTAATTGTTAGAGCTTAGGGTCTGTTTGTTTACCTCTTAATTGTTAGAACTTAGGGGCTGTTTGTTTACCTCTGAATCGTTAAGAGGTGAATATTTTTTCAATCCAAACACTAAAAATAGCTTATTTACGGTGAGAAAAAACAATAAGCAAATACGTCAAAAAAATAAGCAAACACCAAACAAACACCAAACAAACAGGGGGTGTTTGTTTACCTCTGAATCATTAAGAGATGAATCTTTTTTCAATCCAAACCTTAAAAATAACTTATTTACGGTGAGAAAAAACAATAAGCAAACAGCAGTAAACCAACCAGCAGCTTAATGAGAGCTTAATGAATGACAACTTAAAGGCCATAACTTTTTTCCATTTCATCATTAGAGATAGAATAAAACTGGAAGTTTAAGGCCCATTTACTAAGGGTCTGTTTGTTTACCTCTTAATAGTTTTATTAAGAAGCAACCTCTGAATCGCTAAACCCTTTGGCAACTGCACTAAGAGCCTCTTAATCATTCTGCACTAAACCCTTTGGCAACTGCCAAACAGCCCCTAAATGTTTAATGTTTACCTGGTAAATGCTTATCGGGTCATTTTACTTTGTTATTTAAAATAAACACATATTTTAGAACAAATTAAAATCATAATATCAACAATTTTTAAGAGAATAATAATATAAACACTTAATTTAGAAAAAAATGGAAAATAAAACACTATGACAAGATATATATATTCCATTGTTTGAATAATTGTTTGTAAGTTTAACAGTTCGTTTGGTGTTTGTTTGGTGTTCACCTTTTTGGTATGTTTGTTTACCTCTTAATTGCTAGAACTTAGGGGATGTTTGTTTACCTCTTAATTGTTGTAGCTTAGGGGCTGTTTGTTTACCTCTTAATCGTTGTAGCTTAGGGGCTGTTTGTTTACCTCTTAATTGTTGTAGCTTAGGGGCTGTTTGTTTACCTCGTAATTGTTAGAGCTTAGGGGCTGTTTGTTTACCTCTTAATTGTTAGAGCTTAGGGTCTGTTTGTTTACCTCTTAATTGTTAGAACTTAGGGGCTGTTTGTTTACCTCTGAATCATTAAGAGATGAATCTTTTTTCAATCCAAACCTTAAAAATAACTTATTTACGGTGAGAAAAAACAACCTGCAAACAGCAGTAAACCAACCAGCAGCTTAATGAGAGCTTAATGAATGACAACTTAAAGGCCATAACTTTTTTCCATTTCATCATTAGAGATAGAATAAAACTGGAAGTTTAAGGCCCATTTACTAAGGGTCTGTTTGTTTACCTCTTAATAGTTTTATTAAGAAGCAACCTCTGAATCGCTAAACCCTTTGGCAACTGTACTAAGAGCCTCTTAATCATTCTGCACTAAACCCTTTGGCAACTGCCAAACAGCCCCTAAATGTTTAGCTGGTAAATGTTTATCGGGTCATATTACTTTGTTATTTAAAATAAACACATATTTTAGAACAAATTAAAATCATGATATAAACAATTTTTAATAGAATAATAATATAAACACTTAATTTAGAAAAAAATGGAAAATAAAACACTATGACAAGATATATATAGTCCATTGTTTGAATAATTGTTTGTAAGTTTAACAGTTCGTTTGGTGTTTGTTTGGTGTTCACCTTTTTGGTATGTTTGTTTACCTCTTAATTGCTAGAACTTAGGGGATGTTTGTTTACCTCTTAATTGTTGTAGCTTAGGGTCTGTTTGTTTACCTCTTAATTGTTAGAACTTAGGGGCTGTTTGTTTACCTCTGAATCGTTAAGAGGTGAATATTTTTTCAATCCAAACACTAAAAATAGCTTATTTACGGTGAGAAAAAACAATAAGCAATTACGTCAAAAAAATAAGCAAACACCAAACAAACAGGGGGTGTTTGTTTACCTCTGAATCGTTAAGAGATGAATCTTTTTTCAATCCAAACCTTAAAAATAACTTATTTACGGTGAGAAAAAACAATAAGCAAACAACAGTAAACCAACCAGCAGCTTAATGAGAGCTTAATGAATGACAACTTAAAGGCCATAACTTTTTTCCATTTCATCATTAGAGATAGAATAAAACTGGAACTTTAAGGCCCATTTACTAAGGGTCTGTTTGTTTACCTCTTAATAATATAAACACTTAATTTAAAAAAAAATGGAAAATAAAACACTATGACAAGATATATATAGTCCATTGTTTGAATAATTGTTTGTAAGTTTAACAGTTCGTTTGGTGTTTGTTTGGTGTTCACCTTTTTGGTATGTTTGTTTACCTCTTAATTGCTAGAACTTAGGGGATGTTTGTTTACCTCTTAATCAAATAGAAAATAGGTAGTGAAACAAGGTAAACAGAAAGAAAGAAATCAATGAGATATTAATAAATTTGCAAGTGATCGATTGTCACACATATTATAACTAATTAAATTAATATTAATCTAACAGATCATGAAAAAGGGGTTGTTATTTTAAAAACAAAAAACACATACGATCCAATATAACCATTACAACTAAATATATGGGCACCTTACCCCAGTTCATAAACAATAGACTATCCATGTTCTGTTCTTGTGGGTATATATATATATATAGAAATTGTCTATGTTCCTCATTTTATCTAATTATCTAATTGATGTCATTGGCCATTGATGAAGTTGAAGAGAATGGAGATGAAAAAGAAAGTATGAAGAGAGTTAAGAGTGAATCATCTTAGTGAAATAATGTATTTCCACATGTTTTTTTAATTTCTTCTCAATTTTGCATCTTATTGAAATAATGATGTTAGTTTATAACAGTTATCAGCACTTTTTGAAATTAGTATATATTCATCAATAGTAAAGCAGATTTAATTGTTAGCAAGTATTCCCTCTGATTCGTGAATTAGAGATGTAATCTGAAGATTCCCCTGTAATTTCTATATTGGTGATTCATACGAGCAAAACATCAAACACTTTGAGTGCATAGTTTTAAACTACATGTTTTCCAATTCGAAAAGAGAATCAGATACCCAAATCAATACCCACATGCAAGATTGAATCAAAGAGACACCAGATCATCAAAGAGTACAATCATTATAACATCAAAACCCCTGAGATAACTAAAACCGTTGAAAACTTTTGTCTATTTCTTAGATAGAAGGAAGTCAAGATGAAAGCTGAACAAATGAAAGCTTGAAATTAAACATACCTAAATCGTGAAGATGTTGAGATGTTGAGCTGCAAATCGTGAATCCAAATCAACTGATGCTGAGATGTTGAGCTGTATATCGTGAACCAAATCGTGATGTGTTTGAGAGTGGAGATGAAAATGAATCTGAACCCTAATTTCTTGATTTATATGCATCCAGGAAAAAAGCGTGCAATATGAAGGGATGGTGGGTATGGCTTTGTAGGTATGGTGTCGTGAAGTACTCTCGGTATGGGGGTGAGGGGCAGACGTGTAGAGGTAGGGTATGGTGAAGTACTCTCGGTACAGAGTGAGGGGCAGATGTGAAGAGGGGTTGAAGAGGGGAAGAAAGCATTTTTTGTTGTGTGAAAACTTCTTAAACCAGACGTGAAGCGTGAAAGAGTTGGTATGGCAGGGTATGGCTGTACTGTGAGGAAGTAAGGTAAGGGACTGAACCGTACTTTTTGTTGGTATAGTTTAAAACCCTTGCTTAAAAAGAGTTGTAAGTTGTGCTTTATAGTTTGCAATTAAGAGTTTTTCAAATTTTGTGCTTTAATTTGTTGTACACATTGCATAAAAACTTGTCTTTAAGACATTTTGCTTAAATGCTTATATATGTAGTATAGATATATGAGATGATTATGTGGTAGGAATATGATTATGTGTATATAAATGACAATATGATGTAATGAGATATATATATTGTATTTATATAAGTTTTGCACTACACGAGTGCACTTGTTGTCGGGTTCCGGTGTGCGGACCGGTGTGTAGCCGGGTTCCGGTGTGCGGACCGGTGAGTAGTCGGGTTCCGGTGTGCGGACCGACGGGTAGCCGGGTTCCGGTGAGCGGACCGGTTGTTGATTTATTAGTTGGCTTGCTACCAACTAATATGGCCATTTGTGGAGGAATAAGGTGAATGAGATGTACACGATTCACGAGTCTGGATTGGTATTTAAATACGTGTGGTATGTTTATATTTTACGAAAGGATTACCAAAGGTTTATCTCAACTATTTTGATACAAAGGATTTACATAAAAGGTTTTATAACGATTTTGGAAAGGACCGGGATTAACTCACTAGACCCATTTGGTCTAACCCTCATTTTGTTTTCAAAAATATGTTTTCCAGGTTAAGGATCGGCAGGAGAGGATGAAGTGTAGGAAGCTTTTGATGGATGTTGATTAGGAAGCTTTTATATATTTTGTAATGTCAAGACTAATGAGACCGTACTTGGTTTGTTATGTAACTTTTGTTGTAAATCAATGATATGTATGAATGTTATGTATTATGATGTATGTTATGGGATTTGGGTTGTTACATGAACTTTGTTCCATTATCACTTCTGATTTTCTGAACTGGAAGTTGTAAGAAAACTTGAATTCTTTTGATAAAGTTTATCAAACTAGTAGCAGCTTCTGACTTGGCCCTTAAGAACTCAACCCATGTGTATCTGGAATATTCATCGACAATTACAAGCATATATTTCTTTCCTCCCATAGACTGAACTGAAATAGGACCACAAAGATCAGTATGAATCATTTCTAATGGTGCTTTGCAAGATGAGTCCATTTTTAATTTGTGAGAACTCTTTTTCATCTTGCCCATTTCACAAGCTGAGCATAATGATTCTTTTTCAAATTTAATCTTTGGTAAACCTTTAACCAGATGTTTTGCAACAAGATTATTAAGATCTTTGAAGTTTAAATGAGAACATCTTATGTGCCACAGCCAGCATTCATTTGCAGTTGAGTTTGATAAAAGACAAACAGGATTTAATGTTTGTACATTTGAAAAGTTAACCACAAATAAATCCATGTGTCTTTTGGCCCAGAAGACTTTAAGATCATTCTCATTTAAAATCATGCAACCTGTTATTTGGAACTTGATTTGACAAAGACTGTCTAAAAATTGACTTATGCTGAAAAGATTATGTTGTAATCCTTCAACATAGAAAACTTTTTGAATTGTCAGATCTCCTTTTGTTAAATCTCCATAACCTTTAACTTGACCTTTGCTGTTATTTCCAAAGTTTACTGCTCCTCCAGCCTTTTCTGTGAAATTTGATAGAAAAGACTTCTGACCTGTCATGTGTCTTGAAGCTCCTGAATCTAAAAACCACACATGACAGCCCTGCAAAAACAATCAGTTAGTTTTAGGTACCCATTTTGGAATGGGTCCTTCTTTGTTAGCTTTGTCATCTGATTTAACAAAAGTGCCTTTTACTTTCCATTCAAAATCTTTCTTTAAACACCATTTGCCTTGAACTTTTATGAAGTCAGAACATTTTCTGTTCACAAATTTGTTCACTTTCTTCTTGAAAGTTGTAAATTTGGATGTTGCAATGTTCTCAACTTTCTTTTCTTTCACATTAATCACTTTTTCATTCTTTCTTTTTATTTTAACTTGAGGATTCACTTCTTTTATCTTTTGTTTTCTCTGAGTTTGAGAGACAGAATTATTCTTCTTTTCTGTATTCTGAATATCTTTTCTTATGAATGAAACAAATGTTATTGTGATTGGACATTTCTGAGAATATTGAAAAGAATCATTATCACATTGAACACAAGTCAGATTTTTCTTTGCAAGTAACAACAAATCTGTACCATAAGTCCTTTCATTTTTATTTCTATTTTTCAAAGTACATGTACATTTATTACAGAAACTATGAGCTTTTGGTACAGAATCAGAGTTCAATTCAGTCTTCTCATGAACTCTTTCAGATCATCTTTCCTTTTGCTTTCCTCTTTTTCTGAAAAATTCAACTTATTTTTGTTAGAAGATGAATTAGATGATTCACCTTTTTCATATGTACTTGATTCATTAAAGAATTTATCATTTTCTTTTAGAGCATTAATCTTGAACAGATCATATTCAGCTTTCAGTTTCTCAAGCTCTGTTATTTTCTGAATTAAAACATTCTTTTCTTTTAAAGCATTTTTAAGATCAAAATCCAAATCACACAAGTCATTTTCAAGTTCATCATAAGCTTTCCTTAGGTCCTCAAGTTTTTGACTTACAAGATTAAATCTCTTTTCAAGTTCTAGAAATTCTTCTGACTTTGTTTCAGAATTTTCAGTTAACTCAGAATTCTGACTCTTTGAATCAGAATTCTGATTAATAGACTCAGATTTCTGACCCTCAGAATCAGAAAATTGATAAGAACAGTCAGAATTCTGATTAGAAGATTCAGATTTTTGACTAATTGTTTCAGAAACCTTACTAGTATCAAATATACTTTCTATGTCAGAATATGAAAAACTTTGTTGTTTATTTTTGTAACTGACATTTAGAGAGTCATATTTGAATTTAGTGTCATTGTATTTTGGTTTCTCTTCTTTTGGTTTAGAAATTTCTTTCTTAACTTTATCTTCTGAAACATTTGACTTTTCTGTTTTTGATTCACAAACTGTTTCCTTTGTCTTTTTAGAACTTGATTTTTGTAAGCTATCAGAACTTGTGATAGAACTTGCAGGTCTTATAAAAACTTCAACAACTTCTGGAATTTTTGGTTTTGGAACATGAAGCTTATCAAAATCATACAAGTTTACTGGAGCTCTTTTTAAAACAACATTTTCTTCCAATCCCAATCCCTTCTTTGGATTATAAAATCTTATATCTTTTACATTGCTTGTTAGAAGATTTAATGTTTGCTGAGTCTGACCTCTTTTCAAGTTAAGATCTTCTAATTCTTTGATTTTGATGTACAAGTTCTTTCTTTCCTCAAATAGCATATCAAACTTTATTTGTAAATCACCCTTTTCATCCTTGACTTTTGAAAGTTCAATTTTTAATTCAGAAATATTTTTCACCAATTCAGAATTTTCAGTTTTAACTTTCTGTTTCACAACCTCAGATTCCTCATACTGTTCTCTTATTACCTCTTTTTCAATTCTGAATTTGTTAACTAAACTTCTTTCTCCTTTTATTTGTTTTCTTAGTTTAACAAATTCAGTTTTCATTTCACCAATCTGTGTCATTAAGTCTATTTCAAGTGCAGAATGTACCTCAGCGGATGACTCAGAATCAGCATCTTCAAAGTCAGAATCATCCTCATTCTTCATCTTTGCCATATAACTCTGCATCTGTGAAAAGTAAATGCAGTCATCTTCATCTGAAGTGTAGTACAACCAATTTTCTTGTTCAGCTAACATTGCCACTTCATCATCTCTTTTCTTTGCTAGCTGAGCCTTTTTGGTGTAGTACTCATAATCCTTCACAATTTTTACTTTGCAATCTTTTGCATAGTGACCAGACTTTCCACACTTGAAGCACATATTCTTTTCTTTTCTTTCTTCCTTTTCTTCTCTAGTTTCTTCCCTTCTTTCTTCCTTCTTTTCATACTTACTCTCTCCTCTCTCTTCTCTTTTCTTGAAATCTGAATTTCCTTGCTCTTTCCTGTACTTGCCCTGAAATTTTCCTTTTCCATACCTCTTGTTGAAAGTGTTAGTCAACAAGGCCAACTTTTCAGCAATCATTTTGATATCTTCATCTTCTTCTGATCCCTCTTCCTTATCAGACTCCTCCAGATTTGGTATCTCAGATAGATACGCAGTCTTCTTGGGCGTTTTAACAATTTTGGACTTTGACAGAAAAGCTAACTGTTCTGCAACATTCTTCTTTTCTTCAACCACAATTTTAACAGAGTCCTCATGCTGATTTAGTACACAAAATAGATCATTGAGATCTTCTTCACACATATCCTTATTCATTTGTAGACTTATAGCAAATGATGACCATTCAGAGTTTACACTATTCAGAAATTTGTAGTTTATTTCTGACTTTGTCTTTTTCAACCCATTTCTTCTCAAATCATTCAGTATAGTACATAATTTACTATATGTCTGAGTCAAGCTTTCAGATTCTTTAGCCTTGAACCTTTCATAAGCATTTATGCTTTGATTTAACTTTGCTTGTATCGATTTGACAGTTCCTAACATCTGTCTTTCCAGTTCATCCCACATTTCCTTGGCGGATGATCCACTGTCAATTCGGTTTAGAACTTCATTTGGAACAGCCAATGTCATCAATGTGATTGCTCTTTTGTCTATAGCATGCCTATTTTTCTGTTCTGCTGTGTATTGAGAATAATTCTTCTTCACCCTTGTTGCCGGAATTTCTGGAGTTGTCTCTGTTTCAGGGGTTGCAGCCACATCGATATAGACTTCGATAGGACCTTCTCGGATTGAAACCATTAGATTTTCATCTATGTTATCCAGGAATTGTATCATTCGAATTTTCCATTGCTGGTACTCTTCAGGTATTAGAACATGTGGCTTTGTTTCAGATCCCATAGCGAGATATTCTTTAGAAGACATGATTGTAAGAATTTTCAACAGAAAGACAAATTTGAATTTCTTGATCGAAAGATAACAATTAATTCAAGAATTGATGAGAATTCAAGAATTGTAAGCAGCAGCGGAATCGATTTTTGAACGAATCAAGAAATCTTCAAGAAATTGATCAATAAACCTTTGCGATCACGATTTTGAACAAATTTGTTTGTTGAGTGGCTCTGATACCAATTGTAAGTCCAGGATTTACTTTTACAATCAATATATCAATCTATGAAGCAATAATTGAGAAGTAATATGATCAAGCCCAATTGTATTCAATGAAGAACATAATTACAGATCTTAGAGAGAGAGTATCTCAAAGATTACAAAAGATGAATACAAATATATTCGGGAAAATCAGTTAGCAATGTAGTGCTAACCACTATATATACTGCAACGGAAATATTAAAGCTACAGTACAAATATGAATGACTAATAAGAACTATACACGTGTCCTATTTAGTTTACTAAACACTAAGGAAAGTATCTAGTTATAAGTTCTGAACAGGTTGTTCAGAACTTCTGAACATTCTTCTGATTAGGCTTCTCAGAACTTCTGGCTCTTCTTCTCAGACTTCTGACTCTTCTTCTCAGACTTCTGTACTTGGTAAACTTTCAAAGTAATACTGCTGAGCTTTTGTAGTCAGAACTCTGACCCTTCTTCTCAGAACATCTGAGCCTTCTTATCAGATTTCAACACTTAGTTTATTGACAAAACTCAGATCTAACAGTTATATGATGGTTGGGTTAATCAAACATATAGACAAAACAGTGCAGTCCCCTGCACATTTCAGCTTCTGTCCATCTTTTTGTTAGCCACTTTACTCATACTTAGGAGCTGAACTGGGTATTATTGTCTAAATGAAAATCATACATATGCCTCTTAGGAATCTAATCGAACCAGAATCATGTTGTTTGGATCTATGACCGATTTAATACGAATTTTATACCAACAGTGTGCAAATCCCGAGTTTATAGAGACTAGCTATTGTAATTCAGTATTTTGGCATACTTATGCTCCAAATTAGCTTTCGAACTCTTCATAACATAGGTTCTAGACATACTAAGCGTTCCAGCCATATATTACACACCTCAATTGGAGCAATGGTTGATTTTATACACATTTTTAAACTGACAATAACTTTCTGCTTCAATCCAACAGCACCAACTTAACTAGTTTTAGCATATCAACACTACCACTTGATTTGGTAACCATTCTAAACCATGTATTGACAAGATTAGAGTATTTTTGGGTTTGTTTTACTGATTTGAGCATCATACAAACCAAAACCCAATAGAATCTTAGGTTATCAAACATCTAATTCAAAGATTCACTAAGTTCTTACCTTAGGGATGATTACAACCACTTCAATGAGTTCATTCTTTCAATCCTTTCCAAACTCCAGCACCTATTAACCAAAATACATACACACTTAATATGTATTCCAACAAAACAACCTAGATTTCAAGATAATAAGCTTACCCAATGGTTTACCTTCAATTCTTACCTTCAAATCTTCAATATTTCATCATCTCTTCAAGGTTTTGAGGTTCAATTTGATGGAGAAAGGTTTGGCTAGGGTTTTTGGTTTGAGTCGTGAGAATGAAGGAGATGATATCTGATTATGAGTTATTATTTTTCAGATTTTGTTTTTATATTTTTCAATTTTTCACTTTTAGTCCTTCGAGTTTCATAAATTGCATATTTACCATGATTAGTCAACTTCTTCACATTTTGATTTTAATTCTAGTTTCACTTATCCATGTTTAATCCCTCTAATGGTTATTTTTGACAAAGTTAGTTTGGGTTGAAGTCCATATGCGATATGTATAAACATACAAAGTAAGGACTACCTCCAAACACTAACTCTTCATGTAAACTTCGTTACGAAAATCCGGTTATTGCATTCAGAGTAGAGACCAAGAGTGGATATTTTTGGAGACTAAATTACCGAACGACCCACTTTTGTGTAGTTACTTTTGGGACTGTATATAAATGTGTATTCGTACCGTAACTTTCGGATGTCTATAACTATGACTATTTTGTTTATGAAATGTACTTAGCTGCTCTGTATGCTTTTAACCCAGTAGGGTTAGAATTGGGGTGTTACATTTATGGTATGAGAGCATAGGTTGCGACCTGTAGAATTAATCTAAGTTTGACCTGTAAGAAATGGGTAGATTTAGGACGGGATAGAAATAGTTTATTATGTCATATTATATTATATGTTATTTAGCTAATTCTCTTAGATGAATACACTAATAAAGATGTTATATGTGGTGTTGTCAAAATGCCACCAAGAATTAATGCTTAGAGGAGGAGAATATAGGAGTTCTAGCGTGATAATAATCGCCCTCCTAATCAGCCGAAATCCAAGGATTTCTAAAGCAATGCAACAATCCTTGAGCTCGATGATGACCGGTCAAATAGCACAAGTCATTGAAGTTGTGTGTCACGCTGGGATTGTAACTCCTAATACTACCGAAAGTACTAGTCTTACATATCAGGTACGACCACTACTATAGTTAGGACTCAACTAACCCTACACTAGTCGTTAGAAAAGTTCCATAAACAGAATCTTCGGTCTTTGTTACCGGCCACGAATCTTGTTGAGGCTTAACACTGGATTAAATATCTAGAAAAGATATTTGAAATATTAGAATGTCCCGATAATATCCAAGTCAGATTGGCAACATACAAACTAGAGGGTGATGCCAATCAATGGTGGCAATCTTGGTAGCATGATTGAGAAGGTAATACGGTTGTGGAAAATCTTAGGTGGAGCCAGTTTAGAGATGCATTTCTTCCTCAATATTTTACTGAAGTCGATCGGGAATCATATATTAGCGACCAAGTGGTAGATCGGGATCGAAAGATAAAGGCAAGCAGATCACTATCAACGGATCAAACTACCGATGATCAACTTCCTAGGTTACCGCCAGAACGGGAGGTTGAATTCTCAATTGATCTTATTTCAGGAGCAGCATCAAATACCCTTTACCTAGGATCGATGATCTATTCGATCAGTTACAGGTGCCAGTTGTTTCTCAAAGATTGATTTGAGACCAGGTTATTATCAACTCAGAATCAAGGATTCAGATATACCGAAGACTGCATTCAGAACTCGATACAGCCACTATGAGTTTATAGTTATGCCATTCGGGTTGACAAACGCTCCAGCAATCTTCATGGATATGATGAATAGAGTATCCAAGAATTATTTGGATGACTTCGTAATTGTATTCGTTGATGATATTCTTGTTTATTCAAAGTCAAAGTTTGAACATGAAACACATCTCCGATTAGCATTGGATACACTCCGAAAGAAAAAGCTATATGCCAAGCTATCGAAGTGTGAATTCTGGTTGGATCGAGTGGCATTCTTAGTCCATGTTATTTCAGCTGATGGCATTCACGTTGATCCGACTAAGGTTGAAGCCGTTACTACTTAGCCAAAACCAGTAAATGTTGCTGAAGTACATGCATTTCTGGGTTTAGCTGGTTATTATCGACGATTCGTTGGGAACTTTTCTAGGATCGCACTTCCGATGACTCAACTCCTCCGAAAGGGAGTAAAGTTTGTATGGGGTGACGGACAGGATAAAAGTTTTGAAGAATTAAAGCGATGACTCGTAACTGCACCGATACTTGCCTTGTCATCTGGGTCAGACGGCTATCAAGTTTACAGCGATGCTTCCAAATCAGGATTGGGTTGTGTATTAATGCAAAATAGACGGGTTATTGCTTATGCTTCGCGTCAACTCAAGCCATATGAAGTTAACTACCCGACAAGTATATTTTCACACGAAAAGAACACAACATGAGGCAACGTTGATGGCTTGAATTATTGAAAGACTATGATGTTCGAATACAATATCACTCTGGAAGAGCGAATCTTGTAGCCGACGCTCTTAGTCGGGAAGGTGTCAGATTTGTACCATGCTTTTCTGTTCAACCCCAAATAGCAACAGATTTGGAAATAATGGGAGTTGAACTATGCTATCGAGTTGGAGACGGTGTGTTAACTAATCTTACTGTCGAACCGACCCTCACTTCAAAAATTAAGGAAGCTCAACAATCTGATGGGGAGCTTTGGGCTATACAACAAAAGATCCAAGGTGATTCCGAAACTAATTTTCATGTTGATGATAAAGGCGTGTTGTGGTTTCGGGAAAGATTGTGTGTTCCAGCAGTTCAGGAGTTAAAGGAAGAAATCTTGGATGAAGCTCATAATTCACCTTTTTTCTATTCACCCAGGTTCCACAAAGATGTACCATGATTTAAAACAACATTTTTGGTGGAATGGGATGAAAAGAGATGTAGCCGAGTTTGTTGCTAAATGCTTAACTTGTCAGAAAATCAAAATTGAACATCAACGAGTCGGGGGATTGTTACATCCATTGAATATTCCCATGTGGAAATGGGAGAATATCACAATGGATTTCTTAACTGGTTTACCGAGAACTTTCCGCAAGAATAATGCAATATGGGTTGTTGTCGATCGACTTACAAAATCGGCACATTTTCTCCCTATTAAAGAAACGGATTCTATCGGTAAACTCGCAGATCTCTTTAATCGTGAAATTATCCGACTACATGGGGCTCCTGTTTCCATTGTCTCTGACAGGGATCCAAGATTCACTTCACGATTTTGGACTGGACTTCAGAATGCTTGGGGAACCCGATTGAGTATAAGCACCGCATATCATCCACAGACTGACGGCCAGTCCGAAAGAACAATTCAAACATTGGAAGATATGTTACGTGCTTGTACTTTGGAGTGGTCTGGAAATTGGGACGAATATTTGTTTTTGGTGGAATTTGCGTATAACAACAGCTATCAATCTTCTATCAAAATGGCCCCATTTGAAGTTCTATATGGCCAAAAGTGTAGAACTCCAATATGTTGGAATGAAGTGGGCGAAAGGAAGATTGAGGGTCCCGAATTAGTTCAGATCACTACAGAAAAGGTTGAATTGGCAAAACAAAGAATGCGGGAGGCCCAGTCTCGACAGAAAAGTTATGCCGACAAACACCGACGACCTTTAGAGTTCAATCCAGGTGACCATGTCTTTGTTAAAGTTTCTCCGATCCGTGGTACGCGAAGATTTGGTATTAAAGGCAAACTGAGCCCTCGATATGTTGGTCCGTTTGAAATTTTGGAAAGAGTAGGCGAAGTTGCTTATCGTCTTGCCTTACCTCCACAGATGTCTCACATTCACAATGTCTTCCATGTTTCTTTGTTACGCGGGTATAAGTAGCATCCTCTACATGTTATCAACTACCCGCTAGATCAAATTGAGTAAGATCTTTCATACAAAGAAGAACCGGAACAGATAATCGGACGAATGACAAAGAAGCTACGAAACCGATCGATTCCATATATCAAAGTCCTTTGGAAGAATCAAGATTACCGGGAAGCTACGTGGGAACAAGAGGAATCGTTCAAAAACGAGTATCCGGATTTCTACAAAAACTGTAAGTCCTTTAACCCTATCTTAGATTTCGAGGACGAAATCTTATTTTAAGGGGGGCAGGAATGTAATAACCGGATTTTCGTAACGAAGTTTACATGAAGAGTTAGTGTTTGGAGTTAGTCCTTACTTTGTATGTTTATACATATCGCATATGGACTTCAACCCAAACTAACTTTGTCAAAAACAACCATTAGAGGGATTAAACATAGATAAGTGAAACTAGAATTAAACTCAAAATGTGAAGAAGTTGACTAATCATGGTAATTTATGAAACTCGAAGGACTAAAAGTGAAAAATTGAAAAATATAAAAACAAAATCAGAAAAATAATAACTCATAATCAGATATCATCTCCTTCATTCTCACGACTCAAGCCAAAAACCCTAGCCAAACCTTTCCCCATCAAATTGAACCTCAAAACCTTGAAGAGATGATGAAATATTGAAGATTTGAAAGTAAGAATTGAAGGTAAACCATTGGGTAAGCTTATTATCTTGAAATCTAGGTTGTTTGGTTGGAATACATACTAAGTGTGTATGTATTTTGGTTAATAGGTACTGGAGTTTGGAAAGGATTGAAAGAATGAACTCATTGAAGTGGTTGTAATCATCCCTAAGGTAAGAACTTAGTGAATCTTTGAATTAGATGTTTGATAACCTAAGATTCTATTGGGTTTTGGTTTGTATGATGCTCAAATCAGTAAAACAAACACAAAAATACTCTAATCTTGTCAATACATGGTTCAGAATGGTTACCAAATCAAGTGGTAGTGTTGATATGCTAAAACTAGTTAAGTTGGTGTTGTTGGATTGAAGCAGAAAGTTATTGTCACTTTAAAAATGTGTATAAAATCAACCATTGCTCCAATTGAGGTGTGTAATATATGGCTGGAACGCTTAGTATGTCTAGAATGTAACAACCCAAATTCTAGTGGGTTTTAGAGTTAGTGGTCAAAGTGGAATAAATGAAAGTTAACTTGAGGGACTAGAGTGTAAAATTTTGAAGTGTATATGAAGACTCCAATCCCTAGGGCAGCCTCCATTTGCTGAAATCAGTAATTATGGGAGTGCTCTTGGTGTTGGCGGCTAAGGAAGAAAGAAAGAGAGAAAGGGAGAAGGTTTGAGAAGAAATCAAGAGAGAAAGGAAGAATCAAGCTAAAATCTGCAAAGGTATTACATCCTAATTCGTTCATCAGATTAGGATAATGCTCCTCCTTCTTATTGTTATGAATCCTTAGGACTGATGTTGATGATTTCTTGATGTTGATCCAAACCCTCAGTGATTTGATAATGACCCTCTCTTATACACTTAGTGAAATTTGTAAGTAAACAATATGTATCAGAGTTTCACTATCGCTGATAAGTACTAAGATCTTACAGTACCGCTGATAGGAACTTTCGCTCTTTAAATTAAACATTCAGCGAAACTGTTCACCATTAATACTGAGTTTGTTCAGTCATTATGATGATCGCTGATAAGTTAGTTGTTTACTTATGATCCCTGAAGACAAGTTTCACGTCAACAAAGGTTCTACGCTAAAGTCGAAGGTCAAGCTCAAGAACCAGCGACAAGTCTCCTAATGAACTGATGTGGATCAGCGAAGACTCAGATTTGTCCACTCAACGTGAAGTATCAAGTACAAGACTTCAGCTATCGCTGAACTTTATCATTCGCTGAATAGAAAATGATAATCGTTGAATCAACGAAAGCTGATCATGAAGTCCTCCGTACAAAGTACTTTTGTCTTAATCTCCCTTGCACGACTCCGTACGAAATGTCAGAAAAGAACCTCTGACTGTCTGAAATCGTACAACCACTCTGATACTACACTGTTCATCCATGCGGCTACTAAGGTTGTCAACCAAGGTCAATGACATGCAACCAACCAGCTGATGACACGTGTAAAGTGTATACTGACTTGCATTAAATGCATGCAGTATATAAAGAGATGAACCCACTTCATTTGAAGTAACTTGCTAACTCTGGACAAGTTCAATCTCTTATCTCAAGATAGGTTATTATTATTAATTTCCTTATCTCTCTTAGTGCAAGAAACCTTAGTGTTCCAACTTGTTTAGATTTAGGTTTATCCTTAATCTTGTTTCCGCAACAAGCTGTAAATTGTTAATGATTTATCAATAAACAATTTAGAAAACTAAAATCTGTGTGTTTGTATTCAACCCCCCCCCCCTTCTACAAACTTGTATAGGCCTTCGGGACCAACACTTGAGTTTCACCATTTTCCTTGAAAATGAAGTTTTATGGGTTTTGTCTTAATGAATCGATTTTAAGAGATTAAAGTGGGATTAATTGGGTGTTTGGGGTTGGTGGATGAACCCTTATGGTTATCTAATCAACTAATGGCTAAAATCGGGTTAGAAATCACTTTTAAGAAGTTTATTTTCGGACAGCAGCCGTACCCGGACACCTTCAGTTCTTGATGATATGGTGGTTTCCGGATACGGATGCTAGTTTCCGGGTAAAGCTCTATGGTAGTTTCCGGGTGGGTGTTCTTCCGGGTAGATCGAGTTACCGGGTGTGGTATCCGGACAAGTATGGCATCCGGACAAGTATGGCATCCGGACAAGTATGGCATCCGGACAAGTATGGTATCCGGACAAGTGTGGTATCCGGACAGGTTGGTATCCGGACAAGTGTGTGTTGGACAGTAGGTCTGAGTTGTTTATCTGATGTGAATCTATTGCCTTAGGTGTTCATTTGGGTTAGCTTGGAAGTATTTAAGAAGCGCGTTGTACGTCAAGCAAGGTGAGTTCCCTAAACCCTTTTTACGACTTAAAGTGTTAAATGATTTTGAATGATTATGGTTTCATTACGAGCATGAAATGTTTATAACCGTTACGCATGTTTTCCATGAAATACCTGTTTTACCTGAGAAAATGTATTGTACTTGATGAGCTGAGAATGACGATTTACTAAGGTTTTAAAGGTTCAAGTTTTATGAAATGAATGACGTACTATGTGGAGTCGGTCTACACTATAGGATCAGAGATAGATCCTCGGGGTCTGATGATCCCTTGGATGTTTATGACAGACTGGTAGGTTGGAATCCGTTTCCTCCTATTTCGAGTAGAAAGGGGGGTCTGCGTAAGCTCCGGGAAGGGGAGTTTGCGTAGGCTCCGGTTGAGGGCGAGAGGGTAACCCATTGGGCCCCGATCGCAGAATGTTTATGTGATCCTATATACAGTGTAGTACCATGCCTGATGTTATGTTAAGGTTTACGATGATATTTTCATAAATGTTCTATACTGGTTACATGTTGTTTTCGGAGGGAATTCACTAGACCTTTTGGTCTAACCCTCGCTTTCAAAACTAAACCATTTTTAGGTAAGCATGTTAAAGGTTCTTCAAGTAAGAACCGTGTGATGGCAGGAAGGATTTGGAACTTAGAGCGACTCCAAGTCTTTTGGCTGATGTTTAGATAGAGATCTCGGCTGTGGATTAGAGACTTCCGCTGTCAATTTTGCTTAGCTTAGTGAAAAGAATGTTTATGAACAAGATAATAATGTAATCTGAATGCTATATTCTAGATAAATTCTTGTTATGAAAATTGGGACGTTACAAATGGTATCAGAGCCTTAGTTTAAGGGATTTAGGTGACCATTCGGGCCTAAACTTAAACTGTAAGATGAGGAACACAGCCGAGACATAATTGCCTGTAGGAACGATCACTATAAATGCGCTTAGGAATAAGGTGCCAAGGACAAACGTGTAAGGTAAGTTTGGAATTACACCTGGCCAGTGGGATTACGAACTTACAGGTACATGTGCGTGCTTACAATACCTTACTTATAGCAATTTGTTGTGTCACGTCTAGCAAGGATTAACTATCGGTTTCTTTCAGTTTAGCGCTGTGGCTGGGAGAACGCTGAGGAATAGGTCAGCAAGATCCCTTAGGGATAGACCGAGCTCCAATGCTTGGGGAAGTTTCGTGTAAGAGTCACTATGATGTGATGTATGTATACATCGTAGAGAAGAAATGTTGTAAAGAATGTTATGAGTCGTCTAGAGGTAGCTCTTCATGGATTCGGAGAGGATGAATGTTTGAGTTTGAGTAAGACTCCAGTTTCGGGTGAGTCCTAGTTATGGAAATCATGGGATAGATCAGTTGGGATGATAAGATAGAATAGTGTCAAAACCTTGAAAGTATCAATGGAGCCCGTACTTTTAGCCGAGCTTTTCATTGGCAGAATAAATGGAATAAGATACTTATAGTGAATTAAAAGCATGTAGAAGTAGAAGGCGAGATAGTCGATCAAAGCGAAAGTAGTGTGAAATGGTTGAGTAAGTGAGATGTGGAACGCATGTACATCAAGTTAGTGCTTGATCGAGGGGGCGACCCTTGGTCGTAAGTGGAGTATCAAGGATAAGATGCGTGAGTAAGCGGTTGACCTTGTTGAGTGAGTAGCCTTCTATTGCAAATAGAGTCTCATGCATAGCGTTCTTTTATGTAACATGAAATTTTCACTATTTAAAAATAAAAACATAACTGCCAACTTTGAACAAAATGAGTCAGCTTGTACGAGTACACGTTTAAAGAAAAAGCGATTTCAGTTACGTCGCACATTGAAATTTTGGGCTTAACGATTTGCAAGGTATTCCACACTTTTAATGATAAGTTAAATTGTTACAAAAAGGTTAAGAAAAACATTTGCCAGCAAAACTTTTACAACTAAATGCTTATTGACCTTTCGATATCATACAATTGAGTGTGAGAACCGACTGGTTTACTTTGTGTCGGTAACTCTTTCAGAATTGCCTCACACGAAAATATTTTTCATGCAATATATTACTATCGTAATAACATTGCTCGGATTGAGCAAGATTGAGGTTCACGGGAAGATGCATGCCAACGATTCTCGAATCGTTGTGCAGGGTTTTGAAGTTATAAGAGTGATGGGGTCACGGGTACCCGAGTAGTTTCTAAATGTTGTTTATTTAAAATGATAAAACGGGTTGAAGGAATTATTTACTGTATTTTCATGCATGAAGGCTATGAACCCACTAGGTCGTAGAGTATTACGTCTTAAGCTAAGGAAGAACTCCGAGAGCGGAGAGGCGTTGGTCAAGTCAGGGGAGAACGTATATAGCTTTGGTATATGTGTTGAAGAGGAGAGTTGGACCTTGGAAGAGTCGGGAATGGATTTTAGTGTCAGGTGTATGAGGGTCTGTACCTTTGCTCGATGACTGAGAACACAGTTGCCGAGGGGCGATGGTGCCCGGAGGAAGGACTTGGAGTCATCAAGGTATTGGTTTTTAGCAACTCTTTATGAGTAGTGTTGTGAGGCAGGAATGAAAGGTCCACGATGTGGGTCATGAGATTTGAAGAGAGCTTGTAATATTGATGTTACATGAGTAAGTTTCGAAATGGGGGCGACGGATTATAAAGTTAACTATGATGTGTAGGGAGGAATAGGTCCCGTAAGGAACTCATGTTAAAGGATAGGTTAAGGAAGTAGTTAAGAGTTGTCTTTTGTTGTTGAAGTCGGCAACGGTGTATGTTGGCCGAGGCCGAAGACTCAAACCAGATGAGTGTAAGTTGATAGATTATCTTGTAGAGGTGTTAAATTAGTAAGAGACTGTTGTTGTGGAATAGGCATTCTATTTACGAGGTGAGGAGGGTCCATAGAAGGACAAGGTGTGTAACACAGGCGGAGTGAGTGTAGACTATGCCAGTCTGTAAGAAAACGTGATGTGTCTAAGAAAAGACTCGGGTCATAAAAGAGCTAGTTAGGATGTTCGTGTTTGAGCTAAGTGTGAACTCGTGAATCATAGTTCAACAAGTTGGGAGAGAACTAAGTAGCGAGACGGACTCGATTGTAGTATACGGGAAATTTGACATTTATCTCAATTAGATCCTTTTTGACCTTGTTCTTACTAAGCTCATTGAGTAGAATCATGAATCTGTCATAAGTCTGATACAATGTCTCATCCTCCTTAGCTCTAAACTCTTCATATTTGTTTATGCACAAAGCGATTTTCATCTGATTGCCAATCTGAGACCCTTGCAACATCTTCTCTAACTGACTGCACATATTATTTGCGGTATCCTTGTAGCTATCAATCTTATTGAAAACTTCATTTGGAATCCCCATGATTACATATGATCTTGCCTTTTTATCTGCATCATATCTAGCCTTTTGATCAACAGTATAATCCGTTACGGGAACCAATTTAGGAACTGTGGTGTTTGGTTCATTTGGAACTGGAACATCTTTATATACAAGTTTCATTGGACCATTTCTAAGCGAATTTAACAAATGTACTCCATGTTGTTGTCGCTCAAGAAAGTCTTCAAACCTTTCTTTCCACTGTTCATACTCTCTTTCAATCAGAATCGGGGGTCTAGAATAAGTTCCCAATGAATTCATGATATCATTTCTCATCATCTTGAAAAATTACTTGATTTGATCTTTAAACAGATAAGCGAATTTGTGAAACTTGACAAACTGTCGGGCAACTGTCGTATAATAAGTGTACGACAAGAAAAATGAATAGTCGTAGTCGGATAGAATGTGTATGACTATAACAAAGAATAGTAACTCTCGTACAAACTTTGTACGACTTGGACCAACTGTCGTATGAAACTTGTACGACTTGGTCTTTTGTATAGTAACTATCGGACACGCCTTGTGCGACTAGGCTCAATGAACAGTAACTCTCGTACAAGTCTAGTGCGACTAAAACGTGAAGTCGGTCAAGAATCGTGCGACAGTTATGAGCATTAGTATCGTACGACAGTTATGAGTTTATGAACACTTTAACGTACAACAGTTATGAGTACCGAGAACCAAAAAAGTTCTAACTATCCTAACTTGCTCAAATCAAATCCAATTGATCTGAAACTTTGTAGGATGATTCGCACACACAATCTGAACACCTTTTGTTCAGAAAGTATCACCAAGAACACATCAGAAATCCATTTTTCGAACAGCACAGTAAATCTCGAAAAAATGCCCAAAAATCCACTGAAATACTTTCAAAATCGAATTCTGATCCCGAATCTTTGCACGAATTGATTCAGTACATCAATTCGAACAATTCTGTGGTGAAATCCTCAGTCAAAACACTCCTAAATTCCAGAATTTGATGAACTCCGAAAATCTTCAAAAAAAGGCCCAAATTTCTTCAAGATCTTCACAAATCGCAATCTGCTAGGCTCTGATACCACTTGTGATCCCAAGATACAAGTAATATGAACAAGATCTGTGTTAAACTCTGGTCATCTCTCATTAATCTTCAAGAACATGATACAAAGTATTGAGAGAAACTCACAGAGAGTAAAATGATATGAATGTCAAAGTGTTAGTCAAAAACAAGGAGATCTAGGCCTTTTATACCTAGATCTACTATTTACACATTTAGTCCCTCAACTTGAATACAACATAAAATGAACACTAACAATCACAATAACTGATAACGCCACTTTTTGGCGTTATTTCCGGTTCTCAAACCAACGAAATTGGCTGGCACTCAAGTAAAAAGGCGGATATTTTACGGTTTATTGAGTGATTTACGCAGGTTATATAAAAGGCGGCATTCCTCGGAAAAAGAAGCTAAAAAGAACCCAAAACGAGTCAAAACGAAGCCTAACGGAAGCCCAAAAGCCAAGCCCAAGACCCGCGAACGAACCAGGACCCGACCCGCGAACCAGAAACAGACCCAGGCTGCATAAAGAAGACGTGCGACCTGCCACGCGACTTGCAAGTCGCGCAACAAGTCGCGTAAGGGTCTGTTTGGTCGATTTTAGTTTTATAATTCGGGGTTTAGGTCATTTTTTCGGTAGCATTCACACGACAGACGATCCAGAGCAGTTCCGGGGCGATTTTGGGCGACTTTTCGGAGTCCTCGAGGTCACGATACAGAGCCGATCATGAGTGCATTCAAGACGGAACGTAGAGACGGACACGAGAAGAGGGAGTTTTCATCATTTGTTACCACGATTTCATATTTTCATTCTTAATCATGTTTGCATACACTTTTGCACCTTTCTCTCTTATGTTTGAATCCACCACCGACATGAACTAACCAGTTCGTGTTGGGAGTTGGAATGAATTCGGTTTGTAAGCATGTAACGGATTGATTTGAACCTTTTTCATTTTTCCTTAATTAATGAAGCATGTGATTTTGTTCTTAATGCATTTGTGAATTTGGCCAATTTACAATTGATGTGTTGTTAGTAATTAAGTTCGTGAGAATTAATTACTATATAGAATTAGGAATTGCATGCCTAAAGCCTAAAACGGTGATAGAGATATACCAAGTAAGCTTTAGTCCCATTTAAACCGTTAGGTTGATATCGAGAGATAAAATCTAGCCAATTTAACATAAATCGAATGCTTCATATGTTTTGAAATCCATAAGTGAAATCGAGAGATTGAACTAATCCTTTTCAAAATAAAATCCGTCGCTATTCGCGAGAAAACGACGGTGATCTTAAAAGATTTGGGAATCATTTAGGGGATTAACTGGTAATTGTTTTGAGTTGATTGGTTGCATGTGTAAAACTGGAGGATGTCCAACCCTCAACTTTTCTCTCTATCGAAGTCTTTAAAGCTGTTATGTTTGTCATGTGTTTGTTTGATTTTATTTTCTGCAATTATTGAGTTATAAAACCAATCCTCCAATTTCGACAGTCCAATTAATAGTCATTATAGTAATCGTGATATTTAGTTCCTAGTTCCTTTGGTTCGATACTCGTACTTCCGTACGTTATTACTTGATTCGACACCGTACACTTGCGGTTAGTCCTCGGGGTGTGAAAACCCCGTATCAAGTTTTTGGCGTCGTTGCCGGTGAACTAGTTGCAACTAATAGCACTACTATCTATACACGCTATTAGATTGGACATTTGCTTTGCGTATTTTATTTCATTCACTTTCAGTTTTTGGATTATTGACTTTGTTTTCTTCTTTTCAGGTTCCACTTGGTTTATGCCAAGGACGACCCGAGGAAAAGAGATTGAAGAATTTGATCTGGGGATCGAAAGAACCGCCCGTCGTCTACGGAAAGAAGCTAAAGCTAAGCGAAATCTGAAATTCGAGATGTCTGACGACGAGAGACCACCTCGCCGCAACAATCCACCACCACCTCCTCCGGAGAGAGGTCCGATGCGGTCATTTGCCGATCCTAATGTGGCGGCCGCACGAATAGGTATCCAAGCGCCCACCACTGGGGTGAACTATTTCGAGCTTAAACCGAGCACCATTGTGATGGTGCAACAGAACCAATACGGAGGGACGCCAACCGAGGATCCTCACGCACATCTTCGTGCATTCGAGAGGATCTGCAATACTTTTAAGATCAATGGCATGAGTGAAGACGCCATCAAGCTGCGACTATTCGGGTTTTCCCTCAAAGGCCGAGCTGAAACATGGACTGAAAGCATCTCACCTGATTCGATCACTACTTGGGCACAGTTGAAAGCCGCCTTCCTTCAGAAGTTCTTCCCACCGAGTCGGACCGCCGAACTAATGGCGGAGATCACCCATTTCTCTCAATGGGAGCAAGAAACGCTATATGAGGCGTGGGAACGTTACAAGGACATGATCAAGAAATGTCCGCACCATGGGCTACAAGGCTAGGTCATCATCCAGACCTTCTTTAGTGGGCTCCACCCACAATTCAAAAATGATATCACTGCTGCCGCGGGTGGAGCATTGATGGATAAATCATACGAGGAAGCATGCGGGCTGATTGAAAACTTGGCCGAGCATAGTTTTTCTACACCGAGATCAGCCGTTAGAAGAGTGGCAAGTATTCAAGAGTCAGAAGAGATGAAGGAACTGAAGGCTCAACTAGCCTTTATCACAAATAGGCTGAATGGTGGAAATCTTCAAGAACCTGATCAGGTCCATTTTGTGGCAAACCGGAACCAACCAAGAAACGATCCTTTCTCGAATACGTATAACGAGGGGTGGAAAAGGCATCCCAATCTTTCATGGAATCAGCCGGGTCAACCACTGTCAGGTAATTTCCCTAACTCTTCTAATTTCTCTAATACTAATAGTGCTTATCGTCCTCCAGGTTTTCAGCAAAGAAACGAAGGACCATCCGGGGAGAAGAAACCGGGCCTCGAAGACATGATGATGAAGTTCATGTCAAAGATGAACAGCACGGTTGGGGAATTAGCAAATACGGTCAACACAGTCAAAGCCGCAACTGATCAAAATACGGCTGCAATAAAGATTCTCGAGAGGCAAGTGGGGCATATTTCTGAAGCCCTACAAACCCGACCTCCCGGAGCATTCCCGAGTATGGCTGAGAAGAGGAATCAAGAAAATTGCAACGCCGTCTATCTGAGAGATGGCAAGGAGCTGAATGAGGAGCCAGCAAAGGAAGCCGAGAATGATGTGGAGATCATTGCCATGGATGAAGTTGAAGCTGAAGAGAGTGAGAAGAGCGAAGAGAGGAAGAAAGAAGTAATACCGTCGGTCAAGCCGGCAGTACCGAAAGTGCCTAACCCGAACAGGCTGCAAGCAAATAAGGATCGGGTTGGGGAGAATTGTAACACCCGGAAAATCATTTTGAGTAATATTAGTCCTAATATTTCTTTATATTTTGACTTCTTAGGTTATAATTGATTTTCTAAGAAATTTCCGTGAATTTTTACTGGTTACTTGATAACTCCCGATAGAAATCAGTAAGTTTATTCCTTAAGGAAATTAATGAAAAATAGATGAAAAGGTTAAATATTAGATTTTATGGGTTAGTTGGATGGGTAATTTGAATACGAGTCCAACGGTACTTTCCGGGGTAAAAACGGAATTCTAACGAAGAAGTTCCGACTAAATCAGGGGAAGTTGGGAGGTTTGCCAAACAGAAGCTGGCGCCGATGGGTTGGCGCCGATGCATCGGCGCGGGTGATCGGCGCCGAGCACCTGACGTGCCAAAAGGGGATTAAACCCACCTCTTGTCCTTAGTCATTTACCTTTTCCCTTAGAGTTCTCAAAATCGGATTTTTGCTACTGCTCTCTACTTCTCAGGCGATTTTCCACCTAAAGCTTAAGGTAAATTCACATCTCTCAACCATACTTCAATTCAAGCAATTAGTAGATGAATCTTACCAATTAATCTTGATTTAGGGCATTACATCTTCATCTTTCTTGTTGGAGTGATTAAGCTCAAGTATTCAAGTTAGGGTTATATCAATTGAAGATTTAAGGTGAGTAACTTGTATCTAATTGATTGTATTATACTTATCTACCATTCTTTATCTTGATTTTGGTATGGTTAATGAGAAATCTTGATGAATAAGCTCTTAATGGTTGAGAAGGAAACAAGAAGAGTTCAAGTAAGTTATGTGGATAATTTGTGTTTATTTCTTAGTATACTATGTTAAATGTTGGTGTTAAAGGTTTGACTATGATTATATATCAATGGTATGTGATATTGAGATGATGGCTTAATAGATGTCTTAATGAAGAATTGATGGCTTAATAGTCAAAATGGACTTATTCTTGAATTGTAAACATGGTGGTTTATTATTGAAATCATATAGAAAGTGAATTAATACATGTGGATGTATGTGAACTATATGGAAGGGGTATTGTTTATGATAAATGGTTGGACCATTGTTAAAGTGCTAAATATGCTTGATATTATTTAGAATATGATTTATTACATATGGATGTATATGAACTACATGGAAGTAGTATTGATCATGTTAAATGGTTGGACCATTGTTATGCGTTGAATGTACTTGAATATTATTTGGATTAACATATTTGGTATTCACATAATTGGAGGAGCACCTAGTAGGCATTGGAGGATATATTCTTACACACCGTGGGGTAAGTGTAATTGATTCCTACCTTCGGATACCGTGGGGTTTTCCGTTGTGTTATGCCTTGTGACAATACCGTGGGGTATCGATCAAGGTATATCTTCAATTATGATGTAACTGGGTAGCGATATGGACCTTCTCCATGGAATTCAATTTGTGAATGTATCGAATTGTTATTCCTACATGCTATGATTATGCTCTATGTGCTATGTGTAAACCTCACTTAGGCTTTAAAAGCCTAACACTTGTTATGTGTTTTATGTGTTACAGATTTTAGTAGTTCCGGACACAAGAAGGTCTAGAACGGGGTTGTGAACATGGGATCATTGTTGGAGAGTTAAAGATTGAAAGATTGATGATAGAACCTTCCGACATCCTTTTGATATTTGATTGCTATAGTAGTGATCAAATAAGCTAGTGGTCCATTAGTAGTTATAATTAACTAAATCTTTGTATTAATGATTATGTAATGTTAATTAGGTATACTTTTACTTTAGTAATGTGTACCACTCTTCCGTTTTATGGAAGTTTTTGTTAACCCCTGTTTTGGGGTGTTACAAGTTGGTATCAGAGCACAAGTTTAAGCGAACTAAGTATGCTAATGAGATACTTAGACTTAAGCTGAGATGAATTAAGTTATGATTTGTGAGATTTGGGTAGAAGTACTAAGACGAGATAGTCTTATAGTTTACAGAAATATGTGAAATTAGTACTATGACAATGGTAATGAGGATTCTCATGTATAATATGTTCACAATTCCAGTTAGCTACTGTTATTATGAATATATTGTTACGTAAGCATGCTTGTTTCTAAATTATTGCAGTGACTAATGATCGGTAAAGTACGTTTAGTATGTCTATATTCGTATAACCATTTCTTATGGTTATTCCTTTGTGTTATAGCAAATCGTTGGTGGATATGCCATCAAGATCCTTTAATTCTTTAGAGAATAGATAAGTAAATGATTTGGGGGTTGGAAGGACAACCTAGAATTAGCGGGACTTATGAAAGCCCGCCGAGGTAACCTTTAATAGGCGGATGGAAATGTGTAGAGATAGAATGTAAGGGGATTCATCAAAATGGAAATAATATGAAATGATTAAGTAAGTGGGCCGTGGAATGCATGGATAGAAAGTGTTACAAGGTCAAGAGGACGACCACTAGTCGGAAGTAGAGTGTTGTTGATAAGTGATGTGAATACAGCGATTGACCTTGTTTGAGTGAGTAGCCTTCATTTGCGAGTAAAGTTTTTATGCATGGTGTTCTAGAGTATGTTACATGAATTTTCATGATTTCAAACCAATTGCATAAATAACAGTTTTAGTCGAGGTTGAATTAATATGTGCAAGTGAGTATTTAAAGGAAAGGCAATCCCATTTACGTTGCACAACGAAATTTTGGAGGTGTTACAAAATATTTCTTACTTTACATGAAAAGTTGATTCGTAGCAAGAAAGCTTTGGCCAGCAAAACATTTAATAACCAACAAGAGTATTGATCTAATAATGATATATAAATAAGTGGGAGAACCGACTAGTTTAATTCAAGTCGGTAAAACGTTTTCGAACTATTGTTGTACGAAAAGATTTTTATTTTATTACCGTCGTAACAACTTTGTTTGGGTTAAGAAAGATCAAGTTTAAGGAAATTTATTATGCAAACAATTCTCGAGATTGTTGTGCAGTACTTTGGAGTCGTGTAAATGTTGGGGTCATGTGTGCCAAGTTATTCCAAATGTTGTTATTTAAAATGAGAAAATGTGTGAATTAGTTATGTATCAAGTTGTCGTGCATGAAGGCTATGAACTCGCTAGGTTGTAGAGTATTACGTTTTAAGCTAAGATAGAACTCCAAGATTGGAGAAGTGTTGAATAAATCATGAGAGGATGTTTGTAATTTTAATAATTGTGTTAGAAGGAGAGATGAACAGTGTGAGAGTCGAAAGTGGACTTTAGTGTCGGTTGCATAAGAGTTTGTACCCTTGTTCGATGACTAGAAATAAAGTTGTCGAGGGGCGATTTCGTCCGGAGGAAGGACTAGTGGTCATCAAGGAAATGGAATTAGCAAATCGTTATGAGTAGTGTGATGAGACCGAAAGGAAATATCCTCGACGTCAAATAAGAAATTATGGTAATCTTGAGATAAAGACGATGGGATGTGAATTGGATTATGATATGTTGGAAGGATTAGCTTCAGTTATGGACCCTTGTTAAAGAATAGGGTAAGAATTATTGACAGATTGACTATTGGCGTTGAAGTCGACAGTTGCGTAAGATATATGAGACCTTTTGCCTGTCACTGGGTGCGTTCCGCGTATACCTGTGTAGGCAGGAATAAAACCGTGAGCGGTATCGGCATGCGGTTATGCAGAGGGTATGCGCAAAGCGGACAATATCGTGCTAAGTGAGATGGGGATGTTACAGAATGGATTATATTTTGTGAAACACCCACTCTTGGGAATTTGAGTGATTGACGAATAAATCACGGATAAAAAGGGTTTTGGTTAAATTATTGCATCAGTGTAAGATATGTAGTCAAAATCACGCTTTTAATATTTTGTGGAGGTGCAATATTTATGAGGTATTACGTTTTAAAAATGTGCACATATGAGTTGGGGGAATTTTGGTAAAACTTTGTTTTGGGGCCAATGGCCAATTAAGAGATTAAAAAGGGTAAAGAATGGGGTAACCATGTATTTTGGTTTATGTACTCGTGTGCGTGGCACATGTTTAACCAAACGATTATTTTAGTCTTAAAGGCTTGACTGATATGCAAATGAGTCTTTTAAATGTTTGTCAGTTTTAATGACTCGAGGTGGAGTCTTGGTTGTATTATATGCTTAACCGCTTTTTTTTGAATAAGTGTCGGTCTTAAGTGTGAAGACTGTTTGATAACTTTCGCGTTTTTAATACCGTAGGAACTAACGAACCTTGGCGAGGTGTATACATTGTGAAGTATATAAGAATTGCATATACCTATATAAATTGACTTCGTTGGGAGAGTAGCAATGAAGGAGTCATAGATTTATTATGCCTTGGAACGTATGTTGCATAATGATCATTGATCCTTGGAGTAGATGGCTAGGTTTTGAATTTAGTTGAGTTTTAAGACCATTGACCCGATTTAATAAGCTCGTTGTAGGCTTGGATTGGGATTACATGGATTGTATTAAAATAGAAGTTTGCATGATGTGAATGTTTTGGGTATTCTTTTGGATTTAATTATTGTTAAGTCTTAAATCAGAAGAATAAAAGCTGAAGGACCACTTGGTAAGAGTGTTAAGATTATGAAAGACGGTTGTGTTATAGAAGTGTTTTACTTGCGATGTAGATGGTTTACAAAGGAGAAAGTATTAGGCACAAATGAAGTCAGGTATGGAAAATGTTGATCTGGGAAGGATCGTACTGTGTTTTAGTAAATGTTTTGGGTATTCTTTTGGATTTAATTATTGTTAAGTCTTAAATCAGAAGAATAAAAGCTGAAGGACCACTTGGTAAGAGTGTTAAGATTATGAAAGACGGTTGTGTTATAGAAGTGTTTTACTTGCGATGTAGATGGTTTACAAAGGAGAAAGTATTAGGCACAAATGAAGTCAGGTATGGAAAATGTTGATCTGGGAAGGATCGTACTGTGTTTTAGTATTGGTATGGAATCACAAGGAGCTAGTATGAACGAATAAGTTCAAGTTATTTAGCAAATCGAAAGTGGTAGTTTAACTAAAGTTGGGGAGGAGATATTTAGTGAAATAAACTCGGTTAAAATGTGTATGAATGATTGTGAGAAACCTGGTTTGTAGTGAAAGGCTATACGTGAAGAATGTACGAGTGAGTATTGGTATTAACTGCCAAGATAAATGTGTCAACTAGTATGTATTATGAAGTTAGAACTAGGAAGTATCTGATGGAAGTCTTTTCGGGGATACCAGATAAATAGTACTAGTTGTCAATGAAGCTGTTGGATTATGTGGTTGTAAGATGGTGTAGTGATTTGGCTATAATTGGAATAGAATGTCGAGCGGTAGTGTGAGTTCATCCAAGGTGATTTTGGTTGTGTGAGTCGTTAAATAAGTTTATGATTTTGAATCATAGGAAGTTTAATAAAGATGAGAAAGCGTTATCGGTATGTGGAAAAGATGGGAGAAAGAGACAAATAATGATTGGAGGGTAATACTTCATGTTAACATAGGAGGTAATGATAGAAAGGTCGGACCTAAGAATGTAGTTATACTACGGGTTAAATGGAATTATCACCTTTGATATATAATATTTTAGTGTTTGGTTGCAATGTGGTCGCATAGTACGATATTGATGTGAGAAAGTGATAGCATTCTATACCGAAGAAACGCATAAGTCATGGATGTAATAATGGACTGACGTGGTTGTTGAAATAATCTAATAGTAACGAGTATGCTTAATTTACAGTGTACGTGGAAATTTCAGGTAGTACATGATAATGTTATTTCGAGATTTGGAGAGTGAGTTGGGATGATGATGGGGTGAAAGGAAGACTCTTGTTCTTCTTAATCCCATTGGTTTTAGGTGAAGAGAATACTGTAATCGTTAAGTGTTACGTGCGAAATGTGTGTTTTAATCGCAGTGGGTTGCAAACTGTCCACAGTGGGAAGTGCAAGTGTACACTGTCCACTATGATCGTCACAGCAAGTAATAGTTGGTAAAATACCAGAATCGAATCCACAGAGACTGGACAATCAAGACAATACGGTTCTCATGAGCTCCTTTTACAAGTTTCAACTAGAGAGGAAAATAATACTTTGGTTTGGTTTGGTAAAATAGCTACTTGAAACGATTTACTAAATGCTAAAAAGGAGGAATGTAGGTTGGATTTTCCCTAAATTTTATCTCAAATACTCGGTCCTTAGAGTGATCCTCGTATTCGTGGTGGACATTTTCGCTAGAAAAGCCCGGTTACAAAATACTCACACCGTTAGATAAAAATCCCATACTCTTAGTACTTGTTGTTTTGTCAATGGTAATCTCTAAATGGACCTTTTCAGGCCTCGATGGAATGTGTAGAGACAAATACTCTAAGTGTTTTTAATACACAAATTAGCTTGCCTACTACTCCAGTGGGCAGAGATTAACTCACTGTGCCGACCTCACTTTCGTAAGTGTCAAAAGAATTCTTTCGAATCCCCTAGCATCATTCAAGCTCGTGTCACTGCGCTCTACTTATTTCTAAGTTAAGAACTAGACTTTAGATCCTTGCAAGTGATCAGCTTGTTCGCATCCTTGGGTAAATATTGAGAATGAAAGACCAAAACAACAAATATTCTAAGTATAAAGATTACTCAAGCATTTTTGATAAAATCCAGGTACTTCTCCTTCCTACATCCCAAAGGATGTTTAGCCTAACATTTCCGAAGTAAAGAAAACAAAAGATGAAGATTTGCACATAATAAAACTGAAAGTGATTTGAATTAACTGCTCACAGTGGGGAACGAGAAGTCGTCCCTGCACTGTGTAATACGAACTACAATTTAAACTAAGAAAGTAAATTACTGAAAATTAAAGCTAGTTACTGCAGTAAATAAAAGACTAAAGCTAATGTGGTAGTTGAGAGAATTTGAGACTAAAAATATTCAAGGATGAAAACCAAGCATGCATTTAATGGCACCCAAATGCTCCTTTATATACTAGGAGAAGGAGTTGGGTATTACACAAAAGAGGTGGGTCTTCCAATGGGTAAAGACTGCTGAGTTGTGGCAGAATTCAGCTCCTTGTGCAATTCTTTTATCCAATGGTCCCTTCTCCAAGTCAATCTCCAAGTACAAAGAGGTGTACTTGATGCTATCTTCAATGAGAACTACCTTGTACTTCTCCAGCCATTTCTCTGCCATATGAACCTTCCTCCTCCAGAAAATTAGATCCCAACTAAAAGTTTCTTTTTGATTTCTTTTTGATCAGCTCGAAGAGTGGGGAACCGGAGTGGGCACTGTATACGTCACTGCGGATGAAAAATCGAGAAAACACCCAAAACTTCCCCAAATAATTTATTAAAGACCATGGTTCACTCCTTTTGCTCGTTTTCGTAAATCATACCAAGAATGGGGGTTTTTAGAAGTGAAATGGCTAAAATTGACAAAATAAAGTGGAAAATAAATGGAAATAATAACTCTAAAAATAGAGTTATCACAACCTCAAACTTAAATCATTACTTGTCCCCAAGTAATAAAAAGAAAGAAATAAAATGAAACACAATGCATAAAAGGTCTTTGATGGACTTACATATTTCTTGACTTGAATGGGCGTTGATCTCCTTCCTTCGATACTTCCTTCGGTTCCAAACTTTGAAAATTTCACTTTTGTGTTTGACGAAACCTTTCCCTTGTTTACCTTTTGATCAATAGGGCTTTCTTGGGTTTGAAGGGTTTATGGCTTTGAATCTTTTCCCAAGGGTTTTGGCAAAAATTTCCAAACATGGACCGAAGATCTCGCTTTGAGATTTTTATTTCAAGAAGTGGGTGTTTAGTATTTTGCTATGATAAGAACGTACACTTTCAGGCTTTATTTGGGTATAATGAGTATGGCTATTTTTTTGTGAGGGTGGGTATTCTGATGGTCCAGAATAGGCACACCATCGTTTTCTGGGAGTGAGCACTTTGATGGTCCAGAAAAGGCACACCATCAATTTTGTTAGTGCTACTCCTATTTTCTTCTGTTTTTGTATTTTTGTGTTTTCTCTTTTTTTTTTTTTTGGAGGGGGGTACGGCTTACCCACCTCAAACTTGGACTTCACAGTGTCCTCACTGTGAGCAAACTGGAGGTCACTCTGGAAGTTCCCACCTCAAACTTAAAATCTCACAGTGTCCCCACTGTGACATTTAATTAATGAACAAAGGTGGTGGTTTGGATGCGAAAAATGGCCTATATCATTTCACGGGACAAGTTGAGATTTGTACTTACAAAAGTGACCTTTTAAGTCGGAAGCCGAAAGTTGTACCTTGAAATGGAAACGAGGTCAAACAAGCATTCAAACAATCAATATGTTAGTACCCAAAAGTACCTACCTACCGGTAGGATTTTCATGCATCGATATTTAAAAAGTTAAAACAGCAAATAGTGTCAATGCCTAGCCATAGGCACAAAAAGATCAACCAAACAAAATAAAATTGTTTTTGGTGAGCAAAAGAGCGAAACCATTGTTTTAAAAACAAACCATTCACGGGGTTTGGGTGGCTTGCGGTGACAGATCCGCATCATCATCATCGAACTCATCCTCACTGTCATTAACCGGGCAGATATCTTTCGGGAATTCTGGTAGCTGAGCAGCTAGCATTGGGTTGGCCTCTTTCATCATCAGGCCCGTCACCTCATCTCGTTCTCTTGTATACATCCAAAATTTCTGTGTGGCCCGGTTCTGGTATCGCTGCTCACTTTCCAGCAACTCGATCCTGTATGTGAGCTTCTTTAAAGCTGCCAAAATCTCTCCCATTTGGTTGCTTGATGATCCGGCCTCGGTTGAATGGAGTGGGGTACCCTTCTTCCCCACAGTGGGCACTTCAGTGCCCACTATGTGCTCGTCGGCTATTCGCACATTGGGCTGTACCTGGGCAGGCTCAACAGACGGGCCTCCTATCTCTCTTCTCATCTTCTTTATTGTCTGAATACTGATGTTTTTCGTGGAAATGATCCACTGGTCTTCTTCAGCTGTGGGCACTCCGGCATCTATTAGCAATAGTGTAATAAGGCAAGGAAGGGGTAGGATTACCTTGGTTCGTGTTCTGGCCTGATGGATGGCACCATGCATTATGATTCCCAGATTGATCTTCTTTTTAGTGAGAACGCAGTAAAGCATGGCACACTTATGCATGGAGAGAGTTGTGTCGTGCGATGTTGGGGCCACCGAGGCCCTTAGGAATTGGAACCACACAGCAGCCTCAGTGGTGAGGCTGCCAGCATATAGACACCTTCTTTGGCCATCCTGATTCCATGGCCTTCCCTCAACTGCTATTTCTTTTAAAATCAATTCCTCATCAGCCGGAGTCATCTTTGCCAGGAACTGTCCGAAAGCACAAGGTTCCGGAGCTCCTCTACCTAACACTCAGTTTATATTGCCTGGAGTAAAGTCCACAACCTTTCCTCTGATCTTAACAAATGATTCTTTGGCTTGGGAGGCCTCAGCATAAAATTCTCGGACTAATGATGCATTAGCGCGGCGATTGGCAGTGGCAATGGTTGCCCAATCTTGCGCTACAAGTTTATCTTTGACAAAGGGATTTGCTTCTACAAAGTCGGGGTCGAAACCCCTCTCTAAATTCAACTTCCGAGTGCAAATACACTCAAAGTGGGTTCTAGCAGCTGGGGAAGTGAATTGCCTCGGTATCCCACTGGGGGCATGAGCAGTCCCCACAGTGGACAGATGTGGATTTTCAGAAAGGTTTTGTTCACTTCCCGTATTAGTATCACTAGAAGAAGAACTTAAAGAGGGTTCGATACCCTTACCTTTCCTCGACGCTTTTCTTTTTGGTTTTGCAGACGATGCCTTCTTGGATGCACCAGATCGTGTAACCATTCCCCTGTTCCTCTGGAGTGCTCTGGTTGGGGTTTCTTCACTGTGGGCAGTGGTGTGGACATCCTCCACACTATCAGCATTTTTGTTCTGGGGAATGTCTAATGTCTGAGCCTGCTCCTTAATCTTCTTCTGTCTTTCTTCTTCCTCACGAGCCAAACACTCCTCCTCTGCTTGTTTCTTTTTCTGCTCGAATATCCTTGCTTCTTCATCCTTCTTTCGTTCTTCCTCTTTCAATCGCTCCTCCTCCTCTCTATCCAATCTTGCGGCTTCTTCCCTCCTCAATCTCTCTTCCTCCTCTCTTTTGATTCTTTCTTCTTCTTCCTTTCTGATTCTTTCTTCTTCCTCTCGACGCCTCCTCTCGACCTCTTCCTTTCTTTTTCTAATGGCTTCCATTTTCTGTTTGAACTCCTCTGCTAACCGTCTCTCTTCTTCTTCGGCTAGAAGTGTCTCGGTCTCGAAATGGGTGATACTGTTGTCTGAGACTTGCGATGATGAAGTAGCTTTTGGGCTTTCGTGCTTTGAAGAACCCTCGTCGGCTGCACCGGAGATGATCGGGTTTTCGCCGGAGACCGGTGGCGGTTCGTTCAGGTCATTGGTGACGGCTTCCGGTGGTTGTTCCTCGGCGGTCCTGCGGCGGACGGCCGCACGTGTGAGTGCATCGGGGTTGGTGTTCATTCTCTTGGTTCTTGCCATTTTTAGGGTTTTGGAAGGGTTTTGCTGGTGGGTTTTTCGTAGAGAGAGAAATGAAGAAGAGAAAGTTTGTTGGGTAAATTTTGGAAGCAAAGGAGGTTAAGGTGGTTTTTGGAAATGTTTTCTTTTCAAAATTGGGGGGAAACCGCCGGTTTTAGGAGAGAGGGAGAGGATTGACAATGATAGCTTTGCTTGGGAAATGATGAACTATGACACCATGGCCTAAAAGTAGACTTGATGGCAGCAAAAGGTGAAAGCTTGTCAGCATTGGGCCCCAAAAATAGTCCTTTCATTCGTCAGGTGGGGAGTGGGGAGCGCAGTGACCTGAGCCTTCCCCACTGCAAAGTACTTTCCTTGATTTTTCTTCAAAAGGTGGCACGTTCTTCTACACACATTAAAACAAACTACCATGCAGAATTAAACAGACCAAAAATAATAAAAGGACAACAAATAAGTGAAATAAAATATTTACAAACGGTTGTGAATTTCTCTAACCATAGCGAGGCGGAGAGTGGGCAGGGATGTGGGCACTTTCATGCAAAAAATGCTTTACCCTTTGCCCATTGACTTTAAAGGTTTGACCCGATTGTGGGGATTTCAACTCCACTGTTCCGAAAGGACTCACCTTGACAATGGTGTATGGTCCCGTCCATCTTGATTTAAGTTTACCTGGAAAGAGTTTGAGACGAGAATTGAACAATAGTACCTGTTGTCCTTCCATGAACTCCCTATGGTTGATTCGACGATCGTGCCACATCTTGGTCTTTTCCTTGTACAACTTTGCATTCTCATAGGAGTGATATCGCAACTCCTCTAGCTCATGTATTTGCAGACTCCTTTTGATTCCCGCGGCATCCTCACTCATGTTAAGCTCTTTAAGGGCCCAGAACGCCTTGTGCTCTAATTCAATCGGTAAATGGCAAGCTTTGCCAAAAACTAATTTGAATGGAGACATTCCCAGAGGAGTTTTATAGGCTGTTCGATAGGCCCAAAGAGCATCATCGAGTTTGATTGACCAATCTTTACGGTGTGGCTTAACAACTTTTTCCAAAATTCCCTTGATCTCACGATTTGAAAGCTCGGCCAACCCATTGGTTTGTGGGTGGTATGCGGTGGCCACTCTATGATGAATATCATATTTAGCAAGAACCGAGGCCATGACTTTGTTTACAAAATGGGTGCCTTCGTCACTAATTAATGCTCGTGGTGTTCCGAAGCGAGTGAATATATTTTTGTGTAAGAACTTCACCACAGTGTTAGCATCATTGGAGTGACAAGCAATGGCTTCTACCCATTTTGAAACATAATCTACCGCAACCAAGATGTAAAAGTTATTGTTGGAATTTGGAAAAGGTCCCATAAAATCTATCCCCCATACATCAAAAAGTTCGACCTCTAGAATGTTGTTAAGAGGCATTTCATTTCTTTGCGATATATTCCCCGTACGTTGACATTGCTCACAATTTTTCACGAATTCAAATGAGTCTTTAAAAACAGTGGGCCAAAAGAATCCACTTTGCAAAATTTTTGCTGCGGTACGGTTTCCACCGAAGTGGCCACCGTAGTGGGATGTGTGACAACCATGGAGTATTTGATGTTGTTCACTCCCATGGACACAACGCCTTAATATTTGGTCCGCCCCTATCTTGTACAAGAAGGGATCGTCCCAAACGTATTGTCGTGTGTCGTGTAAAAATTTCTTGAATGGTTATCCACTCATCCCGTGGGGCTTAAATCCACTTGCTAAAAAGTTTGCAATATCAGCATACCAAGGAGTTTCATTATGATGTTGCGCAGATAATAATTGTTCATCGGGAAAAGTTTCTTTTACCGGAGTGGGGTCAGGAGTGGGGTCAACAGTGCCCACTGTCTTCTCGAGCCTGGACAGATGATCAGCAACCTGATTGCTTGTTCCTTTTCTGTCGACGATCTGGAGGTCAAATTCCTGCAGCAACAGCACCCATCTGATCAACCTCGGTTTAGAGTCAGCCTTGTTGATCAAATATTTGATGGCTGCGTGATCGGTGTGTACTATGACCTTTGCTCCAATTAAGTAAGACCTGAAACGATCAAAAGCAAAAACTACTGCAAGTAGTTCTTTTTCGGTTACAGTGTAGTTGATTTGAGCCTCGATCAAAGTCTTGCTTGCATAGTATATTGGATGAAAAATCTTATCTTTTCGTTGGCCTAGTACTGCACCTATAGCCCAATCGCTGGCGTCACACATGACTTCAAATGGGAGTGACCAGTCAGGAGTGGTCACTATGGGTGCAGTAACTAAGGCATTTTTGATTATTTCAAATGCGTTTCTACATTCTTTGGTAAAAACAAACTCTCTTTCATGTTGCAGCAGGTTACATAGGGGTTTAGTTATTTTGGAAAAATCTTTTATGAACCCCCTATAGAAACCTGCGTGACCTAAAAAACTGCGAATGCCTTTTACCGTTGTGGGCTCGGGAAGTTGGGAGATTACTTCTAGTTTTGCTTCATCAACTTCCAAACCCTTTTTCGACACAAGATGACCCAAAACGATGCCCTCTTCGACCATGAAATGACATTTTTCCCAATTTAGAATAAGGTCGTGGGTTTCACATCTCACCAAACTTTTTTCTAGATTCCTCAAACAGTTATCAAATGATGTGCCGATCACAGAAAAATCGTCCATAAAAACTTCTATGGTATCTTCTATCATATCAGTAAAAATGGCCATCATACAGCGTTGAAAAGTAGCGGGAGCATTACATAAACCAAAAGGCATTCTCCGGAATGCAAAAGTACCATATGGACAAGTAAAGGTGGTCTTTTCTTGGTCTTCGGGTGCGATGTGGATTTGGTTATATCCGGAGTATCCATCTAGAAAACAATAAAATTCCTTTCCCGCTAATCTATCAAGCATTTGATCAATAAAAGGTAACGGGAAATGGTCTTTCTTTGTTGCTAGATTCAGTTGCCTATAATCCATGCATATTCTCCATCCCGTAACAGTCCTAGTTGGAATGAGTTCGTTCTTTTCATTTCTGACCACTGTTGTTCCTCCCTTTTTAGGGACACATTGAACGGGGCTCACCCAACTACTACTGGCAATGGGATAGATAATACCGGCATCTAACCATTTCAAGACTTCTTTCTTAACTACCTCCTTCATGATGGGGTTCAACCTTCTTTGGGGTTGGACTTTCCCCGGGTGGTCACTCTCCAAGTTAATCTTATGTTGACATAAAGAGGGGCTAATCCCTCGAATGTCCGCTATGGTCCAACCAATTGCTCCCTTATGCTTTATCAACAAATCAATCAGAAGTTGTTCTTGTTTCTCACTAAGTTTGGAAGAGATAATGACGGGAAGTTTATTATCCTTAGCGAGATAAGCATACTTTAAATGGGAAGGCAATGGTTTAAGCTCTAACTCGGGAGGTTGTTCTATTGAAGGGGATTGAACATCTCTATCCTTGAAGTCCAGAGGTTCAAAAGCTGCAACCATTTTATTACACTCATCCTTAAAAGTGTCATTACTCTCTGATTCAGAGTGCTCACTGTCAATCCCCACTGTGGGAACTGTACTCCCCACTGTGGGCAAATTGCCAAAATTGTGGGTTTCATAAATCGAACTTAAGGCAAAACAATCTTCGGTGTCTATATATTTGAGAGATTTGAAAACATTAAAAGTTACCTCTTGGTCATTAACTCGCATCGTGAGTTCTCCTTTGTGCACATCGATCAAAGTACGTCCGGTTGCAAGAAACGGACGTCCTAAGATGATTGGGATTTCTTTATCGGCCTCATAATCTAAAACAAGAAAATCGGCGGGGAAGATAAATTTATCCACTTGGACCAAAACGTCTTCTATTTTTCCCTTGGGGTAGGCAATGGATCGGTCGGCTAGTTGTAATGTCACGGTTGTGGGTCTAGCCTCTCCAATCCCTAACTTGTTAAAAATGGACAAAGGCATCAAGTTGACACTAGCTCCTAAATCACAGAGTGCTTGGCCTACTTCTTGTCCTCCTATAATGCATGGAATGGTGAAACTACCCGGGTCTTTCAACTTAGGTGGAATCTTGCTTGTTAGGAGGGCACTACATTCTTCGGTCAAAGCCACAGTTTCAAATTCACCCAACTTCCTCTTTTTGTTCAAAATATCTTTTAAGAATTTAACATAGCTTGGCATCTGCTCGAGAGCTTCTACCAAGGGTATGTTAATGTGAAGTTGCTTAAAAATGTCTAAGAATTTTTTAAACTGAACATCGACATTTTTAGGCTTCATTCTTTGAGGAAATGGAATGTTTCGTGGGTCAATCTGAGTTTGCTGTGGTATTGGCTTTGGAACAGTAGTCTTTGGGACAGGTCCAAAAGTGGGAAGGTCAGGGATGTCGGTCCCCACTGTGGGGATCACAGTGACTTGAGGAGTGCCCACTGAGGTGCTCACAGTGGGTTTTTGAGGCGAATCATCAGATTCAAAAATGATATTTTTCAGATCCTTTCCACTCCTTAAAGTTATGGACTTGACATGTTCTGGTCCTTTTCCTATCACTCTAGCTTGCTCGGTATCACTCGGTAACGTTCCTGGTGGTCTATTCTTAACTTCAACGGCTAGCTGTCCTACTTGGGTCTCTATATTCCTAATGGCTGCTTGGGTTTGATTCATAAAACCTTTGAGAATCGACTCGATCGATTGTTGAGCCTCAGCTGGTTGGTTGGATCGTGGTTGGTATGGTTGTGGGGACTGCCCACTGTGATGTGGGGATTGCCGACTGTGATGTGGGGATTGCCCACTGTGATGTTGCTGAAATCCCGGGGGATTGTATGGTCTTTGCTGGATGTGACTCGGTCCTTGGGGTTGGAGTCCTTGATTACCGGACCAAGAGAAATTCGGATGATTTCTCCAACCTGGATTATAAGTCTGCGAATAAGGGTTGTTCCTTTGGTTGGTCCCTATGACATTAACAGATTCGGGGTTTGCTGGACAAAAGTCGAAAACATGCTCCTCTCCACAAAGGGAGCAGTTATCAGCGAGATGGGTTGCGGAATTGACTTGGCCTCGATTTTGATTTAAAACGATTTTTGTCAAGGCCACTAATTGTGCATTCATGGTTTTGAGTGCTTCGGAATCTATGGTGTTGGTCTTAGACATGGGTGCTCTCGGATTTGACCATTCGGTATTGTTGTTGGACACTTTTTCTAAGATTTGATATCCTTCGTTGTAAGTCATACTTGTAAATGTTCCACCGGCTGTTGCATCTAAGATGATTTTGGCTGCATTGGAAAGACCATTGTAAAAGGTCTCCAATTGGATGCAATGTGGGATGCCATGATGTGGGCACTTTCGAAGTAAATCTTTAAATCGTTCCCATGCATCCGAAACAGCCTCATCTTCCTCTTGCCTAAATAAAATTATATCATTTCGAAATCTAACATTCCTTGTTGGAGGAAAGTATTTTTGCAAAAATCTATCGGCAAGTTCTTGCCAAGTGGTTATCGAGTGAGGTGCATGTGCGTTCAGCCAAGATTTTGCTTTGTCCCTTAATGAAAAAGGGAAAAGCCTTAGTCTTAATGCCTCATCACTAACACCTTGTAATTGAAAGGAATCGGTCATTTCTAAAAAAGATTTTAAGTGCGAGTGCGGATCCTCAGATGGCGATCCTCCAAATTGACCCATGGCTTGGATCATTTGAAACATCACCGGTTTGAGTTCAAAATGCGTTGCAACAATATTGGGTCTCAAAATTCCGGAGCTTAAATCACCAACTCCGGAAGTAGCATAGTCCCGTATTTTTCGATCTTTGTTATCGGCAATCGTGATTGTGGTCTCCACTATAGGTGGCGGTACTGCAGCCATGTTCACAGTGGGGATCACAGGAGGTTGTCGATTTGTTTTCTTGCTTCTTCGTGTTTTTCGCAACGTTTTTTCTATTTCGAGATCTATTGGAACCAAATGTTCGAGTTGTCGCCGTGGCATACAATACGAACAGCTTAGAAAAACTAGTTACTCGGGCTCGAACAAAAACTAATGTCTTGAGATTTAAAATCACGCCAGTCCCCGGCAACGGCGCCAAAAACTTGTTACGTGCGAAATGTGTGTTTTAATCGCAGTGGGTTGCAAACTGTCCACAGTGGGAAGTGCAAGTGTACACTGTCCACTATGATCGTCACAGCAAGTAATAGTTGGTAAAATACCAGAATCGAATCCACAGAGACTGGACAATCAAGACAATACGGTTCTCATGAGCTCCTTTTACAAGTTTCAACTAGAGAGGAAAATAATACTTTGGTTTGGTTTGGTAAAATAGCTACTTGAAACGATTTACTAAATGCTAAAAAGGAGGAATGTAGGTTGGATTTTCCCTAAATTTTATCTCAAATACTCGGTCCTTAGAGTGATCCTCGTATTCGTGGTGGACATTTTCGCTAGAAAAGCCCGGTTACAAAATACTCACACCGTTAGATAAAAATCCCATACTCTTAGTACTTGTTGTTTTGTCAATGGTAATCTCTAAATGGACCTTTTCAGGCCTCGATGGAATGTGTAGAGACAAATACTCTAAGTGTTTTTAATACACAAATTAGCTTGCCTACTACTCCAGTGGGCAGAGATTAACTCACTGTGCCGACCTCACTTTCGTAAGTGTCAAAAGAATTCTTTCGAATCCCCTAGCATCATTCAAGCTCGTGTCACTGCGCTCTACTTATTTCTAAGTTAAGAACTAGACTTTAGATCCTTGCAAGTGATCAGCTTGTTCGCATCCTTGGGTAAATATTGAGAATGAAAGACCAAAACAACAAATATTCTAAGTATAAAGATTACTCAAGCATTTTTGATAAAATCCAGGTACTTCTCCTTCCTACATCCCAAAGGATGTTTAGCCTAACATTTCCGAAGTAAAGAAAACAAAAGATGAAGATTTGCACATAATAAAACTGAAAGTGATTTGAATTAACTGCTCACAGTGGGGAACGAGAAGTCGTCCCTGCACTGTGTAATACGAACTACAATTTAAACTAAGAAAGTAAATTACTGAAAATTAAAGCTAGTTACTGCAGTAAATAAAAGACTAAAGCTAATGTGGTAGTTGAGAGAATTTGAGACTAAAAATATTCAAGGATGAAAACCAAGCATGCATTTAATGGCACCCAAGTGCTCCTTTATATACTAGGAGAAGGAGTTGGGTATTACACAAAAGAGGTGGGTCTTCCAATGGGTAAAGACTGCTGAGTTGTGGCAGAATTCAGCTCCTTGTGCAATTCTTTTATCCAATGGTCCCTTCTCCAAGTCAATCTCCAAGTACAAAGAGGTGTACTTGATGCTATCTTCAATGAGAACTACCTTGTACTTCTCCAGCCATTTCTCTGCCATATGAACCTTCCTCCTCCAGAAAATTAGATCCCAACTAAAAGTTTCTTTTTGATTTCTTTTTGATCAGCTCGAAGAGTGGGGAACCGGAGTGGGCACTGTATACGTCACTGCGGATGAAAAATCGAGAAAACACCCAAAACTTCCCCAAATAATTTATTAAAGACCATGGTTCACTCCTTTTGCTCGTTTTCGTAAATCATACCAAGAATGGGGGTTTTTAGAAGTGAAATGGCTAAAATTGACAAAATAAAGTGGAAAATAAATGGAAATAATAACTCTAAATAGTGTTGGAGTAATTAGTAGATGTAAAAGAAATACCTCGAATGCAGTTCTCGGTGTTACGAGGATTTGGCTAGAGATTTTAACTGACGTTTTTAGAGAAACTATCCTTTTGGACTGTAGCTGTGTGGTGGATATTCCGTATAAACAAGAGAGAAATGATAGCAGTATGCTAGACTAAGAAGTAGTCAAACATGGATTTGATGATAACAATTACTTTAAGAGGATTGGTTTGCAGGTATATCATTTAGATCTTCCGCCAGAATTGGGAGGGGTACAGAATACCTTTCAAGTATGTTATCTTCGGAAATGTTTGGCCGAAAAGAAAGATGTGATTTCACTCACTGAGGTGAGAGTAGATAAAAAGAGTCGCGGTGTGGAAGAACCAGAGGCAATTTTGGAAAGATCAATTTGGAAGCTACGTAATGGTAAAGAAGTAGCTATGTTGAAAGTTTAGTGGGAACACCACCGAGGTAGTAATGTAACTTTAGAGTCGAAAGAGAGTATGAGGGATAGATATCCTCATTTGTTTACCTGACTTTGATTTCGAGGACGAAATCATTTTCAAGTTGGGGAGAATTGTAACACCCGGAAAATCTTTGTGAGTAATATTAGTCCTAATATTTCTTTATATTTTGACTTCATAGGTTATAATTGATTTTCTAAGAAATTTCCGTGAATTTTTACTGGTTACTTGATAACTCCCGATAGAAATCAGTAAGTTTATTCCTTAAGGAAATTAATGAAAAATAGATGAAAAGGTTAAATATTAGATTTTATGGGTTAGTTGGATGGGTAATTTGAATACGAGTCCAACGGTACTTTCCGGGGTAAAAACGGAATTCTAACGAAGAAGTTACGACTAAATTAGGGGAAGTTGGGAGGTTTGCCAAACAGAAGCTGGCGCCGATGGGTTGGCGCCGATGCATCGGCGCGGGTGATCGGCGCCGAGCACCTGACGTGCCAAAAGGGGATTAAACCCACCTCTTGTCCTTAGTCATTTACCTTTTCCCTTAGAGTTCTCAAAATCGGATTTTTGCTACTGCTCTCTACTTCTCAGGCGATTTTCCACCTAAAGCTTAAGGTAAATTCACATCTCTCAACCATACTTCAATTCAAGCAATTAGTAGATGAATCTTACCAATTAATCTTGATTTAGGGCATTACATCTTCATCTTTCTTGTTGGAGTGATTAAGCTCAAGTATTCAAGTTAGGGTTATATCAATTGAAGATTTAAGGTGAGTAACTTGTATCTAATTGATTGTATTATACTTATCTACCATTCTTTATCTTGATTTTGGTATGGTTAATGAGAAATCTTGATGAATAAGCTCTTAATGGTTGAGAAGGAAACAAGAAGAGTTCAAGTAAGTTATGTGGATAATTTGTGTTTATTTCTTAGTATACTATGTTAAATGTTGGTGTTAAAGGTTTGACTATGATTATATATCAATGGTATGTGATATTGAGATGATGGCTTAATAGATGTCTTAATGAAGAATTGATGGCTTAATAGTCAAAATGGACTTATTCTTGAATTGTAAACATGGTGGTTTATTATTGAAATCATATAGAAAGTGAATTAATACATGTGGATGTATGTGAACTATATGGAAGGGGTATTGTTTATGATAAATGGTTGGACCATTGTTAAAGTGCTAAATATGCTTGATATTATTTAGAATATGATTTATTACATATGGATGTATATGAACTACATGGAAGTAGTATTGATCATGTTAAATGGTTGGACCATTGTTATGCGTTGAATGTACTTGAATATTATTTGGATTAACATATTTGGTATTCACATAATTGGAGGAGCACCTAGTAGGCATTGGAGGATATATTCTTACACACCGTGGGGTAAGTGTAATTGATTCATACCTTCGGATACCGTGGGGTTTTCCGTTGTGTTATGCCTTGTGACAATACCGTGGGGTATCGATCAAGGTATATCTTCAATTATGATGTAACTGGGTAGCGATATGGACCTTCTCCATGGAATTCAATTTGTGAATGTATCGAATTGTTATTCCTACATGCTATGATTATGCTCTATGTGCTATGTGTAAACCTCACTTTGGCTTTAAAAGCCTAACACTTGTTATGTGTTTTATGTGTTACAGATTTTAGTAGTTCCGGACACAAGAAGGTCTAGAACGGGGTTGTGAACATGGGATCATTGTTGGAGAGTTAAAGATTGAAAGATTGATGATAGAACCTTCCGACATCCTTTTGATATTTGATTGCTATAGTAGTGATCAAATAAGCTAGTGGTCCATTAGTAGTTATAATTAACTAAATCTTTGTATTAATGATTATGTAATGTTAATTAGGTATACTTTTACTTTAGTAATGTGTACCACTCTTCCGTTTTATGGAAGTTTTTGTTAACCCCTGTTTTGGGGTGTTACATATATCCTTTCCAAGAAGAGGGCAATCGATCATCAGGCCACCATTGCACTCACTGAAGAGTGCAGCGCCATCTTCCAGAATAAGCTTCCCCAGAAGCTCAAAGATCCAGGGAGTTTTTCTATCCCTATTCAGATTGGGGAGTTTACTTTTAATAAGGTTTTATGTGATTTAGGGGCTAGTATTAATCTAATGCCTCTTTCTATTTTCAGGAAACTTGGCCTGGGTGAGGTAAGCCCGACATACATGACTCTGAAGCTCGCGGATAGATCAATCCGATACCCGTATGGAGTGGTCGAGGACGTGCTCATCAAAGTAGGTAAGTTCTATTTCCCCGTCGACTTCGTAGTCATAGATATAGACGAAGACGAAGAGGTCCCATTAATTCTGGGGAGATCCTTCCTGGCTACGAGCCGAGCTTTGATTGACATGGAAGAAGGCGAGATAACCTTCCGAATCGGCGGCCAAAGCGAAATTTTCAAGATGTTCGAGAAGGTAAGAGTTGGAAGAGATGAAGGATCTGAAGCTGGTCATGGAGGGCCAAAAGTAAAAGAGTCCGCGAAGGACCGTATGTGTGGGCGATCCAATTCCGCGGATACTAAACCGAGCTGAAACCACATAGTCGTGCCACGACTTTAAATACGGCGCTGGGTGGGAGGCAACCCACCAAGGTTAGTTTCCGTTTCTTATTTTTTTATCTTGTGTGTGTTTTTAATTCCGGAAAAACCATAAAAATCGAAAAATCAAAAATAGTGGAACAGGGACATACGCGACTTGCCACGCGGTTTGCATACCGCGTGGTAAGCCGCGGGACACTCTGTTTGGTTTCTGAAACAGTGAGTTACGCAGGATGTTACGCGGCTTGCAAGCCGCGCAGCAAACTGCGGGTGTCCCCTGTTCAATTTTTTTCGTGCAGTTTTTGTTTCCTTTCTTGCTTTGTGTGCTTCTTGTTTTTGTTTTGTGTCTTTCCCTTGTTTTGCTTGTTCTCTCCGTCTCCCCTCCGTCTCCAAATGCTCAATCTATCAAGAATCCTCCGGCTGGGCAAAACAGGTACGTTCTAAACCTTGCTATTAATGAGTGGTGTATGATGCGTGTTTTAATTTAGTCACACGAGATGCAACAAACCTAAGTTTCACTTAGGTTTGGGGTGCCTCAATTTTTTCAACATCTCTACACACTCACATTAGACCCTGTGCAAACCTTGGTTTTACCGAGGTTTGGGGTTGACTTTTATTTGGCAAACCTAGGCCACGGCCTAGGTTTGGGGTGCCTATTTTTAGAAGTTTTAGGTAGTTTTTTTTTATGCTATACTATATGATGCCTTGCCTGCCCTTCTTAATAACTGCACAATGATTGCGTCGCATCACCTAAGACTTTACTTGCACATTGGGGACAATGTGTGGGTAAGGTTTGGGGTTGCCCAATCGGGCCCAAGTTATGCACGTAGATTTCCTACACTTCTGAGTGTCTAGATCAAAGTAGCTAATTTTTTTTTGAATGATTGATACCAACCATTGTGGGAAGAATCTTGTGATAGTGACGTGACCGTTAGGGAAAGACCGGGAAAGGACATGACTAAGGACATTAGTGGAGACCACCCGATAGTGAGCTTTGAGCCTAAAAGACGTTTTTCATTTCGAGGGATTCATACACTTAAATTCTTATACACTTTTTCGAATTCCTTGTCGTGAAATGTAGAATGATCTCGCTACATTATAGCATTGAGTAGCAAAGACGAACATCGGGATATTAGGTAAGGGTACAGTAGACCATATCGTGTGGACCTTAAGACATGATTCCAGGCATTTTGTTTCTGTTTAAACCGAGTTTGGCTATCGTTCCCTTTCACCCTTTCATGTATATCCATTAACCACTTTGCAGCCAAACACTCACCTTTTCGTTTCTAAACCCATCATTACACCCTCAGCCATGAGCCTTAGCCAGCCCTATCCGAAAGTGTGTCAATCGGAAGCAGTAATGAACCTAGAGAGATAGAGCGGAAAAGAAAGAAATCAGGCCAGTCAAGAAATTGAAAAGAGGGCCAATGATGCCCCAATCAAATAAAGAGAACCAATGAAGTCCCATTAAAAAAAAAAAAAAAATATCGTTAGTTAGATAGTCTCTAGTAGAGCTGCATAATAAGTGAGTCAAAGCGACTCCAATAGTGACGAGAAAGGACCAAGTGAGCGAATGTGAGGCAACGAGAGTTCAGAATTGCAAATGATTGACACGCCGAGGATTTTTTTTTATCCTTTTACCCTTCGTTTCTTAGCCTTAACCTTAGCCCCGTTACAACCGTTATAAAGACCTGGATGATCTTCTGGAAAACGTGATTAGAGTCTATGACCACCTTTACCGATATTCCTTGTCTTGTTATTTGATTCCTTCTGAGATCAAAAGTTTGGACAATTGTGCGTCTTTCCTTAGAGTTGTCATCTAATAATTTGAGTATTCTTGTACATAACTTCCATAAACATGACAACACGAGCGATAACCTAGGTTCGAGCGAAATGAGAGTATCCCGTGAGGTAGGGTCGAGGCGAAATGTTTTCCCTAGTATGTTCGGACTTAGTCTAACCCTAATGTAATCGGAACGGTCACGAGTTCAACTCCCGATGGAAGGTCATAGGTCAAACGAAATGAGAATGAGGCGAGAGTGAGATAGATATTCACGGGTATGGGAAATCATCGATGCATCACTTGGCACCGATTGGGAATTGTGCAGTTATTATATTTTCACTGATATGTGCTTTAATTCTGTTTTATCGCTAATTTGCTTGGGGACAAGCAACGCTCGGTTTGGGGTTGTTGATAACGCCACTTTTTGGCGTTATTTCCGGTTCTCAAACCAACGAAATTGGCTTGCACTCAAGTAAAAAGGCGGATATTTTACGGTTTATTGAGTGATTTACGCAGGTTATATAAAAGGCGGCATTCCTCGGAAAAAGAAGCTAAAAAGAACCCAAAACGAGTCAAAACGAAGCCTAACGGAAGCCCAAAAGCCAAGCCCAAGACCCGCGAACGAACCAGGACCCGACCCGCGAACCAGAAACAGACCCAGGCTGCATAAAGAAGACGCGCGACCTGCCACGCGACTTGCAAGTCGCGCAGCAAGTCGCGTAAGGGTCTGTTTGGTCGATTTCAGTTTTATAATTCGGGGTTTAGGTCATTTTTTCGGTAGCATTCACACGGCAGACGATCCAGAGAAGTTCCGGGGCGATTTTGGGCGACTTTTCGGAGTCCTCGAGGTCACGATACAGAGCCGATCATGAGTGCATTCAAGACGGAACGTAGAGACGGACACGAGAAGAGGGAGTTTTCATCATTTGTTACCACGATTTCATCTTTTCATTCTTAATCATGTTTGCATACACTTTTGCACCTTTCTCTCTTATGTTTGAATCCACCACCGACATGAACTAACCGGTTCGTGTTGGGGGTTGGAATGAATTCGGTTTGTAAGCATGTAACGGATTGATTTGAACCTTTTTCAGTTTTCCTTAATTAATGAAGCATGTGATTTTGTTCTTAATGCATTTGTGAATTTGGCCAATTTACAATTGATGTGTTGTTAGTAATTAAGTTCGTGAGAATTAATTACTATATAGAATTAGGAATTGCATGCCTAAAGCCTAAAACGGTGATAGAGATATACCAAGTAAGCTTTAGTCCCATTTAAACCGTTAGGTTGATATCGAGAGATAAAATCTAGCCAATTTAACATAAATCGAATGCTTCATGTGTTTTGAAATCCAGAAGTGAAATCGAGAGATTGAACTAATCCTTTTCAAAATAAAATCCGTCGCTATTCGCGAGAAAACGAAGGTGTTCTTAAAAGATTTGGGAATCATTTAGGGGATTAACTGGTAATTGTTTTGAGTTGATTGGTTGCATGTGTAAAACTGGAGGATGTCCAACCCTCAACTTTTCTCTCTATCGAAGTCTTTAAAGTTGTTCTGTTTGTCTTGTGTTTGTTTGATTTTATTTTCTGCAATTATTGAGTTATAAAACCAATCCTCCAATTTCGACAGTCCAATTAATAGTCCTTATAGTAATCGTGATATTTAGTTCCTAGTTCCTTTGGTTCGATACTCGTACTTCCGTACGTTATTACTTGATTCGACACCGTACACTTGCGGTTAGTCCTCGGGGTGTGAAAACCCCGTATCAATAACCAAGTCTCTTGAAATCTGCGACCATTTCCTCTAAACTAGACTCATCATCAAAATCAGATCTTCCCTCTAATTCATCACTCTATGGCAATCTCAACATAGTTCTTAGAATTCCAATGTTCAAAGTTAATTGAACTCCCCCTACATTCGATACAAATATATTTCTCTGCAATTCTAAATGTTTCCACCACTGTTGAATGTATTGCACAGGTACAGTCTTCTTCAAAGTAAACCACTTTCTAAAGGGATGATATTTCAATAATTCAATGATGATCCTATGCTCTTCCTTAAACTTTGTTACATCATGCACTAAAACACAATTATTCTCCAGAATATCTAAATACTCCTCCTCATGTACTAATCTATCCAATGAAATAGGTTTAGAAGACATCACAGACCTTATTGCACTCTGTTGATGTTCAATATTAGCATTACCCTGTTCAGCATCACCCTCAGACTCAACCATTTGATTTTCATTTACATTCTCTACAACATTTTGATTTTCTATCACATTTCCCCCAATAGCCTCCTCTACTTCAACCATTCTCTCAGGCATCATAACCTCATTCTCTGAATTCGACGAAGACTCCATTAATGTTCTAGCAGTGTGTAATGATCGAGTGACAGTTCTTCGTGAGATAGACATGATTGAAGTACAAGAATGTGCAAGAATACAAAATCAATGAACTCGACAATTTTGCGCAAAACAACTTGCAATCTTAGAGTTTGAAAAAGTTTGAATGAGGGATTTGAAGGTCTATTTAAAATCCGTGAAGCTGAAGGGTTTAAACAACTAACAATGCTTTTTGACAGAATGAAACAGTAACAAACGTCGTGTAATGCCACCAAAATATTTCATTTAAGACGTGGCAATGTGAGTGAATAAGAAGCTGACACGTTGTATGGGATAAAATTCAACACAAGTTAAAGTTCTGAATACCACGTTTAGAATTCTGAGATTGCATATTCAGAAGTTCCGAGTATACAATTCAGAAGAATTCCCTTGTAACAAAAACACATTTAAAAAATACAACTTCTGATGATGTAAATCTTTTAAAAACGCAGAAGTAGTTTGAACATATATTAAAATTGTTTTGTCATCAAAAGTCTGTCCCTCTTTAGATGATTTGAAATTTCAAAAAAAAACTTTAAAATCTAACTTCTTACCTCGTAAACCTTTTTAAGGATTCAGAAGTAGTTTGAACAAGTAAAACAAATTATCATTAAAAGCTTGTCCCTCTTAAAATGATTTGAGATGAGAACATAATAGAAACCTTGCAATCAACACAGAATGATTATTGAAGAATATCAATGCTCCCCCTTGGATAAAGCATACACTCAAGCACATATTAGAAGTAAATGAATCATATGGAAAAGATAAAACAGAAAGAACTTAACAACTAATTGAAACACTTGTAATTTCCAGAAATGAATATGTTCTGAAAGGTATATTTAGAAGATCTGACTAACCTTACCCGAATTAAAAAAATTAAGTCAGAGTTCTGAAGTATTGTCTCAGAAGTTTTGAACTCAAGACTCACAACATTTGAGTAAGAGAATCAGAATTCTGTGGACACTACTCAGAAAAACTTACATAGAAAAAAAATCATTTCTGAAGAATAACAAACATAGTCAATTAGTCAGATTAAGCATACCAATCTTTCATATGAGAAAATTGAACCTTTTGTGATCAAGAGGCTTTGTGAACAAGTATGACAATTGATACTTTGTATGCACAAAGTGCATCTCTATGGTTCCTTTTTCCATATGATCCTTAATGAAGTGATATCTTACATCAATATGTTTTGTCTTTGAGTGCTGAACAGGATTCTTAGTTATAGCAATAGCACCTTCTGAATCACAATAAATGGGAATCTTGTTTATCTGATAGCCATAATCCATGAGTTGTGTTTTCATCCATAATGTTTTAGAACAGCAAGCAACAACAGCTACATATTCTGCCTCAGCAGTGGATGTGGACACATAATTTTTCTTCTTTGAAGCCCAACTCACTATCTTGTCTCCCAAAAAGTGACATGCACCTGAAGTACTTTTCCTGTCCAGTCTGCTTCCAGCATGATCTGCATCAGTAAAAGCAGTTAGTTTAAAATTTGTTTCTTTTGGATACCAAAGGCCCAATTCAAGTGATCCTTTAAGGTATCTTAAGATTCTATTAACAGCTAACAGATGAGATTCCTTAGGATTAGATTGAAATCTAGCACAAAAGCATGTATCAAACATTATATCTGGCCTACTTGCAGTCAAATAAAGCAGATAACCAATCATACCCCTATATACCTTGTTATCTACTGATACTCTAGAGAGATCAGCATCTAACTTAATAGTAGTAGCCATTGGGGTTCTCATAGAAGTAAAATCAGACATCCTAAACTTTTTCATAATATCTTTTACATATTTTCCTTGATTAATGAAAATCCCATTTGGTAATTGTTTCACCTGAAGACCAAGGAAGAAATTTAATTCTCCCATCATACTCATTTCAAATTTAGATTTCATGATGTCTGAAAATTCTTCACATAAATCTGCATTTGTAGAACCAAATATGATATCATCTACATATATCTGAATTAAGATCAAATCCTCACTTTCCTTCTTTAAGAATAAAGTTGTATCAATTTTACCTTTCTTGAAGCCAGATTCTAACAAATATTGAGTTAGAGTGTCATACCATTCTCTTGGTGCTTGTTTCAGACCATACAAAGCTTTATCTAATACATACACATGGTATGGATACTCAGGGTCAACAAATCCTTCTGGTTGATATACATAGACTTACTCATTAAGTATACCATTCAAAAATGCTGATTTGACATCCATTTGGTACACCTTGAAATTCTTGTGTGCAATATATGCCAAGAATATTCTGATGGCCTCAATCCTTGCAACTGGTGCAAATGTCTCATCATAATCAATGCCTTCTTGTTGTGAGTATCCCTTTGCAACCAACCTAGCCTTATTTCTAACAACAATACCTGCCTCATCTTTCTTATTTCTGAAAACCCATTTTGTTCCAATGATTGATTTACCTTCAGGCCTTGGAATCAGTCTCCAAACTTTATTTCTTGTAAACTGTAGCAACTCATCTTGCATTGCTAAAATCCAGTCTGGATCCTCTAGGGCTTCAGTGGCTTTCTTAGGTTCCATCATGCTTAGGATCCTGCAAACATAGTGTTGATCCAAACCCTCAGTGATTTGATAATGACCCTCTCTTAAATACTTAGTGAAAATTGTAAGTAAACAATATGTATCAGAGTTTCACTATCGCTGATAAGTACTAAGATCTTCCAGTACCGCTAATAGGAACTCTCGCTCTTTAAGTTAAACATTCAGCGAAACTGTTCACCATAAATGCTATGAGTCTGTTCAGTCATTATGATGATCGCTGATAAGTTAGTTGTTTACTTATGATCCCTGAAGACACGTTTCATGTCAACAAAGGTTCTACGCTGAAGTCGAAGATCAAGCTCAAGAACCAGCGACAAGTCTCCTAATGAACTGATGCGGATCAGCGAAGACTCAGATTTGTCCACTCAACGTGAAGTATCAAGTACAAGACTTCAGCTATCGCTGAACTCTATCATTCGCTGATATGAAATGATAGATCGCTGAATCAACGAAAGCTGATCATGAAGTCCTCCGTACAAAATACTTTTGTCTTATCCACCCTTGCACGACTCCGTACGAAATGTCATAAAAGAACCTCCGAAAATCTGAAATCGTACAACCACTCTGATACTACACTGTTCATCCATACGGCTACTAAGGTTGTCAACCAAGGTCAATGACATGCAACCAACCAGCTGATGACACGTGTAAAGTATATACTGACTTGCATTAAATGCATGCAGTATATAAAGAGATGAACTCACTTCTTTTGAAGTAACTTGCTAACTCTGGACAAGTTCAGTCTCTTATCTCAAGATAGGTTATTATTAGTAATTTCCTTATCTCTCTTAGTGCAAGAAACCTTAGTGTTCCAACTTGTTTAGATTTAGGTTTATCCTTAATCTTGTTTCCGCAACAAGCTGTAAATTGTTAATGATTTATCAATAAACAATTTAGAAAAGTAAAATCTGTGTGTTTGTATTCAACCCCCCCCCCCCCCCCTTCTACAAACTTGTATAGGCCTTCGGGACCAACAAGTGGTATCAGAGCGGATTTGTTTAATCTCATAAACAAGATCTAAATCTAAGATATTTCTCTTCCTTGCTATTATCTGAAAATTGCCACCAACACCAACACAAATTATATAGACAATGGTTCTCTTGCAAAACCCCCCAGATTTTCCAGAGACAACTTCAACTTGTGGAAAAATAGGATGACACTCTTCTTAGAAGGTATAGACCCCACTATCCCTTACTATCTTGAAAACGGCCCATACATCCCTGTAACAATTGATCCTTCAGTTCCAGCCACTCCAAATAGACCTGCTATTCCAGAAAGGCTGATTCCTAAGGAAATACACATGTGGACCGACGAAGATAAGAAGAAAGTGGCTATAGATACAAAAGCCAGATCCATACTATCCATGGCCCTTCCTGACGAAGTCTACCATTCCGTCATGAACCTGAAATCATCAAAAGCCATGTGGGACACAATATGTGTTCAGTATGAAGGAACGTCTGAAGTCCAGGACTCAAGAAAGATCAACCTGGTAAGACAATACGAAAGCTTCATTTCCGGTAAGAATGAAACTCTCTCTGAAGTTCACCAACGTTTTAATTGTTTAATTATAGATCTGAAAACTGTTGGTAAGGAATATTCTAACTTTGAGGTGCTGACAAAGTTTCTAGAATGTTTACCTGAAAGATGGGACAATTATTCTATGTGTCTCAAGCTGTCAAAGGATCTAAAATCAATGACCCTTGCTACCTTATATGGCACGTTGCTGAATCATGAGCAATCAAGCCATCTTAAGAAGAATCTTGTAAAAGATTCCAAAAGCACCCATGTTGCTTTAATCTCAGAGGAACCTTCTACTCAGCGACCCTCGGTCACTATCACTGAGTTAGAGAGTAACTCTGAAAGGTCATCAGATTCTGATTTTTCAGATGATGAATCTTTGGCTCTCCTAACTAAGAAGTTCAGGAGATTTGCCAAGAAGAAAATGTTTAGAAAGAACAAACCTCTTTCCATAAATGACAAGCCTAAATCATCAGTTTTTGTTGATAAGGCTACTGCTACTTGTTTTAACTGCGAAAAAATAGGACATTTTGCTAACGAGTGCAGGTCTAAGAAAGTTTCTAGACCCTCAGCTTTTACAAAGAAATCCTTTGTTCCAAGGAATAAAGATGACAAATACTCAAAGCTGAAAGAAAAATATGCGAAGCTGAAAAGCTTTAAGAAGAAAGGCAAAGGCCTGATGGCTGACTATGATTGGGCTGCTTCTGATGAAGAAGCATCATCATCTGACTCTGAAGATGATGAAGCAAATCAATGTCTCATGGCCAAGATTGAAGAAGAGGAAGAAACTTCAGACATTCCCTCCACTTCAACATCTGCCATTCAGGTATCACCTTCTTTCTTTACCAATATTGCAAATATTGATGAAGCTGATAGTCTCCGTAAGATCGATCTCTTGACTAGAAGTTTATACGAAGCCATGAACGGCAAAACTGTGGTTGAAAACCAAAATCTTGATCTCGCTGAAAAGCTTAAAAACTGCCACCTTCAAATAGAAAAGCTTTCTAAAATTGAAGAAGATTTTAAAGATCAAGTATATTTAAATCAGCTAGTCAAAATCGAACGAGCAGAAGCTATCGCTGCATTAAAGGCTGAAAAAGATACTGTTGAAGGATGGTGTAATTCTTCAACAAAGATCACTGAGATAATAAAGTCTCAAATTCCACTGAGTGATAAACGTGGTTTGGGTTACAAATATGAAACTTCAAAACCAACCACTGAGCGTTCAATGCTTAAATTTGGAACGTTTGTATCCTCAGTCGCTGATACTTCATCTTCTCAGTGCTCCTCGTCCATTACACCAATCCCTGAGGAAACTCCTACCTCCTCAAAAGGCAAGGAGAAAATGGTTTATTCAAAACCTACCTCTGTCTGTAAAGACAAAGGTAAAGGAATTGTTATTTACCAGAATCCTCAGAAGGGTACCTTAGTACCAAAACTGAATGCTTCTAAAGCTTCAGTGGATCATCCCTCTGGATCAAGGAAGCAGATATCTGGATTTATTCAGCGATCTACTCCTAGACTAAGATTGGATGTCCTTGGTAAAAAATCTGAAGAACTGAATGTTCGTCCCATTTCTAAAGCAAATAGCTTACTTGGTGCTGGTACTTCTAATTCTAAATTAAAAGCTCAGCATACAAATGGTCCTAGAACTACTTTCAGCTATAGGAAATGTTATCACTGTGGACTCACTAATCATATTGCTAGTAAGTGCCCCACAGCCACCAAAGCTGAAAAGATAGCTAAGGTGAAGATTGCCCCCAAGGCAAAGAAGACCAACCCTGGTGCAAATCAGGTCAAGGTGAATTCTACCACTGAGGTTACGAAATTAACCAAAGTGAAGAAAGACAAAGCTGAATCTTCAAATGCTGCGAAGACTGCTGAACCTTCCATTCCAACTACTTCCACTGACAAACGTGTATACATGGTTAAGTGGGTACCCAAGAAAAACTAATCTTCCTTTGTATTACAGGTTAAGAAGGGTATCTGGTATCTCGATAGCGGATGCTCTAGACACATGACTGGTAAGAAAAGCCTGCTCGCTGAATACAAGGAAGAGAAGGGTCCCTCTGTGACTTTCGGTGGAAATGGAAAAGGACATACCCGAGGGTATGGTGTACTTTCAAATGGTACAACCTCCTTCAGAAGAGTCGCATATGTTGAAGGGCTAAAGCATAATCTTCTAAGCATCAGTCAACTTTGCGACATGGATAACAAAGTAATCTTTACTAAGGAATCCTGCTTTGTCACTTACAAAAAGGAGAAGATAGCTCTCAGCGGTTATCGTTTGGAAAATGTTTATGTAATAAACATGGACTCAACAACTACTGAGAACTCCTGTTTCTTCTCAAAGGCCTCATCTGATGTCAACTGGCTATTGCATAAGAGGCTATCTCATCTAAATTTCAAGACACTGAACACTCTTTCTTCAAAAGAGTTAGTCACTGGTCTACCTCAGCATTCATACGCCAAAGAGTCGTTATGTTCAGCGTGTGAAAAAGGGAAGCAGACCAAAGCAAGCTTTAAATCAAAGCAAGTTTCTTCAGTGTCATCTCCTCTACAACTACTCCATATGGATTTGTTTGGCCCTGTTAACAAACAATCCATCGCTGGAAAGAAATATACGCTGGTCATAGTTGATGAATTCTCTCGCTTCACTTGGGTAATGTTTCTCCGTTCTAAGAGTGACACCCCTGAAGAACTCATCACCTTTGTTCGGAAGATGGAAACCTTGAACAATCTGACCGTTCGCTCAATAAAGAGTGATCATGGAACTGAATTCAAAAACAGTTCTCTTGATTCCTTCTTTGAGAGTAAGGGTATTTCTCACAACTTTTCTTCAGTGAGAACACCGCAACAAAATGGAGTCGCTGAAAGAAGAAATAGAACAATTATTGAAGTTGCACGTTCAATGCTCAGCGATTCTCACCTGCCTACTCAGTTTTGGGCAGAAGCTGTCAACACTGCTTGTTTTACGCAAAACACCTCGCTGATAGTCAAAAGATTCAATAAAACAGCCTATGAACTTTTTCATGGGAGAAAGCCCTCAATCAGCTTTCTTCACATCTTTGGATGTTAGTGTTTCATACTGAACAATAGAGATGCTCTTGGAAAGTTCGATCCTAAGGCTGATGATGGAATCTTTCTTGTATACTCCTCAGTTTCCAAAGCCTTCAGAGTCTTCAATCGAAGAAGACAAACTGTGGAATAAACTATTCACGTCACGTTTAACGAATCCCATTCAGCGAACTATAAACCGAACGCTGATACAGAAGAACTGAATCAATGGATGTTTTCTCATCTTGGTGATTCAGAAGATTTTCCCACTCCTCATGCTCAACCAGTAGAAGATGATAGTCCCACTATCATTCCAAACATGCAGAATAGTGAAGCTGAAACGTCATGGGTCTCAGCTGTTCCTATAAACACTATACCTGCAGTTGATCCAAATGTCTCAGACCTTCCATCTACTTCTCAGCAATCAGTGAATATAATGACAACTGCAACAATTCCTCTCTTGGCTGATACTCCCGACGTCGCTGAAGCTTCATCTTCAGCTCCTCAAGTTCAAGTTGAGTCAGCATCTCACGCTCCGGCTCAGCGATGGACTATAAATCACCCAATTGATCAAATTCTTGGTGATCCAAACGCTGGGATTCAGACTCGACGAAGTGCAGGTAATATTTGTTTATTTGTAAATTTTATTTCACTAACTGAACCAAAGAAAGTAGATGATGCCCTCAAAGATCCAAACTGGGTCAGCGCCATGCAAGAAGAGCTGACTGAATTTGAAAGAAACAAAGTTTGGAAACTTGTTCGAAGACCAACTGACAAAACTGTGATAGGCACTAAATGGGTCTATCGAAACAAGTTGGACGAACATGGTACTGTATCCCGCAACAAAGCTCGTCTTGTTGCTCAGGGATACAGACAAGAGGAAGGCATAGATTATGACGAAACATTTGCTCCAGTAGCAAGACTTTAATCTATTCGTCTATTCTTAGCATATGCTGTACACAAGAACTTCAAAGTACATCAGATGGATGTCAAGTCAGCGTTTCTAAATGGAAAGCTGAATGAAGAAGTATATGTGGAACAACCTCCAGGATTCTCAGATCCTAAGCGTCCAGATTATGTTTATAAACTGGATAAGGCACTTTATGGCTTGAAGCAAGCTCCACGTGCATGGTATGACACTCTTTCCACTTATCTCCATATTGAAAAATTTGAGCGAGGTAAGATTGATAAAACGCTATTTTTTAGAAAAGTAAAAGGTCATATCATTCTAGTTCAAATATATGTTGATGACATTATATTTGGTTCTACTAACCCTTAGCTTTGTACTCGTTTCGCTGATAGAATGAAAGATGAGTATAAAATGAGCATGATGGGTGAACTAACATATTTCCTTGGTCTTCAGATTAAGCAAACTGAAAAAGGAACTTTCATTAATCAGGGAAAATATGTTAAAGATATGCTGAAGAAATTCGACTTAACTGAAAGTTCAGCTATGAAAACCTCTATGGCACCACCGTTGACACTTGATAAGGACACAAAGGGTGTTCCTGTCAATGTCACGCTGTACCGTGGGATGATCGGCTCACTATTGTATCTTACTGCTAGCCGACCCGATATTATGTTTGCAACATGCTTGTGTGCACGATATCAAGCTGAACCTAAGATATCTCATATGAAAGCTGTAAAGCGAATCTTTCGATATCTTAAGGGTACAGCGAATCTAGGTCTTTGGTATCCAAAAGATTCAGGATTCGATCTAACTGCATATTCAGATAGTGATTTTGCAGGTTGCAAAATGGATAGGAAAAGCACCACAGGAGGATGTCAGCTCCTGGGTGGAAAGCTGGTAAGTTGGACAAGTAAAAAGCAAAATTCACTGTCCACCTCCACAGCTGAAGCTGAATATGTAGCCGCTGGAAGCTGTTGTTCTCAAGTCTTGTGGATGAGAAATCAGCTACTAGACTATGATCTTCAGCTCTCTAAAATTCCAATCTATTGCGACAGCACAAGTGCCATCGCTATAGCAAACAATCCAGTACTACATTCAAAGACCAAACATATAGAAATCAGATATCATTTTAACAGAGATCATGTGATGAATGGTGATATAGAACTTCATTTTATCCCAACTGATTATCAGTTACCTGACTTATTTACCAAACCTCTTGATGAGACAAGATTCAACTTTCTCATCAGCGAGCTTGGAATGCTGAACTTTGAAGGATAAAATCTTCAGCGGTTCACATTAATCAGCGAAAGGATAAAATCAACTTGTATAACCTATTCTTTCATCTTCTCTCTGAGTAAACTTGATTCACTGATATCAAGGTATGTTTACTCTCTCTGACAAACGCATGAAAATGCAAGATTTCAAAACAAAATGCATCGCTGAATATCTTTTCCTTAACAGCGATATTTTGAAATTTCTTAAAACCTTCACTGAATATTTTCATTCAGTACTTCATGTTTTCAAAAGTATCTCTGAGTTTTTCAAAACCTCGGAGACAACCAAGAATATGAAAGGACAGTTGTGACGTCATTGCAACGGATAAACCCCGACACGTTTTCTCTTCCTGACACACGTTTGCACGTCTCGTTCAAACTTCCAATCAAATGCAAACACGTGTCCGTGTCATGATGAAAATCTTTTCCCGCTCAAGATTTTCTCTTTCTAAAATCTCTATATAAACAAACTCCTTGTTTATATTTTTCTTTTACGCGATCAATCTTCCTCCGCAAGAAAGAATTCACTGTTGCATTTGTGCTTTCAAACTTCAAGAACTGTTCATCATCTTCTTCATCAAACATCAAGGTTAATATGTTCTTATTTATTACCGAATGCGTATAACTTGTTTCCGATCTTCTCATTGTAAAATGAAATCATTTTCTTCATCAAACAACAAGATCAAACAAAAGAACTTCGTAAAATGAAATCATTTTCTTTCGTGGTTTTATGAACACAACCATTTAATGGTTGTTCTTCAAGTTTAAATGCAAAATCTTAAACTTGTTTTTCATTCGTTTCCAGAATCTATTTCTTCTTAGAAAACTGGAAAACAAGAAAATGGGTTTTACATTTCGTTTCAAAAATCAAGAAAAACCCTAATCTTCATTAAGACATTTGTGTCTGAATGAAATGGATAAAATTCGAAACATCTTATTGGAAATTCTTTCCACATTAAGATCATTCTTATTTGTTAACATCTTTGGTTGAACTGTTAAATACAGAGAAATGGCCTCGTCTGACTTTCCTGCTACCGCTGAGAACATCTCCGCCGACTCTGAGGAAGTGGAAATCCTCAAAGCTCCACAAGTCAAGTTTGAACTTGACAAACTGGATTGGACTAAGGGGAACAACCTCTCTGCGCTTCTCTAGTTTCCTCCTCGAAAGCAAGTCACACATCTAGATGATGCTGTGAATTTTCTGAAGAATTGCTGCATCTCCACAACCCTGACCATAACACCTCCTGCACATCAGCTTTTGCTCTCACAATTCTGGTACTCAGCGAGACACACTCAATTACCTTCTGCCAAAGATCCCTCCAAAATAATAGATTGCATCCTCTGCGATATTGAATATGGCACCATAAAGATCACCTCAGCCATTATTCGCAAAGCTCTCAGCCTTCCCATCGCTACCAAGGAAAAACCTTTTGTTCCCCTCCCTGACCCCAAGAAAAACACAGACAGGGAAGCCATCATTGCATTCTTCGATGCAATGGGCTATGTATGGGAAATAGGTAGAGACATGAAGCCCGAGAAGAAGCTGACGATCATCAAGAAATCGAAAATGCCCAGCGAGATGAATTTCATCTTCGCTCATCTGATAAGCTGCATGACTGCAAAGAGTGGCTCCTCCGACCAAGCCGCTAAACCTCAGCAAGCAATAGGTTATGCACTGCTGAAAGGTCTCAACATAGACTGGGCATCGATCATCTATGATGACCTAGTTCTACGAGTGGACACCGTCGCTGACAGACCTCCATGGGTTCCTTATCCACGTTTCATCAGCGCCATCTTCCAATGTGGCCTGAAGGAAACCTACCCAACTGATGGTGACCTGAAACTTTCTCAGGTCGGTCCAAAGATACTCGACTTTAAACCAACCGTAAATGAGGTACGTCTTTCTACACTCTTAACTCTTCTTAACCCTGATACTTCTTCTACTTATGGAGCTCCTTCAGCGGACAAACCCACCGCTGATACCCCAGTTGCTACTTCCATTCCTCTTAAAAGGAAACACTCTCACACCCCACTTGATTCTAAAAGGATCAAGAAAACAAAGGAGCAACCCCAACAATCTCATGCTGAAAACTCCTCAGCTCCTTCTGCAGAGCTGAAGGAACGTTCAGTGGTACGCTCTGCCACACCTGTTCAAGCCATCCCTTCAATCCCAACCTCAGCGTCTCCAAACGTTGAGATTAAAGACTTGGAAACTTCCCAACCTCCCTCAGTCTCTCAAAAGATTGATGAAGTGATTCTCAGCGATTCCAACGCTGAACTCAAATCCCAACCTCCAATCTTATCCTTCGCTTCTCCCTCCACTCATTTGGTCTCTCCTCCAGTTATCACTGGAGATGCCATCATTTCTACGGAAGCTAAAACTGATAATCCAGAAATGATGAAGACAGGACCTGCAGACCAATCCATGGGCACTTTTGAAGATGACATGGAACTTTTTTCAGGAACCCGTGATTTCGATGAATTCACAAATCCCCCTGCAGGTAATCAACAACCCATAAACACTGTGACTAAACCCCAAACTTCTGAGCTTTCCTCTGTTCACAAGTTTTTATATGTTACAGGTCCTAATTTGGGAGAATCAACGCCTCTCTGAAGTCCGTGGAGACAAAGCTGACAAGTCTCACCACTACTCTCTCCAATAACTCTTCAGCTGTAACAAGCGCTGGAGAGAATCTGAACAAGCTGACAACGGTGGTGGAGAAAAAGGCTTCCACATATGACATGAAGCAACTTGATAAGACTCTCAGTGACTTCGCCAAGGTGCTCGCTGATATCTACACAGACTACACCTCTCTCAAAAGCTCAGTTTCATCCATGTCCAGCGAATTTACAACGCTGAAGACATCGGTTGGAACACTAGAGGGAGATATGTCTGTTGTGAAGACAAATGTCAACTCTCTGACGACTGACTTAAGCTCTGTAAAGACTGACGTTGGTTCGATGAAGACTATAATCGAACAGCTGCTGCACAAGGCGAATACTCCTGCTACTGCCCCTGTCCCTGAACCTGAACATTTTACAGCGACGGATCGCATTGAGCTCGGGAAGATCAATCCTGCTATTTCTGGCCTTGAAGACAGATTAGCAAAGATTGAAGCTTGTGTAGGTCTCTCTGGCCAAGAAGACAGAGAACCTACCAACGCTGCTGAATCAACCCATTCCTCCCCCAGTCATCATGAAAAAGAGGGGGAGAAGAGCGCTGAAAACCCTTCCAAGAGCGCTGAAGACCTTTCCCATGATGAATCTATCAGGGGAGAGAAGAACGAAGACCTCACCTTCACTGAAAAGGGTGAGAAGACTATTGAAGCTGAAGCAGCCACTGGACCTCAGGGAGATGAAAACCCTGAGGTAACCGAGAAGCTCGCCTCTGTATCTGAGGGGGAGCAACTCGAAGAAGACGCTGAAGAATCCGAAGCAGAAGATGATGAAGCCGTCGACATCCCTGATGATGAACCATCTTCTTCTCCAAAGAATGATGATGATGACGAAGATGACGATGACTTCTTTATCGTCAAACCTGCTCCGAAGATCAAAGCTCTTAAGGGAATCTCGATAAATGAACCTTCAGGGGAGCGGACAAAGACAAAGCCCTCAGCCTCTGGAGCTGAGAAAGGCAAAGGCAAAAGCGTCGCTGAAGATGACAATCTGATGATCTTGCTTGAAAAGCCGGTTTGTCAGGTACAATAAACATCTCTTACTCCATCCCTCCTCTATCATACACTATCATTTCCTTTATCCAAGCCTATACACCTGAACCAATTCTCTCTATCTGTTTCTACCCAAGTTCTTACTCGTAAGATCGCTGTGTTTCAGCTAGTCCTCTCCCCTGTTTGAGGTTATCGCTGAAGGCTCCACAACTGCGACTTCACCAATAATACCAGCTGCCGCTGAAGAAATAATCCCAGTCTTGGATTTGATCTCTGAGACTGATGAACCTGAAGAACAGACTCTCTCACACAGACACAGACCTTCCTTAGCTCCTCAAAAGCTAAGAGAAGAAGAACAGAAGAAAAGAGAGGAAATAATAAAGCGATTCGAGGGTCAACGAATCATTCTAAGGTGTGATCAACTGCCTTCAGTTCCTCCAAAGTTCAGAATTTCAAAAGCTGAATACAAGGAACACCTCAGAGCTGAACGCCTCATCGCTGAAAGAAAGGAAGCTGAAGAAAAAGACAGAGAATACGCCATCAAGCTTACTCAAGAATCTGTCAAAGACCCCAAGCTGAAACGTGTTCCCATTCAAGTTCAACGAAAGCTTTGGGAAGAAGCCCAGAAGATCGTGGAAAAGAAAACTGAAGTTTCTCAGACCACCCTGATATGGTGTAAAGAGAAAATACACTTCAGATATCGTCCAGCAAAGATCAACAAGGTATTCATCTCTGGAAGAACCTCTATCGGAGTACCTATTGTTGACATCAAACTTTTCAGAGAAGATGGCCAATCTGAAACCTTTCGCGCTGACACTGTAAAAAGGTATGGTCTCTCTGAATGGCTGGAGATGAGGTTAGCTATCCAAAAATCACAATCTAAGTACAAGGATCATTTCGAAAAGCTGATAAACAGACAGATCGATTTGATATCTTCTTGTGTGGACATCCCTCCTCTTCCTGATCTTAAGCTGAAAAGAAAAAGGGCCTCTCCAAAGAAGAAACGTCAAGATTCAAACTCAGGTCCTGTCATACGAAATGAAACTGGAATTGGTTTCTCTCGCGCTGAAGTACTTGGTCCTGACCCTGATCTTTATGCCCTTGCAATTTCTTTGCCACCATGTGAACTTTTCGTCCCTGGTAAAGTCATCAGTAATCCTTATGGAATATTCTTTCTCGACTACGACGGACGTAAATGTTTTCAACGGATCGCTGAGCTTCCAATCACTCCAATCGAACAGCTCAGAGATCTCATCTACTGGTGTGACTTCAGAAAAGACATTCAGGCACGACACCTAAAACCTTTAATTTTTGATGAAGCGCTGAACAAAAGAAAGCGAGGTGTAACGGTTCCTGACTGGATGATCCCCACTGAAAAGACCCTTGATGAACTTCTCATTAAGGAAGAACCTTTATAAGCTGATATGATCGCCTTTTCTCTATTGTATCAGTTATTCTTCTGTACTTGTAATTTATTTCGCTCGTACTTACAATCTTTTCATTTTTCTTTGTATCGTGATTCAAAGTTTTAAAGAAAGATTTCAGCGAATGTACTTTACTCCATCAGTACTGAAAAGATCCCAGAAAACAGTAAAAGGGACAAATACTTTATGAGTTCTTTTTATCCTTATGTTTTTCATTAAATAGCAATTTTCTCTGTTGCTATGTCATAATCAAATAGGGGGAGATTGTTGATCCAAACCCTCAGTGATTTGATAATGACCCTCTCTTAAATACTTAGTGAAAATTGTAAGTAAACAATATGTATCAGAGTTTCACTATCGCTGATAAGTACTAAGATCTTCCAGTACCGCTGATAGGAACTCTCGCTCTTTAAGTTAAACATTCAGCGAAACTGTTCACCATAAATGCTCTGAGTCTGTTCAGTCATTATGATGATCGCTGATAAGTTAGTTGTTTACTTATGATCCCTGAAGACAAGTTTCACGTCAACAAAGGTTCTACGCTGAAGTCGAAGATCAAGCTCAAGAACCAGCGGCAAGTCTCCTAATGAACTGATGCGGATCAGCGAAGACTCAGATTTGTCCACTCAACGTGAAGTATCAAGTACAAGACTTCAGCTATCGCTGAACTCTATCATTCGTTGATGTGTAATGATAGATCGCTGAATCAACGAAAGCTGATCATGAAGTCCTCAGTACAAAATACTTTTGTCTTATCCACCCTTGCACGACTCCGTACGAAATGTCAGAAAAGAATCTCCGAAAATTTGAAATCGTACAACCACTCTGATACTACACTGTTCATCCATACGGCTATTAAGGTTGTCAACCAAGGTCAATGACATGCAACCAACCAGCTGATGACACGTGTAAAGTATATACTGACTTGCATTAAATGCATGCAGTATATAAAGAGAAGAACTCACTTCTTTTGAAGTAACTTGCTAACTCTGGACAAGTTCAATCTCTTATCTCAAGATAGGTTATTATTAGTAATTTCCTTATCTCTCTTAGTGCAAGAAACCTTAGTGTTCCAACTTGTTTAGATTTAGGTTTATCCTTAATCTTGTTTCCGTAGCAAGCTGTAAATTGTTAATGATTTATCAATAAACAATTTAGAAAAGTAAAATATGTGTGTTTGTATTCAACCCCCCCCCCCCCCCTTCTACAAACTTGTATAGGCCTTCGGGACCAACACATAGCCTCATTTGCTGTTGCTGATCTAGTATGCACTCCAACTGATGGATCTCCTATCACTTGCTGTATAGGATGGTCTTTTGTCCATTTATTTGAACTTGGAAGCACGTCAATATCTGAAATATTATTGTTTGTATCATTCTCATCCATAACAGCTTGTAATTCTAAACTTCCTCTTTGCTCTGAAAATTGTTGAGGTGTAGCATCTAAGTCCAAATTCTGAGTAGAAGAGTCAGAATTCTGAGTAACTTGTTCAAAATTCTGAATACCTTGTTCAGAATTCTGAGTAACCTGTTCAGAATTCTGAGTACCAGACTCAGATAATTCACCACTTGTATTTATTAAAGTTAGACGTTCTTCATATGGACCAGAGTCAGATATCACAGTTGTTTCTTGGACCACTGAACTTTTTCCTTTCATCTCTTGAATCATTTTAGGATTTCCATAATCTGCATAAGATTCAGAAGTTAGTTCCAGAAAAGCATCCTTAAACAATAAACTGAGTTCTGAATAGTTAGGATTAGAATCTGATTCAGAAGTCTTCGTTTTTGTCTTATTCTGATTGAGTTCTGAACTGTCTTGATCGGAAATCTTTGCCTTTGACTCATCAAATGTAACATTAATGCTTTCCATAATTCTCTTGGTTCTTTTGTTGTAGATTCTGAAAGCTTTGGAAGTTAAAGAGTAACCAACAAAGTATCCTTCATCTGCTTTCTTGTCAAATTTACCAAGATTATCTATATCCTTGAGAACATAACACCTGCAGCCAAAAACATGAAAAAAAAATTAGCGGTTTTCTGTTAATAATCAATTCATATGCAGTTTTATATAATCTTTTATTGATCAAAGTTTTGTTCTGATTAAAACAAGCAGTGGCAATTGCTTCAGCCCATAAGAAGGTTGGAAGATTGGAATATGCCAACATGGTTTTGGCAGCTTCATCTAATATCATGTTCTTTCTTTCAACAACTCCATTTTGTTTAGGAGTTTTGACAGCAGAAAAATTATGAGAAATCCCAATGCTTTGGAGAATGTTCTGAAGAGTCTCATTTATGAATTCTGTTCCATTGTCACTCCTAATCTTCTGAACTGGGAGTTGTAAAAATATTTGAATCCTTTTGATGAAGTTAATCAATACTTCTGTAGCCTCAGATTTTGCTCTTAGGAATTCAACCCATGTATATCTAGAATACTCATCAACAATGACAAGCATGTATTTCTTCCCACCCATTGACTGAACTGCTATAGGACCACATAAGTCTATATGTATCATCTCTAATGGTGATTTGCATGAAGAATCCATTTTCAACTTATGAGAACTTTTCTTCATTTTGCCCATCTCACATGCTGGACACAAAGACTCCTTCTTAAACTTAATCATTGGCAGTCCTTTAACCAACTGTTTGCCAACTAAATTGCTTAATTCCTTAAAGTTCAAGTGAGAACATCTTCTGTGCCATAACCAACATTCATTGGCTGTTGCATTTGACAGTAGACATACATGAGTTAATGATTCAATTTTTGAAAAATTGACCACAAATAAATCCATGTGTCGTTTAGCCCAAAACACCTTTATCCCATTCTCACTCAGAATTAAGCATCCTCTTATGCTGAACTTGATCTTACAAAGACTATCCAAGAACTGACTAATACTAAACAAATTATGTTGCAATCCTTCCACATCGAACACCTTTTGAATGGTCAAATCTCCTTTTGTTAAATCACCATATCCTCTAACATGCCCTTTACTATTATTACCAAAATTAACTGCTCCTCCAGCTTTTTCTGTGAAATTTGTCAATGAAGATTTCTGACTTGTCATGTGTCTTGAGGCTCCTGAATCTAAAAACCACACATGACAGTCCTGCAAAAACAGTTAGTTAGATTTAGGTACCCATATCAGAATGGGTCCTTTTTTGTTAGCTTCAATAACAGATTTAACAAAAGTACCTTTAACTATCCATTCATAATTTTCTTTTAAGCACCATTTTCCTTGTATTTATATGAAATCAGAATATCTTTTCTTTGAAAAATCATTTCTTTTCATCTTGAAAACTTTAGGTTGGGATTGAGAAACATTAACAATCTTTTTGTTTGAACTCTGTTTTACTTTTGATATGAAAGATGTTTTTGAATTTTGAGTCTTATGAGTAAGTTGAAATGATTGATTACCACATTGAACACATTTAAGATGCTTTCTTGCAAGAGAAAATAAATCTGAATGAAAAGACTTTTTACTTTTATTGATAGTATTCAGATTACAACTGCATCTATTACAAGAACTACTTATTTTGGGCTCAGAAGTAGTATTCAAGGAAATCTTCTCAGAATTCTTTTTCAAGTCATCTTTCCCTTTGCACTCTTCCTTTTCTGAAACATTTAACTTTGCAGAACTAGTAGATACTTTAGATGATTCACCATGCTCAAAAGTTCTTGTTTCATTAAAGAATTCTTTGTTTTCCTCTAAGGCTTTAATCTTAAAAAGATCATACTCAGATTTTAACTTCTCAAGCTCCTCTAATTTCAAGATATAAGTTTTGTTTTCTTTTAAAGCTTCTCCAAGTTTAAAATCAACATCACAAAAATCATTTTCAAGTTCATCAAAATTTTTTCTTAACTCTTCAAGCTCTTGATTAACCAGCTTAAACCTATTTTCAACTTCTAAAAAACTTTTGGACTTTGAGTTCCAAATAGTTTCTTCAGAACTCTGAACTGACTCAGAACTCTGAGCTGACTCAGAATTCTGACTTACTGACTCAGAATTCTGACTAACTGTTTCAGAATTTTCTTTGTTTTCAGAAACCTTACATGTTTCATTAAAGAATGCATTCTCAATGTCAGTATAGGAAAAAAACTTGGTTGTTTATCTTTATAACTAACATTCAGAGAATCATACTTGAATTTAGCAGTATTGTATCTTGGTTTCTCTTCAGTTGGTTTTGAAATTTCTTTCTTAACCTTTTCTTCTGAAATTTCTGATTTTTCAACTTTAGGTTCAAACAAATATTCTTTTGCTTTTTCAAAACTTGATTTTTTTCAAATTGTCTGAACTTGTTATTGAACTTGCTGGTCTCACAAAAACTTCAACCAAATCTGGGATTTCTGGTTTAGGACCTTTTAATTCCTCAAAATCATAAAGATTCATTGGAGCCTTTTTCAAAATTGTATTTTCTTCTAAACCCAATCCCATTTTTGGATTGTAAAATCTTGTATCTTTAACATTGCTTGTGAGAAGACTTAAAGTATGTTGAGTTTGACCTCTTTTAAGATTAAGATCTTCCAACTGTTTAATTTTTGTATACAAAATCTTCCTTTCAATGAGCAACATTTCCACTTTAATGGATAAATCACCTTTTTCTCCTTTTACTTATGAAAGTTCATTTTGTAAATCAACTATCTTTTTCAAAAGATCAGAATTCTCTTTTCTGACTTCCTGTTTCTCAACCTCAGTTTCCTCAAATCTTATTTTAAACATTTCTTTTTCTTTTCTGAATTTGTTAACCAGAATTCTTTCACCTTTAATCTGTTTTCTAAGGTTAACAAATTCAGATTTCATATTTCCAATTTGAATCATCAAGTCAATTTCAAAACTAGAGTGTACCTCAGCAGAAGATTCAGAACCTGTTTCTTCATAGTCTGAATCATCCTCATCATTCATTTTAGCCATGTAACTCTGCATTTGTGAAAAATGAATGCAGTCTTCTTCATCAGATGAGTAGTATAGCCAATTTTCCTGTTCATCTAAAAGAGCAATCCCACTGTCTTTTGTTTTGGCTAACTGTGCTTTCTTGACATAGTACTCATAGACTTTTACTACCTTTACCTTACACTCTCTTGCAAAATGACCAGGTTTCCATACTTGAAATACAAATCCTTTTCTTTCTTCTCTTCCTTCTCTTCTCTTTTCTCATACCTATTCTCTTCTCTATCATCCGTCTTTTTGTATCTCTCTTCTGAACTCCCCTGTCCATCCCTTCTAAATTTACCTTCTTCATATTCATTCTTTCCAAATCTATTTTTGAAAGTCTTGGTTAACAATGCCAACTTATCTGCAATCAACTTCATATCAGCATCCTCATCAGATTCTTCTTCCTTTTCTGATTCCACTTCTACATTTTGAATTTCAGAAAGAAACACAAATTTCTTATTTGTCTTTCTTGTCTTGTTTTTAGACAGAAAAGCCAACTGTTCTGAAACAGTTTTCTTTTCTTCAACATTCTAATTTACAGAATCTTCATGTTGATTTAGAATGCAAAACAAGTCATTCAAATCTTCCTCACACATGTTTTTATTCATCTGCAAACTTATGGCATAAGTCGACCATTCTGCATTAAGACTATTCAGAAATTTTTAATTGATTTCTGAGTTGGTTTTCTTTAAACATTCCTTCTAAGATCATTCAAGATTGTACATAACTTATTTTACGTTTGTGTCAGACTTTCACATTCCTTGGCTTTGAACTTTTCATATGCATTGATGCACTGATTCGGTTTTGTCTGAATGGACTTTGTTGTACCAAGCATCTGCTTCTCCAATTCATCCCACATCTCCTTAGCCGAAGTTCCACTATCAATTCTGCCGAAGATGTCATTTGGAATAGCCAAAGTTAACAGAGTAACAGCCTTTTTATCTATTGCGTGTCTTTTCTTCTGTGCTTTTGTATACTATGATGCAGACTTCTTTAGTCTTCAAGCATGGATCTCAGGTGTTGTTTCTGTTGCAAGAGTAGCAGCGACTTCAACATAAACTTCTATCGGACCTTCACGAATTGAAATCATTAGATTTTCATCAATATTATCCAAAAATTGAATAATCCTGATCTTCCATTGTTGATATTCTTCAGGAATGAGAACATGTGGTTTTGTTTCATACCCCATAGAGAGAAATTCCTTGGATGACATGATTGTAAGACAATTTAAATCGATTCAACAAAAATCAAATTCAATTGTCTTGATCAACGAACACAAAGAATTCACGAATTCAACGAATTCAAGAATTACGAGTAGCAGCAGAATTCAAATTTTATCGAACAGATCAAGAAACCTTCAAGAACAGTAGATTAACTCGAATCTTCACAAATCTTGAATGAATTTGTTGTTGATTGGCTCTAATACCAAATGTAGGAACCAGGATTGATCTTACAATCAATTAACAATCAAGAACCTAATCAAATCATAGAAATATAGAGAGAATTGATGCCAAATGCTTTGTATTCATTAGAGAACAAAGTACAGATCTAGAGAGAGAAATCTCTTTAAGATTACAAGACTGAATACGAAAGTTAGTTAGCTTACAGTTTACTAACAACTATATATAATGTATGGAAATATTAAAGCTATAGTACATATACAAAACAGACCATTAGAACAATGACACGTGTTCTAATATGTTAGCTATCAACTGAATTACAAAGATAGAAAATGTGTAAGTCATAAGTTCTGAACCACTAGTTCAGAACTTCTGAACACTATTCTGACTAAGCATACTCAGAACTAAACACTTCAGCGCAAGAACATTTTCTTCTTATTCAGAACTTCCGAGTTCTCCTTCTCATAAGTCTGAGTCTTCTCATCAGATATGAACACTTAGCACTTTGACAAATACTTTTCATCCAGAACTTCTGAGTTCTCCTTCTCAGAAGTCTGAGTCTTCTCTTCAGACTTTAACACTTAGGTTATTGACAAACTTCAGATCTAACAGGTTGTGAAGCCGTCCTACCTATTGAAATACTGCCCCTGACTTCGAGACATATGTCCATCGATTATAATTTGGTGGACTTGAGCTATGACCTCGATGCTCTCGAAGAGCTAAGAGAGTCTTCCTTAGTCAATATGGCATCTCAGATGCAGGTTGTTGAACGACATTTCAACAAAAATGATAAAACCAAAATCTTTCAGGAAGATGACTACGTCTTACGACGAGTATTCCAAAACACCAATGAACCAAACACAGGTAAATTATCCACTAAGTGGGAAGGACCTTATCGAATATCTGAGGTCGTCAGAAAGGGTGCGTACAGGCTTCAAACCCTAGACGACCAAGACATCCCACGAAGCTGGAACGCAGTACATTTAAAAAAGTATTTCTTTTAAAATTTTGCATTTGATTTATTTCGATAAACGATTACTGACTTAAGCATCGGAGGATCGTTGGTCAAACCAACGAACGCCCTTGATCTTACATTACAGGATCACAAGATCGCACGAACGCCAGTCTTACGATTTATATCGTGAGAAACAAAGTCTCTAAGGCTACAAAGTCACGACTAGCATGTCACGACCGATAAGTTATGACTCATACGTCATAAATAAAATCTTATGATTCATCTCATGGATCTTACGATCATAAACAGACGCTTTTTAATCTGAGTTTCGAAGTCAAAGTTTTATGACTTGAATCCCATACTTAGAATATTTTTTCGGCCCAGTCGCCCGGTTATTTCTGAAGTTACGTGTACCAATGTCGTACAGATTTACGTCCGTCTTATTGCATTATACGCTCGTTCTTTTAATCTTGTTACCTCTCGTTTATTTTGTTTATTACGACAAAATAAAATGACGCTATAGTATGACAAGATATATACTTGTATTAAACCAATAGAATACAAGACAAAGGCACGACCACCAACGGTCGCCCTAGAACAAAATAAAAAATTACAAAAGTACAAACTCCTACTGAGGGCCCTGTCGACTCCAACCTCGTCTTCTGCATCGCCCGTCTTGGCCTCTGCGGAATCAGTATCGTCAATCTTATCCTCTTGGTCGAGATCCTCCTCGGTCCCGATATGCTCGAGGTAGGACGCGACCACCGCCTCAGCGCCAGCTAAGGGATTTTTCCACTACAGGCGGCGATATCGCCGCCTTGACCTTCAGACGGGTCAATGCCTCAAATACGAGGAGCTTCTTCTCTAAGGCCTCCATCTTGGCCTCCACGGCCTTAGCGGCTGACTTCATGTCCCCCACCTGTTTTTCGCTCATGGTGAGGGATGCTTTTGTCGCTAGAACCTCTGCCTTATAGGCAGAGGCCTTCTCCAGTGCCTCCCGGAGGCAACCTCAGAGCTCCTCCTTCTCTGGCGACGATGTCTCCAAGCTGCTATGGAGATCGTCCAGTTGAACGGAGAGAGCCTCCACCCTGGCCTTCGTCGCTCGTTCCTCCTTTCGAGCTTTATGCTCACCCTCCTATGCTCGCTGAAGCGCCTCAGCGACGGAATGGTAGACGTTCTAGAGCTCCTCCAGTTGGCCAAAAAGGCACAACGACGCCTGAAACGCTTGTAGTCGCACGAAAAGTTATGGTAAGTCAATCTTACCAAGGAGGAAAATCATACGACATTATACAAAAAGGGACAAAACCAGAAAGGAGTGTCCCACGACGTGAGACCCTGTCTCATCCACAGAAACGCCCCGATAGCGTTCCTTAAAGGCTGGCAGGAGAAATTTTCCCAAGTTTGGGAAAATCTTCGCCCTGTCCAGGACGTCGTCCATCAGGAAGTCCGACGGTAACGAAAAGTTAACCGTCGTAACCTCGGGGATTTCCTCTACCTAGGGACCTTACCCCTTATCCACTGCAGCGGACGATGCCGGGGGCGACGGTATCACCCCAGGTACACCCGAAGGTGTCTTTGCCTTCTCTGGAGTGGAGACCATCGTAGGCTCTCCACCCATTGACGACGGTTTCCTCAGGAGAACCGGCTTCGTCTTCTTTAAAACCTCCGACCCTGAAGTCGGAGGATCCTTCCTCTTCAGCTCCTTGGCCTTCCGGGCTAGAGCTAGTTGAGACTCCTTCTCTGACTTGCCAGAAGCAGATTGCATCTCTGTATCGCCTGCAAAAAATAGTAAGTGTCAGAAATTATCGTACGACTCAAAATGAAAGAAAACATACGACTAACACTTACTTGTCGAAGTCTCTTGTTGACTTCTCTCTTCGGTCTCTGAAACTCCAACGGTCGTACGACTAGGAGAGTCGAACAACTCTTCGACGCAACAAGAAAAAAGTCTTGCGACTTTCTCTTTGGAATCAGGAGCAGACCCGACTGCAGCAAAGTTGATACCTGACACGTACGACTACAGTTAGCACAAAGACAAAAAAAATATATTAAAGAACGTACAACAGGTTAAGAATTATACCCCTGGTGTTCCACCCTGATGCGACCCAGGACGTATCCTCATCTATACGATCGAGCGATAGTACACGACCGATAACATACTTGGCCTTCCACCCGCGGTCGTGGACCTGAGTATCAGGAACCAAAGTACACCCACCTCTCAGCATAGAGGATAGGTTGTATCGATGGTAGCTGTCCGATTTAACGTCGAACGCTGTCAGAAGGTCGTTCACCGTGAAGGGCGACTCCCAGTTAGCGGTGATCCGACCAATCTCTTGGAAAACCTCCCAAAACTCAGGTAAGATTTGCCCAAGAGAACGGTCGAAAGCGTCCAAGAACTCCCTGACTAGTGGAGAAAACGTTGGTTCTATATGTTCAAGAATGATTATAAAATAATATTACCGGTAATATATGATCCTATAGGGTCACACCGAACAACAAGTAGACACCGAATTGATATGTATAAGAATTTGAATCTTGATAAATATTATTATTTCTTGATAAATATTATTAATTACATTATTGAATATAATTCTTGATATGAGATGCAAAATAGAATTCTAGTTTATTAAAATATGATGAGTTTAATAAATAACTAGAATTTAAAAGGAGGGACTAAATATAATATAGCTTAAATTGTTAAAATGATGATTTTAACTAATTTAAACTAGGAGGACTTTAAAGGTAAGTTTGCATGGAAGGCTTGACTCTCATTAGCTCTCTTGGGTGGCTATGCCATAAGGCTTGAAAATATAAACTACCTTTCTCGTCATTCTAGATAGAGATGCAAAAACTAACCAAAAATAAGAAAAAAGTTCTGTCCTCCCTCCTCTCTCTTGCTCACGGCCAAAAACCACCATGGTGGTGGTTTTGCAATTTTGTTATTCAAATCTCTAGTAGATTTGAATCAAGTGCTCAAATCTTTGCATATTCAAGAAAGGAACTAGCATTCTTCAAGGTGTTGGTGCTTTGTGGTGGATTACCTTTAGAGAAGAGCTACTTTGGTCTCTGTTGCCATCTTCAACAACACCCAATTTCGTGTTAGTCAAAGTATTTAAAGGTTGTAATCTTGAACTCTCTTGCTTATTTTATTTATTTATCTTTTCTTGCAAGTAACAAGATCCTTGGTGGGAATAAAAATGGTTTTATGTTATGTTCTAATGTTTTATTTTGCTTCCGTTGCGTAATATTTTTATCTCTTATGAGTTTTTGAAACCCATGTTTTGAACATAAATTCACAAAATGGTTTGTAATAGTAAACATGCTTTATTATTTCATGTTCTCTTGTTCATTTTGTAAGTATTAGATTAGTTGTTAGAACTAGTTTTATTTGTAAAATGTAACAAAATGGAGACCAACATTGAGCTTGAAGATGGAGCTTCGTGTCTTGTTTGCATGGAGATGTTAGAGCAAGTGGGAGCTTGAAGCATTTTTTGTGCTTAAGTTTTTTTGTTGTCCCTTAGGAATGGACTTGGCATTTCTTGTTTTGGCTCACAAGAAATGTCATTAGAGATGACTTTGTTTTATGCACATTCTTTTGCATGTTATGGTTGTTTATGTTCTTACTTTATTTGCTTTAAAATATATGATATTTTACGAACTAGTAAAGAACATAAAATTAGTTCAAACGCGCTTATTTAAAAATTGTTTAAAGTTGAAGCGAAAAATTTTAAAATAAGATTTTAAATGAACCAAGTTTTAAAATAGAGATTTTAAATCAACCAATAGTTAAAATGGAGATTTTAAATCGATGACATGCAAATTGGTTCAAATACGTTTTATATAAAATTGTTTATTTAAAAAAAACGACGTAACTTTAAAATTGGATTTTAATTGAACTAAATTATTTAAAATGGAGATTTTAAATTTATTCATTCTGAGAAATAGTTTCTTTTTCTTAAAAAGAGTACCTTGATTATTGGATGCATGCAATAATATGGTACTGTGAGTTTTAAGACTAAAATTGAGATTTTGAATTTTATGAAAAGAGTTTAAATGGAGATTTCAAAACACATACAAACTCATAGTCTAAATAATAAAAGTGTTTATTAAGAGACTATAAGTGGTTCTTATAGATCAAACTCAAACGTTAATATATGATATTAATAATTGACCACAAATAATTAGTTGATAAAATAAAGATTTTATTTAACTAAAATGAACCATTTGATGAGAAATAAGATTTTAATTAACAAAGTACCATGTATTATTGGATGCATGCAATAACACATGATACTAAAATGTTTTCAAAACTAAAATTGTAAAACATATAAATCCCTTTCAAAATGCAAGTCTATGCCGTCCTTTTGAGAAACACTCAATACGTCACTATGACACCCTTGTGGGATAAAGGTCACCTAACCGCATGGATGTGAGTTTCACACGTTGTTTCAAGTAGGATGACTTGATTGGCAATCTTTTGTGATAAAGGTCACCTAAAACCAGAGATCGCGTAGAGCTCGCTTTCCGTAAGAGATATTTCGACCCTATTCTGCCCGGGTATCACGAAATTCTCTCGAGGATAATCTCTGATTTTCAGTGAATCGATTAAGGAAGAAATCGATCCATATATATACACCTTTAGAGAATCGTAACCTACCTATATTGAATACTGATAATAATCTCTCATTTAATGAGATTGATTGTGGGTTTAAAGAGGTCGGTTACAAAAAATTGCAGTTACAAAGTGAAGAGGACAATCCAGACGCCGGCGCTACTTTCCACGCCACCTAACTGGCGCCGAAATGCGCGCCACATTCTGTCCAGAGCTCGGCGCCACTTCTGGATTAAGGCAGAAATCGATCCATATATATACACCTAACTAGCGCCGATATGAGCGCCAAAGCACAATCCAGTGCTTGGCGCCACTTCTGGCGCTACCCAACTAGCGCGGGTACTGGCCCAGACGCCCAGCTCTGAAAACCACTTTGTAACACGCCAATTTTATCCGTCCAATAATCCCGGGTTCTAGTTAGCTTTCACGAGTGTGCACTCCATACCTCCTAACTCATGTTATAGCTTAGCTAACAACCCCATTATTACCTTTGTGAATCCAACTACACAAAATGAACATGATGATTTCACTAAAATCACCAACAGTATTCGAGGTACACTTTGCACTCCGTAAAAGATATGTCGCAAACTGGCGCCAACTCGAACTTCAATTCAAAGGGGGAGATTGTTAGGGTCAGTTTATGTTGAATTAAAGTTCAAGGGGCTATTTGTAATTGATTAAACTGAGTCTTGTTAGTGAAAGGGCCGTGGGCTTATTAACCACGGGCCCGTCATATATAATGTTTTGTTTTAGCTTTGTTTAGGCTAAGTTATTCATTATTGCTTTCCTACTATCATTGTAAACTCTCTCAATTGAAAGCTAATAGGGATGACCAGTTGAAATCATAATCATTATTTCTATCTATTGATTTCTTCATTGTTCGTTGCACGGATCGGGAACTCTCATATAATCAAACAATTTACAACTTGTTGCGGAACAAGATTAAGGACTAAGCCTAATCTAAACAAGTTATGAGAACACTAAGTTTCTTGCACTAGAATTAAGCTAGAAAGGAGATAGGGAAATTACGAATAATATCCTAACACAAAGATAGTAGAGAGAAGAAGATGGCCGAGCACTTCAATTCTGAAGTAGGGTTCTTCTTATATATTGCATGCATTTAATGCATAGCAGTACAACTTTACATGTGGCAGCAGCTGATTGGTTGCATGTTTTGACCTTGGTAGACAACCTAGTAGCCGCATGATGAACAATGTAGAATCAGAGTTGTTTGTACGATTCTGGACAAATGGGATGTCCGTTCTGACAGTTCGTACGGAGACGTGCAAGGGGATAAGACAAAAGTAGCTTGTAGCGGAAACTTCATGATCATCGATTACTGAACAGTACTTTATCAGTGAGTGACAACGCTCAGCGATCGCTGAAGTCTTCTACTTGATACTTCACGTTGAGTGGACAAATCTTGGCTTCGCTGATATCCGCATCAGTTCATTAGTAGACTTGTCGCTGGTTCTTTGGATTGATCTTCGACTTCAGCGTAGAACCTTTGTTGACGTGAACCTTGTCTTCAGGGATCATAAGTAAACAACTATAACTATCAGCGATCATCAACAAGACTGAACAGGCTCAGTGCTTTATTGGTGAATAGTTTCGCTGAATGTGTAATTCAAAAAGCATGAGTTTCCTATCAGCGGTACTGTAGAGACATAGTACTTATCAGCGATAGTGAAACTCTAATACATATTGTCTACTTACAATTTTCACTAAGTGTTTTTTAAAGAGTCATTATCAAATCACTGAGGGTTTGGATCAACAATCTCCCCCTATTTGATATTGACATGGCAACAAAAAGAAAATTGCTAACTATGAAAACATAAGGATAAAAAGAACTCATAAAATATTTGTCCCATTTATTGTTTTCTGGGATCTTTTAAGTACTGATGGAGTAAAGTACATTTGCTGAAAATTTTCTTTAAACTTCATATAAGGTTACAAAGGGAAGTGGAAAAATTATAAGTACAGCAAATAAATTTACAAGTACAAAAGATTTAAGCTGATAAAGGATAGAAGAATTACAAGATATCCTATCAGCTATTCAGGTTCTTCCTTAACGAGAAGTTCATCAAGGGTTCTTGTAGAGGGAATCATCCAGTCAGGGACTTTTTCTCCGAGATTTCGTGTTAGCACCAATCTTTCTGTTTATGAAAGTAGTGAAAAATAGGCTAAGTATAGAAGCCTGCAACAGAGGCTCTGCCGAGACACCAAGAAGACCAAAGGCAAGAATCGACAGAAGACTGCTCATAGAGGACCGAGCCGCAGAACCTCTGTCACCCTTGACAGAGCCTCTGCGGTATACTGAAGACTTAAAAGAAATCAACAAATATCTTTCCACTGTTTCAGGATCCATTCATCCACCTGTACGAGGAGTGCCCTGACAACATCCACGTGTCAAACTCTGATAGGACTCAGTACCAAGTTGATATCAGTGCATTTAATACATGCAGTACCTGCTACTGTTCATACTATCCTGTCTACTATAGATCAGTCCTTATTGTCTAAAGTATGTCCCCTTTGTAGTAGAATAAATAGAAGACTCATGTTGAGTTCTTCCATTAACAAGAATTACAACTTAAGCTACGCACAACACACACACCAGCAGATTTCTTGTTATGTTCTTGGTGTTCTTGATAATATCAAATACATAAAATCTTTGAGATATTTATCTGTCTTTTACAAACTGCTTATTTGATATTGTGTGTTCTTCTACCTTAGTAATCTTTCAGTTCTTTAAATACGCTTCCGCAAAAATATCTTATCTGACCTATCTGAAAGACTCATTATTGTTAAGCAAAACAGGAACCAACAATTGGTATTAGAGCAAACCTTGATTTTTAATATCAAGGGATCCACTCTAAACAATGATATTTGGTAGAAACTTGGACTTTTAACCTATTCTTCATAATATTCAAAATATTTTTGTTTTTCTGCCATTTTCGATTCATTCGAACTTTGGTAAACTTATAGAATCTGTTATTCTGGTTAAAACACCATATTAGTGCTCAGCTTAAAGCTTTTAAGCTTAGAAACATCATACGAAGCATCCACTTCACATTCTGAAAAATCTGTTGTTCATACCCTATCTTTCTGAATATTTTTTTCACTCTCAAAATGACAAATACAAACAACTTCTTCACTGCTGGTTCTTTAACCAAGCCCCCTTCTCTTCTTAGAGACGAATACCCTCAATGGAAGATACGAATGATTCACTTCTTTGAGGGTACTGATAAAGAACTCGTATACTATCTCTGAAATCCCCCTTTAGTTCCAATGATAACAGTACCACGTATTCCTTCCACATACGACACACCAGAAATCCCTGAACACGAAAAACCAAAAGCTCAGGGTAAGTGGTCCGATTCTGATTGGGCAAAATATGTAGTGGCTCAGAAAACAAAAAGACTTCTGATCATGGCTATTCCCAACGACCTTTTCCAGTCCCTAGATGCATGTGAATTTGCATATGATCTATGGAAGGAACTGGAAAAACAACTAGAAGGGGGGGGGGGCAAAACTCAGAAGAACCGCAGAGCTCAATACATAAACGAATACTATGCATTTAAAGCTCTGCCGACAGAAACTCTGCAGTCTACATATGATCGATTCAACTAGCTAATCAACAAATGCAAGAAGTTCGGAATCCACAAAACTTCTGAAGAAAACAATGTCATGTTCCTTAAAAGTCTAAATGGAGAATGGCTCCAGTTGTATATGTCTCTTCAAACAAATCAAGACTTAGATTCCTGGACTCTATCCGACCTCTGTGGAACATTGGCAGCCCAAGAACCTCAAGTAGCACAAACAAAAGCCCAGATCATTGCACCTCTTGCACTCATTGGTAAGACTACAGAGGCTAAAGAGAAAGCTGCAGAGGAAAAGAAGGAGAAGAAGAAGAAAATCATGATAGTTGATAGTGAAGAAGAGAAGTAAGAAGAAGAAGAAGAAGAAGAAACAACCCTGGCCTCGATAGCTAAATCATTAGCACTCTTGACTAGGGAATTCAGCAGAGGATACCAGAAGAAGTCTGGTAATGAACGCTACGAAAGAGAAGGATCGAACGACAGAAACGACAAAAGTGTTGACCAGCAGAGGTCAATTGATAGAGGAAATGACCGACAGAGGTCGGACGACAAAGCTGGCAACACTCCACAGAATCAAGAGTGCTATAAATGTGGTAAACCAGGCCACTACGCAAATGAATGCAGAACCAACAGAAGTGGTGACCGACAGAGGTCAGATGACAAAACTGGAAACGCTCCACAGAACCCAGGTTGTTACAATTATGGAAAGCCAGGTCACTTCGCCAATGAATGCAGGAGCAAATCAAATCACGCTTAGAGGGATGCTGCTTTCTACAAAAAGAAAGCTGAATACTATGCTCAGAAATCCTTAATGGTGAATCAAGAAAATTGGCTATCAGATACATCCTCTGAAGGAGGAGAAACAAAGAACGCCCTGTTCTGTGGCATGGTAGAAGTCAGCTCTGGCTCTGATAGTGAGGTATCCACTTCTAACTCTAACTCTAATACAGCATAAGCTGATTTGCTTAAACTTAACATTGAATACACTGAACTTAAAAAGACATGCGAAAGTGTTCAGAAAAAGCTCACCTTATATGAGAGAGAAGCTAGACTTCTCACTCAAGAAAAAGCCAAAAATTTTCTAGAAAAGGAAGAACTTGAAACAAACTGGAACAAAAAATTAAATCCTTTAAAAGAAAAGATTTCTGAACTTAATTCTTCTTTAAAAAGAAAATCGAAAGAACTTATGGACGTTGAGTGTGACAGAATGAACATCCTAGCTCTTAAACATTATTTTCAAAAGGAAAGAGAAGTCCTCTGTCAAGATTTACTCATAAGAGATCTTTTAATTAAAAAAATTCAAGATGCACAGAAGGTGTACGAGAAAATCAATACACAAATAGGGAGACGGGGAATTGGCTTCTGTGATATAGATCCATATACAGGAAACAAAAGAGACAAATCTCTGTCTTCTCTATTTCATATAGGAGATACAAGAAAACCTGGATTTCCAAATCTACTTGTAACGTCCTGGTTATCCATACATACACAAATAACATACATTACCTAATATTGGTGTATACATAAAAGAGATTACATAATAAACCACATTCGGTCCCACTCAGTCTTGAAATAACAGTTACATAATAAACTTCTAAATTACATCATCCTACACTTGATCCTTTCCTTTGCTAACGAACGAACCCTGTCCTGGAAAACATGTTTTTAAAAACAAAATGAGGGTTAGACCTAATGGTCTAGTGAGATAATCCCTATCAGTTTAAACTCTTTATAAAATAGTTTAAATAAATAATCTTTCTGCACACGTATATAAATACCAAATAGGACTCGTGCACTGTGCTCCATTTCTCATTCTCATTTCCCTGGCCATATCTGATTGGTAGCGAGCCAACCCTCCACTGTACGACATTTACAGCACCTCCGCTGTACGACAACTACAGCAAAACTCCACCGGCATAGTTCGGCGTGCTCTCGTGTAGTGTAATTAAATCTTTTATAAATAAACCTTATATCTCACTATATAACGAATTTATTTATAAATCACACTACAATATCATACACATATCTTTACTAATATAAACACACCATCACATTTCATCACATCTCAATATAACATTCACTTAATCCAAATTCAACTGCTTCCCAGTTAAAAATCATTTTCTTTTACAATAAAAACTCACCTTGTTGATAGTTGAAGCCACATACGTGCAAACGATACAATTGGGCAAAACCGGCAGATAACGCCACAACCGAACACCACCCAAGCCACACTAAAGAGGAGCAACCGAGCCTGTAATATATACACATTGATGAAATCCACATACTTATATGTATACAAGACTCACTACGACAATTGACAACCTTAACAACTCACCGGACACTCCCGAAACGCAATCGAGCTAGAAACCGAACAACCGACATTAAAAACAGTACTTGGAGTTGTCATAAGCCCAAACTAACATGTCCAAAGTGTTCGAATGCTATCTTACACTCAAAACGAGTACCCATACCCCTATATTACGCCCAAAAACGTCATCGGTACGCAAGAAACAAAAATCATAAAAAGCTGGAACAGTGCTGTGCGCGGCTGCTGGCGCGCCCACAGACGCGCCCGGACACGCGCCGACGACTGTTGGGCAGCAAACAACCCCCTTTTCAGCTCTTAACACCCCATCTCGAACCCAAATCAATTCCAAGTCATTTTGGCTCATTTCTATGGATTTTTAGCATCAAAATGAGGTTTTTAACATCAAATAACATGGAGGAATCCATGTATCAATTCTATACACAAATACCCTCAATCTAATTTATCTATTGATTCACCAATTTTAAACCCAAAAGCTTTAAAACTCCATCCATGGAAGAATATGAATTTTAACAAGAAATTCAATAGAAATTCTTTACTGAAAGAACAAGACTCATAACAATGCATCCCAAAATCATTTACCTTTCTTTTGATTTCAATAAGACACAACTCTTACAAGAATTGCAAAGATCCCTAAACCAAAAATGAAGAAGATAAAGAAACATATCTGCAGCAATCTTCTTCTTCTATTCTATCTTCTTCTCCTTCCTCCCTTTTTTTCTCCATTTCCTTCTCTACCTCTCCATTTCTCTGGTTCGTTTTTGAACTCTCAAACTCACACATATAACTTTGATAAAAATCTGATTGTGTCTTAGTCATACACAAGATTGACATGTGTTATTTAGCTTTTCCATTTACCACCCTAAACTTACACCTAAATACCAAATCTACCCTAAACTTCCTCAAATAACATAACTTACCTTAAATTCAAATTTCTTATCAAAACTATTATATAAAAGTTAAAATAATTACCCGGTTATTACATTCTTCCCCCCTTAAAAGAATTTTGTCCCGGAATTCATTTCTTCAAACCTACTCAACTATAACATACTAATCTCTACTATAACTCCTAACAAAATTATCACACACCTATATGCAATTACACAATTAGATATCATATATTGGTTCGTACCAAAACAACTAACATTTTAGCACGTATAAGATTTATAGAAACATACCTGTATCATCCTTCAAAATTTCCTCTTCTTCTTGCCCCATTACTTGGAAGACTTGACCCTTACCTTTCGATATTTCAGACCTTTGCATAATTCATGTTTCAATACCCGCTGATCCTGCCATCTTAATACCTTGCTGTGTTTTCCAATGTGGACACTCATACTGAAGATGCTCCGGGGAATTGCAAAAGTAACAATGTCTAGTTACATAACAATCTCTAGCAACATGACCTGTCTTTCCACATTTATAGCAAGTTATGGAATCACCATAACAATCTCCTTGATGAACACTGTGACATTTTGAACATGATATTTCGTAACTATCATACTCTTGATAATTATCAAACTCTTGGAATTCATCTTCTTCAGAATGGTATGTGGTTTCCTCCATCTTCCTTTTTCCAGTACTCTTGTGCTCAGCATCTCTTCTCATATCTTGTTCCATATTTTCCGCAGCATTTACAGCTTCAGAGAAAGTCTTGGGTTCTTGTGCAGTCACTAATTTCCGAATTTCTGAACTTAATCCAAATATAAATCTTTCTACCTTCAATTTCTCTGTTGCCACATAATATTCCGCGAACCGAGACTTCTCTAGAAAACTGGCAGTGTAATCTCTAACTGATAAACCTTGCTGATGTAAGTTCATAAATTCTTCTTCCAATTCTTTAATTGATGCCTGGGGACAGAACTGTTCTTTAAACGCCGTAGTAAATTCATTCCAACTAATAGTGGAGTATACATCTGATCCTCTAGAGGTAATATAAGCTTCCCACCAGTACAAAGCATCTGACTTTAGCATTGCTGTTCCATACAACACTCTATCTTCATCGGCACATTTGCTAGTCTTGAATATAGCTTCTATCTCCTTTAACCACCTCATTGTTTTCACCGGGACTTTTTGTCCTGAATAAGTCGGAGGTTTGCAATTTAAGAACATCTTGTAGTCACATCTTCTTAATACTGGTATAATAGCAGGCGTAATTGGTAATTCATTTTCCAAGGTAGAATCAGGTATTCTGGTTTCATTATGGCGAGCTTGATCAAACATAGTTTGTATATTAGCTTGAAGTCTTCCCATTTCCGTTCTTAGTTCATTTCTCGTAATAAATTCTGCACCTCGTCCCTGAATTCTGCCTCCAATTCTACCCCTACTTCTTTCTCCCCCTCTTCCCATTGTCCCAATCGTTGGATTTGTTCTATTAGGATTTCTTCCTCCACCTTTGTTCGTTGATCTAGTACCACTTGCCATTCTGTGGATTCAAACAAAGTTAATAAACACATAAACACATAAACACATTCCCCATATAATAAGGTATTCCAGTCCAACATGTACCTGTAAAATCCTAATTACACTGGCCAGGTGTAATTCGAAATTACCTTACATGATGTTCCTTCTTCCTTTTTATACTTAACATCCCAAGGTTCTAAAATAATAAGGACATCCTACTTCACATTCAGTTTAAGTCTAGGTATAGATCCGTATACCTAAATCCCTTAAACTAGGGCTCTGATACCATTTGTAACGTCCCGGTTATCCATACATACACAAATAACATACATTACCTAATATTGGTGTATACATAAAAGAGATTACATAATAAACCACATTCGGTCCCACTCAGTCTTGAAATAACAGTTACATAATAAACTTCTAAATTACATCATCCTACACTTGATCCTTTCCTTTGCTAACGAACGAACCCTGTCCTGGAAAACATGTTTTTAAAAACAAAATGAGGGTTAGACCTAATGGTCTAGTGAGATAATCCCTATCAGTTTAAACTCTTTATAAAATAGTTTAAATAAATAATCTTTCTGCACACGTATATAAATACCAAATAGGACTCGTGCACTGTGCTCCATTTCTCATTCTCATTTCCCTGGCCATATCTGATTGGTAGCGAGCCAACCCTCCACTCTACGACATTTACAGCACCTCCGCTGTACGACAACTACAGCAAAACTCCACCGGCATAGTTCGACGTGCTCTCGTGTAGTGTAATTAAATCTTTTATAAATAAACCTTATATCTCACTATATAACGAATTTATTTATAAATCACACTACAATATCATACACATATCTTTACTAATATAAACACACCATCACATTTCATCACATCTCAATATAACATTCACTTAATCCAAATTCAACTGCTTCCCAGTTAAAAATCATTTTCTTTTACAATAAAAACTCACCTTGTTGATAGTTGAAGCCACATACGTGCAAACGATACAATTGGGCAAAACCGGCAGATAACGCCACAACCGAACACCACCCAAGCCACACTAAAGAGGAGCAACCGAGCCTGTAATATATACACATTGATGAAATCCACATACTTATATGTATACAAGACTCACTACGACAATTGACAACCTTAACAACTCACCGGACACTCCCGAAACGCAATCGAGCTAGAAACCGAACAACCGACATTAACAACAGTACTTGGAGTTGTCATAAGCCCAAACTAACATGTCCAAAGTGTTCGAATGCTATCTTACACTCAAAACGAGTACCCATACCCCTATATTACGCCCAAAAACGTCATCGGTACGCAAGAAACAAAAATCATAAAAAGCTGGAACAGTGCTGTGCGCGGCTGCTGGCGCGCCCACAGACGCGCCCGGACACGCGCCGACGACTGTTGGGCAGAAAACAGCCCCTTTTTCAGCTCTTAACACCCCATCTCGAACCCAAATCAATTCCAAGTCATTTTGGCTCATTTCTATGGATTTTTAGCATCAAAATGAGGTTTTTAACATCAAATAACATGGAGGAATCCATGTATCAATTCTATACACAAATACCCTCAATCTAATTTATCTATTGATTCACCAATTTTAAACCCAAAAGCTTTAAAACTCCATCCATGGAAGAATATGAATTTTAACAAGAAATTCAATAGAAATTCTTTACTGAAAGAACAAGACTCATAACAATCCATCCCAAAATCATTTACCTTTCTTTTGATTTCAATAAGACACAACTCTTACAAGAATTGCAAAGATCCCTAAACCAAAAATGAAGAAGATAAAGAAACATACCTGCAGCAATCTTCTTCTTCTATTCTATCTTCTTCTCCTTCCTCCCTTCTTTCTCTCCATTTCCTTCTCTACCTCTCCATTTCTCTGGTTCGTTTTTGAACTCTCAAACTCACACACATAACTTTGATAAAAATCTGATTGTGTCTTAGTCATACACAAGATTGACATGTGTTATTTAGCTTTTCCATTTACCACCCTAAACTTACACCTAAATACCAAATCTACCCTAAACTTCCTCAAATAACATAACTTACCTTAAATTCAAATTTCTTATCAAAACTATTATATAAAAGTTAAAATAATTACCCGGTTATTACACTACTCTCTGTAAGTAAAAGGCAAAAAGTCTCTGGGGAACCTCACAAGAGGAAACCTTTGAAGATGACAAATGTGTGGTTTGAAAACACACATTTGTCACCTTCAATCTCTGTCAAAAGAGAATCCAAACCTAAGAAGTATCTGAAAACTCAAGATCAGATAGGAATCTTCAAGTTTGGTGACCCCGAGACTCAAACTCAAGTTGCATTTGTCTGCATGATGAATTCTGAAAAGAAGTTATCAGCAGAGGCACCTGAGTTTAAGCCAAACCTTACAAAAGAAAATTTTGATATCTCTGAAGAAAACCTCTGTACACCTTCCAATGATCAAAATCTCTCTGTATAAGACTTAACAGATACTTCTGTTAACTTAGAAGATAGTGCCACGGAAAAGGAAGAAAGTGAGTATGACACATGCTCTGAAAGTCCAACCTCTGTCGAAAGAGAACCAAGTGATTCAACCTCTGTTTATGAGGACGACTCATCCTCTAACGAATCTGAGACTGACTCTAAGTCAGAGATAGTACCTCGTGACACAGAGAATTTTAAACCATCCTCTGAAGTTCTTAACAGATCTATTTCTCCCAAGGACAAAATCATAAAAGTTCCTATCTGTCCAGACATTCTGAACATGTGTATACAAGCCAAAACCTCTATTGAGCTTGAGAATTTTAAACAACAGAAGGAAATGACCACTAAAACTCCATCAAGTTTAAAGATTTTGATGCCCTTAAAACCTGTTAAAGAAAAATTAACATGGCAACAGAAGGGTAAATGGACCAAAAATAATAAATCTTTTTCTTCTGTGACAGTGAAACCTGCAAAAGTTCACCACAGAAGGGGTACACAGAAGGCCGCTCTCCACAAAGGATTTTGCAAACAGCAATCTAGCCTACATAAACCTTCTTGTAATAGAAAGTCGAATGTTAGGATAAATTGTAATGCCTCTGTACCATCATTTAATGTCTTTAATGAAAAGTTCAAGCAAATCTCTTCGCACATTCAATACTGTCATTGCTTTGATCTCATGTTTCAATTAAGCCAACACTTCTCATGTCCAAAATGTTTCCTCTCTGTACCCAAAGAAAATGCTAAATTCAAGGGTAAGAAGAAACAAAATGGTTCTTCAAAAGAAGTTAAAACAAAGACCAAGAATGCTAAGGCAAACTTGAAGACCCCTAACAAAACTGGACCCATTTGGATATGGGTACCTAAAACTCTTTGATTATCTTGAAGAAGCAGTATGTGCCGATCTGGTATCTAGACTCCGAATGCTCGAGGCACATAACTGGCGACAGAGGTCTTCTATCCACATACAAAGAAAAACACGATGGTGGATCTGTGACCTTTGGAGACAACAAAAAGGGGTACATTAAATGTGTTGGTTCCCGTTTAGTTTAAACAAGATTAACAAATCTATTAGTTCGAGTTTATGTTTGATGCGGAAGCGTATTTGAAGAACTAACAGATAAGTTTGTGTAGAAACAATACAGAATATAAAGAAACAGTGATCAGAATATGATATCTCAAAGATTATTGAGTTTCAATATATATTAAGAACATCAAGAACAGATTAAGAACTGTTTGGTGAAAATGTAATGCTTAACAGGTTTGACGATATAAAGTGTAAGCATGAAACTTAGATTCTTAGATAAGTTCTGAAGATTGTTAAGGAAGATCTCAACAAGAGACTTCCTTTTATACTACTCTAGGGGACCATAAAGCATTAGCTGCTGTTAGAACGGATGGCATGAATAGTAGAATGGATGGCATGAACAGTTGTACATGTTGTATTGCATTTAATGGCGCAGACGTCTATGTTGTACAAGTTGATGTACATGAACAGTAGCAAGATATTTCTTCAATAGTGGCAAGATATTATAAATATCTTCCAAGTCTTCAGTCTGAACCACAGAGGCTCTGTAAAGGGTTACAGAAATTCTAAGGTCTGGTCTTCTGTAGAGCAGTCTTCACCGGGTTCCGAGTCTTGGTCTTCTTTGTGCGTAAGACAGAGGTTCTGTAGGACACCTCTGTAGCTTTTGTAGCATCTTGACCTTGATCTTTCGGAAGTGGCAGAGCCTCTGAAAGAGGTTTTCTTCACTTAGCCTATTTTTCACTACTTCTAGATACTTCTACGATTAGGAAGATTGAAGCTAACAATCTCCCCCTAAGTAGTGAAAAATAAAAATTTGACATTGATGTACTTTAGGCTATGTTAGATAAGACAGAGGTTAAACAATACCTCGAAAGTTCTTTCATTCAGAAATATGCCAGAGGCATTTTACATTTGTTTATTATGAAAGATAAACTTAAAATGGTTTGCAGAGATTTTGTTTGAGAATCAGATGTTGGCGTCTTTGAAATCGTTGTAGCTTATGTTGTCTCTTCCGACTTCTCTGATCTCGTTGTAGAAACTGACGCAAAGTTCTCTTAAGCGGATTGTAGCATCAATCTCTCTGATGAAAGCATCTGCAGCTTCTCTATCCATTTGCTCGGTATCTCTATATTTTACAAGGTTTGCTCTGAACATGTTCAGAGTACTGGTTGCGTACTTCTGATAGTCCATGGTTACAAAAAGTTTGACTTCGCCTTGTGGGTTTTGAAATACTAACCCGAACCTTGGTTCTGTAATGATTGAGTTGGGCACTGCGTCAGGTGGGCAACGATCCTCTGGTGGTCGAAGGTTCAGATGTTTGAGACCAAGATCCTTTCCTAGCTGAAAGTCTATCAAACTGTAGATCAGAAGCCTTTCCCTCATTGCTTTTCTCAACACTTGATAGGCTCTAGTGTTTGGCTCTGTGTTGTAGTTGTCCTTCGTCCATTGCAGAAGGTCAGGTAGATCATAGGGATTCAGATTCCTTAGGTCAGCATCAACGAAGGTGGTTTCTGAATTGTCTATCCTTCTGACTCTGTAAAGATTGTACCTGACCCTTGGATAGGTTCTTGTAAAGGAGTACCTACAAAAGATTACCTTTTTGATTTTGTGGATTGAGAAGACTTCTGCTCTAGCTCTTGGCTTTGTTCTGGAGAAGATGTTCTCAAATTCTTATCTGATCTTTGGATATGTGACGTGATCTGTTGGATGATTGGTCTGAAAGGGTTGTTTGTAGAGGTATTTGTATACCACTTCTTCCATTTCTTCGTATGTTGGACCAGGTGGTGGTGCTTGTCTTCTGAGACTCTCCATCTGTCGAACAACTTCTGCAGCTCTACCTGTTAGTGGAATGTCTGACAGTGGCTTCAATCCATATGCCCAGTCCTCTTCTTCAGACTTTGGAGTTTGGAAGGCATCAAAGGCGCTCTTCATCAATTTCTCTGTAGGCTTGGGCAATGATTTCTTTTTCTTGGGCTCTTCTGTCAGCTTCGCCTTTCCCTTGTCTTTGGCCTTTGGATGCTCAGAACCTGTTGCCTCTATAGGTTTGGGTGTTGGTGCTTCTTTTGGAATGATGGGTGTTGCCTCTGTAGGTTTTGACACTTGTGTTTGAGAGGACTTTTGTGGCGTTGGTTCTGTTGGTTTGATTGGCTCTGTAACATCTGTTGGAGGTTCTTTGGTGACTTCTTCTGTGAGCTCGGTTTTTGTGGTTTGAGGAATGTCGAATCTTCTTGCCATTCGGAAGGATGTTGTAAACCTCTGTCTTTCTTCTGCTCTTTGCGCCATTCGTTCAGTCATTGTGTTGTGCATATTTCTTAGAACAGAAGAAGCAGAGGTCTTTGCTCTTTTTCGTTTGTGGGCAATAGACTTTCTTCTTGGGATGGATTGGGGTTTTTTTGTTGGTTTTGTAGTTTGGGAGGGAAGATCTTTTTCTGAAGAGGATGACAAATGTTGAACATCTGCTCTAAACATTTTAGGGAATTCCATAGAGGTGGGTGTTTTCTCTGTGGTCTTTTGAGCTTCTGTTCCTCCGGGTTGTTGGTTTGAAGGACTTTCTTCTAAGATGATTACCACAGGGGTGGTTGTTGCCTCTGTGGTCTTTTGAGCAGTTTCTGGTACATGGGTTTCTTCAGCAGTTGATTCCATAGAGATGGGTGTTGTCTTTGTGGTCTTTTGAGTTTGATGTTGTTGGGTTTGTTCTGGAGGGGCTTGGTTGATGGGTTCTGCGGCTATTGGTGGAGCTTGAAATCCTCTGCTCGTAGATTTTTCCCTTGTATTCTTCCCGTCAGGATGATCTGATGGACCAGGGTGGTCATCATCAGAGTCATCCTGACCCTTATCAAAAGTACCCTCTACTCTGCAAGAAGCTTTGGGTTTCTTTGGTAGTTCTGCTCCTGCGGCCATCAACTTTGCGCATACATCATCACAGAGGGCGAATAGATTTGCAAGCTCTGCTTCTATATTGAAGCGCATTCTGCCGACACTTGCTCTGAAATCTTTAACGTAGTTGGCATTTGCAGTAGTGAAGGAGATGATGACTTCTGTGACCTGCTTTATCACATTCTGCCCGAGCTCTGTTAGCTGTGCTCTGGTCATGTAGTCTTTAGGCTGCATCAGCACAGTGTTGCGCATTGCTTCTTCTTGTACGTGTTTCAGGGCGTTCTGTAGATCTGTAGGTGTAATGCTCTTTGCTTTGTCAGATTTCTTGTTTAGTTGTTCAAGGAAATGTTTGACTGATTCCTTGAACGCAGAAGTTGCGGCTATCCCGAATTCTTTGGCGGCAGAAGTGGTAGTTGTTTCAGCAGAAGACTTCATCTGGGTAATGGCGGATTTCACCTCTATGGACAGATTGTCCATTTTGGTGTTCAGTTTTAGTAAGGCCGTCGATGTTGTCTCTGCAAAAGATTTGAAAGAGCTTTGCAACTCTTTCATGGTTTGGTTCACAGAGGTGACAAGGGGTTGGAACTCATCCCTTGATACTTGTGTTCCTGTGGTAACCTCTGGAGGAACACATGCGTCTCCAGAGTGAGTCCCTGCTCCTGGACACCTTCGTTAACCCTTTTATGTATGTTGGGTGTGGAAGGATTTCCTTCTGATCTTCGAGAAGAAACAAGAGTTTCAATCTATACAGAAGTTCTGCGAAGAACAGTGTCCAAATCCACTCCAGAGGTGGGTATCGGAATGTTCGTCTGTTGACTCAGAGACTTGTCTAGAGTCTCTTCGTCTTTGTGCTCACTACTTCTCTCTGAAAGAAATTTTGGCCCTAAATTGTGCGTGGCAGAGGAAACGAATTCCTCTGTAGGGTGTTCTAGTGTGATCTGGGCGATTGATCACGAACTATAGGTGAGTCTCTCTGATAAGACTCCCTTGGAATGGATTCCCCGGTTTCTGTGGGCGCAGAGGTTAAAAGAATAACCTCTGGCTGGATGGGTTGGGTTTAGATCGAGCTGTGCTGCTCTTGTTCAATAACACCTTCTACAGCTAGACCTGTGGTGTTAGAAGTATGGGTTGCACTGGGAGGGGTTTGAGGATGTGTGCCTTCTACTTCTACGGCATCTTTTTCTCTTTCTTTTTCTTTTCCTCCCAATCTATCTAAAGCTTATGTAACCTCATCTTTATTCCACCCAGCTTCTGTTTGTAGCCTAATCCTTTCCCTAGTTGCATCATCTGACATATCGATTTCTTCTGTGCCTTCTTCTGCAACTTCTTCTGTGGTGTGGTGGTCAAGAGGTGGTGCATTCCACCCAGCTGTATTTAGGGTGTTAGCAATGCCAGGGTGTTGAAGAAAATAATTTAAGCTACCTTGATGAGCGAATCGATCAGGGGATTGACTTGGTGATTGATATCCCTCTTATGCAACTTCTTATTCTGCAGTCTCTTCCTCTGCTGTTTCTTCGACCCAAGTCTCTGCAACCTCTTCTTCAACAACTTCTTCTGATGCCTCTTCTGCGATGGTAACCATTTGATCAAGTGGTTTCCCATGCTTCTTTTTGGTCTTCCTCCTCTTGGGTTTTGGTGCCCCTTCTTTTGTGGGTTTTGATTTCCTTTTCTTCTTTTGTTTTGGAGAAAAGGGAGGAGCAGAGGAGCCAACTTATGTGGCATGAGGAGGTGAAGGTTGAGGTTCTGTAATGCTTGTAGAGGTGCCTTCTGCAGTTTTCCTCTTCTTGGGTTTTGGTGTAGAGGCCGAGGCTTTAGAAGAAGACTTATTTCCCATGAGCTCGACTCGCTTAGCTATAAAACTAAGTTGTATTGCCATGTGTTTTGCCAGTTTCTGCTCCGTCGCTTATGTAGAGAGGGGTTCTGCAACTAATGTTCCTAGGGGGACACCTAAACGCGGGGGTATCACAGGGCTCGGTTTTGGAGTCCTATGATCGTGTATATACTCTAACTTAAGGGTTTTGTTCTTGGCATAGCTCAGAAGCTTCTTTAACAGATGTCTGCAGTGGGTGTAGCCATCTATATGATCGGTGGGGATGTTTTTGTTCATTGGGAACTGTTTGGGAGTTGGCCCTTCCATTGGCCAGTTCTGCATCATCAGCAGAGGTTCGAACAGGACTCCCAATATCCTTTGGAATTGCAGAGGCGGTAGATACTTAGGATCGTTCTCTCTTGCCTTTTTGGTGTTGTTCTTTCTGTCGATCGTATTGATGATCTCCTGCAGCATGATGGTTAAGATCTGATGCGAGCTCTGGTCAATGCTGCCTATTTTCCCTGTAAGGCATCTGTTTAGGATCGAAAACAAGGTGTTCCACAGAGGTGGTAGTCTGCCTCTGCGGAAGTCATTTCTCTTCCTTAGGTGGGTGTTGTACCCAAGCATTTCTACAAAACGACAGAGCTCGTCGTCTGTTGGTTGTTCTGCATATTTTTTAAGTCCAAGAAGACCCCTTGTTGGTTGATTGAACTCCAGAGAAAACATTGTTCTATTGAATTTGACTTCCAAATGTTCAGATTTGTCTGGCTTTGAGATGTACCCTTTGATAAGAGAATCATCTTTATCATATCAGCAACTTTGCCAAAATTGGTTCAAATACCTAACAGGTATTTTCTTTGGGGTTCTTGATAGTAAAGGAAAGAGAATATGGGTTTCCATGATGTGTAGAAGAAGGGCATTGGTTTCGCCGAAAGCAGTTGGTGAGGGGACCAAATAGCAGTTATTGGATTTGATGGGTAGTACCTTTTCAAAGTTCTCTTTTGCGATAAAGTTTGGGAGATGGGTGGTTGGAGCAAAATCTGCTGAGTCGCCGGAATCTTCTTGTTCGGCATTTTTGGCGAGGTGGGGGTTTTCTGAATGTTCAGAATGAGCAGGGGAGTGTTCCGGTGAGTTCGCCGGAGAGTGTTCAGGGGAGATAGCTTGAGAAGATGAAGCCATTGGGAATGAGAATAAGATTTTTGCAGGTTTTTGCAGGGTTTCGCCGTAGAAGAATGAGGGTTCGTAAAGATTTTATGAGAGGGTAAGCTTGCGTTTTTAGGTGGGTAAAACGGTAGAATTCGAAAGGGTAAAGATATTTGGCAATGGATAAATATTTGGAATCCGTACTTGAGTTAGAACGGCGGGTTCAACTTTCCATACAAAAACGTGCCATGTACGCCCAATGAAAATGAGACACGTAGGCCATGTCAGAGGATGACAAGACGTCGTGCGCGGCCCATTAATGCTAGGCGCGTGGGGTTGTTCTTAGCCACATGATTTTCACTCTCAGTAAAAGTAACCATTACTGTTACAGAAATGCCCATATACCAAATTCACAGAAGCTCTGTGGTTTACAGAAGATCTGTAATTTTGAGAATCTTGGATTTTCACCCTTTTCTCATATATCTCATTGTTATCATGACTCTGTAGGTTCTATTTTGACCAAAAGCATTTCTAAAAGCATTGGAGAGGATTAATAGGATTTTAGTGAAGAAATTTCGTTCACAGAGGTTTTGAGGCTCTGTAGGAACTTGCAGAAGTTCTGTCAGGGCCAGCAGAAGCTCTATGAGTGCAAATTTCTCGTAACTAAAATCTATTAATGATTTTGATCATCCAAATTTTGATTTGTATTAAGAAAAGTTTTTCGGACATATTTGAAAGTTGGTGTTTGAGAAAACTGTTTTGGAAAAAGTTTTGTGCGAGTAGGTCATGGTGTGTGTATTTGTGCGTATTCGGTTTCCGAGTTAAGTTTGCGATTACAGAGCAGTGTTCTGGCAGAACTTCTGTTGAGCTCAGTAGAAGCTCTATGACATCAAATTTCTCATAACTAAAAAATTATTAAAAGTTTTAATAATTTTATTTTTGAAATGTTATTCCCAGTATTTTTAGGACATATTTGACAATTTTTGTCCCAGAAAAACTGTTTCAGAAACCTTTTGTACGAGACATACCTTTTGGTTCTTCTTTTCTCGGCAGTGATGTCTGACTTCTGTCGATATAGATTTATCGGCACTCTTATTTGGCTTCCCCTTGAAAGATTTACCTTTGTAGATCATTTCAAGGTTTCTTTTGCTCCCCCTTGATCTAACCATCTCTGTAGATCAAGTAATTTCCTTCTGCTCCCCCTTGACCTATGCATGGATCAAAATAGGATAAGTTTTGCATAGTACATAGGTCATGTTTTCCAAAGGTTCTGTAGGGGTTGTCAGAGGTTCTGAGCAGACCCACAGAAGCTCTGTGATTTCAAGAGCTATTTAAGATTGAGAATTTACATGCAGAAAGAAATCAATCAAAGCAATAAATAAAGCAATATATTTATACACATATTTACAGAAGATAAGCTATACTTACAGAGGATTTTCACGTCATATTGATCATTCCTAACTTACCCACCAAGAAATTGAATCTTTTCTCATCTAAAGCTTTGGTGAATAAGTCCGCGAGTTGGTATTCTGTGGGCACGAAATGCATCTCGATTGTACCGTATTCAACATGATGTTTCAAGAAGTGGTACCTTATATCGATATGCTTGGTTTTTGAATGTTGCACAGGATTGGCAGAGATGGCAATGACACTTTTGGAATCACAGAAGATGGGTATCTTGAATAGGATGTGGTCGTAGTCTTTTAGCTGAGTCTTCATCCACGGAACCTGAGAACAACAGCTAGCGGCATCAATGTATTCAGCTTCTGCCATTGATGTTGACACACAATTCTGCTTCTTGGAGGTCCAACTGACTAGCTTACCACCTAGGAATTGACAACTCCCAGAGGTACTCTTTCTGTCGAGCATGCATCCTCCATAGTCTGAATCTGTATAAGCTTTAAGACAAAAGCCAGAGTTTTGTGGATACCAGAGACCAAGATTTTTGGTCCCCTTTAGGTATCTAAAGATTCTCTTAACAGCATCATAATGTGATTTCTTAGGATTAGCTTGATAACGTGCACAAAGACATGTGGCATGCATATTGTCAGGTCTGCTAGCAGTTAAGTATAACAGAGATCCAATCATGCCTCTGTAGAGAGTGCATTCTACAGAGATGCCATATGGATCTAAGAATAACTTATTTCCAGTGGCCATTGGAGTTTTCATGGCAGAGGTATCAGAGAGGCTATACTTGGAATGAATGTCAGAGACATATTTGGCCTGATTTATAAAAATTCCCTCTGAGGATTGTTTGACTTGGAGTCCGAGGAAGAATGTTAATTCTCCCATCATACTCATTTCAAACTCACTTTGCATGAGTTTTTCAAAACTTTTGCGCTCTTCTGTATTAGTAGACCCAAAAATGATGTCGTCCACATAGATTTGTACAAGCATTATTTCACTGTTTTTACGTTTATAGAACAAGGTAGTATCTGTTGTACCTCTGTCGAAGCCATTGACTAGAAGAAAGGTAGAAAGTCGTTCGTACCATGCTCTTGGAGCCTGTTTCAGTCCATACAGAGCCTTTTCAAGGTAGTACACATGCCTTGGGAACTTTGAGCTTTCAAACCATGGTGGCTGATTTACGTAAACCTCTTCTTGGATTTCACCGTTGAGAAAAGCTGATTTCACGTCCATCTGATACACTTTGAAACCTCTGTGGGCTGCGAAGGCTAAGAATATTCTTATTGCTTCGAGCCGTGCGACAGGGGCAAAAGTCTCATCGTAGTCTATGCCTTCTTCTTGTCTATATCCCTTGGCCACTAATCGTGCTTTGTTTCTGATGACCACTCCATCTTCATCCTTCTTATTTCTGTAGACCCACTTAGTCCCAATGGCCTGTTTCCCCCGTGGCAGAGGTACTAGAGTCCATACTTTGTTGCGCTCAAACTGCAGAAGCTCATCTTGCATGGCGTCTACCCAGTTTGGGTCGTCAAGGGCTTCAGAAATCTTCTTTGGCTCTATCACACTGATAAAGTTCGTAAAGAAAAAAATTAGTAGTGGCAGACCTTGTTTTTACCGTGTCAGAGGGTTCACCAATTATTTGGCTTGGAGGATGGCTTTTTGTCCACTGAGTTGTGCGTGGATGATGGTCATCAATGTTATCGAATTGTTCTTCAGAGGCTTCTTGTTCTTCTTCTTCTTCTTCTTCTGGTGTAGCCTCTATCGTAGTGCGTGCCTTTGTAGTTGATCCTATAGTTTGTGGAATGATTGGTATGAGTGGTGGTGGAGTTTGTTCCTCTGAAGGCGTATAGACTTGGTCCTCTATATCCTCTGTTATTGGTTCCTCTGTGGATTGTGGAGTTTGTTCTTCAGCAGCTTCTGTGGTCGTTTTCCTTTGTGTTTCATCTTCCGTAGACTCTTCCTCAGCATTTGCATCTGTAGCAATTACAGAAGAAGATGAAGCATTATTTGGACCAGTTAGAGTCATACCTGTAGGATTTTGACCGACAGAAGATTGTTCTGCAGAAGCTCTGATTGTTCCAACAGAGGGATCAATGTCGTCTTGGAACATCTCTAGAAATAGAAGATTTAAGTCTTCTTTTGTTTGTGAGATGCCAGAGGATTCCCCTTTAAGTCCGAGTTATGAACTGATTTGCTCAGAAGTCTTCTGGAATGAATCATCAAAAGAAACATTGATGCTTTCTACGATCTTGTGAGACATTGTAAGGTATACTCTGTAGGCTTTGGAAGTGGCAGAGTATCCAATGAATTTTCCTTCGTCAGCTTTTACCTCAAACTTTCCTCTGGAATCTCTGTCGTTTAAAACAAAGCATTTACATCCAAACACATGGAAAAACTTGATGTTTGGCCGCCTTTTGTTGATTAGTTCGTAAGGAGTCTTGATGTGTCTTTTCACAATGGTTGAACGATTATGTGTATAACAAGCGGTAGAAATCGCTTCTGCCCAAAAGTTCATCGGTAATCCGCATGCTGATAGCATAGTTCTTGCGGCCTCCACGAGCGTTCGATTCTTTCTTTCGACTAAGCCGTTCTGCTGTGGAGTGCGTGCGGCAGAGAAGTTCTGTGATATTCCTTCTGTAGAAAGATAGGCTTCAATGACAGAGTTTTTAAATTCTGTGCCATTGTCACTTCTTAACTTCTGTATTCTGCATTCATAAAGAACTTGGATTCTTTTAATTAGATTAATCAAGATGATTGGAACATCTGATTTCTTTCGGACAAATTCAACCCATGTGAATCGCGAATACTCATCAATTAAGACAAGTATGTATTTCTTGCCACCTAGGCTCTGTATGGCAATGGGACCGCAGAGGTCGACATGAAGCATGTACAGAGGCCTAGTGCAAGACACATCTGTTTTGCCTCTGTGGGAAGCTCTTCTGAGTTTTCCCATTTCACAGGCAGAACACAAATGATCCTTATTAAATTTAACATTAGGCAAACCTTTAACTAGATCAAGTTTGACCAGTTTATCCAAGGTGTGAAAGTTCAAGTGACAGAACCTGTTATGCCATAACCAGGCTTCCTCACTTTTGCAGGCTACAAGGCAAACTTTGTCCTTGTTCTTGGAACTGAAATTCATCAGATATAGATCACCTCTTCTTTCGGCTCGCAGAAGTTCTATTCCTGTGTCTTCACTTTTCAGAGAGCATAAAGTTCTTTTGAATAACACATCGAATCCTGTATCACAAACTTGGCTTACACTAAGTAGGTTGTGTTTAAGTCCATCCACATATGCAACTTTGTATACATAAACGTTTTCTTTCTTTATGACTCCATAGTCTTTGATGTGTCCCTTCTTGTCGTCTCCAAAAGTTACAGATCCACTATCGAGTGTTTCTTTGTACGTAGATAGTAAACTTCTGTCGCCAGTCATGTGCCTTGAGCATCCGGAGTCTAGATACCAGATTGGCACATACCGCTTCTGCAAGGCAATCATAGAGACTTAGGTACCCATATCCACATGGGTCCAATATTGTTAGAAATTTTCAACTTTGCCTTAGCATTCTTGAAATATTTTTTATCTTTAGAAGAATCAGATTGTTTCTTTGTAGGTTTTGACTTTTGAATCTTAGTAGAGAGTAAACAATCTTGACTAGAGAAGTGATTATTTAATTTGAACATAAGATCAAAGCAATGACAATATTGAATATGAGACGTGATTTGCTTGAACTTTTCATTGAATTAAATGAACTGAGCCACAGAGGCATTACATTCTTTCTTAACACTAGATTTCCTATTACAAGAAGATCTATGAATACTAGAATGTTGTTTGCAAAAGCTTTGTTTAGTTCCTGCCTTCTGTGAGTCTCTTCTGTGGTGAACATCTTTCTTCACTGTCACAGAGGAAAAAGATTTGTTAACTTTAGGCCATTTTCCCTTTTATTGCCAAATGGGATTTTCGTTAATTTGCCTAGGTTTTGAAAATTTTGAACTTTTAGGATCTACAGAGGTCTTCTTTTTAAGATTTAACATATCAAGCTCAGTAGAGGTTTTGACTTGTAAATACATGTGTAGAAAATCTGGGCAGATAGGTATCTCTATGATTTTCTCTTTTGGAGAAATAGTTCTGTTAAGAACTTCAGAGGAAAATTTAACATCCTCTGTGTCATAGTGAACTATCCCTGATGTAACATCTGTCTCTGAGTTGTCAGAAGATGAATCGTCCTCATATACAGAGGTTGAGTCATTTCTTTCGACAGAGGCTGGATTTTCCGAGCATGTATCATACGAGCTTTCTTCCTCTGTAGAATAAGTTTCATAGATGGCAGAGGTTTCTGATAAGATCTCTTCAGCGAGAATTTTATCTACAGAAGATGTACAGAAGTTTTCTAAAACGTTTGTTTTCCATACTTCCAAAATTTCCTTTTCAATTGTTTCTTTAATTTTTTCTTCTGAAAAGGTGGGTTTAAACTCAGGAGCTTCTGCCGATAATTTATTTTCGACATTTATCATACAGACAAAAGCAACCTGCGTTTGAGTCTCTGGTTTACCAAACTTAAAGATACCAATCTGATCTTGTGTTTTCAGATATTTCTTTGGTTTGATTCCTCTATTGATAGAGTTTGAAGATGATGAATCTGGGTTTTCAAACCACACATTGATCATCTTCGTATGTTTCCTCAAGTGAGGTTCCACATAGATTTTAGCTCTTTTACTTATAGAGAGTAAGTTTGGAAAATATGGTTTGTTCGTTTTTCCTAACACAAACAGAGAAGACAGAGGTTTAATTCTTTTCCCTTCAACACCTAGGGTAACATCATCGTACCCTATACCCCGTCTTCCTATTTGTGAGTTTACTTTCTCATACACCTTCTGTGCATCTTTATAGTTTTTAAGTAAAACTTCTCTTCTGAGTAGATCTTGCCAAAGTATCTCTCTCTCTTAGAAAGTATTCTTTGAGAGCTCTTATGTCTGTTGTTTCACTCCTAGAAACTGAAAGTTCTTTTGTTTTGACTTTTAGAGCAGAGGTTAATTCAGAAATTTGCCTTTTTAAAGGATCTAGATTTTTGTTCCAATTCTTTTCTACTCTTTCCTTTTCTTAAAAATTTTTGGCTTTTTCTTGAGTGAGAAGCCTTACTTCTCTCTCATTAAAGGTGAGTCTTTTCTGAATGCTTTCATTTATCTCTTTTAGTTCAATCAGTTCAATGTTAAGTTTAAGTAAATTATCATCTATAGAATTAGTACATGAGGTAGAGTTTGAAGTGGATACCTCAGTGTCAGTGCCGGAGTCGACATCTGCCATGCCACAGAATAGGGCATTGGTGGTGTATTCATCGTCAGAGGTAGAGTCTGACTCGAAGTCCTCCTTGTGCGCCTCAGAATGCCCTTTGTTCGCCATTAGGGATTTTTGCGCATAATACTCAGCCTTCTTTTTGTAAAAAGCTGAGTCCTTCTGAGGGCGATTTGGTCTACTTCTGCATTCATTTGCGAAATGGCTTGGCTTCCCGCAGTTGAAACAACATTGGGAAGTGTTTCCAGCACGATCGTCGGACTTCTGTCGGTCTTCACCTTTCTCCGTTCGGCATTCGTTTGCGTAATGACCAGGCTTGCCACACTTGTAGCATTCTTGTTGTGTGTGGCTCACCTTGTCATCTGACCTCTGTCGGTCACTACCTCTGTAGTTTCTGTCGCTTGACCTCTGTCGGTCATTTCTATCATCTGACCTCTGTCGGTCACTCGATTCTTCTCTTCTTCTCTTCTTCCATCATCTCTTCTATCACCTCGGTTGTCTCTGCCATATCGATCAATTCCTGAACCCCTCTGGTTTCCTCTGAACTCTCTTGTCAACATAGCTAAGGATTTAGCTAATGACGCAAGAGTTATCTCTTCTTCTATCAGCTCGTCTTCTTCACTATCAACTATCACTATCTTCTTTTTCTCCTTCTTCCTCTCCTCTGTTGCTCTCTCATTTCTCGGTCTCTCTGCAGCCTCTGTAGATTTACTAACCAATGCGTATGGTGCAATGGTTAGTGTTTTAGCCTGTGCTATTTGAGGCTCCTGTGCGGCTAGTGTTCCATAGAGATCAGAGAGTGTCCAGGAGTCTAGATCTTGGTTTGTTTGTAAATACATAGACAACTGGAGCCACTCATCATTCAGACTTTTTAGAAACATGACGTTATTTTCTTCCGAGGTTCTGTGAATGCCAGACTTTCTACATTTGTTTATGAGAGAGTTGAACCTGTCGTACGTCGTTTGCAGAGATTATGTTGCAGAGACTCTGAAGGCATGATATTCATTTATGTATTGTGCCCTTCGGTTCTTCTGCGTTTTAGCACCCCCTTCCAACTGTCTTTCTAATTCTTTCCAAAGATCGTGCGCTGTTTCGCATGCATCTAAGGATTGAAAAAGTTCGTTGGGGATAGCCATGATCAATAATCTTTTTGTTTTCTATGCAACTTCATCTTCTGCCCTATCTTCATCTGACCATTCTCCTTTTGGCTTAGGTTTTTGATGTTCAGGGAATTCAAGAGATTCAGCAGTAGCTGGTACTCGTGGGACTATTGTCATGGGAACTTGAGGAGGGTTGTAAAGATATTGTACGAGAGCTTTTTCAGTACTCTCAAAGAAATGGATCATTCTTATCTTCCATTGAGGATACTCATCTCGAAGGAGAGTAGGAGGCTTGGTTAGTGAACCAACAGTGAAAATGTTATTTGTATTTGTCATTTTAAGAGTTTTGAAGGTTCTGAAAAGATAATATGACGAAAGAGTATGAGTCTGATGATCTGGAAGGTTTTCTGGGTTTTAACAGTCCCCAGAGTGTACTTTAAAGGAGTTTTAACCTGGAAAAAAAAATTCTTTTAAGAATACCACTTTCGAATAAACAAAGAAATGAAGAACAGGTTAAAACGGAATGATGTCTATCACAAATCTTGTAACAAAGAGGATCACTTGATATTAACAATCAAGGATGGCTCTGATACCAATTGTTGGTTCCCGTTTAGTTTAAACAAGATTAACAAATCTATTAGTTCGAGTTTATGTTTGATGCAAAAGCGTATTTGAAGAACTAACAGATAAGTTTGTGTAGAAACAATACAGAATATAAAGAAACAGTGATCAGAATATGATATCTCAAAGATTACTGAGTTTCAATATATAATAAGAACATCAAGAACAGATTAAGAACTGTTTGGTGAAAGTGTAATGCTTAACAGGTTTGACGATATAAAGTGTAAGCATGAAACTTAGATTCTTAGATAAGTTCTTAAGATTGTTAAGGAAGATCTCAACAAGAGACTTCCTTTTATAGTACTCTGGGGGACCATAAAGCATTAGCTGCTGTTAGAACGGATGGCATGAATAGTAGAATGGATGGCATGAACAGTTGTACGTGCTGTATTGCATTTAATGGTGCAGACGTCTATGTTGTACTAAGCCCTATTGAGTCCACTCAGAGTTTGACACGTTGCAGTTGGACAGGGCATGCTATAATGCAAGTTGATGTACAGGAACAGTAGCAAGATATTTCTTCAATAGTGGCAAGATATTATAAATATCTTCCAAGTCTTCAGTCTGAACCACAGAGGCTCTGTAAAGGGTTACAGAAATTCTGAGGTCTGGTCTTCTGTAGAGCAGTCTTCACCGGGTTCCGAGTCTTGGTCTTCTTTGTGCGTAAGACAGAGGTTCTGGAGGACACCTCTGTAGCTTTTGTAGAATCTTGACCTTGATCTTTCGGAAGTGGCAGAGCCTCTGAAAGAGGTTTTCTTGACTTAGCCTATTTTTCACTACTTCTAAATACTTCTACGATTAGGAAGATTGAAGCTAACAAAAGGCTACGGAGTCATAAATAAGGAAAATATAACCGTATGCAAAGTTGCATATGTGGATGGCCTTAAACACAATCTTCTAAGTGTAAGCCAACTCTGCGATACGGGTTTCGATGTGATGTTCAAAAGAACCTTCTGCTCTCTACAAGGTGAAGACACAGGACTCGAACTTCTGCTAGCAGAAAGAAGAGCTGATCTGTATCTCATGAACTTCTGTGCCAAGAACAAGGAAGAAAAGCTCTGACTTGTTATATGCAAAAGCGAAGAACCCTGGTTATGGCATAACAGGTTCTGTCACTTAAACTTTCATACTCTAGATAAACTTGCAAAACTTGATCTAGTCAAAGGTCTGCCAGATGTTAAGTTTAATAAAGATCATTTATGCTCTGCCTACGAAATGGGAAAACTCAAAAGAGCTTCCCATAAAAGCAAAACTGATGTGTCTTGCCCTAGGATTCTGTATATGCTTCATGTTGACCTCTGCTGTCCAATCGCTATACAGAGCCTAGTTGGCACGAACTATATACTTGTTTTAATCGATGAGTATTCAAGATTTACATGGGTTGAATTTGTCAGAAAGAAATCAGATGTTCCAAACATTCTGATAAGTTTAATGAAAAGAATCAAAGTTCTGTATGAGTGCAGGATTCAGAAACTGAGAAGCGACAATGGCACAGAATTCAAAAACTCTGTCATTGAAGCCTATCTAAACAGAAGAAGGAATATCACAGAACTTTTCTGCTGCACGCACCCCACAACAGAATGGCGTGGTTAAACGTAAGAACCGCATGCTTGTGGAGGCTGCAAGAACTATGCTGACTGCATGTGGATTACCAATGACATTTTGGGCAGAAGCAGTATCGACCGCTTGCCATACCCAAAATCGATCAACCATTGTAAAAAGGCACATCAAGACACCATATCATTTGATCAACAAAAGGAGACCAAACATCAAGTTCCTCCATGTATTTGGATGCAAATGTTTTGACTTAAACGACAGAGAAGCAAGAGGAAAGTTTGAAGTGAAAGCTGATGAAGGCAAGTTCATTGGATACTCTGGCGCATCCAAGGCCTACAGAGTCTGTCTTCTGAAATCACGAACCATTGTAGAAAGTATCAACGTGTCTTTTGACGACTCCTTCCAAATGAGTTCTGAACAAATCAGTTCAGAACTCGGGCTAAAAAGGGAATCCTCTGGCATCTCAAAAACAAGAGAAGAAGACTTAAATCTTCTACTTGAAGAGATGTTCCATGATGACATTGATCCCTCTGTTGGAAACATCAGAGCCACTAGAGGATCATCTTCTGTCAGCCAGATCGAGACAGGTATATCTTTAACTGGTCCCTTAAATACTTCATCTTCTTCTGTTAATCATACAGATGCAAATGCCAAGGGGGAGCCAACAAAAGGTGATACAACAAAGGATACAACCACAGAAGCTACTGAAATACCAACTCCAACAACTACAGAGGAACCAATACCAGAGGAACACGATGACTCAGTCTCTACTTCCTCAGAGGAACAAATACTAACACTCATTCCAATCATCCCACAAGCAGAAAAACCAAGCACAAGTACAGAAGCACCATCTACAACAGAAGGTGCACCGGAACAACATAGCACAACCTCTATAGATCAACTTGATGACTTCGATGACCATCTCCCAAGAACAACTCAATGGACATCCTCCAAGCCTTATAATCGGCGATCCTTCTGAAAAGGTAAAAACAAGATCAGCCTCTGCTAACTTTTGTTTCTTTACAAATTTTATTAGTGTGATCGAGCCAAAAAGAATCTCTGAAGCCCTTGACGACCCAAACTGGGTAGATGCTATGCAAGAAGGGCTTCTACAGTTTGAACGAAACAAAGTTTGGACCCTAGCTCCTCTGCCACGAGCAAAACAAGCTATAGGGACAAAATGGGTCTTCAGAAACAAAGCAAGATTGGTAGCCAAAGGATATCGCCAAGAAGAAGGCATAGATTACGATGAAACTTTTGCCCCTGTCGCACGACTCGAAGCTATAAGAATTTTCTTAGCCTTCGCAGCCCACAGAGGTTTTAAAGTCTTTCAAATGGATGTAAAATCTGCGTTTCTAAATGGTGAAATCCAAGAAGAAGTATACGTCCAGCAGCCACCAGGATTTGAAAGCTCCAAGTACCCAAGATATGTGTATTACCTCGACAAATCTCTGTATGGACTGAAACAAGCTCCAAGAGCTTGGTACGAAAGACTTTCAAATTTTCTTCTCAATAATGACTACGACAGAGGTACCATCGATACAACTTTGTTTTATAAAAGGAAAGGTGATGAAATTATGCTTGTACAAATATATGTGGACGACATTATTTTTGGGTCTACAAATGCACAACAGTGCAAAGATTTCGAAAAACTCATGCAGAGTGAGTTTGAAATGAGTATGATGGGAGAATTAACTTTCTTCCTCGGACTCCAAGTAAAACAATCATCAGAGGGAATTTTCATAAATCAAGTTAAATATGTCTTTGACATGCTTACAAAATTCAGTCTCTCTGATGCCTCTGTAATGAAGACCCCAATGGCCACTGGAAATAAGTTATACTCAGATCCAAATGATAAATTTGTCGAGTGCAAGCTCTACAGAGGTATGATTGGGTCTCTGTTATACTTAACCGCAAGTAGACCTGACATAATGCATGCCACATGCCTCTGTGCAAGATATCAAGCTAACCCGAAGGAATCCCATTATATTGCTGTAAAGAGGATCTTCATATACCTCAAAGGGACCAAAAATCTTGGCCTCTGGTATCCGAAGAACTCTGGATTTGGTCTTAAAGCTTACACAGACTCAGATTATGGAGGATGCAAGCTCGACAGAAAGAGTACCTCTGGGAGCTGTCAATTCCTAGGTGGGAAATTAGTTAGCTGGACTTCTAAGAAGCAGAACTGTGTATCGACATCTACGGCAGAAGCTGAATACGTTGCTACTGCTAGTTGTTGCTCCCAAGTTCTGTGGATGAAAACTCAGCTAAAGGATTATGGGCACAACATATTAAAGATACCCATCTTCTGTGACTCAAAAAGCGCCATAGCCATCTCTGCCAATCCAGTACAGCACTCTAAAACAAAGCATATCAATATTCGTTATCACTTTCTGAAGCATCATGTTGAATATGACACAATAGAAATGCATTTTGTGTCTACAGAATACCAGCTTGCAGACTTATTTACCAAGGCACTAGATGAGAAAAGATTCATTTTCTTGGTGGGTAAGTTGGGAATGATTAACATGAGTTAAAACCTCTGTAAGTATAATTCTATCCTCTGTAAATACATTGTTTTTATTGTTTTTGTTGTCTGATTTATTTCTGAATGTAAATTCTCAATCATCAAGTCTTCTATACAAACAGAGCTTCTGTAGGATTGCTCAGAACCTCTGACAATCCTTACAGAACCTCTGATAAACTTGATCTATGTTCTATGCATTACTTATCCTATTTTGACCCAAGCATAGAACAAGGGGGAGCAGAAGGAGACCTTGAACTGATCTACAGAGGTTGATCATTCAAGGGGGAGCGAAAGAAGAATTACTATCAAACAACATCCACAGAAGTCAGGTACTACACCGAACAACGAAAAGTCAAAATGTGACTATCTCGTAAAAATCCTTCTTGAAAATAATTTTCTAGGACACAAACTTCCAAATATGTCCTAGAAACATTGCTTATGACATTCCAAACAAGAAATAATCAAAACACTTGATGAGCCTTCCTTTATGAGAAATTTAAGGTTCCAGAGCCTCTGCTGAGCTCAACAGAGCTTCTGTAAGACAGATCCTCCAATACTGCAAATTTCATACGGGAACTCGATAAATCTTCTTGAATGTCATAAAGAAGGTCTTCAGTCAGAAAGTTCAACATACCACCGAACTTTTGCTGACTATCCTAGGTATTTGAAGTCTACTCGCACAAAAATCATTTTCGAAAATAGTTTTCTAGGACACAATTTTCAAAATATGTTCTAGAAACACTACAAAGGACATTTCAAACTTCAAATATTCAAAAAGATTAACGAGCTTTCCAAAATTAGAAATTTAAGGTCTTAGAGCCTCTGTTGAGCTCAACTGAGGCTCTGCCAGGTAAAGATTCTATGATCACAAATTTGTAATGGAAACTCTATCGATCAATTCGAATGTCCTCTGAAGAATTCTTTTGTACAAATACACGCATAAAGACAAAGAAAGGTTAGTCACAGAGCCCATTCCATCACAAAACCTCTGTTGATTAACCTAGGCAACTATACGAGATACTCGCACAAAACTTTTTCACAAACAATTTTCTAGGACACCAATTTCCAAATAGGTCCTAAAAACATTGTTAAAAACAATTAAAACTTTGGATGATCAAAAAGTTTCATAAACTTTTAGTTATGAGAAATTTCAACTCATAGAGCTTCTGCTGGCTCTGACAGAGCTTCAAAACCTCTGTGAATACAATTTCTACACTAAAAATCTATCGATCCTCTCCAATGCTTTTCAAACATTTTTGGTAAAGGTGCAAGCAACAGAGGATATAACAAGAAAGTCAGAAACCACAGAGCTCCTATCACTACAGAGCTTCTGTCATTTTCTGATACTTATGGAAATTCTGCAAAAGTAACGGTAAAATTATGCGAGTAGAATTCTTTTGAAAGTTGAAAAGCTCACGCGCCAAGCATTAATGGGCCGCGCACGACGTCCTGTCGTACTCTGACACTGCTAACGTGTCGCATTTTCATTGGACGTCCATGGCATACATTCTTCTGGAAAGTTGAACCAGCCGAATACACTCAAGTGCGGATCCCAAATTTTATTCACTTCCAAATATTTACCTCTTCAGAATTCTAACCGTTATCCTTCAGTATAAAACCCAAGTTCCAATCCTCTCAAAACTTTACGAACATACACTTTCTTCTCCGGCGAACTTGTGAAAAAACCTACAAATTCTTCATTATTCATCTTTTTCTTATCCAATAAATGGCTTCCACCTCTCACGCTCAGAAAAACTCCCCTGCTCACTCTCCGGCGAACTCCCCTGAACACTCTGAACACTCTGAAAACCCAGCAATAGCTAGAGACCTAGAAAAGGACAACTCCGGCGACGAAGCAAACTTTGCTCCGACCACACACCTTCAAAATTTCTTAGAACATGAACATTTTGATAATGTTCTACCTTTAAAACCAAATAACCACTACCTGGTTCCATCTAAAACCGCTTTTGGGGAAGCACGTGCTCTTCTTCTCCATATCTTGGAAAACCACATACTCTACCCTCTCCTAACCAAAACCATCGACAAAATCCCTGCCAGATACCTAAATCAATTCTGGCAAAGTTGCAGATTTGATCCAGAGGATAGACAGATAAAGGGCTACATTTCCAAACCAGATAAATCCGACCTCCTTAAACTCAAGTTCAACAAAACGATGTTCTAACTTGAGTTTAGCTTACCCACCAGAGGTCTTCTACGGATAAAGGCCTATGCAGAGGAACTGTTGATCCAAACCCTCAGTGATTTGATAATGACCCTCTCTTAAACACTTAGTGAAAATTGTAAGTAAACAATATGTATTAGAGTTTCACTATCGCTGATAAGTACTAAGACTTTACAGTACCGCTGATAGGGACTCTCACTCTTTAGATTAGATATTCAGCGAACACTGTTCATCATATTATAACTCTGAGCCTGTTCAGTCTATGAGATGATCGCTGATAAGTTAGTTGTTTACTTATGATCCCTGAAGACAAGTTTCACGTCAACCAAAGTTCTACGTTGAAGTCGAAGATCAAGCTCAAGAACCAGCGACAAGTCTACTCATGAACTGATGCGGATATCAGCGAAGCAAGACCTGTCCATTCAACGTGAAGTATCAAGTAGAAGACTTCAGCAATCGCTGAACTTTATCATTCGTTGATAAAGATCTGACTCAACGAAAGCTGATCATGAAGTCTTCCTGCATGTTACTATTGTCTTACCTCCATTGCACGTCTCCGTACGAACTGTCAGAACGGACATCCCTTTTGTCTGTAATCGTACAACAACTCTGATTCTACACTGTGCACCATGCGGCTACTAAGGTTGTCTACAAAGGTCAATGACATGCAACCACTCAGCTGCTGCCACGTGTAAAGCCATACTGCCATGCATTAAATGCATGCAGTATATAAGAAGAACCTTACTTCAGTTTTGAAGTGTGCTCGGACCATCTTCTTATTTCTCTCTTATTGTTAAGTTATTATTCGTAATTCTTTAACTCTTTGTAGTGCAAGAAACTTAGTGTTTCTCAAGACTTGTTTAGATTAGGTGTATCCTTAATCTTGTTCCGCAACAAGTTGTAAATTGTCTTAATTTATCAATAAACAATTTAGAAAAGTAAAAAACGTGTGTTTGTATTCAACCCCCCCCCCCCCTCCCTTCTACAAACTTCTATAGCCCTTCGGGACCAACAGGAACCCACAGACGAAGAGCTCTGCAGGTTCGTTGAAATGTTGTGGTACAACTTGCCACTCCGAAAAAGGAATGACTTCTGCAGAGGCAGATTACCACCTCTGTGGAATACACTCTTTTCCATACTCAACAGATGCCTAACCGGAAAAGTGGGCAGTCCAAATCAATCTTCACACAAGATCTTAGCCATAATGTACGGGGTCTACTACGACCTACCTCTGGACTTTGCCACACTTATGATACAGGAAATGGTTAACACCATAGACAGAAATATCATCTTCCAGAGGAAAAAGGGACAGAAGAAAGAAGCTATGCCTCCTCTGCAATTTCAACGAATACTAGGTGTTCTGTTAGAGCCTCTGCTATTACTTGAAAAATGGCCTATGGAGGGGCCAACAACCAAAATGTATGCCATGACCAAAAACACTCCAACATAACATGAAGATGGATACCTCTTCTGCAGACCTCTGCCAACCAAGCTTCTGGGATATGCCACGGATGAAACCCTTAGTCTAGAATATATACGCGATCACAGGACTCCAGACCCAAGTCCTGTGACACCCCCGCGATTAGGAGCCCCCTTAGGAACAGAAGTAGTCATTAGGATGACAGATGAAGAATGGGCAGCAGCTTTTCAGAAGCATGAAGAAGTTCAGGCCAAAGTCCGTGTACAAAGGGAAACCATAATCCCTTCTGCAAAGAAAAGAAAACCCTCTGCCTCTACTAAAAAGAAAACTCACAAGAGGAAAACCACAGAGGGCACCTCTACTTCTGCTTCTCAAACACAAAAGTCTCCACCTCATGCAACAGAGGTTGGATCTTCTGCACCTCCCTCTCCTCCAAAGGAAAAGAAGAAAAGAAAATCCAAAACCTCAGAGTAGAGTGCACCGAAACCACAGAGAAGGAAAAGCAAGAAAAAGTCCAAAAAGCCTATCTCTCCTATGCAAACTATAGCAGAGGATGATGTGATAGAAGAAGAAGTTCACCAATCACCTCTGCAAATCCCCAATCCCCTCAACTATGCACATCACATATATTTCTCTGACTTCCTCCAAAACCCATAATTCGCCCATACTCTAAACACTGCTGGATGGACTGCAGAACCCCTCTCCCATGGCTCTACATAAGAAGTAGACTTCAGAATCTCTTCTGACTTAGAGGAGGATGATCAAACGCCACAAAATGTTCACGGTAAGACACCAGAGGTACTACAGAACCCTTTTCTTCAACCAGGATTTGATGTACAAAGGGCAAGCCCAGAGGAAGAGGTAGCTACAGAAGACCATCACATGGACACCATGTTAGGGAGACTAGGGTAGAAGTCTCAGAAGTGGATTCTGATGAAGAAGAAGCAGACCAAATAAGAAAAGGTCTTTATCATCCACATGTCATGCGACTAATTGGGACAAACCCCTGCTATGATTATCTAGGGAAAAGCCCAGAAGTCAGGGTAGAAACAGCAAGCCATAGGGTAGCTACAAAGGTTGAGACCATAGATGGAGAACAAGTGGTTGGATGCTTCACAGAAGCAGAAGAAGCTAGAACAAATGCCTGGAATAATAGAGGCACACAACCAAAACCAACTCCCAGTGCAACCCACATTTCTATTGGCGCCAGTCTAGTGGCAGAGGGCAATATTGAAAAGAGCAGCACAGCTCGACCCCAACCCAAACCATCCGGAAAGAGGAAATTCTTTCATCCTCTGTACCATTAGAAACCGGGGAAACCATTCCAGGGGAATCCTCTCTAAAGGATTTGCCCTTAGTAAGTGATCAATTGCCCCAGATCACATCAGACATCCCCGCAGAGGAATTTGTTTCCTCTGCTATACGCACACACCTAGGCCCAAACATCTCTTCAAAGGAGATTAGAATGCACACAGACGAAGGGATTCTAGACAAATCCCCAAGTCAACTCAAGGATAATCTTGTACCCACCTCTGGAGTGGATCAAGACAATGTCCTTGACAGAACTTCTGTAGAGACTGAAACTCCAAAAGTTTCTTCTCAAGGATTAGAAGGAAATCCTTCCGCCCCCATCATAAAAACAAGGGCGAAAGAAGGTGTCTTAGTAACAGAGACTGACTCTGGGGAAGAATGTGTTCCGCCAGAGGTTACAACTTGTTCACATGTATCAAGGGATGTGTTCTAAACCCTTGTCACCTCTGTAGACAATACATTGAAGGAGTTGCAAAGCTCTTTCAAATCTTTTGCAGAAACAACATCCAGGGCAATCCTTAATCTAAACACCAAAATGGACAACCTGTCCACAAAGGTGCAAAATGCCGTAACCCAGATGAAGTCAACTACTACCACCACTGCTACCTCTGCAGCTTCAAAATTTGGGAAAGCCGCTACCTCTGCTTTCAAAGAATCGGTCAAACACTTTCTCCAAAAGCTGAAAGAGCAATCCTCTGCTACTAAGGGCCTTACACCTGAAGACCTAAAGAAGGCCTTAGATGAAGTTCAAGAGAAAACAATGAAAAACACTCAAGCCATGAAGCCTTCAGACTATATGACCAGAGTTCAGCTCACAGAACTTGGGCAAGGGATTCTGGATCAAATGACAGAGTTCATCAAAGCTTTTACTGTTGCCAACGCCAACTATGTCAAGGATTTTCAGAATAGCGTAGGAAAAATGCGCTTCAACACAGACGCAGAGGTTCATATACTCCTCGGCCTCTGTGATGATTTATGCGCTAAGATGATCGCTGCAGGTGCTGTACCGCCCAAGAAACCTGAAGCTTCATGCAAAGCAGAGGGTACTAAAAATAAAGGTCAGGATGACTCTGATGATGACTCTGACGATTCATCAGATCATCCTGAGGGGGAGAATCAAGGGCAGAAACAAAGGGAAAAGATGCAAGCAGAGGTATACAAGCTCCACCGGTATCTGCAGAACCTATATCTTAAGCACCTCTAACTCAAACCCAAGGAGGAACACAACAACAGTCCACAAAGGCAATAACCACCTATGTAGAATTCCCCTCTGTATTCGGAGAAGATGTCCAAACCCAAGAAAACTTCCAAATTCTGACATCTTCTGAAGAAGAACTACCTTCCCCAACACCTAAAACCAACCCAAGAATCAAAACCATTGCTAAAAACAGAGAAAATATCTGAGCAAAACACCTGAAGCCTCTCCAACAGAACCCATATCACCAATCAAGCCCTCTGAAACTCAAGTGTCAAATCCAACAGAGGCAACCCCCACAGAACCTCCTACAACCAAACCCTCTGAAACTCAAATGCCAAAACCCACAGAGGAAACCCCATCTCTACAAGCAGACAAACCAATGGCGAAAGACAAAGGCAAAGGAATTATGACAGAGGAATCGCAGAAGAAAAAGCCCAAGCATCAACCTCCGACAGAAAAACTGTTGAAGAGCTCTTTCGATGCGTATATGACACCAAAGCCTGAAGAAGAAGACTGGGCTTTTGGTTTCACTCCTTTGACAAACATTCCTATTCTGGATCCAAAGGCACCTCCTACAGAAGATCGAGTGGCAGAAGTCAAGAACAAATTGGATGCTCTGCGCAAAACCTTATCTCAACCACCACCACCACAAATGGAAGAAGTGTTATACAGGTACTTATACAACATAATGAGCATAGATCAATCAACACCAACCATTCAAGAGCCTGATTTCCGTGCCGACCTGGAAAACCTCTTCACTAGAACAAAACCCAAGCCAAAACAAGAAGTCTTCTCATCCTCCAAAATCGTCAAGGTCATCTACTGTAAGTTCTCTAAAACCAGAACCTGGCCTAAGGTCTCATACAATATATACAAGGTCAAAAGAAAGGACAAATCCGAGAACCAATTCGCAGATGCGGATCTTAGGAATCTAAATCCGTATGACCTACCTGACCTTCTGGAATGGACGAAAAAGAACTTCACAACTGATGAAGTTCACAAAGCATACAGGGTGATCAGAAAAGCTATGCGCGAGAAGCTTATGCTATACAACATGGTCGACTTCCAATTGGCTCGAGATCTTGGAGTAAAGAACTTATGTGTTCAACCACCAGAAGACTACTGCTCTCCCTCTGCTATACCAAACTCAATCATCACATCTCCAAGGGTCGGGTTAGTCTTTCTAGATCCTGCTGGAAAATCAAGGTTGTTCGTAGAGATGGACTGTCAGAAGTACGCAACAAGTACTTTGACAGAGTTTAGAGCAAGTCTTGTGGAACACAGAGAAACAGAGCTTATGGACCAAAGTCTAGCTGACAGACTGATAGAGGTTATTGATGCGACAATCGACTTCCGAACTCTCTACATCAGCTTCTATCACGAACTTATACAAGAAGGACTCGACCGCAGAAGTTTCAACGACTTCAAAGACGCCAAGGTCTGAGTCAATCCACAAGTCTCTGCAAATCTTTCCTTTCATAATGTAATCAAGTGTAAATGCCTCTAGCATATTTTTTCATATGAAAGAAAAGTTAAACTTTTGAGGTACACTGTTTCACCTCTTAGTATGTACTTAGCCTAAAAATCCATGTACTTTTCAATTTATCATTTTTCACTACTTAGGGGGAGATTGTTAGCACCAATCTTTCTGTTTGTGAAAGTAGTGAAAATAGGCTAAGTATAGAAGCCTCCAACAGAGGCTCTGCCGAGACACTAAGAAGACCAAAGGCAAGAATCGACAAAAGACTGCTCACAGAGGACCAAGCCGCAGAACCTCTGTCACCCTTCACAGAGCCTCTACGGTATACTGAAGACTTAGAAGAAATCAAAAAATATCTTTCTATTGTTCCAGGATCCGTTCATCCACTTGTACGAGGAGTGCCCTGACAACCCCCACGTGTCAAACTCTGATAGGGCTCAGTACCAAGTTGATATCAGCGCATTTAATGGATGCAGTACCTGCTACTGTTCATACGATCCTGTCTACTATAGACCAGTCCTTATTGTCTAAAGTATGTCCCCTTTGTAGTAGTATAAATAGAAGACTCATGTTGAGTTCTTCTATTAACAAAGAATTACAACTTAAGCTACACACAACACACACACCAGCTGATTTCTTGTTATGTTCTTGGCGTTCTTGATAATTCAAATACAGAAAATCTTTGAGATATTTATCTGTCTTTTACAAACTGCTTATTTGATATTGTGTGTTCTTCTACCTTAGTAATCTTTCAGTTCTTTAAATACTCTTCAGCAAATATATCTTATCTGAACTATCTGAAAGACTCATTATTGTTAAGCAAAACAAGAACCAGCATTTCGTCTATTCTGTGCTTCAGTAAAGATCAGGGCTTCATGAAGTGTCCGAGAAGATATTTTCTGAATTCACACCAGTAGATAAGATCCCTGAGTTGTTCGATGGGAGTGATGGGTAGCTTAGAGATGTGTTGAAAGCGTTCTTGTCCATCATAGTCGTGAAAGAATATACCATAAGGTTCACTTAAGACTTTTCCAGGGATGAAGCATTCACCAGGGGGCAGGGAGGTGTCGAGAGCTGAGAGGTCAGGTTCAGGACCAAGTACTTTAGCACGTGAAAAACCAATACCTGTTTCATTTCTGATAGAAGGGCCTGAGTCTGAAGGTATTATCTTTTTCTTTCCAGAGGCCATTCATTGTTGAGCTGGATTAGGAGGAGGAGGAGGAATATCCACAGCAGATGAAACCAAGTCGATCTGAGAATTTATAATTTTCTCAACATGGCTTTTATACTGTGAGCGAGATCGCTGAATGGCTATTCGCATCTCTAACCATTCAGAGAAACCGTACTTCTTGATCGTAGCAGGATAGATGGTTTCCTTGGTACCATTTTCTCTGAATATGCCAACTTCAACAATAGGAACTTTTATGGTCGTTCTTCCCCTGATGTTCACTTTTTTGATTTTGGATGCCCGAGATCGATAGTGCAGTCTGTCTTTGCACCATTCCAAGGTAAAGTCAGATACCTTGGCCTTTTCTTCGATGATCTTCTTGGCGTCTTTCCACAATTGTCGTTGGACATCAATGGGAGTTTTCTTCAGATCAGGATCCTTCACTGATTGTTGGACAAGCTGGATGGCGTAGGCTTTATCTTGTTCTTCAGCTTTCCTTCAATCAGCGAGTTGTTTTTCAGCTTTGAGATGTTCAACGTATTTCTTCTTTGATAGTCTGAACTTAGGAACATCGACTTTTTGTCGAGGAAGGTTGATTCGCTGATCTTTAAGCTGTTTGATCATTGCATCTCTCTTTTTCTGATCTTTTTCACTTAGCGTTTGAGGAGCCAAGGAAGGTATGTTTTTGTGAGAGAGTAGCTGTTCTTCAGGTTCATCAGTCTCAGCGATGTCTAAGACTGGGATTATTTCCTCAGCACTAGAGGCTGGGATTATTGTTGATGCAGTAGGAGGAACTTCAGCTGTATCCTCAAGCAGGGGAGAGGACTAGCTGAAACATAGCGATCGTTTAAGTAAGATCATTTGGGAAGAAAGAGATAGAGAAAATAATGGGGTTTAATTGTATAGAGGTTTTATGGAGAGGAGAATTGAGGTTGAGAAGGGATAGAGGATGGATGGAGTATAAGGAAATAAAGTGTATGTTACCTGACAAACTGGCTTCCTAAAGAGAATAGCCAAGTTGTCTTCAGAAGAAACACCTTTGTTATTGCCTTTGTCAGCTTCAGACGCTGCAGGCCTTTTGGTGGTCCCCTCCCCTGATTGTTTTGTGATGACAACCCCTTTTTGAGCTGGGGCTTTCTTGATTGGCTGGACAAAGAAGTCATCATCATCATCATTTTTAGGAGATGATGATGGTTCATCATCAGCGATGTCGATGTCTTCATCATCTTCTGCTTCTTCAGCTTCAGATTCTTCCTCATCATCGTAGGGTTCGGTGACATCAGCTTCAGCTTCCAAGTGCTCATCGAGTTGCACCCCTCAAATTCAGAGGGAGGTTTCTCGGTTCCCTCAGGGTTTTCAACTCCCTGCGGTTATTCAGTTGTAGCAGTAGAAGCATCAGAAACAATATCCTCCCCTCAGAGTTATGGGGAAGGTCTTCAAGAGTTTTCTTCTCCCCCTCAACATTATGGGGAAGGTTTTTAGTCTTCTACCCCTCTTCCACATGAAGAGTGTGCGAGGAAATAGCATTCTCAGCAGCAGTAGCAGCAACAACAGTGTGCATTGGGTCCCTGTCTTCCATGCCAGAGATCCCAACACATGTTTCAATCATACTTAATCTGTCTTCTAGGCCAGATATAGCAGGGGTGATTCTTTGAAGATCCTCTCGATCCACTTGAGTAAAGTGCGAAGGAGCACAAGTAGCAGCATTCAGGCGGTCGAAGATTTGCTGAAGTAGATTTATGGCAGTGCTGACATCTGTCTTTAAGGTCGACACCTCTCCCTGAAGATTTCCAACCACTGTCTTCAATGATGTGACTTCATTGGACAGGGCTGTAAAGTTGGTGGAGAGAGTGTTGTTGGCGGTGGAGTGTTCAGCAAGAGTAGTAGAAAATTGACCAATGCTACCTTCCACCTTCTCCAGATCAGCATTGGAGGCTTTCTTTTCGACCTTAGTGGTTAGCGTCTTGAGATTCTCTCCATCGTTTGTAACCGCTGAAGAGTTAGCAGAGAGAGTAGTGGTGAGAGAGTCCCCATTGGTTGATAGATCCGTGAGCGATGTGTTGATGTTGCCCAGATTAGGACCTGTAAAAGTTGAAAACTTGTGAACAAAGAAAAGCTCAGAAGTTTGGGGTTTCGAGATAGGAGTGTTTAAGATGAGTCACCCAGATGAATGACCTTCGTTGTATAGAAGGGAGGAATAGATGGAGTGACCAAAGAAATTGTGGGAGGAACAACGGTTGAGAAGAGGGATTTGGTGAGAGGTTCAGCGTCGGATTTGCTGAGAAATACTTCTTCAGTCCTTAGACGGTCTGAAGGAGGGGGGGTTCTGTTCCAAGTTTATAACCTCAGCGTTTAGAGATGCTGAAGTTAGTATGGAAGGGGTGGCTTGATCAGCTGTGGCAGAGCATACCACGGAACTATCCAACAGATCTTGTACAGAAAGTGTCGTGGAGTCTTCAGCATATGAATGCTTGGAGGGTTGCTCCTTGGTTTTCTTGATCCTTTGAGAATCAAGTGGGGTGGTATAGTGTTTCCTTTTCTTAGAAGGAGTGGAGGTTGCAGCCTGGGTTTCAGCAGTTGGGATTACCGTTGTGGTATCCTCATAAGTAGAAGAAGTTGAAGGTCGAAGAATAGATAAGAGTTTAGAGAGACGTACCTTGTTTGGTAGGGGCTTCAAGTCAAGAGCTTTAGGGCCGACCTTTGAGAGTCTCAGGTCGGCCACCTTTGGGTATTTGTCTTTCAGGCCTTGTTCGAAGAGGGCACTGACAAACCTGGGATAAGGAAAACATGTTGGTCTCTCAGCCACATCCACCCTGAGCATCAGATCATTGTAAATGATTTTTGCCCAATCAATGTGGAGGCCCTTCAGTAGAGAGTATCCCATGGCCTGTTGGAGTTGTGATGCTTGGTCAGTTGATCCAGTCTTCGCTGTCAGGCAGCTGATCAAATGAGCAAAGATAAAGTTCATCTCACTTGGCATCTTTGACTTCTTGATGGCAGTCAGCTTCTTGTTCGGGAGTTCATCTCTCCCTGAGTCCCATACGTACTTCATTGTAATCAGGGCTTTCCTATCGGCTGAGTTTTTGGGAATGGGTAGAGGGACAAAGTGGTTTTCTTTTGTGGCTGCGGGGAGATTTAGGGCACACCTGATATTACTAGGTGTAATCTTGGAAATACCATGGTCGGTGTCAAAGAGAATGACATCGATTTTCTTCTCTGGGTCCTTCGTAGAGGTGATCTAAGCTCTTCTGGCAGAATACCAGAACTGAGCTAGTAGATGTTTATTGGCTGGAGGAGTGATGGTTAGAGCTGTGGAGATAGGGCATGTCTTCAGAAAATTCACAGCGTCATCAAGATGTGTGACCTGCTTCTTTTGCGGGAAATCGAAGAGAGCATATGGATTATTGCTCTAAAAGGTAACTTTCTCGATTTTAAAAGAAACCGGAGGAGCTTTGGTGATTACAGTAGCCTCAGCAGTAGTAGGAGACTTGTTAGTAGGAGCATCAGTGGTAGATGCCATTTTTGTTTATCACATGTAAACATGAAGACAATGAACAAAAAAAATGTCTTAATGTGGAAAGATTTTCCAAATAAGATGTTTTTGGGTTTTGCACATTTCATTCAGACCAAAGATGTCTTAATGAAGATTAGGGTTTTTCTTGTTTTGAGAAAGAAATACAAAACATAGTGAACATTTGTTTTCCAGATTCTGTTTAAAGAAGAGATTCTGGAAAAACATATGAAGATACAAGTTTAAGATTTCTTGTTTTAAACTTGAAGAACAACCATGAAGATTGTATTCATAAAATCATGAAGAGAAAATGATTTTATTTTAAGAAGGTTCTTTTGTTCGATCTTTTAAAAACAATAATAAGATCGAAAACAAGTTTATTAGTTGCAAAAATGAAGATGAACAGGTTCTTGAGTTTAGCCTGTGACGTTTAAAAAAATGAAGATGAACAGGTTCTTGAGTTTATATCTTGAATGCAACAGAGAAATCTTGCTTGAAGAAGATGATGTTCGCGTAAAGGTAAAAATATAAACTCGAATGTGTTTATATAGTGAGAGTAGAGAGAGAAAAACAATGAGCGGGAAAGTTTTTCATGATGACACGGACACGTCCCTCTATTTTTATTGGACAAGGAAGTCGAAACAGGCGAACGTGTCAGAGAAAACGTGCCATGGTTTATCGGTTTGATGATGTCATAAACGTACTTTCATATTTTAGGATGTCTCTGAGGTTTTTGAAAGTTCAGGGACATTTTTGAAACATGAAGCCCTGAATAGAAATATCAGTTAAGTTTAGAAATTTCAAAGTATCACTAAAAGGAAGAGATATTCAGTGATGCAATTTGTTTTAAAATCTTTCTTTCATATGCGAACGTCAGCGAGTAAAGAAAGAACATACCTTAATGTCAGCGAATCAATTTTGTTCCGAGAGTAGATGATTAATGGGTTATACAAGTTCATTGTTATCACTGATCAAATGTGAACCGCTGAAGATTTTACTCTTCAAAGTTCAGCATTCCAATCTCGCTGATGAGAAAGTTGAATCTTGTCTCATCAAGAGGTTTGGTAATTAGATCAGCTAACTAAAGTCAGTTGGGATAAAATGAAGTTCTATATCACCATTCATCACATGATCTCTGATAAAATGATACATGATTTCGATGTGTTTGGTCTTTGAGTGTAGCACTGGATTATTGGCTATAGCTATGGCACTAGTGCTGTCGCAATAGATTGGAATCTTTGAGAGCTAAAGGTCATAGTCCAGTAGTTGATTTCTCATTCACAAGACCTGAGAACAGCAGCTTCCAGCGGCTACGTACTCAGCTTTACCGGTTGAGGTGGACACTGAGTTTTGCTTTTTACTTGTCCAACTCACCAGCTTTCCACCCAGGAGCTGACAACCTCCTGTGGTGCTTTTCCTATCCAATTTGCATCCTGCAAAATCACTATCTAAATAGGCGATTAGATCAAACCCTGAATCATTGGGATACGAAAGACCTAGGTTAGGAGTACCCTAAAGGTAACGAAAGATTCGCTTTACAACGATCAAATGAGATTCCTTAGGTTCAGCTTGATATCGTGCACACAAACAGGTTGCATACATAATATTAGGTCGGCTAGCTGTAAGATACAAAAGAGAGCCGATCATCCCACGGTACGCTGTGACATTAACAGATTTTCCATTAGGATCCTTGTTTAGTGTCAGCGGCGGTGCCATAGGGGTTTTCATAGCTGAACTCTGAGTTAAATCAAATTTCTTCAGCATATCTTTAACATACTTACCTTGGTGAATGAAAGTTCCTTTTCACTCTGTTTGATTTGAAGACCAAGAAAATAAGTTAGCTCACCCATCATACTCATTTTATATTCAACTTTCATTCTTTCAGCGAAACAAGTACATAGGTCAGGGTTAGTGGAACCAAATATAATATCATCGACATATATTTGAACAAGAATAATATGACCTTTTACTTTCCTGAAAAATAGAGTTTTGTCGATTTTACCACGCTCAAATTTTTCAATATGGAGATAAGTAGAGAGAGTGTCATACCATGCACGAGGAGCTTGCTTTAACCCATAAAGTGCCTTATTCAATTTATAGACATAACCTGGATGCTTAGGATCTGAGAATCCTGTAGATTGTTCCACGTAGACTTCTTCATTCAGCTTTCCATTGAGGAATGCTGACTTAACATCCATTTGATAAACTTTGAAGTCTTTGTGTACAACGTAAACTAAGAATAGACGAATAGCTTTGAGTCTTGCCACTGGGGCGAATGTTTCGTCTTAATATATACCTTTCTCTTGTCTGTATCCCTGAGCAACAAGTCGAGCTTTGTTTCGGGTTACAGTTCCATGTTCATCCAACTTGTTTCGATAGACCCATTTAGTGCCTATCACTGACTTGTCGAATGGTCTTGGAACAAGCTTCCAAACTTTGTTTCTTTTGAATTCTGTCAGCTCTTCTTGCATAGCGCTGACCCAGTTTGGATCTTGGAGGGCATCATCTGTTTTCTTTGGTTCAATCAGAGAAATAAAGTTAACAAATAAACAAATATTACCTGCACTTCGTCGAGTCTGAATACCAGCGTTTGGATCACCAAGAATTTGTTCAATAGGGTGATTGATATTCCACCGCTGAGCCAGAGCATAAGTCGCTGACTCAATCTAAACTTCTGGAGGAGCTGAAGACGAGGCTTCCGTAACTTCTGGTATATCAGCCATAAGAGGAAGAGGTGCAGATGTCATTTCATTCACTGATTGCTGAGAAGTAGATGGTATATTTGAGATTGAAGGTTCAGAGGCAGGCATATTGTTTAGAGGAACAACTGAGACCCATGATGTTTCAGCTTCACTATTCTGCATGCTTGGGATGTAGTAGGATCATCATATTCAGCGGGATGAGTATGAGATGGAGGAGTAGGAATGTCTTCTGAATCACAAAGATGAGAAAACATCCATTGATTCAGTTCTTCAGTATCAGCAGAAGGTCTAGAATTCACTGAATGGGATTCGTCGAAGGTGACGTGGATTGTTTCTTCTACAGTCTGTCTTCTCCGATTGAAGACTCTGAAGGCTTTAGAGACTGAAGAATATCCAAGAAAGATTCCATCATCAGCCTTAGGATCAAACTTTCCAAGGGCATCTATGTTGTTCAGTATGAAACACTGACATCCAAAGATGTGAAGAAAGCTAATTGAAGGCTTTCTCCCATGGAAGAGTTCATAGGCTGTCTTCTTGAATCTTTTGACAATCAGCGACATGTTTTGAGTAAAACAAGCAGTGTTGACAGCTTCTGCCCAAAACTGAGTAGGCAGATGAGAATCGCTGAGCATTGAACGTGCAGCTTCGATTATAGTTCGATTTCTTCTTTCAGCGACTCCATTTTGTTGCGGTGTTCTCACTGAGGAAAAGTTGTGAGAAATACCCTTACTTTCAAAGAAGGAATCAAGGGAACTGTTTTTGAATTCAGTCCCATGATCACTCCTTATTGAGCGAACGGTCATGTTGTTCAGGACTTCCATTTTCCTGACAAAAGTGATGAGTTCTTCAGCGGTGTCACTCTTAGAACGGAGAAACATTACCCAGGTATAGCGAGAGAATTCATCGACTATGACCAATGTATATTTCTTTCCAGCGATGGATTGTTTGTTAACAGGGCCAAACAAATCCATATGGAGAAGTTGTAGAGGAGATGACACTGAGGAAACTTGCTTAGATTTGAAGCTTGCTTTGGTATGTTTCCCTTTCTCACACGCTGAACATAAGGACTCCTTGGCGTATGAGTGTTGAGGTAGACCAGTGACTAACTCTTTAGAAGAAAGAGTATTCAGTGTCGTGAAGTTGAGATGTGAGAGCCTCTTATGCCATAACCAGTTGGCATCAGATGAGGCTTTTGAGAAGAAACAGGAGTTCTTAGTGGTTGAAGAGTCCATGTTTATAACACAAACATTTTCCATACGATAACCGCTGAGAGTTATCTTCTCCTTTTTGTCAGTGACCAAGTAGGATTCCTTAGTGAAGATCACATTGTTATCCTTGTCACATAGCTGACTTATGCTTACAAGATTATGCTTCAGTCCTTCAACGTATGCAACTCTTCCAAAGGTTGTTGTACCATTTGAGAGTACACCAAACCCTCGGGTATAGCCTTTTCCATTTCCATCGAAGGTCACTGAGGGACCCTTCTCTTCCTTATACTCAGTGAGCAGGTTTTTCTTTCCAGTCATGTGTCTAGAGCATCCGCTATCGAGATACCAGATACCCTTCCGAACCTGCAAAAAAAGGAAAAATTGTTTGTCTTGGGCACCCATTTAACCATGGGCCCACACTTGAAGATTCAGCTTCAGAACTTGTCTTCACTTTGGTTACTTTCTTAACCTCAGTGGTCTTCTTTGCCTTTGGGGCATTAATCTTCACCTTAGCTAATTTATCAGATTTGGTGGCTGTGGGGCACTTACTAGCAATATGATCGGTAATTCCACAATGATAACATTTCCTATAGCTAAAAGTAGCTTTAGGACCATTTGCATGCTTACCCGTTAATTTTAAATGAGCAGGGCCAGTACCAAGTATACCTTTAGCATTGGAAATGGGAGGAACAATCAGTTCTTCAGATTTCTTACCAATAACATCCACTCTGATTCTAGGGGTAGATCGCTGAATAAATCCAGGGATCTTGTTCTTAGAAGTAGAGGGATGAGTCACTGAAGCTTTAGAAGCATTCAGCTTAGGTACAAAGGTACCCTTTTGAGGTTTTTGGATGAAACCCTTTTCTTTACCTTTATCTTTGGAGATTAAGTTAGGTTTTTCCTCACGGATGGGACTTTTTGACGAGGAACGCTGAGATGAGGAGGTGTCAGGGATTGAGGAAACAAACATTCCAAACTTAAGCATGGAATGATCAGTGGTTGGTTCTTCAGCGTCAGCTTTGTAACCAAGACCGCGTTTGTCACTCAGGGGAATCTGAGATTTAAATATCTCAGTGATCGTTGTTGAGGATTTACACCATCCTTTAACAGTAGCTTTTTCAGCTTTCAATGTAGCGATAGCTTTTTCGCGCTCGATTTTGACTAGTTGATTTATATTAACCCGATCTTTTAAATCTTCTTCAATTTTAGAAAGCTTTTCTATTTGAAGGTGACAGTTTTTGAGCTGTTCAGCGAGATCAAGGTTTTGATTTTCAACAACAGTTTTGCCATTCATGGCATCATATAAATTCATAGTCAGGAGATCGATCTTTCGAAGACTATCAACTTCATCAATATCTGAAATATGTGTAAAGAAAGAAGGTGATACCTTAGAGGTAGAGGTTGAAGTAGAAGGAATGTTAGAATTTTCTTCCTCATCTTCGATTTTGGCCATGAGACAGAGATTGGCCTCATCATCATGTTCAGAGTCAGATGATTCTTCTTCATCAGAGGCGGCCCAATCAAAGTCAGCCATCAGGCCTTTGCCTTTCTTCTTAAAGCTTTCAACTTTACATATTTATCTTTCAGCTTTTGATACTTGTCATCTCTAGCCCTGGGGTTAGAGGATTTCTAGGAGAAAGCTGAGGGTTTATAGACTTTCTTTGACCAGCATTCACCAGCAAAGTATCCCGCTTTTTCACAGTTAAAGCAGGTAGCAGTAGCCTTATCAACAGGGGTTGATGATCTAGTCTTGTCAGTAAGTGCGAGGGGCTTGTTCTTTTTGAAATTTTTCTTTTTGGCGAATCTCCTGAACTTATTAGATAGGAGAGCCATAGATTCATCAAGATCTGAAGAGTCAGCATCTGATGAGCATTCAGAGTTAGTTTCCAACTCAGTGAGAGTAAAAGTAGATCGCTGAGTGGAAGGTGACTCTGAGATTAAAGCAACAAGGGTGCTTTTGGAATCTTTTAAAAGATTCTTCTTAAGATGACACGACTGCTCATGATTGAGCGTAGTGCCATATAAGGTAGAAAGAGTCATGGATTTTAGATCCTTTGATAGCTTGAGACACATTGAATAACTGTACCAGCTTTCAGGTAAACATTCTAAGAACTATGTCAGTATTTCAAAGTTAGAATATTCCTTACCAACGGTTTTCAGATCTATTATTAAACAGTTAAACCGCTGATGTACTTCAGAGAGAGATTCATTCTTACCTCAAATGTAGCTTTCGTAGTGTCTTACCAGGTTGATCTTTCTTGAGTCCTAGACTTCAGACGTACCTTCATATTGAACATAGATTGTGTCCCACATGGATTTGGAGGTTTTCAGGTTCATGACGGAATGGTAGACTTCGTCAGGAAGAGCCATAGAGAGGATAGATCTGGGCTTAGTGTCGATAGCCACTTTCTTCTTATCTTCATCAGTCCATATATGAATTTCCTTGGGAACCAATCTTTCAGGAATGGCAGCTCTAGTAGCAGTGCCTGGAACTCCAGGATCAATTCTAACAGGAATATATGGGCCATTTTCGATTTAATAAGGCAAAGTAGGGTCTACACCTTCTAAGAAGAGTATCATCCTATTTTTCCATAGATTAAATTTATCTCTGGAAAATCTAGGGGGTTTTGCAAAAGAACCATTGTCAATATAGTTTGTGTTTGTGTTGGTAGCCATTATGAGAAATAGCAAGGAAGAGAAAAGATTAGTATAAGCAAGATCTTGTTTATGAGATTAAACAATTTGCTCTAATACCACTTGTTGGTCCCGGAGGGTTATACAAGTTTGTAGAAGGGGCGTTGAATACAAACACACGATTTTTACTTTCTAAATTTTTTATTGATATAATCAAACAATTTACAACTTGTTGCGGAACAAGATTAAGGACTAATCCTAATCAAAACAAGTTGTGAGAACACTAAGTTTCTTGCACTAGAATTAAGCTAGAAAGGAGATAAGGAAATTACGAAAAATATCCTAACACAAAGATAGTAGAGAGAAGAAGATGGCCGAGCACTTCAATTCTGAAGTAGGGTTCTTCTTATATACTGCATGCATTTAATGCATAGCAGTACAACTTTACACATGGCAGTAGCTGATCGGTTGCATGTTTTGACCTTGGTAGACAACCTAGTACCTGCATGATGAACAGTGTAGAATCAGAGATGTTTGTACGATTATGGACAAAATGGATGTTCGTTCTGACAGTTCGTGCAGAGACGTGCAAGGGGATAAGACAAAAGTAGCTTGTAGAGGAAACTTCATGATCATCGATTACTGAACAGTACTTTATCAGTGAGTGACAATGCTCAGCGATCGCTGAAGTCTTCTACTTGATACTTCACATTGAGTGGACAAATCTTGGCTTCGCTGATATCCGCATCAGTTCATTAGTAGACTTGCCGCTGGTTCTTTGACTTGATCTTTGACTTCAGCGTAGAACCTTTGTTGACGTGAAACTTGTCTTCAGGGATCATAAGTAAACAACTATAACTATCATCGATCATCAACAAGACAGAACAGGCTCAGCGTTTTATTGGTGAACAGTTTCATTGAATGTCTAATTCAAAAAGCATGAGTTTCCTATCAGCGGTACTGTAGAGACATAATACTTATCAGCGATAGTGAAACTCTAATACATATTGTCTACTTACAATTTTCACTAACTATTTTTTAAAGAGTCGTTATCAAATCACTGAAGGTTTGGATCAATAATTTCTTTCATTTGTATTGTAATCTCTGTACGATCGACACTCGAAACATAAGGATATCTCCCCTGGTTGGCGACCATAGTGCAACGACGACCCCCAAAGTCGTCCGTGGGGTTTTTCCTCGTTGAGGTTTTTCCCGCATCACCAAAATCTATGTCTTATTTACTTTTTCCGTCTTTGTCGTACGCTTTGTCGAAAGATTCCTATTCTTTAGTTGTTAAGCTCCACAATCAACCTTAAGTTATCCTTCTGGACGATTTTTGGCATTAACAGTTTGGCGCCTACCATGGGGCCCCATCTAGAGAAAATCTTCGACAAACGTGCGTCTTACTAACGGTTTCTTGGAGTTTCCTCTTCTCTCTATTTCAGGAAAATGGAAGCCCATGGAAACCAAGAGCAGATCATTGCCCAGGTGCAGGGGGAGCTTGAGAATGCATAAGATGCTCCTGGGGCAACCGACGACTATCGTCTGGAGGAAGTTGTCCTGGACCAGAGCAAGCCTGACCAGAAAGACAAGCTAATATATTTCTTGCAAGAATATGTAGATTGTTTTGCCTGGTCGTACGAGGACATGGTCGGCATAGACCCTGACGTTATCTCCCATAAGCTCAATATCGACCCGTCATTTAAGCCTGTCAAGCAAAAGCGACGGAAATTTGCTCCTGAAAGAAATAAGGTGATAAATGATGAGGTCGATAACCTCTTCAAGACAGGGAAAATTCGAGAAGTAAAGTACCCCGACTGGCTTGCTAATGTCGTGGTCGTGGCAAAGAAAAATGGCAAATGGAGGGTCTGTATAGATTTTACAGATCTCAACAAAGCCTGTCCAAAAGATCCTTTCCCATTACCACATATCGATGCCATGGTCGACGCGACAGCTGGACATGAACTATTGACGTTCATGGATGCTTATTCTGGATACAATCAGATCCTGAAGCATGTCGAGGACCAAGAAAAGACTGCGTTCATGACGGATCGAGGTATTTACTGTTATAAGGTCATGCCTTTTGGACTAAAAATGCAGGTTCTACCTACCAGCGTCTAGTAAATAAGATGTTCAAAGACCATCTTGGCGACACAATGGAAGTGTATATCGACGACATGCTAGTCAAGACCAAGCCAACAGTCGACCACGTCGAGAATTTGAGGCAGTCGTTCGACATCCTTCGGAAGTATAGCATGAAGCTCAACCTGGTGAAGTGTTCCTTTGGTGTCAGTGCCGGGAAATTCCTAGGCTACATGGTCACTCGTCGAGGAATCGAGCCTATCCCGACCAGATCAAAGCTATTATCGAGATTAAATCTCCGAGAAATTTCAAAGAGGTCCAAAGGCTCACTGGTCGGGTGGCTGCTATGAACATGTTTATCTCTCGATCCTCTGATAGATGTCATTTATTCTATAACGTCCCCAGGAAAAATAAAGGCTTCGACTGGACCGTGGATCATGAGCAAGCACTGCAAAAATTAAAGGAGTACATGACGTCACCTCCTTTGTTGTCAAAGCCTGACGACCATGAGGTCTTGCAGCTATATTTGGCTGTTAGTCCTAATGCAGTAAGTGTCGTCCTGACGCGAGAAGATGAAAAGCAGCAATTGCCGATCTACTATGTAAGTAAATCTCTCTTGGACGCCGAAACCAGGTATTCCTCCATGGAGAAATTGCCTTTATCGCTAGTCACAGCCACTAAAAAATTACGACACTATTTCGAATCGCATCCTATTACTGTCGTGACTAACTTTCCTCTTAAGTCTGTCTTGAGGAAACCTGAGTTGACAGGTCGTTTAGCAAAATGGAGTATATATCTTAGCAGTTATGACATCAATTTTAAGCCCAGGACCGCGATCAAATCGCAAGCCTTGGTGGATTTCATTGCTGATTTCAGCCCTGAATTGGAGAAAGAAGCAGAGCTCGAAGTGTCAACTGTGGCGAGTCACGACGGCGTTCCTTGGACTCTGTATGCCGACGGAACGTCCAACATTAGAGGTTCAGGATTAGGCGTCGTCATAAAGTCGCCACAGGGGGGGAAGATGGTTTATTCCGTTCGATGCGATTTCAAAACCACCAACAACGAAGCCAAGTACGAAGCCCTGATCATAGGAATAAACATGGCCCACGACTCGGGGGCAACCGTGCTACATGTCAAAAGCGATTCTCTTCTGGTCGTGTACCAGATGAATGGAGAATTCGTAGCCAAAGATTCAAAGATGACAACGTACCTAAAGGTAGCAAAAGAAAAATTAGAGAATTTCAAATCGTTTTCTATTGAACAGATTCCAAGGGATCAGAATACTCAAGACGATGCTCTAGCAAACCTTGGTTCTGCTCTAGTTGAACCAATATTTGTCAGTATCCCTATGATCCACCTATCGATGTCGTCCATCGAAAACGACGATGTCGTCCAGATCGAAGAGCAAGAAGATGACTGGTCGTGCGACATCCAAAATTTTCTTATGCACGACCAACTCCCAGAAGACAAGATGGAAGCTCGGAAGATCAAATTCGAGGCATCTAGGTATGTCGTGATCGGGGATAGACTCTATCGACGATCATCGACAGGTTTAAACCTGAGATGCGTCATCAGCAAGAGTCAAATCCAGAAGGTCCTTCAGGAAATGCACAATGGGGAGTGTGGCAATCACTCAGGAAATCGCAGTTTGGCTAATCGTATCTCTCGACAAGGCTACTTTTGGCCAACACTGCGACAAGACACCGTCAGGTATGTCTAGAACTGCAATCCTTGTCAGCGACATTCAGGTACGTCTCATAAACCTTCTGAACCTTTGCATTCAATACTGATCCTATGGCCCTTCGTGAGATGGGGGATGGACATTGTCGGCAAGCTGTCACCTGCCCCAGGACAAAAGGTTTTTCTCCTCGTAATTACAACTTACTTTTCCAAAAGGATAGAAGCAGCTGCCTTTTCCCAAGTTCGGGACAAAGAAGTCATCTCTTTTATCCAGACTAACATTATATGCAGGTTTGGGATTCCATCCGAAATTGTCTGCGACAATGGATCCCAATTCATAAGCAACAGGACTTGACAGTTCTGTGAAGACCGCATCATCAAGCTGACGACCTCGACACCAAGGTATCCCCTGGCGAATGGACTTGCTGAATCGAGTAAAAAGACCATCATTGTTTCAATTAAGAATAGGCTAAAAGCTGCAAAGGGAAAATGGGTCAAAGAACTCCCTTTGGTCTTGTGGGTGAATCGCACGAGACCTCGTACGTCCACAGGACAAACTCCTTTCTCTTTGGTCTATGGTTGTAAAGCAGTTCTACCAGTCCAGGTCCAGCTCCCAACCTCGAGGCATTCTTCCGTCGACCATAACCTGGTTGATTTAAGTTATAACCTCGATGCCCTTGAAGAGCTTAGAGAATCAGCATTGATCAGAATGGCATCACAGAGGCAAGTGGTTGAGCGACACTTCAATAATAATGTTAAAGCTAAAGTCTTCCAAGAAGGCGACTACGTCCTCCGACGAGTGTTCCAAAGCACTCAAGGGCTCAATGCAGGTAAGCTTTCCACCAAGTGGGAAGGTCCTTATCGTATCTCATAAGTCGTGGGTAAAGGTGCCTATCGGCTCCAAACCCTCGACAATCAAGATGTCCCACGTAGCTGGAATGCGACACATTTGAAGAGATATTTCTTCTAAGTCTTTTTGATTTCCTCATACAATTTTTATTCATCACAATGATCACTGACTTAAGCATCGGATGGTCGTTGGTTAGCCAACGACCAACTTCTAACATTGTTTTACCGCAGGATCGCGCGACATAAGTTACTAAGTCTATCACATGACATCAGTATACTTTCGCAGGGTCGCATGACATAAGCAATCGGGTCTACCATATGACTTGATTATCTGATCGCATGGACATATGATTCAGGTTCACCGCACAATTTAATTGTGCGATCAACCCACGATCTAAGTGTTTCAACTTAGAAAAATTTCATGTTCTGATTGTATGCTTTGAGTGAATGTACGTATGTTTTCTTTCACGATTTAAAATATCAGAATCTTACGATTAATGTTTTAATCGTTGTATTTCTATAAACGCCGTTGTCGCAAGTACCTACGTTTGTTATATATACGACTTATGCTTATTCTCGTACACTTAGTATTGTGCTCGATATTTGTTTATCGATTGACAATAATATAAAATTCAAAGGAAATGTAAAATTCATTTCATCAAACGGTCAGGTACATTCAAATAGCTCGACCACCAACGGTCAAGCGATTAAAAACAAAAATATAGAAACTTTCTAAGCCTGAGGAGGATCGTCAGTCGCATCATTGCCCGAGGCTTCGCCCTTTGAGCTCTCTTGGACCTCCTCCTCCTCCTCGATCTCTTTCTCTTCATCAGAGTCGAGATCTCTTTCAGTCCCGACGTCCCTCAAGAAAAAGACAAGCTCATCCGACGCCAAGGCCAAAGGGTTTTTCTCCGACAAGTGTCGACGCATAATCGCCGCCCTCGCGGTGAATCGAGCGAAAGCAAAGACAGACTTCGCCTCGTCTTTCAACTCTTTCACCTCACCCTCCAACTTCGTCACCCTAGACATGGAGTCTTCAATCTCTTTCACACTCGCAGCCAAAGACTCCTTGGTCTTGTCCAGCTCGTCCCTTTGATCGGCGATCATGGACAAAGACTGCTTCAGATGATGGTTTGCCTCGTCTTTTGCATGTCCGACAGCCTCCAGCTCCTTCAAAGCCTCATCGAGACGTAGGGACATAACCTCCTCACGTTCTAGGGCAACCATATCCCTGTCCAACGCTGCGTTCCCCCTCTCGTGGGCAGAAGACACCAAACCCCTTATCTTCACCGTTTCCGCGTGTAAGGCAATGGAAGACTGGAAGGCCTGTAAAAACATAAACGAGTTAGTAAATGCTCGACAAAGATTAAAACACACTGAAACACAAGTTTTGAAAGAAAAACTTACCATAAACGCCAGTCCGGCTACATGAGATCCCGTCTCCTCGACCGAGAATCCCTCGAAACGCTCCCTGAAAGAAGGGAGCAAATATTTCCCCATATGAGGAAACAAATCTGTTCCGTCCAGGACATTGGTAGCCATAAAATCTGACGGCAATGTAAAGTTGACCGTAGTGACCTTATCCTCTCCCGTCGCATGGCCCTTGCCCTTGTTGGCCGACAAAGGGGTCAACGTGGTAGACGGAGACTTCGCCATTTTCGCCGGAGGCGTCGAACTAATAGGTGTCACATCGATCGCACTAGAATACGTCTTCGTCTTCACAGGCGATGCGACCGATACCGTCGCCTTCTCAGATGTGATGACTCTCGACGAGTCATCAGCTTTTGAAGACGGTTCCCTCGGGATCAATTCTAACAGGAATATATGGGCCATTTTCGATGTAATAAGGCATAGTAGGGTCTACACCTTCTAAGAAGAGTATCATCCTATTTTTCCATAGATTAAAGTTATCTCTGGAAAATCTAGGGGGTTTTGCAAAAGAACCATTGTCAATATAGTTTGTGTTTGTGTTGGTAGCCATTATGAGAAATAGGAAGGAAGAGAAAAAATTAGTATAAGCAAGATCTTGTTTATGAGATTAAACAATTTGCTCTAATACCACTTGTTGGTCCCGGAGGGTTATACAAGTTTGTAGAAGGGGGGGTTGAATACAAACACACGATTTTTACTTTCTAAATTTTTTATTGATATAATCAAACAATTTACAACTTGTTGCGGAACAAGATTAAAGACTAAGCCTAATCAAAACAAGTTGTGAGAACACTAAGTTTCTTGCACTATAATTAAGCTAGAAAGGAGATAAGGAAATTACGAATAATATCCTAACACAAAGATAGTAGAGAGAAGAAGATGGCCGAGCACTTCAATTCTGAAGTAGGGTTCTTCTTATATACTGCATGCATTTAATGCATAGCAGTTCAACTTTACAAGTGGCAGCAGCTGATCGGTTGCATGTTTTGAACTTGGTAGACAACCTAGTAGCCGCATGATGAACAGTGTAGAATCAGAGATGTTTGTACGATTCTGGACAAAATGGATGTTCGTTCTGACAGTTCGTACGGAGACGTTCAAGGGGATAAGTCAAAAGTAGCTTGTAGAGGAAACTTCATGATCATCGATTACTGAACAGTACTTTATCAATGAGTGACAACGCTCAGCGATCGCTGAAGTCTTCTACTTGATACTTCACATTGAGTGGACAAATCTTGGCTTCGCTGATATCCGCATCAGTTCATTAGTAGACTTGTCGCTGGTTCTTTGACTTGATCTTTGACTTCAGCGTAGAACCTTTGTTGACGTGAAACTTGTCTTCAGGGATCATAAGTAAACAACTATAACTATCAGTGATCATCAACAAGACTGAACAGGCTCAGCGTTTTATTGGTGAACAGTTTCACTGAATGTCTAATTCAAAAAGTATGAGTTTCCTATCAGCAGTACTGTAGAGACACAGTACTTATCAGCGATAGTGAAGCTCTAATACATATTGCCAACTTACAATTTTCACTAACTGGTTTTTAAAGAGTCATTATCAAATCACTGAGGGTTTGGATCAACAATTTCTTTCATTTGTATTGTAATCTCTGTACGATCGACACTCGAAACATAAGGATATCGCCCCTGTTTGGCGATAATAGTGCAGCGACGACCCCCAAAGTCGTCCGTGGGTTTTTTCCTCGTTGAGGTTTTTCCCGCGTCACCAAAATCTCTGTCTTATTTACTTTTTCCGTCTTTGTCGTACGCTTTGTCGAAAGCTTCCTATTCTTTAGTTGTTAAGCTCCACAATCAACCTTAAGTTATCCTTCTGGACGATTTTTGGCATTAACAGTTTGGCGCCCACCGTGGGGCCCCATCTAGAGAAAATCTTCGACAAACGTGCGTCTTACTAACGGTTTCTTGGAGTTTCCTCTTCTCTCTGTTTCAGGAAAATGGAAGCCCATAGAAACCAAGAGCAGATCATTGCCCAGGTACAGGGAGAGCTTGAGAATGCATAAGATGCTCCTGGGGCAACGGACGACTATCGTCTGGAGGAAGTCGTCCTGGACCAGAGCAAGCCTGACCAGAAAGCCTTTGTAGGCTCGTCCCTTGATCCCTGCCTTAAAGACAAGCTAATATCTTTCTTGCAGGAATATGTAGATTGTTTTGCCTGGTCGCACGAGGACATGGTCGGCATAGACCCTGACGTTATCTTCCATAAGCTCAATATCGACCCGTCATTTAAGCCTGTCAAGCAAAAGCGGCGGAAATTTGCTCCTGAAAGAAATAAGGTGATAAATGATGAGGTCGATAATCTCTTCAAGACAGGGAAAATTCGAGAAGTAAAGTACCCCGACTGGCTTGCCAATGTCGTGGTCGTGGCAAAGAAAAATGGCAAATGGAGGGTCTGTATAGATTTTACAGATCTCAACAAAGCCTGTCCAAAAGATCCTTTCCCATTACCATATATCGATGCCATGGTCGACGCGACAGCTGGACATGAACTATTGACATTCATGGATGCTTATTCTGGATACAATCAGATCCTGAAGCATGTCGAGGACCAAGAAAAGACTACGTTCATGACGGATCGAGGTATTTACTGTTATAAGGTCATGCCTTTTGGACTAAAAAATGCAGGTTCTACCTACCAGCGTCTAGTAAATAAGATATTCAAAGACCATCTTGGTGACACAATGGAAGTGTATATCGACGACATGCTAGTCAAGACCAAGCAAGCAGTCGACCACGTCGAGCACTTGAGGCAGTCGTTCGACATCCTTCGGAAGTATAGCATGAAGCTCAACCCGACGAAGTGTTCCTTCGGTGTCAGTGCCAGGAAATTCCTAGGCTATATGGTCACTCGTCGAGGAATCGAGGCTAATCTCGACCAGATCAAAGCTATTATCGAGATTAAATCTCCGAGTAATTTCAAAGAGGTCCAAAGGCTTACTGGTCGGGTGGCTGCTATGAACAGGTTTATCTCTCCATCCTCTGATAGATGTCATTTATTCTATAACGTCCTCAGGAAAAATAAAGGCTTCGACTGGACCGTGGATCATGAGCAAGCACTGCAAAAATTAAAGTAGTACATGACGTCCCCTCCTTTGTTGTCAAAGCCTGACGACCATGAGGTCTTGCAACTATATTTGGCTGTTAGTCCTAATGCAGTAAGTGTCGTCCTGACGCGAGAAGATGAAAAGCAGCAATTGCCGATCTACTATGTAAGTAAATCTCTCTTGGACGCCGAAACCAGGTATTCCTCTATGGAGAAATTGCTTTTATCGCTAGTCACAGCCACTAAAAAATTACGACACTATTTCGAATCGCATCCTATTACTGTCGTGACTAACTTTCCTCTTAAGTCTGTCTTGAGGAAACCTGAGTTGACAGGTCGTTTAGCAAAATGGAGTATATATTTTAGCAGTTATGACATCAATTTTAAGCCCAGGACCGCGATCAAATCGCAAGCCTTGGTGGATTTCATTGCTGATTTCAGCCCTGAATTGGAGAAAGAAGCAGAGCTTGAAGTGTCAACTGTGGCGAGTCACGACGACGTGCCTTGGACTCTGTATGCCGACGGATCGTCCAATATTTGAGGTTCAGGATTAGGCGTCGTCATAAAGTCGCCACAGGGGGGCAAGATGGTGTATTCCGTTCGATGCAATTTCAAAATCACCAACAACGAAGCCAAGTACGAAGCCCTGATCATGGGAATGAACATGGCCCACGACTCGGGGGCAACCGTGCTACATGTCAAAAGCGATTCTCTTCTGGTCGTGAACCAGATGAATGGAGAATTCGCAGCCAAAGATTCAAAGATGACAGCGTACCTAAAGGTAGCAAAAGAAAAATCAGAGAAATTCAAATCGTTTTCTATTGAACAGATTCCAAGGGATCAGAATACTCAAGCCGATGCTCTAGCAAACCTTGGTTCTGCTCTAGTTGAACCAATATTCGACAGTATCCCTATGATCCACCTAGCGATGTCGTCCATCAAAAATGACGATGTCGTCTAGATAGAAGAGCAAGAAGATGACTGGTCGTGCGACATCCGAAATTTTCTTATGCACGACCAACTCCCAGAAGACAAGATGGAAGCTCGGAAGATCAAATTCAAGGCATTTAGGTATGTCGTGATCGGGGATAGACTCTATCGACGATCATCGACAGGTTTAAACCTGAGATGCGTCATCAGCAAGAGTCAAATCCAGAAGGTCCTTCAGGAAATGCACGATGGGGAGTGTGGCAATCACTCAGGAGATCGCAGTTTGGCTAATCTTATCTCTCGATCGGGCTACTTTTGGCCAACACTGCGACAAGACGCCGTCAGGTATGTCCAGAACTGCAATCCTTGTCAGCGACATTCAGGTACGTCTCATAAACCTTCTGAACCTTTGCATTCAACATTGATCCTATGGCCCTTCATGAGATGGGGGATAGACATTGTCGGCAAGCTGCCACCTGCCCCAGGACAAAAGGTTTTTCTCCTCGTACTTACAGATTACTTTTCCAAATGGATAGAAGCAGCTGCCTTTTCCCAAGTTCGGGACAAGGAAGTCATCTCTTTTATCCAGACTAACATTATATGCAGGTTTGGGATTCCATCCGAAATTGTCTGCGACAATGGATCCCAATTCATAAGCAACAGGACTCGACAGTTCTGTGAAGACCGCATCATCAAGCTGACAACCTCGACACCAAGGTATCCCCTGGCGAATGGACTTGCTGAATCGAGTAAAAAGACCATCATTGTTTCAATTAAGAATAGCCTAAAAGCTGCAAAGGGAAAATGTGTCAAAGAACTCCCTTCGGTCTTGTGGGCGAATCGCACGAGACCTCGTACGTCCACAGGACAAACTCCTTTCTCTTTGGTCTATGGTTGTAAAGCAGTTCTACCAGTCCAGGTCCAGCTCCCAACCTCGAGGCATTCTTCCGTCGACCATAACCTGGTTGATTTAAGTTATGACCTCGATGCCCTTGAAGAGCTTAGAGAATCAGCATTGATCAGAATGGCATCGCAGAGGCAAGTGGTCGAGCGACACTTCAATAAGAATGCTAAAGCTAAAGTCTTCCAAGAAGACGACTACGTCCTCCGACGAGTGTTCCAAAGCACTCAAGAGCTCAATTCAGGTAAGCTTTCCACCAAGTGGGAAGGTCCTTATCGTATCTCATAAGTCGTGGGTAAAGGTGCCTATCGGCTCCAAACCCTCGACAATCAAGATGTCCCACGTAGCTGGAATGCGACACATTTGAAGAGATATTTCTTCTAAGTCTTTTTGATTTCCTCATACAATTTTTATTCATCACAATGATCACTGACTTAAGCATCGGAGGGTCGTTGGTTAGCTAACGACCAACTTCTGACATTGTTTTACCGCAGGATCGCGCGACATAAGTTACTAAGTCTATCACATGACATCAATATACTTTCGCAGCGTCGCATGACATAAGCAATCGGGTCTACCATATGACTTGATTATCTGATCGCATGGACGTATGATTCAGGTTCACCGCACAATTTAATTGTGCGATCAACCCACGATCTAAGTGTTTCAACTTAGAAAAATTTCATGTTCTGAATGTATGCTTTGAGTGAATGTACGTATGTTTTCTTTCACGATTTAAAATATTGGAATCTTACGATTCATGTTTTAATCGTTGTATTTCAATAAACGTCGTTGTCGCAAGTACCTACGTTTGTTATATATACGACTTATGCTTATTCTCGTACACTCAGTATTGTGCTCGATATTTGTTTATCGATTGACAATAATATAAAATTCAAAGGAAATGTAAAATTCATTTCATCAAACGGTCAGGTACATTCAAATAGCTCGACCACCAACGGTCAAGCGATTAAAAACAAAAAAATTAGAAACTTTCTAAGCCTGAGGAGGATCGTCAGTCGCATCCTTGCCCGAGGCTTCTCCCTTTAAGCTCTCTTCGACCTCCTCCTCCTCGATCTCTTTCTCGTCATCAGAGTCGAGATCTCTTTCAGTCCCGACGTCCCTCAAGAAGAAGGCAAGCTCATCCGACGCCAAGGCCAAAGGGTTTTTCCCCGACAAGTGTCGACGCATAATCGCCGCCCTCGCGGTGAATCGAGCGAAAGCAAAGACAGACTTCGCCTCATCTTTCAACTCTTTCACCTCACCCTCCAACTTCATCACCCTAGACATGGAGTCTTCAGCCTCCTTCACACTCGCAGCCAAAGACTCCTTGGTCTTGTCCAGCTCGTCCCTTTGATCGGCGATCATGGACAAAGACTGCTTCAGACGATGGTTTGCCTCGTCTTTTGCACGTCCGACAGCCTCCAGCTCCTTCAAAGCCTCATCGAGACGTAGGTATATAGCCTCTTCACGTTCTAGGGCAACCTTCTCCCTGTCCAACGCTATGTTCCCCCTCTCGTGGGCAGAAGACACCAAACCCCTTATCTTCACCGTTTCTGCGTATAAGGAAAGGGAAGACTGGAACGCCTGTAAAAACATAAACGAGCATGTTAGTAAACGCTCGACAAAGATTAAAAAATACTGAAAGAAAAGTTTTGAAAGAAATAGTTACCATAAATGCCAGTCCGGCTACATGAGATCCCGTCTCCTCGACCGGGAATTCCTCGGAGGAGACGTGGTAGACGAAGACTTCGCCGTTTTCGCCGGAGGCGCCGAACTAATAGGTGTCACATCGATCGCACTAGAAGACCTCTTCGTCTTCACAGGCGATGCGACCGATACCTTCACCTTCTCAGATGTGACGACTCTCGACGAGTCATCAGCCTTTGAGAAGGTTCCCTTGGGATCGTCATCCTCGTTTTCTTCGGAACCACAGACTCAGTGGTCGAGGTGTTTTGCCTCTTTTCCTTGCCCATACGGACGAGTTCAAGTTGAGCTTCCCTCTTAGCAGTGGCAGTCATCACCTTTCCCTAAGATTCTCCTGGAAACAACGAAAGGAAAAATGTTACACGAGGGACATAAGAAAAAAGATCGAAGTCGAGTAGAAATGAATAAAACGCTTACCAGTCATCTTTGCTTCTCCTTCTCTCGACTCTACCTCTTTCCCTCTGTCTCCTCTTCTTGTTCCTCCTCCTCACGTTTCCCTCCCCGATTCTCCCCTAGATACACCAAGTCTTCGTCGTTGTCGTCCACCAGATGTCGTGTAAAAAACGATCGCTCCGCAGTACTGAATTCCAAGAACGAGTCGATCTTTGCTTGAGAGTTGGCGTAGGGCTTCACGTCCTCAAATTTAATATATGTCGACCCACAGAAAGAAGGTTAGAAATAAGTTGAAAATTAGCACACGACGTGTGTCAAAAAGCTAGAAAATCTTACCCGACATATTCTAGCCGACCCTAATCCAGCCACTCTCAGAATCGAGAGTCAACTTACGCAGAAACGCGTACATGGTCTTCCACTTACGATCGTTTACAGCAGTTTTTAAGACCAAGGTACGATCGCCCTTAAACCTAGAAAACAGGCTATAGCGATGACATCCATCCTTCTTGACTTGATAACCCAAGAGGAGGTCGCGCATATTCATGGCAGATTCCCATTTTTTCAGTAAGACATTCGATCACTTGTACAACTCGCCAGAACCGGGGCATTAATTGGCCTGTTGCTAAATCGAATTCGAGCATAAAAGCCTTGGCCAGAGGCGAATAAGGCCATTTGAAGCCTATCTTAAAAGGGTATTCGTATATCATGATACACCCCTCAGGACACTCATTTGGTCGGGTCTGACCTGCTCTAATTAAATTAATCCCCGCAGGGATTTTTGCTAGACTTCTAAGGTCGACTAGACCCTCTTGTTCTCGGATAGAACTTACAGGTTCAGTCGACATTCCTAAGCAGACTTACAAAAGATCAAGAAATCGTACCTTATATAGGCGCTCTAAAAACCTTGAAATTTCTAATCGACTCAAAGATCCTTGCAGATTTAGAAAGGATTCGGTGAAGAACAACAAGAAATCAAGAAGAATCTCTCTCTAAACTCTATGTAAACGTAAAATGGAAAAGATCCATTGTGGGTGTCTATTTATGGAATCGATCGTATCAGGTCGAGCCTCCTGATGATCGACACGTACCCTTACCTTTTCGTATGACCACACGGATCGTCGACACCTAGCGATGACAACTGCTAAGCATGATCGTGCGTTAGCATGACGTCACGATCTTATCCATTTTTCGACTTCCTCTTTAGTTAGAATTGGACCGATACAGTTCCAAGACAACTGAAGTGACTTTTCGACACGTGTCACGACCCTAAGCGTCCGACTGACAAAATTTAAAATTCGAATTTGCCACTTTATTTTTAAATGTTGGGGGCAAACTGTTTGGGTAAAATTTCACCAGTCTCGACCACGACCAAGATATGGAAGACATTTATTACACTTTTTCATCATAAGGAAAATCATAATACTTTATCCCCTGATCAAAGTTGAAAGTTATTCACCTCACGACACTCGACCATGTCGTCGTCTAGCTCACACGACCGTCGTATGGAACCTCTCGACCGACTAACATACGTTATTTCTGTTACCTTTTCATTGTTTAATGCAGGGTCAATGTCATTGATGACCAACGGCTATAACCTACGAAGGCCATTAACAGCATTAAACACGACATCCGTTACAACAGTTACACGAAGCTTTTATGGAGTCAATAAAGGCATTCGAAGACTATAAGTACAAGGATTCCATCCTCATTTGGGATCATCATCTCCTACACCTAGAGCCAACTGAACTTTGAAGAACACTCGAAGCAAAGAATTCTCTTTCAGTAGTTCGCTCACGACACACGACTTACACACACGACACTTAGTTTTTACACACGACGCACCAGTTTTTTACATCTGATACACTTGTTTACTTTACATTTAAAGTCTTTCTTTCATTTGTATTGTAATCTCGGTACGATCGACACTCGAAACATAAGGATATCGCCCCTGTTTGGCGACCATAGTGCAGCGACGACCCCCAAAGTCGTCCGCGGGTTTTTTCCTCGTTGAGGTTTTTCCCGCGTCACCAAAATCTCTGTCTTATTTACTTTTTCCGTCTTTGTCGTACGCTTTGCCGAAAGATTCCTATTCTTTAGTTGTTAAGCTCCACAATCAACCTTAAGTTATCCTTCTGGACGATTTTTGGCATTAACAGGTATATCGAAATAAGTTAGATGAATTTGGAGAAGTAACCCGCAACAAAGCTAGACTAGTTGCTCAGGGATATAGACAAGAGAAAAGCATAGACAATGACAAAACCTTTGCCCTCGTGTCAAGACTCGGAGCAATTCGACTCTTCTTAGCCTATGCAGTTCACAAAGATTTCAAAGTTCACCAAATGGATGTCAAGTCAGCATTTCTCAATGGAAAGCTGAATGAAGAAGTCTATGTTGAACAACCACCGGGATTCGCTGATCCTAAGCATCCAGCGTATGTCTATAAATTAGATAAGGCCCTCTATGGCTTAAAGCAAGCACACATGCATGGTATGACACTTTATCCTCTTTTCATATCGCTGAAAAATTTGAACGTGGTAAAATTGATAACACTTTATTTTTCAGAAAGGTTAAATGTCATATTATTCTTGTTTAAATATATGTCGATGATATTATATTTGGTTCTACTAACCTATCTCTGTGTACTCGTTTTGCTGAATGAATGAAAAATGAGTATGATGGGTGAGCTGACATACTTCCTTGGACTTCAAATCAAGCAAAGCGATAAGGGTACTTTTATCCACCAAGGTAAGTACGTTAAAAATATGCTGAAGAAATTCGATCTTACTCAAAGCTCAGCAATGAAAACACCTATGGCACCTCCACTGACACTTAACAAGGATCCCTCTAAAAACCTGTTAATGTCACTGGCTATAGAGGGATGATTGGCTCTCTTCTCTATCTTACAACGAGTCGTCCTACTATCATGTTGTCTTTGTGCACGATATCAATCTGAACCCAAGGAATCACATCTAATCATTGTAAAGCGAATTTTCAGATATCTGAAGGGTACACCCAACCTATGTCTTTGGTATCCCAAAGACTCAGGGTTCGATCTAACTGCCTATTCGGATAGTGATTTTGCAGGTTGCAAACTGGATAGAAAAAGCACCACAGGAGGCTGTCAGCTCCTAGGTGGAAAGCTGGTAAGTTGGACAAACAAAAAGCAAAACTCAGTGTCCACCTCTACCGCTGAAGCTAAGTATGTAGTCGCTGGTAGTTGTTGTGCTCAGGTCTTATGGATGAGAAATCAGCTATTAGATTATGACCTTCAGTTATCAAAGATTCTTATCTATTACGACAGCACTAGTGCCATCACTATAGCAAACAACCTAGTGCTACACTCAAAGACAAAACACATCCAAATCAGATATCATTTCATCAGAGATCATGTGATGAATGGAGACATAGAACTTCATTTTATTCCAACTGAATATCAGTTAGCTGATCTCTTTACCAAACCTCTTGATGAGACAAGATTTAACTTTCTCATCAGCGAGCTTGGAATGCTGAACCTTGAGGAATAACTCTTCAGTGGTTACGCAATATGTCAGTAATAAAATTCTATCTCTTTTATTCATCATCTAATCTTTGAATAAACATTCTCTGATACTAAGGTATGTTTCTCTATCCCTGATCACTGAAGTTTACTTCAGTATAAGTTATTTCGAAAATAAATTTGATCGCTGGCATTTCCTTATCAGTGATCCTTTTGAAAAAGATAAAACTTCATCACTGAGATTTCTCATCGGTGATTCTTCATAAATCAACGCAATCCTGACTCTTTCAAATATATTCAGGAATACCTTTTGAAAATGAAAAGACAGTTTTATATGTGACGTTATCAAACGGATAAACCATGGCACGACTTTTCGTCTGACACGTTCGTCCGTTTCAAATTCTTGTCCAATAAGCTTCGTGGGACGTGTCACGTGTCATGATGAGTTTCTTTTCCCGCTCATCAACCTCTCTCTCTCCTCTCACTATATAAACAACCCTTGTTTATATTTTTTCCTTTTACGCGCTCATAACTCTCCTAAAGCAAGAAAAGAATTCATGTGCATTTGTTCTTGGATAATTTAAAAGCTTAAGATTCTTCCTAGAATCTTCAACAATAAACAAGTTATTTCTCCTTCCTTAATACATTCTAGAATATTCAAAAACATGTTTTTGATCCTAAATCTTTGTTTTCAAGGATCAAAACGTACTTTTTCTTCAAGAAATCATCCTCTTTCATGGTTTTCTAACCAAAACTTTAAACAAGTTTTTCAAAAGTTTAAATTTCTATTTTAAACTTTATTCTTCTTCAAATACGTTTTTTTCTAGAATCCTTCCTAAAAAGGAAACTAGAAAACATTGTTTTCTACTAGTTTTGGTATTTTACAAAAATCGAAAATTACCTTTTTAAGCTTCTTTCCTTATAAGGAAACTGGTAAAAAAAACGTTTCTTCTTTTTTCCTCAGAAATCTTATTTGGAATTTTGCTTACTAAGGAAAACGTTTCTTCTTCCTTTTTCCATTTTTGGAATTTTCTCATAAATGGCACCCACACCAGTTACCATGATCAAATTGAAAAACATGCATGGAGAACTGAACTAGATCACCTTCAGCTCCAACAACCACCTTGCTCTTCTTGAATTCACCAAGAAGAAGCCCTTCCTGCATCTCACTGAGGCAGTGGCTTTTCTCCGAAGTTCTCCCATTTTCAAAGCCCTGACCATTGCTCCCCCAGCCCACATTCTGCAGCAATTCTGGTACACTGCTGAGAAGACCCTCCACACCCTCAAATCTAGGAAGCATGTAACTGTGATTGATTTCCAAACTCAGCTAGGGGAAGGCTTTATCACTGCCAATGGAATCAGGACAGTGCTTGAACTACCCGCTTGTAACATCCTCGAATTGGGAAAGAGCAACTAATTAAATTTTCAATATTACATCCGAAACAATAGGTAAAATACCCCAAGTTACAAACTATGATTATCTCCAGACAATGCATACAACACAAATCTTATTACCAAGACTAAACTCACTTCGGACATCACTTAATCTAAACACAAGTGCTACTCCCCAAGGGTAAAAGCAGAAACATAACTTAAGTTATCCACCTCTCGAGCACATTACTAGCACACAACCTTTTCCACGTGTCACTAGAACTACTCCCAACCCGAGACCTGTTGCACATGCCGACAAATAAAAAGGGTTAGGCTAACGCCTAGTGAGTTCAAGAGTTTATAACATGATTTAAACAAATCTTTAAATGAAAGTTTGCAATGAATAATATGATTTCCAAAAGGATTTATAAAAATGGATATAAACGACTCATTTTCCAACGCACCCAAAATCTATGAGAAATACTCCCAAAAGGTATAAAGCATTTTTCCAAAATGAATACCAATCCAAAACTCACTCAATACGTGAATAAATCCTTATTATGCAAAACCTCCAAAGGCGATTGACAACAAAATACTCAACCCGTAAATTATGGAAAACCATCCATTTAATTTTAACCCTTCATTGAAAACATAATACGAAACAATACTCACGCAAACGTAGAATGTAATGAAGTTTCAAATGCGGTAAATACGGCAGTGACCTGCTTTATTTAAACCCCATCATACATGAGGGAAATTCAATATTGAAATCATCCAAGTTACGACCAAGAGACGGGTGACCTTAGCAAAGTATCATGGAGAATACCGCCAAAGGCTCGGCCCAAGGGGGATACAACCATGGCATTGCCCCACATGGCGGAGGTCATATTCGCCCAACGTGCTCATCCATGACTCAGCCCTCCTATCGCACCCTTAAAAGTAAAGGTCTTTTAGCATGGGGCCCGGTCAAATCCCGCGACACCCAACAGACCATCAAATAAAGACTGACTCACGTGTCTATGGATCCAATGCAACACAGTCTAATAGTAATAAGCCCATCCTGGAATGACTAACGCATCCGGGCATTTAAATAACAATAATGCGCAATAAATGCGATATGGTGCAATAAAAGCAACCCATAAATAAGACTCCACATTGAGCCATTAAAATCGGACAACTGTCCTCAAGACTATCTCAAAGTCAAAACCGAGCAAAATGCTCAAATACTCTTTAGACCCATAAATAACGGTCATTAGCATAAAATGCATTTAAACATCGATCGGGTAACAAGTACCACAACATCATTATTAACCCAAAACTCAACACGGGTTACACATAAAAGGGTTTTCCCAAAAGGACTCACACCTTTACAATTCTCAAAATGGTTATTAACACTAAAACGTGCATTCTCCCAAATGGTTTATAAAATCATTTATCCAATTATGATTAAACCATCAAATAGACTACATTTTGAGTATTAAATCTTTTGAGGATATAATTATGATTTCTACACATCAAATATCCCAAAATCCTAAATATGGGTGTTTTACACATTTATGAAGATAAATACTTCAAAAGGTTAAATTAACCAAATACCTCAACAATTGATATTTTCAAGTAAAACACACAAACATTTGGAAAATACTATTTTTGGCATGTACAAAGTTTTCACAAATCAACTTGAACTCACCTTTGCTAGATTTAGCTAAATCTAGATTTTTCCCCAAACGTATGCTCCTTTGATGCACATGAATCCTCAAACCAAAACTTCAAAACCTAAATCCATAATTTTCCAACCATTAATAACCACATTTAACCATTTAGAATTGTTCTCTAAACATCAACCATCAAAATCTCCATTTATACCCAAAACCTCAATTTGACCTAACTTCTCCAAAATCATCCAAACCGAAATTGGATAAGCAAAATACTAGAAGATCATCAATGGAACATTTCTAACTCATATGAAAGTATAGAAGCTAGGAGGATGAACTCACCACTTAGGTTTTGATGAAAACCTAGAAAACCCCAAAAAAACTCTAGTGTTGTGGATGAAACTTGCTCTTGCATCAATGAATGAAATCACTAGCATAAAGTGAATAAGAAACACATTAATCTCCAAGAAAAGCCCCAAAATCGGTTAGGGTTTGTGAGGGAGAAAGGGAAAACGATTTGGAAGAGAAAGGGAAGAGATTTAAGAGACTTACCACCACCAAACACCCTTGAATCTTCCTATGAACTTCAAAACTCTTTCTATATCCTTGAAGAGCTCTCAAAATCGGAACCATAGCAACTTGAATGACCAAAATCGGAGTTGAAATGAGAGAGATATGAAGAAATGAAGTGATTTAAGCTGAATCAGTGCTCTGCGCCAATCTCCGCGCCAGTCCATCGGCGCCAAGATCGGCGCCGAACACTGTTCAATCGGTTTCTTCTTAAACATTGTTTTAGCAATAACTTCTTCGTTATAGCTCTGTTTTCGCTCCGGAAAGAACCGTTGGACTCGTATTCGAATTCCTCATCCAACAAGACCATAAAATCTAGGATTTAACTCAAAATCTTATTTTCCATATTTTTCTTAAAGACCAGTTCCACACTGATTCGAAATTGGACCAATCCGAAAATTACGGGTGTTACACCGCTAGTCCTTTTGAGCCCCTACCCAGCGATGAAGAACTCTTTAGGTTTCTAAACCTGATGTAGTACACTTGGGACATTAAGCCCCGCAACACTGACGAGCCTGACAAAGAAACTTACCAAAATTCTCACAGCCAAGATGTCGTCAGAGCTCAACTATATCTTCTCCCACATCATCTCTTGTATCAGTGGAAAGATCGGTTCGGTGGACCAAGCCATCAAATATCAGCTCCAGATGAGGTATGCGTTGATCACCGGGCTGAAGATTGATTATGCCTGCATGATCTTCGATGAGCTCATAGTGAAGGTCGAGAAGGACAAGAGGGAGATGAAAGTCCGATACATCCGCTTCGTCGCAGCACTACTCGCCCTCTTCCTCCAGAAGGATTACCCTTAAAAGGGAGATTACCAACTCCCTCAACTTGGCAACCATATCCTCGATTTCGAGCCTATCGCCAACGAGGTACGTCTCTCTGAAATTAAACAACTTCTCCTCGCTCCTACTTCTTCTCTTTCGGCGGCAACATGAGCGGTACAACCTCCCGCTGAAACCCAAGCCACCACCACCAAATCCTCATCTAAGAGGAAACCTTCAGACACCAACCTTGGTTCTCTTAGGCTGCGTTTGGTTACAGGACAGGACAGAACAGAACATCACAGCTGTCCAGCGTTTGGTAGAACATAACTAAAGTGGACAGAACAGAACAGGACTGACAAAATGACCAATTTACCCCCAGTGAGTTATTTAGTGTTTAACTTGAATGAATGTTGTAAGTATTATGAGTTGTAACTATTCACTGGAAAGTAATGTTCATCTTTGTAAGGTTATAATAACAATGCAAAATCCATATAATAACAATGCAAAATCCATGTAATAAGCCTGCTACTGGAATAACCATATAATAAGCATCCAAAATCAGAAAATCGAAGAGCAAATCGATTTCAGAAAATCGAAGAGCAACTCGATTTCAGAAAATCGAAGACCAAATCGATTTCAGAAAATAGAAGAGCAAATCATTCAGATATGAAACAAATCGAACAAGCAAGTTTGAAGAGCATAAATCGAAGCATCCATCGAACAAGCAGGTTTAGAAAGATATGAAATTGAAGCATCCAAAATCAGAAAATCGAAGCATAAATCGAAACCCTTGCCAGAAAATCGAAGCCTAGAATGTTACCTGGAAGAATCGACTGAAGAACGATTGCCACAAATCGAAGAAGAAGTAGTAGCGATGGAGGTGCAGTAGTAGCGATGGAGGCCGTGAAGAGATTAATTGTATCTGATTAGGTTTTAGAAATGGGCATTTTGGTAAAATAAATCTCTGTTCCATCGTGTTCCACCGATTTTGATGGAACACGCGTGTTCCAATTTAGTTCCATCCAGTTCCTGTTTGTTCCTCTTTAAATCATGCCAAACATGGGACAAGAACCTTTGTTCCTGTCTATTCCTGTCCTGTCCTGCAACCAAACGCAGCCTTAAAACCAAGAGGATTGCTAAGGAGAATCCCCAGCCTCCTTTGGTTAATGAACCTAGTGATCGCTTCTTCACAAGAGACACTTGAATCCTTTGTGGTACGCTCCACCACTTCTGATACTACGACAACAATGACCACTTCAGCGCCTTCAACCGCTAAATCTTCTCTGGTATCTACCCCAACATTATTAGTGCCTCAAAGCACGGAAGAAGCAGTTCTTAGCAACACCAGTGTCGCTCCGGTTCACTGCACGGCCTTCTCCACACTCGCTTCTTCTCCAACAATTTTTGTCATCACTTTTGCACCAGCAACATCGCTCGCTGACGTACAAGAACCGTTGCTCCAACACCTCATGCAGCAAAACACCATAAGACCTGATGGTTTTCCTCTCGGAACCAGTCAGAGTATTCCTTCCACCATTGTGTCTGACATTGAGCATGAAATGGAATATTTTGGTGGAAGTAGGGACTTTGATGTTTTCTCTCGCCCATCAGGTATCCCAACCTCTTCTCTATCCCTTCTAAACTCCTTCCCTCTTTTGGGCTTTCCTTTGCTCAAACGTTTTCTTCTTTTATAGGTCCTAACTTGGGCACGATCGCTGCATCCATCAAGAGATGTAAAGGATTAGGTGGATTCTCTCTCGAAAGATCTCACCAACAATACCAATGTCGTGAACACAGTCGGCGATTCACTGAAGGACCTCTCCACCTCTCCCAGTGCCAAAGCCGATAATTCCCATATTTCAGCGCTTACTGTAGAGGTAAAGACTTTGTAGCGAGACGCGGTTCAACATTCGTCATCCCTCAACACTTTGAACACCACAGTCTCCTCCCTCAATACTACCGTCGCTAATATCGGCACAAACGTCGATGGGCTTAGGGGTCAAGTGAGCAACCTTGTTTCCAAGGTTGACTCTTCCAACAATCTCATCTCCAAACTCCTTGACCGCCTGAACGAACCGGTGGCTCTCGTCCCATCCTTCACAGTTGACGATAGAACAAAGCTGGAGATGGCAGCTAATTTTATTCTGCAAGCCACCGTAGCGATACCTGGCCTTGAAGCCAGGGTGGATAAACTCGAGGCTGCTCATACCTCCGTATCAGATGTTCCTGGCCTAGTAGACAGACTGCTGATACTGTTGCTGAAAATCCTCCCCCCACTGATGATGACAAAGTGGGGGAGATGAACGCTGATGAAGACCACCCTCATGTTGAGGGGGAGGTACTTGCTGAAGAATACCCCTGTCCTTCTGAGGGGGAGAAGGAAGATGAAAAAGAACCAACTCCTCCATCTTCTCCAATTGATGTCGCTGGATCTGAAGAAGATGAAGAAGGAGAAGGGGAGGACAACGAGTCGGAGATCTTGGATGATGAACCCTCCACAAACCCATGGAGGAAATGACGATGATGATGATGATGAAGAACCTGAATGTTGGTTCAAGCCTACAGCCATCAGGGTCCCTGAGCCAAAAGGGGTGGTGTTTAATGAAGCAGGGGAGACGACAAAGAAGTCTCCTGCGAAGAAGATATCCAAAGGAAAGAAAAAAGGAGTTGCTTCTTCAGGAAACCTGAAGATTCTCTTTACTGCTGAGAATGTTCCAACTTCTCACATATGCCTCTCATTAATTCCATAATGTTGATCCAAACCCTCAGTGATTTGATAACGACCCTTTAAAAACACTTAGTGAAAATTGTAAGTAGACATTATGTATTAGAGTTTCACTATCGCTGATAAGTACTATGTCTTTACAGTACCGCTGATAGGAAACTCATGCACTTCAGATTAAACGTTCAGTGAAACTATTCATCAATAAAACGCTGAGTCTGTTCAGTCTTATTGATGATCGCTGATAGTTTTAGTTGTTTACTTATGATCTCTGAAGACAAGTTTCACGTCAAATATGTTCTACGCTGAAGTCGAAGATCAAGCTCAAGAACAACGACAAGTCTACTAATGAACTGATACGGATATCAGCGAAGCCAAGATTTGTCCACTCAATGTGAAGTTACAAGTAGAAGACTTCAACGATCGCTGAGCTTTGTCACTCATTGATAAAGTACCGTTCAGTAATAGTTGATCATGAAGTTTCCTCTACAAGTTACTTTTGTCTTACCTCCCTTGCACGCCTCCGTACGATAATGTCAGAAAGGACATCCCTTTTGTCCAGGATCGTACTACCAACTTTGATTCTACAATGTACATCATGCGGCTACTAAGGATGTCTACAAAGGTCAAACAAGGCAATCAATCAGCTGCTGCCACATGTAAAGTTATACTGCTTTGCATTACATGCATGCAGTATATAAGAAAAACCCTACTTCAGAAATGAAGTGCTCAGCCATCTTCTTCTTTCTTACTATGCGTGTTAGAATATTTCTCTTTAATATTCTTATCCTCTTTCTGTCTTAATTCTAGTGCAAGAAACTTAGTGTTTCTCATAACTTATTTAGATTAGGTTTACTCATTAATCTTGTTCCGCAATAAGTTGTAAATTGTTTGATAAATATCAATAAACAATTTAGAAAAGTAAATTATGTGTGTTTGTATTCAACCCCCCCTTCTACAAACTTGTATAACCCTCCAGGACCAACAAGTGGTATCAGAGCGGATTGTTTAATCTCATAAAAAAGATCTTGCTTATACTAATCTTTTCTCTTCCTTGCTATTTCTCATAATGACTACTAACACAAACACAAACTATATAGACAATGGTTCTTTTGCAAAACCCCCTAGATTTTCCAAAGATAACTTTAATCTATGTAAAAATAGGATGATACTCTTCTTAGAAGGTGTAGACCCAACTATGCCATATTACATCGAAAATGGTCCACGTGTTCCTGTTAGAATCGACCCTGAAGTTCCAGGCACTGAAAATAGAGCAGACATTCCTGAAAGGTTGATTCCCACGGAAATTCATATGTGGACTGATGAAGACAAGAAGAAAGTGGCTATCGACACCAAAGCCAGATCCATCCTCTCCATGGCTCTTCCTGACAAAGTCTACCATTCCGTCATGAACCTGAAAACCTCCAAAGTCATGTGGGACACAATCTGTGTTCAGTATGAAGGTACGTCTGAAGTCCAGGACTCAAGAAAGATCAACCTTGTAAGAAAGTACGAAAGCTTCATTTGTGGTAAGAATGAATCTCTCTCTGAAGTACATCAGCGGTTTAACTGTTTAATAATAGATCTGAAAACCGTTGGTAAGGAATATTCTAACTTTGAAATACTGACAAAGTTTCTAGAATGTTTACCTGAAAGATGGGACAGTTATTCAATGTGTCTCAAGCTATCAAAGGATCTAAAATCTATGACTCTCTCTACCTTATATGGCATTATGCTCAATCATGAGCAGTCGAGTCATCTTAAGAAGAATCTTGTAAAAGATTCCAAAAGCACACCTGTTGCTTTACTCTCAGAGTTACCTTCCACTCAGCGATCTACTATCACTGTCACAGAGTTGGAAACTAACTCTGGCACTCCTGGCTAATAAGTTCAGGAGATTCGCTAGGAAGAGTAACTTCAGAAGAAATATACATCTTGCACTCACTGACAAGCCTAGATCATCAACCCCTGTTGATAAGGCTACTGCTACTTGCTATAACTGTGAAAAGATAGGACATTTTGCTAGCGAGTGCAGGTCAAAGAAAGTCTCTAGACCCTCAGCTTTCCCCAAGAAATCCTCTAACCTCAGGACTAGAGATGAAAAGTACAAAAAGCTGAAAGAAAAATATTCAAAGCTGAGAAGCTTTAAGAAGAAAGGCAAAGGCCTGATGGCTGACTATGATTGGGCTGTCTCTGATGAAAAAGAAATCATCTGACTCCGAAGATGATGATGAAGACAATCTCTGCCTCATGGCCAAAATCTAAGAAGAGGAAGAACAAACTGACATTCCCTCTACTTCATCCTCTACCTCCAAGGTATCACCTTCTTTCCTTACCAATATTTCAAATATTGATGAAGCCGATAGTCTTCGAAAGATCGATCTCCTGACTATGAGTTTATATGATGCCATGAATGGCAAAACTGGTTTTGAAAATCAAAACTTTGATCTCGCTGAACAACTTAAATCCTGTCACCTTCAAATAGAAAAGCTTTCTAAAATTGAAGAAGATTTAAGAGATCAGGTTCATTTAAATCAGCTAGTCAAAATCGAATGCGAAGAAGCTATCGCTGCATTAAAAGCTGAAAAAGCTACTGTTGAAGGATGGTGTAAATCCTCAACAACGATCACTGAGATAATCAAGTATCAGATTCCCTTGAGTGACAAATGTGGTCTTGGTTATAAAGTTGATACTCCAGAACCAACCACTGATCATTCCATGCTTAAGTTTGGAATGTTCGTGTCCTCTATCGCTGACACTTCCTCATCTCAGTGTTCCTCTTTAAAAACTCCCATCCCTGAGGAAAAACCTACCTTAGTCTTTAAAGACAAAGGTAAAGGAATTGCTTTTAACCAAAAACCTCAGAATGGTACCTTTGTACCTAAGCTGAATGCTTTTAAAGCTTCGGTGACGTATCCCTTTAATTCAAAGAACAAGATCCATGGATTTATTCAGCGATCTACTCCTAGAATCAAAGTGGATATCATTGGTTAGAAATCCAAAGAACTGATAGTTCCTCCCATTTCCAATGCCAAAGGTATACTTGGTGTTGGCCCTGCTCATTTAAAATTAACGGCTCAGCATGCAGATGGTCCTAAAGCTACTTTTAGTTATAGGAAATGTTATCACTGTGAACTTACAAATCATATTGGTAGTAAGTGCCCCACAGCCACCAAAGCTGAAAAGATAGCTAAGGTGAAGATCAATGCCCCCAAGGCAAAGAAGACCAACCCTGGTGCAAATCAGGTTAAGGTGAAAAACACCACTAAGGTTAAGAAATTAACCAAAGTGAAGACAAGTTCAGAAGCTGAATCTTCAAATGCTACGAAGAATGCTGAACCTTCCACTTCCTCTACCACCACTGACAAATCTAAGCCCAAAATGAAATGGGTGCCTAAGTCAAAATAATCTTCCTTTGTATGCAGGTTAAGATGGGTATCTGGTATCTCGATAGCAGATGCTCTAGACATATGACTGGAAAGAAAAGCATGCTCACTGATTACAAGGAAGGGAAGGTTCCCTAAGTGACCTTCGGTGAAAACGGAAAAGGCCATACCCTAGGGTTTGGTGTACTCTCTAATGGTACAACAACCTTCAGAAGAGTCGCATATGTTGAAGGACTGAAGCATAATCTTCTATGCATTAGTCAGCTCTGCGACATGGATAACAATGTAATCTTTACTAAGGAATCCTGTTTTGTCACTGACAAAAAGGAGAAGATAGCTCTCAGCGGTTATCGTTTGGAAAATGTTTATGTAATAAACATGGACTATACAACCACTGAGAACTCATGTTTCTTCTTAAAAGCCTCATCTGATGTCAACTGGCTATGGCATAAGAGGCTCTCCCATCTCAACTTCAAGACACTGAATACTCTTTCCTCTAAAGAGTTGGTTACTGGTTTACCTCAACACTTATACGCTAAGGAGTCCTTATGTTCAGCATGTGACAAAGGGAAACAAACTAAAGCTAGTTTCAAATCTAAGCAAGTTTCCTCAGTATCATCTCCTCTACAACTTCTCCATATGGATTTGTTTGGCCCTGTTAACAAACAATCCATCGCTGGAAAGAAATATACATTGGTCATAGTTGATGAATTATCTCGCTATACCTGGGTAATGTTTCTCCATTCTAAGAGTGACACCTCTGAAGAACTCATCACCTTTGTCAGGAAAATGGAAGTCCTGAACAACATGACCGTTCGCTAAATAAGGAGTGATCAGGGGACTGAATTCAAAAACAGTTCTCTTGATTCCTTCTTTGAAAGCAAGGGTATTTCCCACAACTTCTCCTCAGTGAGAACACCGCAACAAAATAGAGTCGCTGAAAGAAGAAATCGAACTATCATCGAAGCTGCACGTTCAATGCTCAGCGATTCTCATCTACCTACTCAGTTTTGGGCAGAAGCTGTCAACACTGCTTGTTTTACACAAAACAAGTCGATGATAGTCAAAAGATTCAAGAAGACAGCCTACAAACTGCTTCATGGGAGAAAGCCTTCAATTAGCTTTCTTCACATCTTTGGTTGTCAGTGTTTCATACTAAACAACAGAGATGCCCTTGGAAAGTTTGATCCTAAGGCTGATGATGGAATCTTTCTTGGATACTCCTCAGTCTCCAAAGCCTTCAGAGTCTTCAATCGTAGAATACATACTGTAGAAGAAACTATCCATGTCACTTTTGACGAATCCCGTTCAGCGAACTCTAAACCTTCTTCTGATACTGAAGAACTTAATCAATGGATGTTTTCTCATCTTGGTGATTCAGAAGATGTTTCCACTCCTCCATCTCATACTCATCCCGCTGAAGATGATGGTCCTACTATCATCCCACGCATGCAGACTAGTGAAGCTGACACATCATGGGTCTCAGTTGTTCCTCCAAACACTATGCCTGTCTATGAACCTTCTATCCTAGACATACCATCTACTTCTCAGCAATCAGTGAATTAAATGACATCTGTACCTCTTCCTCTCTTGGCTGATATACCAGAAGTTGCTGAAGCCTCATCTTTAGCCCCTCAAGTTCAGGTTGAGTCAGCGACTCATGCTCCGACTCAGCGACTCATGCTCCGACTCAGCGATGGACTATCAATCACCCCATTGATCAAATTCTTGGTGATCCAAACGCTGGTGTTCAGACTCGACGAAGTGCAGGTAACATTTGTTTATTTGTTAACTTTATTTCTCTGATTGAACCAAAGAAAATAAATGATGCCCTCAGAGATCCAAATTGGGTCAGCACTATGCAAGAAGAACTGACAGAATTTGAAAGAAACAAAGTTTGGAATCTCGTTCCAAGACCATCCGATAAGTCAGTTATAGGCACTAAATGGGTCTATCGAAACAAGTTGGATGGACATGGAACTGTAACCCGCAACAAGGCTCGTCTCGTTGCTCAGGGATATAGACAAGAGGAAGGTATAGATTATGATGAAACATTCGCCCCAGTGGCAAGACTAGAAGCTATTCGTCTATTCTTAGCTTATGCTGTACACAAAGACTTCAAAGTTTATCAAATGGATGTTAATTCAGCGCTCCTCAACAGAAAGTTGAATGAAGAAGTCTACGTGGAACAACCCCCAGGATTCTCAGATCCTAAGAATCCAGGTTATGTTTATAAACTGGATAAGGCACTTTATGGTTTAAAGTAAACTCGTGCATGGTATGACACTCTCTTTACTTATCTCCATATTGAAAAATTTGAGCGTGGTAAAATCGATAAAACTCTATTTTTCAGGAAAGTAAAAGGTCATATCATTCTTGTTCAAATATATGTCGATGATATTATATTTGGTTCCAATAACCCTGACTTATGTACTCGTTTCACTGAGAGAATGAAAGTTGAATATAAAATGATAATAATGGGTGAGCTAACATATTTCCTTGGTCTTCAAATCAAATAGAGTGAAAAAGGAACTTTCATTCACCAAGGTAAGTAAGTTAAAGATATGCTGAAGAAATTTGATTTAACTCAGAGTTCAGCTATGAAAACCCCTATGGCACTGCCGCTGACACTAAACAAGGATCCTTCTGGAATACCTGTTAATGTCACGACGTACCTAGGTCTTTGGTATCCCAAAGACTCAGGGTTTGATCTAATCGCCTATTCAGATAGTGATTTTGCCGGTTGCAAAATGGATAGGAAAAGCACCACAAGAGGTTGTTGATTCAAATCCTCTCAGTGATTTGATGATGACCCTTAGAATTATTTAGTGAAAATTATAAGTAAACATTGAATGTGTTAGTGTTTCACCATCAGTGATAACATATTGAGTCTGTTCAGTATAACTGATGGGTAACCACTGTTCTTCATTATTTCTCAGTGACACATGTACATCAGTGATAACTGAGCTTGTTCAGTTTCACTGATGATCACTGATTGTTTATCTGTAATTAATGTTTACTTGTAATCTCTGAAGACAAGTTTTCGCGACAAAGAGTTCATCGTTGAAATCGAAGACAAAGCTGATGAACAAGTGACAATTCTACTAATGACCTGATGCGGATATCAGTGAAACCAAGACAAGTCCACACACGCGACATTTCTAGAAGAAGACTTAAGCGATAGCTGACTTACATCAGGCCTCACTGATGGAAGATCAACTCATCGATTGCTGATCATGAAGCATGCCCTACAAGGAATGTTTTTCTTATCCTCTTGCACACTTTTGTACGATTTGTCAGAAGGACATACCTTTGTCCAGAATCGTACAAACGTCTTTGCCATTACACTGTTCACCATGCGGCCCAAAGCATGTTTGCAAAAATCTGAAGCATGCGCCCAACAAGATGTTGACACGTGTAAAGTTCTCATGGCATGCATTAAATGCATGTAGTATAAATAGAAGGAGTGCACCTTCAGTTGAAGGTGGTCATCCCTGAATCTCCTTAGTGCCTTAGAAAATTATCCTTAATTTTCTTTCTTCTTTTCTCTCTATTTCTTAGTGCAAGAAACCTTTCTGATTCTCAAGTTTGTTTAGATTAGATCTTGCACTTAGTCTTATTCTGCAACAAACTATAATTGTTTGATTTATCAATAAACAATTTAGAAAACTATAATTCTTGTGTGTTTGTATTCAACCCCCCCCCCCCCCCCCCCTCTTCAAACTAATACTTGTATAACCCTTCGGGACCAACACTAGGGTTGGTAAGGTTTTGCACGTTGTATCTATAATACCTCTAAGAGTAGAGGTAAATTTAAACATGAATAATGACGTAACAATGACATTTATATAAAGAAATCACCTTAAAATAGGGGAAATAGTAATAGCGTTTACACCACAACTAATGAAAATGATTTATAATAACCTACTATTCTAAACTACACGACGCTTAGATTAAAACCGGTTGTCACTACCATCTTCAAAAAAAGTATGCACGTCGTATGTCCAAAAATGACTATCCCCAAAAGATGCCTTCAAGGCCCACCACTCGTCTCTCAAGACTTGGGAAACCCACCGCTAACGGAACCTGATATACATGTCATTTTAAGAAAAAGTGTTAGGCTTTACGTCTAGTGAGAACAAATATTTATTTATATATTTAAAGAAGCATAAAACAATAAGAAATGTTTTCCATGAATATGAAATAAGTTTGTTTCCATATAAACCACATAGGAACCATACGGTCCAAAGAGCATCTTACGATGATGGAGAGACCTGAATTCCAAGGATTGTAGCGGAACACAAAAGTAAGCTACTTTCCAAGTTAGTGAGCTCATACTAGGATCAAAGGCCATGAGCTCGTCGGCTCGTACATAGATGTAGGGAGGGCACCCGATGACCATAGTCATACTCATTCACTAGGATTACATTTATGGCCCATGGTTAGTAGCCGATCTCACATAACCGTACCAAGTTTCCTTTCGAGGACCCAATGTCTCAGCTAGTTACAAACGGAATACGTTGACTCCTATACCTATATATCCATTAGTAATAGTCTAAGGCTTCTCACAATTACATTTGTGACCAATCTGTAATCACACATATAGTTCTTGATGTCAAACATTTCCAAATAATGCATTTCCATGTACAAATAACACCATGAAAAAACTATATCCATGTATAGGTCACACTATGACCATTTCTCATTTTCAACATAGATAGTTTACAAAATGGACATTTCAAGAATCATACGATTTTAAAATAACCATTGCAAACAATAACAACAATCCATTTGTTTCGTTTCCAAAACTCATTTTTATCAACCTCGCAATATAAAGAACACCATTAATATGACCAAAATGTGTTCATCTAAGTATTTCGCCATAAATATGTATATAAAATCACATTTAACAGCACACATAATAAAACCCGTCAATTTGTTTGAAAATAATAAAAACCCTAAAATTCCACAATACCAAAGTTAGGTCAAAATTTACCAAATAAGAAAATGTAAACAAGGAGATGTTTAGGAGTTCAATATGTATAGTTTTGACATGTATAAAGTTTAAAAGGTTAGAATGAACTCACATACTTGGTTTTTGGTCAAAACCCTAAAACCAAGAAATCTCTATGAATAGAGGTGAACACTTGATCTTGAACTCTAGGTTGAAGAGACTTGCTTGATAAGGATGGAACACCTTAAAATCCAAGGAAATGACCTAAAATGAGCTAAAGTCAAACCCTATAAAAATAATTAAGATTAGAGTAAACTCCAATTTTGGTCCCTAAGGTATGTTGATTTCTTTGAAACGGGGACCTATGGTTTCATAATTCAACTTTACGTCCTCAGGGTTTGGATTTTGCTTTGAAACAGGACCTGACCACTAACTCCGTTAAAAATCTCATTTAGGGGCAAAATAGTCCAACCATGTTTTTGTCCCCTTTTTGCAAAAAAATTTTGTTTTTCTTGTTTTTTTTGGAAAAAACCATTAAATCAGGGACCAACCTGTAATTAACTATAATATATATATATATATATACTACATATATATGCATTCAAGACAATTGTCTTAATTACAAGTCCTTAAGCACAATGTACTTCTATTTCAAGCATGAAATTGGAAAAACTCTTAAATACAACTTAAGATGCCTAAGGTACAACTTCAAAACTTTTTGCTTTGCACATGACACAAGATTGAGCGGCAAATACTGAGAGTACGCTCACGCTCCAGCCATGCTCTCTGACCTCCGATCATACTGGTGCGGTACACCCTTTTCACGCCTCAGGCCATACCTCTTCACGTCTCACACCTTACCCACGGTACCCATGGAAGATTTTTTCACTTTCTTTCTACCTGCTACTTTCTGCCTCTCAAGAATTCAACATATAAACAACGATTCAGGCCATACCTCTTCACGTCTCACACCTTACCGACAGTACCCATGGAAGATTTTTTCAATTTCCTTCTACCTGCTACTTTTTACTTTCTGCCTCTCAAGAATTCAGCATATAAACAACGATTCACAAAGTATTCTCAACCCTAAAATCGAATTGTCGACCTCCATCTGCTTCTCCAATCTCTGTCGCTTCCTCAATTTGGGTATGTCCTTCGTCAATCTTCCCCTAATTTCCCCTTATTCTTGGTAGATTTTGACCTGTTCAATGGGAAAACTGTCTTTGTTTCTCTTTCAGGCCCTTGTTATGTTACCAAAAGTATATCCAAAGTATTTGAAAGCTGGAGTCTTGCAAAACTTCAGAATCAGACACAGACACAGTGACATTTATGTAAGTTTCTTTATCATGTTAAAATCTAATAAGGTCGTTCTGTTTTTACTCTGATGGAGATCCATTACAAGGTCAATCCTAACTTATTCCAAGCGATGACAGGTGCACCTGAAACATTCCAATTGTAATCAATCCATTTCCAAAGTTAACTCATTTATGATGGTCATATGATGTATCAATGCAAGGGAGCACCATTCCAGGAACTGAATTGGGGTTTTAGTTGCAGTCTCTATTTTCAGCTTTGAATTGATTAGTTTAATTCAATTTTCTTACAAATCTGGAGAACTACATCAAACTTCATGCTCTCTAGGTGGACAGATAACTTTTCTACTTTTCTGCCTTTGTATTATGCAAGTATGATTCTGCCGATTCACGACACAAACTCCCGTCACATTTTCAAATGTAATCCCTTTGGCTGAGCACGACGCTTTAGTCAAAAAGCATGGTGGGCAGACTTAATTAGCAATCATATTTAATTTCAAGGGGACAAAATATACCTTGTGCAATACTAAACCTACAATGATAATTTAATTTTTTAATTTTTTTCCTCTTATCCTTTTTTTTACCAACTAAATTCATGAACTTGGAGTTGTCAAGTTTGGTATGTATGAAGGCAGCTAGAGTGATTGTAGTTGGTCTGTACCTACTTTGATGTATGGTTGGTATAATTATAAAGATCTCTATATATGCTCACCTGACATGTTTTTCGTTGAACAAAATCATCACACATATTAATCATTTAATTCTAATCAGATTGACATGCAGTTTTGTCTTTGGGTTCATGCTTTTGTGCCCAAAAAGTAAGTTTTGTCTTAGGTCACACTGCTTCACATTTTTTGTTCAGGATGATGTTGTTTACTTGTGCATTGGCTTTCAATAAGTTCAAAATAACAGAGTAACATTACTTATATGTCACTTAAAATAGTGTGAATCGAGTTCAATTGCTCAAACTTATTCAATACCATTAATTCATGCAGGATTTGATATCAAGCATCTGCCTGGTAGCCTGTGAAGAACACTAACACTGCCACTTCCCCATATTTGATATCAAACTTAAATCCTACCACAACAATGTTGTCCGTTGATCCCATTCCAAGGCAGTATCTAGTTTTAACCAGGGTTGTCTTGAAGTTGGGTATTATATTTCACTTTGCAACTTTGGATAGTTACTGGAAACTTCCAGGGATATGATTGGGATCTAATAGTTTTGCATTTTTTTTTGTTTTGATCACAAATGATTCATCAACAAAATGCTTGTAGTATTATGCGTGCCTTGATGTGATAGGTGTTAACTTTGTAAATCTGTGTTACATTCGTACATGAAGGGAACATCAAGTTGTGATAAGAGTCTTGTTTTTTATTATGCACTACTACAAGCATTCTTGCAGCTGAAGATTTCTTTACTTGTAAAGTGTGAGGACCTTCATCCTTCATCTTATATGGATATGCTTTTGTCCTTTATCTTTATCGTTATCTTGGTTCTTTTATCTTCTTCATATGCCAAGTAAAACAAAATCTAGCAGCGGTCACATGCCCTTCAATGTGTATTAGAGTCGATTATTGTCTGCATGTTTGTTGGTGTACTGAGTATATTTTGTATTTGGTCCAGGTTTGTGATTGACACAAGATGGCTATTTTTGCAGACAAGGTTCCAAGGCTTGTTATCCACAGTTGGTTCCCCTGCATACATTGCTCATGAGGTTCTTTCTCGTAGAGAATATGATGGCAAGGTACAACAATCTTGATTCATATATTCCTCTCTTGAATCTTAAAGCAAATATTTTCATATTCATGTGATATGTTGCAATTTTGTTATGGATAATTTGGCCCAAAATTTGGTGCAATATTTGTTGATGGTTTATAATATATATATATATATATATATATATATATATATATATATATATATATATATATATATATATATATATATAGATATATAGATACTATATATATGTATATTTTTTTCTGAATTACGAGTAGAATTTTAAACACCATGTTATTTGGGGTTTGCCAATTTTGATTTGTGGTTTTTAGACGACAGATGTTTGGTCTTGCGGAGTGACACTTTACATGATGCTGGTTGGAGCATACCCTTTTGAAGACCAAGAAGATCCGAAGGAACAAGGTTACTAAAGAACTTGTTGGTATGAAATATATAGAAAGAGGCCACAAGGTATCTAACGATTTTCCTCATCTCTGTTGTTTAAGTTCTACTCGATTTTATTGTTATTTTATTTCAATTCATATTGTTTCTAACTCAGAGTTGTTGAAAGAGGCTTCCAATGCATTACATGATTGAGTTTTTTATTTCATTTGATTATACACAAAAAGATATATATGTAGATTTTTCATCTCTGTCCTCCCCTTTCGTTCAGAAAGCATCATCTTCTTTCTAGAAAAAGCCCAAGCATCCATAGAATCGCAAGTGATTTGTGAATCAAAGTAGACGAGTTGCGATCTATTTCGGTAATATGTATATATATATATATATATATATATATCCAGCTTGTTTTGTACCTAATTTATATTGTATGTGATCTTTGGTTGCAGAATTACTATTGCTGCTAAAGCTATTTTAGAGAAATCTGAGAATCATGGCTTCTATATTTAGAGTTGAATCGGAGAGGTTGTTGAATTTGGGGCATAAAATTGTTTGTATTGGACATTAGAGGTGTCTATGGAGTTTGTTTACTTACTCAATTATACTTTTTACCTAATCGATCAAAGTTTTAGGCCAAATTGTTGTGATATATCCTCACACCAGGAAAACCAAGTTATGGCATTGAAGGAAAAAGAGGTTGTTATATGTTTGGTAATGATGGTATTGGCAGTTTTTACTAACTTGGTTGACTTGCAGTTCATTTTTTTTATGTACGTATGAATCATTCATTTCCCCTCTCCCTTGATCTTTTAAATTCTCATCCTTTTATAGTTGCAGCTGGTTTGTTCTAAATATAATCATGAACATTCTATACACATTTCTAACAGCTAGATGTTCCACGAGTTTGCCTAACAGATCGAGGTTGATTATTATTGGTTGGCGCTTCTCGTAAGCTGCCATTATTTCTTTATAAAAAAAACTGCCATTATCTTGCTTTCAGTCGTTTGTGCCTTAGATATGGTAACCAACTAGAAGCTTCTGGACTCGGTGTTTAGGTCTTACTCTAGACATGGAAAATCTAATCTAACTTGACAAGTGAAGTGTGCTTGGAGGTGAATTTGGTATTGTTTTATGCCATACATTGGAACTTGTGTAACTGAACATCTCATCAGTAAGGTTTATTACTTTATTTTGTCCTATTTGGTTATTAAGAGTTTCTAATGGCTCTTTATTTCATTGTTGCAGGTTTTGCTTATCAGGATCCTCTGATTCTATGATCAGGTAGGTAACAATATGTTTAATTTACAAGGGTTGGGTTCCTGTGACTAGTTGAGGTAAGCATGAGAAGTGGTTATCAACCGTTAGATGATAAATAGACGCACATTAGGATGAGATGCCCCGAATCAATTCCCGTCCAAGGCGCAATTCATGGGAGGGCATTTGATTAAAAGTGATCGGTTCAGATCCACTTCTCACGCTTCTCACTTTAACCTCAACTTCTCGCACGATCCTTCGCCTAATTTACATACCAGTCCATCCATCATAGATTTGATGTCCTACTTCTATTTAGGTCTAAACAAGTGTCTTTTTCTTCATTCAATCTCTGTTATTTCCTTGTTTTGTTATATCCTTTTCCAGCTAAAACAACAAATAAAAGGCTAGCACAAGTGTCGTCTTTCTTCTATAGACATACTACGGCTGTACTTTGCCAACACCATCCTAAAAGATGATAAAGCCTGAGAAAGGATATTTCAGAAAGAAATAATGTTTATATTGAAGGTGTCTGGATTTTATATTTTTCTTGAAAGGATGAAGGGTGTTATGAGTAATATGGACAAAAACTGCATGCATTACAATGACATAGTTTGTAAATGAAAAACTATATGGACACAAGTACACCGGTTTGGTGAACTTCTCTTGTTCTTTGTTACTAACATGGAGACTCCATCTTTTTTATTGTAGATTATGGGATCTTGGGCAGCAGCGCTGTGTGCACTCATATGCTGTTCATATGGATTCTGTATGGGCACTTGTTAGCACTCCGTCGTTTAGTCATGTGTATAGTGGTGGAAGAGATCTTTCCGTGAGTCTGCTTCTATCTATGTGTGAGAGAAAATGTTGTCTCAGTTTCTTTAGTATTTGCTACGGAGTATATTTTGCATGCGAATGAATCGTGTGAGAAGTTGAGGTTAAGGTGAGAAGCGTGAGAAGTGGATCTGAACCGTTGATCACTTGCCCTCCCATGAATTGCAGCTCAGAAGGGAATTGATCCTGTGCATCTCATTCTAATGTGCATCCATTTCTCATCCAACGGTTGATAACCACTTCTCCCGCTTCTCACCTTAACCTCAACTTCTCACCGGAACCCAACCCTATCTATTATCTATTTCTACCTTATAATACATTTACATCAAAACTCTTAAATACAATTTTTAAAGCATGAGGTACAACTTTTTTAAGCATAAAACTTGAAAATCTATGAATTACAAATCTTCAAACAGTGTGTACAACTTTCTAATGCACTGATTCGAAACCCCAAAGACTACCACTCAGAATGGAACATGACAAAGGCGTAGCGGCATCAAACAAGTCAACAATGGCAGCAATGTCCTGAAGCTTACTGGACCATCCATATGATTGGTCGGGGTCGGATACTTCTTTTTGTTCTGGGGTGTTTTTTTTATTTGGCCCTTTTTGGGTTTATTTGAACATGGTTTTTCTTAAACCAAAGAATTTTATGCATCTATTTAGTCATGATCCTTTCAAAAAGCTTCCTAAATGTAATTGTGGATGGATTTATTGAAGGATTGTAAAGCATCCTGACCTTGGTGGGGTTGATTATTTGCTGAACCAAATTTTTTAACAAGTTGGACTGATTGAAGGAGTGTAAAGTATCTGGCTCCATCTTTAATTAAAGTATTAGATTAGATGATGAAAATGGAATATTGTTAAGCATCCTAAACCCGATAAGCGTTTATTGGGTAAGAGTCCTTTCCCTCACTTACGGGTGAGACTCTCAGTCTTTGTTTTGCCTGGTAAGATTACCACGTAAGATTATCGATCTTGTCAAGAGGTAAAGTAAATGATACTAATAAGCGCTTACCCGGTAAGGTTCAGTAAACGACCCCTAAAGTACCAAATGAGGCGTGAGACATATAAAGGGATTTCACATTATAAAGGGATATCATAGGGCAATACGAAGGTGTTAGTGAAGCCTGCGAAAAAAATTCAATCGTGCTGGAGTCTATGCATCAAACGTTGTTTATCAAGAAGTTTTACGTGATAAATAAGGTATAATCAACGATTATATTTTTACCCATTTGGTACAATGTGATTCTATTAAAATCATTGTGTGCTTTTTATAGGACTTATTTACGGATGAGTGCATCACGTAAATTAAACAATATTCTGGATATACGGATGTGCATTGTTTACAAATGATTGTATTTCTGTTTTGCTCAGTCAAGAATTTTAAATTTTGTAATGAGTTCTAAATATATGGGTTTGGAAGCTCAATACTTATGCAATTATTTTTTGGATATATCTTGCTGATACACCATATTAACCTTGAACTTTATTTATTTGTTCGCTTCTAAATTAACAATGCAAACTAATGAGATAAAATTGAAAGTGATATAGAAACATGACTCGCGGCTGAACTAATGTTTCGGAATTGTGATTCACCCACGCTGCATCGCACGGGTACACTGCTAGTATATATATATAGGGGGTCATTCAAGGGAGATCCTAGTATTTTGTGGTAACTGTGAGATCCAATCTCAACCACAAATTATAGGATAAATTAGGAAATTAATATATTTGGTAACTTTGACTTTAATTCTTAATAAAGAACATTTTAGGAATAGTAGAAAATTTATCTCTCCTCTACCCTATTCCCTCTCCCGTAACATTCCATTGGGTCTCCAACTATGATATTGTCGTGAATCCGTGATACCGACTGTGATACGCCGTGATACCGAATGTGATACGTCGTGATACCGACTGTGCTACGCTGTGATACCGACTGTGATACGCCGTGATGCAACGAGATGACGAAGATTGGTAGATCTGAACCAGAAGATACACTGTGAAACACTTTGTAAACAACAATGATACATATTGCGATCCCGATAATACTAAACTTTAAGACACTGTATCAATGGGATACACATTGTGATACACCGTGCTACCACATGTGTAGCATTGTGATTACCATATTGTTGTCGTTGTTGACGCCGTGGTGGTGCTTCACCGCCACCATCACAGCTCCTATATTTCTTTCGTCGGACGACAGTGAACTCATGCAATATGGGCTAGATCCATACACTCACCATCACCTTAATCCATCTTTGATTCTTTAAAAATTCATATTCCCTTGAATCTGTCGGTATCTCAATCAACCGCTCGATCGTTGACTATTTTAATTGTTGCTCGATCGTTGTTAAATCCATTGTCGGAATCGCAGATATGCTCTTTCAATGGCGTATTTCCGTGTTGTGATAACGACACGAGTTCTTTGGGAGAGTTGTCGTGCAGTTGAGAGAGACGATTGTCGACAATGACGACCATGACCGCGGTTGAGTTGGTGGTGAAATTCATGCGATCAGATCTGGAAATCGATTACTTGATGGGGTTTGAAATAACTTTTTTCAAAAACACGGTTGATGGAAATCTTTTGCTTGAAGTGGGTCTTTTTGTTGATCATTCATCAAGATTTGGGTGGGTTTTGAAATAAACTTTTCCAAAACCTGCTTGGTTTGGTGGAGGTATATTGATGGCGATTAAATTTTTAGGGTTTGTATATGGTAGAGAGAGAAGGTGAGTGAGGAGACGTATAAAAGAAATAAATGGGATATTTTTGGGTTTATTAATTTAATTAGTTGTATAAAACAAGTTTACTAAAATACCCTTTTATATTTATATAAAATTTATATTGATTATCTTAAATTTGTGGCTCATATTGGATCTCACAGTTATCACAAACTAATCAGTTCTCATTTGATTAGGCCCCTATATATATATATATATATATGTATATATATATATATATATATATATATATATATATTACGTACATATATATGCCAAAATGGGCATCGTCATTATCCCTTCGGTCGGCTGTATGTTGCCGAAATCCATCTCCGGTGAACCCAACCTATCTCAACCACCACCTCCCCTCTTCCATTCCTATCTCCATCTCCATCTTCAAACACATACAAACTGAGTGTGAGTGAGTGAAATTAACACAAGGGCCATGATCGTCGTGGTGACCATCAGCACCATCAACGACACCATCACCGGCTAAGAACTCACAAGCACCACTGCCCATTAACCAGTTCAATCAACATTATGTATAACCGGCCAAATCCAAGAAAAAATGCACGGGGGATCAAGATTTATACAGGGGCAATGTGTTTTTTTGCAATCAACACAGGGATGTGTTTTTTCATCGTCATCGTTTCCAATGGTTTCGATTGGAACACAATCTCCGGTACCGTCGACGAATTCTCTGTGGTGGCAACAGAAGCAGAAACAGTATACGATTTCCTCCCAAAAGTATAAATTTCTTTATTGGTTGCTCCTATCGCTTGGATCTTTTGCAAGGACATGAAGTAAGAAATGGAGTTCTGAGCTTTTTGCCAATTAGGATTGGCCAAAGATCTGAAGTTGGTCCTTATGCTGTGATCCAGAAAGGAAGTATATATATATATATACATATATTAGAAGTAATCCTATTTGGTCCCTGTGATGAACTTAACCAGAGATATATGTGTTATATATATACATATATTAGAAGTAATGCTATTTGGTCACCAAAGTCTGATATACTGTACAAATATAAGAAAACACAAAAAGAATTGCAAAAAGAGAAAGAAAACCATATTGGATGAAAATACCCCTGCCTCTAATTGAGATTTTTAACGGACTTAGTGGCCAGGACGTGTTTCAAAGAAAAATCCATCCCTGAGGACGTAAAGTTGAATTATGAAACCACAGGTTCCCGTTTCAAAGAAATCAACATACCTCAGGGACCAAAATTGGAGTTTACTCTTAAGATTAATAGCTAGTATCAATTTTTTGTGTGATTCTCTATAGTCATAATACGACTCACGATGATTGTTTATTCTTCTTGATTCGATATTGAATATTGTAGATTCAAAAATGTTGTCGTTCATAGTTTGGTTGTTGTTTAATATCTATATATGTTGATCCCGATATTACTCAACAATGATAATAATCCCTATTAGTTCGAACAGATGATTATGCGGAAGCGTTTTTAAAGAACTAAAGAGATGCTCGGTAGAAATTTCACACAGAATCAAATAAACAATGTAATAATAAACATAAGTTTAGCTCAAAGATTCACTTTATATTGATTCTATATAAGACACCAAGAACACCGTAATGTGTGTAAAATGATAAGAACGACTCTAATCAGGTGTGTCTGAAGATGTGCAAAAGTTAATAGAAGAGCTCAACATGAGCCTTCTATTTATACTATTCTACAGGGGACAAGCTTTAGACAAGAAGTACTAATGGTACAAAGACAACATCGTGGATCTGTAACAGGTACAACGTTAATGTAGTGCACCGTTTTCTGCTAAGGTTGTAACCCATCAGAGGTTGACACGTGGAGTTGGCAGGGCACACCTTGTCCGAATGATCTTCAGGATCTTCATACAGCAGAGGCACGTGAGAGGCACGTGAGAGGCATGTGAGAGGCACGATCATCTTTGGCTTGAACTTCAGATTATCTTCAGTCTTCTAAGTCTTCCTTCCATGGAGGCTCTATCAAGGGTGACAGAGGCTCTGTGGCCTTGTTGTTGATCCAAACCCTCAGTGATTTTATAATGACCCTCTCTTATATACTTAGTGAAAATTGTAAGTAAACAATATGTATCAGAGTTTCACTATCGCTGATAAGTACTAAGATCTTACAGTACCGCTGATAGGAACTCTCGCTCTTTAAATTAAACATTCAGCGAACATTGTTCATCATTAATGCACTGAGTCTGTTCAGTCATTATGATGATCGCTGATAAGTTAGTTGTTTACTTATGATCCCTGAAGACAAGTTTCACGTCAACAAAGGTTCTACGCTGAAGTCGAAGATCAAGCTCAAGAACCAGCGACAAGTCTCCTAATGAACTGATGCGGATCAGCGAAGACTCAGATTTGTCCACTCAACGTGAAGTATCAAGTACAAGACTTCAGCTATTGCTGAACTTTATCATCTGCTGAATAGTAAATGATAATCGCTGAATCAACGAAAGCTGATCATGAAGTCCTCCGTACAAAGTACTTTTGTCTCAACCACCCTTGCACGCCTCCGTACGAAATGTCAGAAAAGAACCTCCGAATATCTGAAATCGTACAAACACTCTGATACTACACTATTCATCCTTACGGCTACTAAGGTTGTCAACCAAGGTCAATGACATGCAACCAACCAGCTGATGACACGTGTAAAGTATATACTGATTTGCATTTAATGCATGCATTATATAAAGAGATGAACTCACTTCATTTGAAGCAAACTTGCTAACTCTGGACAAGTTCAAATCTCTCTCAAGATAGGATTTTATTAGTAATCTCCTTATCTTTCTTAGTGCAAGAAACCTTAGTGTTCCAACTTGTTTAGATTTAGGTTTATCCTTAATCTTGTTTCCGCAACAAGCTGTAAATTGTTAATGATTTATCAATAAACAATTTAGAAAAGTAAAATAGTGTGTTTGTATTCAACACCCCCCCCCCCTTCTACAAACTTGTATAGGCCTTTCGGGACCAACAAGTGGTATCAGAGCAGATTTGTTTAATCTCATAAACAAGATCTAATCTAAGATATTTCTCTTCCTTGCTATTATCTGAAAATGGCCTCCCACACAAACACAAACTATATAGACAATGGTTCTCTTGCAAAACACCCTAGATTTTCCAGAGATAACTTCAACTTATGGAAAAATAGGATGATGCTCTTCTTAGAAGGTGTAGACCCTACTATGACCTACTATCTTGAAAACGGCCCACACATCCCTGTAACTATTGATCCTTTAGTTCCAGCCACTGCAACTAGAGCTGCTATTCCTGAAAGGCTGATTCCAAAGAAAATAAACATGTGGACCGATGAAGATAAGAAGAAAGTGGCTATAGATACAAAAGCCAGATCCATACTATCCATGGCCCTTCCTGACGAAGTCTACCATTCCGTCATGAACCTGAAGTCATCAAAAGCCATGTGGGACACAATATGTGTTCAGTATGAAGGAACGTCTGAAGTCCAGGATTCAAGAAAGATCAACCTGGTAAGACAATACGAAAGCTTCATTTCTGGTAAGAATGAAACTCTCTCTGAAGTTCACCAACGTTTTAATTGCTTAATTATAGATCTAAAAACTGTTGGTAAGGAATATTCTAACTTTGAAGTGCTGACAAAGTTTCTAGAATGTTTACCTGAAAGCTGGGACAATTTTTCCATGTGTCTCAAGCTGTCAAAGGATCTTAAATCAATGACCCTTTCAACCTTATATGGTACATTGCTGAATCATGAGCAATCTAGCCATCTTAAGAAGAATCTTGTAAAAGATTCCAAAAGCACTCCAGTTGCTTTACTCTCAGAGGAACCTTCTACTCAGCGACCCTTGGTCACTATCACTGAGTTAGAAAGTAACTCTGAAAGGTCATCAGATTCTGATTCTTCAGATGATGATAAATCCTTGGCTCTCCTAACTAGAAAGTTCAGGAGATTCGCCAAGAAGAAAATGTTTAGAAAGAACAAACCTCTTTCAATAACTGACAAGCCTAAAACATCAGCTTTTGTTGATAAGGCTACTGCTACTTGTTTCAACTGCGAAAAAACAGGACATTTCGCTAATGAGTGCAGGTCAAAGAAAATCATGAGACCTTCAGCTTTCTCAAAGAAATCCTTTGTTCCAAGGAATAAAGATGACAAATACTCAAAGCTGAAGGAGAAGTATGCAAAGCTGAAAAGCTTTAAGAAGAAAGGAAAAGGCCTGATGGCTGACTATGATTGGGTTGCTTCTGATGAAGAAGCCTCATCATCTGATTCTGAAGATGATGAAGCAAATCAATGTCTCATGGCCAAGATTGAAGAAGAGGAAGAAAGTTCAGACATTCCCTCCACTTCAACATCTGCCATTCAGGTATCACCTTCTTTATTTACCAATATTGCAAATATTGATGAAGCTGATAGTCTCCGTAAAATCGATCTTCTGACTAGAAGTTTATACGAATCCATGAACGGCAAAGCTGTGGTTGAAAACCAAAATCTTGATCTCGCTGAAAAGCTTAAAAACTGCCACCTTCAAATAGAAAAGCTTTCTAAAATTGAAGATGATTTTAAAGATCAAGTCTATTTAAATCAGCTAGTCAAAATCGAACGAGCAGAAGCTATCGCTGCATTAAAAGCTGAACAAGCTACTGTTGAAGGATGGTGTAATTCTTCAACAAAGATCACTGAGATAATTAAGGCTCAGATTCCTCTGAGTGATAAACGTGGTCTGGGTTATAAATATGATACTCCAAAACCAATCACTGAACGTTCAATGCTTAAATTTGGAACGTTCGTATCCTCAGTCGCTGACACTTCATCATCTCAGTACTCCTCGTCGGTTACACCAATCCCTGAGGAAACTCCTACCTCCTCAAAAGGTAAGGAGAAAATGGTTTATTCAAAACCTACCTCTGTCTCTAAAGACAAAGGTAAAGGAATTGTTATTTATCAAAATCCTCAGAAGGGTACCTTAGTACCTAAGCTGAATGCTTCCAAAGCCTTAGTGATTCATTCATCTGGTTCTAGAAATCAGACCTTTGGATCAGTTCAGCGACCTACTCCTAGACTCAGAGTAGATGTCCTTGGTAAGAAATCTGAAGAACTGAATGTTCGTCCTATTTCAAAAACCAATAGTGTACTTGGTGCTGGCACTTCTAATTCCAAATTAAAAGCTCATCACTCAAGTGGTCCTACAACTAATTTTAGTTATAGGAAATGTTATCAATGTGGACTTACCGATCATATTGCAAGTAAGTGCCCCACAGCCACCAAAGTTGATAAGATAGCTAAGGTGAAGATAGCACCCAAGAAGACCAAACCAGTTGCAATTCAGGTCAAGGTGACTCCTACCGTTGAGGTCAAGAAATTGACCAAAGTGAAGAAAGACAAAGCTGAATCTTCAAATGCTGCGAAGACTGCTGAACCCATTCCAACTTCTTCCACTGACAAACGCGTATACATGGTGAAGTGGGTACCCAAGCAAAACTAATCTTCCTTTGTATTGCAGGTTAAGAAGGGTATCTGGTATCTCGATAGCGGATGCTCTAGACACATGACTGGAAAGAAATACCTGCTCGCTGAATACAAGGAAGAGAAGGGTCCCTCTGTGACTTTCGGTGGAAATGGAAAAGGACACACCCGAGGGTATGGTGTACTTTCAAATGGTACAACATCCTTCAGAAGAGTCGCATATGTTGAAGGGCTAAAGCATAATCTTCTGAGCATCAGTCAGCTTTGCGACATGGATAACAAAGTGATTTTCACTAAGGAATCCTGCTTTGTCTCTGACAAAAAGGAGAAGATAGCTCTCAGCGGTTATCGTTTGGAAAATGTTTATGTAATAAACATGGACTCAACAACCACTGAGAACTCCTGTTTCTTCTCAAAGGCATCTTCTGATGTTAACTGGCTATGGCACAAAAGGCTCTCACATCTCAACTTCAAGACGCTGAATACTCTTTCCTCCAAAGAGTTAGTCACTGGTCTACCTCAACATTCATACGCCAAAGAGTCTTTATGTTCAGCGTGTGAAAAAGGGAAGCAGACCAAGGCAAGCTTTAAGTCAAAGAAAGTTTCCTCAGTGTCATCTCCTCTACAACTAGTCCATATGGATTTGTTTGGCCCTGTTAACAAACAATCCATCGCTGGAAAGAAATATACGCTGGTCATAGTTGATGAATTCTCTCGTTACACATGGGTAATGTTTCTCCGTTCTAATAGTGACACCCCTGAAGAACTCATCACCTTTGTTCGGAAGATGGAAACTCTGAACAATATAACTGTTCGCTCAATAAGGAGTGATCATGGAACTGAATTCAAAAACAGTTCTCTTGATTCCTTCCTTGAGAGTAAGGGTATTTCTCACAACTTTTCGTCAGTGAGAACACCGCAACAAAATGGAGTCGCTGAAAGAAGAAATAGAACAATTATTGAAGTTGCACGTTCAATGCTCAGCGATTCTCACCTGCCTACTCAGTTTTGGGCAGAAGCTGTCAACACTGCTTGTTTTACGCAAAACAGGTCGCTGATAGTTAAAAGATTCAAAAAGACAGTCTATGAACTTTTTCATGGGAGAAAGCCTTCAATCAGCTTTCTTCACATCTTTGGATGTCAGTGTTTCATACTGAACAACAGAGATGCCCTTGGAAAGTTTGATCCTAAGGCTGATGATGGAATCTTTCTTGGATACTCCTGAGTCTCCAAAGCCTTCAGAGTCTTCAACCGTAGAAGACAAACTATAGAAGAAACTATTCACGTCACGTTTGACGAATCCCGTTCAGCGAACTCTAAACCGAACGCTGATACAGAAGAACTGAATCAATGGATGTTTTCTCATCTTGGTGATTCAGAAGATATTCCCACTCCTCATGCTCACACCGTAGAAAATGATGGTCCTACTATCATTCCATATATGCATAATAGTGAAGCTGAAACATCTTGGGTCTCAGCTGTTCCTATAAACACTATACCTGCAGTTGATCCAAATGTCTCAGAAATTCCATCTATTTCTCAGCAATCAGTGAATGAAGTGACAAATGCAAACATTCCTCTCTTAGCTGATAATCCAGAAGTAGCTAAAGCCTCATCTTCAGTTTCTCCAGTTCAGACTGAATCTGCGACGTATGCTCCTGCTCAGCGATGGACTGTAAATCACCCAATCGATCAAATTCTTGGTGATCCCAACGCTGGTATTCAGACTCGTAGAAGTGCAGGTAATATTTGTTTATTTGTTAACTTTATTTCTCTAACTGAACCAAAGAAAATAGATGATGCCCTCAGAGATCCAAACTGGGTCAGCGCTATGCAAGAAGAGCTAACTGAATTCGAAAGAAACAAAGTTTGGAAACTTGTTCGTAGACCAACTGACAAAACGGTGATAGGCACTAAATGGGTCTATCGAAACAAGTTGGACGAACATGGTACTGTAACTCGCAACAAAGCTCGTCTTGTTTCTCAGGGATACATACAAGAGGAAGGCATAGATTATGACGAAACTTTTGCTCCAGTAGCAAGACTTGAATCTATTCGTCTTTTCTTAGCATATGCGGTACACAAAAACTTTACTGTACATCAGATGGATGTTAAGTCAGCGTTTCTAAATGGAAAGCTGAATGAAGAAGTGTATGTGGAACAACCTCCAGGATTCTCAGATCCTAAGCGTCCAGGTTATGTTTATAAACTGGACAAGGCACTCTATGGCTTAAAGCAAGCTCCTCGTGCATGGTATGATACTCTCTCTACTTATCTCCATATTGAAAAATTTGAGAGAGGAAAGATTGACAAAACTTTATTTTTTAGAAAAGTGAAAGGTCATATCATTTTAGTTCAAATATATGTTGATGACATTATATTTGGTTCTACTAACCCTGAGCTTTGTACTCGTTTCGCTGATAGAATGAAAGATGAGTATAAAATGAGCATGATGGGTGAACTAACATATTTCCTTGGTCTTCAGATTAAGCAAACTGAAAAAGGAACTTTTATAAATCAGGGAAAGTATGTTAAAGATATGCTGAAGAAATTCGACTTAACTGAAAGTTCAGCTATGAAAACCCCTATGGCACCACCGTTGATACTTGATAAGGACACAAAGGGTGTTCCTGTCAATGTCACGCTGTACCGTGGGATGATCGGCTCACTATTGTATCTTACAGCTAGCCGACCCGATATTATGTTTGCAACATGTCTGTGCGCACGATATCAAGCTGAACCTAAGATATCTCATATGAAAGCTGTAAAGCGAATCTTTCGATATCTTAAGGGTACAGCGAATCTAGGTCTTTGGTATCCCAAAGACTCAGGATTCGATCTAACCGCCTATTCAGACAGTGATTTTGCAGGTTGCAAAATGGATAGGAAAAGCACCACAGGAGGATGTCAGCTCCTGGGTGGAAAGCTGGTAAGTTGGACAAGTAAGAAGCAAAACTCAGTGTCCACTTCCACAGCTGAAGCTGAATATATAGCCGCTGGAAGCTGTTGTTCTCAAGTCTTGTGGATGCGAAATCAGCTACTAGACTATGATCTTCAGCTCTCCAAAATTCCAATCTATTGCGACAGCACTAGTGCCATCGCTATATCAAACAATCCAGTGCTACACTCAAAGACAAAACACATAGAAATCAGATATCATTTTATCAGAGATCATGTGATGAATGGTGATATAGAACTTCATTTTATCCCAACTGATTATCAGTTAGCTGATTTATTTACCAAACCTCTTGATGAGACAAGATTCAACTTTCTCATCAGCGAGCTTGGAATGCTGAACTTTGAAGGGTAAAATCTTTAGCGGTTCACATTTGATCAGCAATACGTTTATACAATCTTGTATAGTCTTCGGGATAAAATCAACTTATATAATCCATTTCATCATCTTCTCTCTGAATAAACTTGGTTAAACTGATATCCAGGTATGTTTTCTCTCTCTGACAATCGCATGTAAATGCAAGATTTCAAAATATATTACATCGCTGAATATCTCTTCCTTAACAGCGATATTTTGAAAGTTCTTTAAACCTTCACTGATATTTTCTATTCAGTACTTCATGTTTTTCAAAAGAGTCCCTGAGCTTTCAAAACCTCAGAGACATCCTAAAAGAATATGAAAGGACAGTTGTGACGTCATTGCAACGGATTACACTAGGCACGATTTCTTTCGGACACACGTTTGCACGTTTCGTTCAAACTTCCAATCAAATGCAAACACGTGTCCGTGTCATGATGAAAACCTTTTCCCGCTCAAGGTTTTCTCTCTCTAAAACTCCCTATATAAACAACTCTTGGTTTATATTTGTCTTTTACGCGATCAAATCTTCCTCCGCAAGAAAGAATCCTCTGTTGCATTTGTGCTCTCAAAAACCTCAAGAACTGTTCATCATCTTCTTCATCAAAACATCAAGGTTAATATGTTCTTATCTATTATCAAATGCGTATAACTTGTTTTCGATCTTATCATTGTTTTACACAAGATCAAACAAAAAAACTCAAAAATAAAATCATTTCTTTCATGGTTTTATAAACACAACCATTTCATGGTTGTTCTTCAAGTTTTAAATTTAAATCTTAAACTTGTTCTTCTTTCGTATCCAGTTTTCTTTTAGAAACTGGAATACAAGACTTTATGGGTTTTACTTTTCTTTTTCAAAATTCAAGAAAAACCCTAATCTTCATTAAGACATTTTTGTCTGAATGAAATGGACAAAATTCGAAAAATATAAATGGAAATTTCTTTCCACTTTAAGATAATTCTTATTTGTTAACATCTTTGGTTGAACTGATAATACAGTGAAATGGCAACTTCAAAGCTGAATGTTACCGCTGAGTCCATCTCTGCTGACTCTGAGGAAATGGATATCTTCAAAGCCCCTCAGGTTAAGTTCGAGCTGGATCAACTAGATTGGACTAAAGCCAACAACCTCTCAGCTCTTCTCGAGTTTCCTCCTCGGAAGCAAGTATCACATCTGGACGATGCTGTAAGTTTTCTGAAGAACAGCCCCATCTACACAGCCCTGACCATAACACCTCCTGCCAGTCAGCGGCTCTTATCCCAGTTCTGGTACTCTGCCAGACACACTAAGCTACCCTCTGCCAAAGATGCATCCAAAACCATCGACTGCATACTCAGCGATACTGAGTATGGCACCATCAAGATCACACCCGCCATAATCCGAAAAGCCCTGAACTTCCCAAATGCTACCAAAGAAAAACCCTTCGTCCCATTCCCTGACCACAAGAAGCACGCTGACAAAGAATAAATCATTGCTTTCCTTGACGCAATGGGTTATATCTGGGATATTGGAAGGGACAAGAAGCCTGAGAAGAAACTGACGCTGATAAAGAAATACAAGATGCCCAGCGAGATGAATTTCATCTTCGCTCACCTGATCAGCTGCATGACAGCGAAATCCGGATCTTCTGATCAAGCCGCCCAACCTCAGCAGTCCATGGGATACGCACTGCTGAAAGGTCTAAACATTGACTGGGCCTCCATTATTTATGATGACCTGATTCAACGTGTCGATTCTGCCGCTGACAGACCAGCATGGGTTCCTTACCCACGATTCATCAGCGCCATCTTTCAATATGGCCTGAAGGACAGCTATCCTGAAGAGGGTGATCTGAAACTTTCTCAAATTGGCCCTAAGGTTCTCAACTTCAAGCCCGTCGCCAATGAGGTACGTCTCTCTACTCTTCTCACTCTTCTAAATTCTCCGCTTTCTGTGGCTCCTTCAGCGACAATACCCATCGCTGATACCCCGGCCACAAAATCCTCTCCTTCTAAGAAAAGGAAACCCTCACACACCCAACTTGATTCCAAAAGGATCAAGAAAATCAAGGAGCAACCCCAGCAATTCCATGTTGAAGGCTCCTCAGCTCATTCTGACGAGCTGAAGGAAAGTTCCGTGGTACGCTCTGCCACACCCGTTCAAGCCATCCCTCCAATCCAGGCTTCAGCGTCTCTAAACGCTGAGGTTAGAAACTTGGAATCTACCCAACCTCCCTCAGTCTCTCAAAAGACTGTGGAGTGATTGTCAGCGATTCCAACGCTGAACTCAGAACCCGAACCCCAATCTTAACCTTCGCTTCTCCCTCCACTCACTTGGACACTCCTCCAAAGATCACTGGAGATGCCATCATTCCCGAAGCCACCGCTGACGCTTCTCAACAAATGAAGAAGAAAGGACCTGCAGAGATCACCATTCCTCACCGTACTTTCGAAGAGGATATGGAACATTATTCAGGAACTTGCAACTTTGACGAGTTCATCAATCCTCCTGCAGGTACAAATCCCACCTTAAACACTGTAACTAAACCTGAAACTTTTGAGCTTTCCTTTGTTCACAAGTACTTATATGTTACAGGTCCTAATTTGGGAGACATCAACGCCTCTCTGAAGTCCGTGGAAACAAAGCTGACCAATCTCACCACCACACTCTCCAACAACTCAACAGCTGTAACAAACGCTGGAGAGAATTTGACAAAGCTGACAACGGTGGTGGAGAAGAAAGCTTCCTGAAGACATCAAGGGACTTGATAAGACTCTCGCCGATTTTGCCATGGTGCTCTCTGACATCTACACTGACTACACCAGCCTCAAAACCTCAGTTTCGACCATGTCCAGCGAAGTAACAACGCTGAAGACATCGGTTGGAAAATTAGAGGGTGATATGTCAGAGGTCAAGACTGACTTAGGCTCTGTAAAGAACGACGTTGGTTCTATGAAGACGATGATCGAGACGCTGGTCAACAAGGCAAATAGTCCAGCTCCTGCTCCTGCCCCTGTCCCTATTTTGGAATCTTTCACAGAGGCGGATCGCACAGAGCTGAAGAAAATCACGCCTGCTATTTCTGGCCTAGAAGACAGAATAGCAAAGCTTGAAGGTTGTGTGAAAATCTCTGGCCCAGAAGACAGAGATAACACCAATGCTGAGTCTGCCCATTCCTCCCGCAGTCATCATGAAAAGGAGGGGGAGAAGAGCGCTGAAAATCTTGAGAGAAGCGCTGAAGATCTGAACAAGAGCGCTGAAGACCTTTCCCATGATGAATCTATCAGGGGAGAGAGGAATGAAGATCTGACCGCTGGACCTCAGGGAGATGAAAACCCTGAGGGAACCGAGAAGCTCGCCTCTGTATCTGAGGGGGAGCAACTCGAAGAAGATGCTGAGGAATCCGAAGCAGAAGAAGATGAAGACATCGACATCCCTGAAGACGAACCATCCTTCTCTCCAAGAAAGGATGATGATGATGATGAAGATGACGATGATTTCTTTATCGTCAAACCTGCCCCAAGGATCAAAGCTCTTAAAGGAATCTCAATAAAAGAACCATCAGGGGAGAAGACAAAGACAAAGCCCTCAGCCTCTGGCGCTGAGAAAAGCAAAGACAAAGGCCTTGCTGAAGATGAAAATCTGGCGATCTTGCTTGAAAAGCCGGTTTGTCAGGTACACTAAACTTTACTTATATTCCTTCCCTGAACATATCTATACACAATCAGTTCTACTCCACAACCTCTCTACACATCCACATTCTTTTTCTATCTTTTCTACCCAAGTTCTTCTACCCAGTTCTTATTTGTAAGATCGCTGCGTTTCAGCTAGTCCTCTCCCCTGTTTGAGGATGTCGCTGAAGGTTCTTCTATTGCGACTTCACAAATAAAGCCATATGCTGCTGATGAAATAATCCCAGTCTTGGATTTGATCTCTGAGACTGATGAACCAGAAGAATAACCTCTCTTACACAGAAACAGACCTTCCTCAGCTCCTCAAAAGCTGAGTGAAGAGGATCAAAAGAGAAGAGAAGAAATAATAAAGCGATTCGAGGATCAGCGAATCATTCTAAGGCCTGACCAACTGCCTTCAGTTCCTCCTAAGTTCAAAATTTCAAAAGCTAAATACCAGGAACACCTTAGAGTTGAACGCCTCATCGCTGAAAGAAAGGAAGCTGAAGAGAAAGACAGAGAATACGCCATCAAGCTTACTCAAGAATCTGTCAAAGACCCAAAGCTGAAGCGTGTTCCCATTCAAATCCAACGAAAGCTGTGGGAAGAAGCCCAGAAGATCGTGGAAAAGAAAACTGAAGTTTCTCAGACCACCCTGATCTGGTGTAAAGAGAAAATTCACTTCAGATATCGTCCAGCGAAGATCAACAAGGTATTCATCTCTGGAAGAACCTCTATCGGAGTACCTATTGTTGACATCAAACTGTTTAGAGAAGATGGCAAATCTGAAACCTTTCGCGCTGACACTGTAAAAAGGTATGGTCTCTCTGAATGGCTGGAGATGAGGTTAGCTATCCAATCATTACAATCTAAGTACAAGGATCATTTCGAAAAGCTGATAAACAGACAGATCGATTTGATATCTTCTTGTGTGGATATTCCTTCTGTTCCTTATCTACAGCTGAAAAGAAAAAGGGGCTCTCCAAAGAAGAAACGTCAAGATTCAAACTCAGGTCCTGTCATACGAAATGAAACTGGAATTGGTTTCTCTCGCGCTTAAGTGCTTGGTCCTGATCCTGATCTATCTGCCCTTGACATCTCTTTGCCACCATGTGAACTTTTCGTCCCTGGTAAAGTCATCAGTAATCCTTATGGAATATTCTTTCTTGACTACGACAGACGTAAATGCTTTCAACGGATCGCTGAGCTTCCAATCACTCCAATCGAACAGCTCAGAGATCTCATCTACTGGTGCGACTTCAGAAAGGACATTCAGGCACGACACCTAAAACCCTTGATCTTTCAAGAAGTGCTGAACAAAAGAAAACGAGGTGTAACGGTTCCTGACTGGATGATCCCCACTGAAAAGACGACCCTTGATGAACTTCTCATTAAGGAAGAACCTTTTGAAAACTGATATAATCTCCTATTTCTCTATTGTATCAGTTATCCTTCTGTATTTGTAAAATTATTTCGCTTGTACTTGTAATCTTTCTGTTCTTCATTGTAACCTGATTCAATATTTTAAAGAAAGATTTCAGCGAACGTACTTTACTCCATCAGTACTGAAAAGATCCCAGAAAACAGTAAAAGGGACAAATATTTTCTTTGTTGCTATGTCATAATCAAATAGGGGGAGATTGTTGATCCAAACCCTCAGTGATTTGATAATGACCCTCTCTTATATACTTAGTGAAAATTGTAAGTAAACAATATGTATCAGAGTTTCACTATCGCTGATAAGTACTAAGATCTTACAGTACCGCTGATAGGAACTCTCGCTCTTTAAATTAAACATTCAGCGAACACTGTTCATCATTAATGCGCTGAGTCTGTTCAGTCATTATGATGATCGCTGATAAGTTAGTTGTTTACTTATGATCCCTGAAGACAAGTTTCACGTCAACAAAGGTTCTACGCTGAAGTCGAAGATCAAGCTCAAGAACCAGCGACAAGTCTCCTAATGAACTGATGCGGATCAGCGAAGACTCAGATTTGTCCACTCAACGTGAAGTATCAAGTACAAGACTTCAGCTATCGCTGAACTTTATCATCTGCTGAATAGTAAATGATAATCGCTGAATCAACGAAAGCTGATCATGAAGTCCTCCGTACAAAGTACTTTTGTCTCAACCACCCTTGCACGCCTCCATACAAAATGTCAGAAAAGAACCTCCGAATATCTGAAATCGTACAAACACTCTGATACTACACTGTTCATCCTTATGGCTACTAAGGTTGTCAACCAAGGTCAATGACATGCAACCAACCAGCTGATGACACGTGTAAAGTATATACTGATTTGCATTTAATGCATGCAGTATATAAAGAGATGAACTCACTTCATTTGAAGCAACTTGCTAACTCTGGACAAGTTCAAATCTCTCTCAAGATAGGATTTTATTAGTAATCTCCTTATCTTTCTTAGTGCAAGAAACCTTAGTGTTCCAACTTGTTTAGATTTAGGTTTATCCTTAATCTTGTTTCCGCAACAAGCTGTAAATTGTTAATGATTTATCAATAAACAATTTAGAAAAGTAAAATAGTGTGTTTGTATTCAACCCCCCCTCCTTCTACAAACTTGTATAGGCCTTTTGGGACCAACACTTGTCCTCTGAGAACGTCTTCTGTAGAGTCATCACTTGGATGTTTACTCGGTATCTTGGCAGAGGCTCTGTCGATGTTTTTATACTTAGCCTATTTTTCAATACTTCTTTAAACGTAGAAGTTGGAGCTAACAATCTCCCCCTAAGTATTGAAAAATGCATGGTTTTCTAAGCTAAGAACACGACAACAGGTATTTGACTTCTGTAGAAGATTTACTTTCATATAAGAATATAAGTATAAGATATGAAAAGTAAACAGAGGATGGTTGAGGATGTTAGACTCTGGCATTTGGGAAGTCGTAGATTTTGTGTCCTGAGATTCCTCCATCCTTGAGTTCACGGTATATTCTGATGCAGAGGTTTCTGAATTTAATGACTGAGTCGATGACCTCTATTAATCTGTCGGCAAGTGCACGATCCATGAACTCTGTTCCTCTGTGCTCCAAGAGATTGGCTCTGAACTCGAGCAGAGTGCGTGTGGCATACTTCTGGCAATCAATCTCCATGAATGACTTCAACTTTCTAGCAGGATCTCGAAAGACGTACCCGATCTTTGGACTTGTGATAATGGAATTTGGTCTGATGTCCGCAGAGGGAGGGCATTGGTCTTCTGGTGGTGGGAGATTAATTTGTCTTACTCCAAGATCGAGTCCCACTTGGAAGTCTGTCAGGCTATATAATAGAAGTCTCTCTCGCATAGCCTTCCTGATTTCTTAGTAAGCTCTTTGGACTTCTAGTCTGTGGTTGTAGTTCTGCCTTTCCCAACTCAGAAGATCAGGTAGATCATAGACGTTTAGATTTCTCAGATCTGCATCTGAGAACCTGTTCTCGGATCTGTCCACCCTTTTTACGCGGTAGAGGTTGTAGTAAATCTGTGTTCCTCTGGTATGGGAGAGCTTGCAGTAGATGACCTTGTCGATCTTTGAGTTTGAGAAGACTTGGTTGATGGGTTTGGCTTTGTCTCTATAGAAGTCATCTTTGAGCTACTTAAGGAAATCGGGTTTCAGAATGGATGGTGGCAGAGGATCGTTGATGGCTCTGCTGTATAAGTATTTATGCACAACCTCTTCCATTTGTCTTTGTTGAACAGGAGGTGGTGGCATGGGTTTCCGCAGAGCATCAAGATTACTGATCAGTTGGGCCACTCGATCTTCTTTTGGCTTAGTCTTTGGATCTATGACAGGCTTGGATGACAGAGAGGGAAGTCCGAAAGCCTAGTCTTCTTCTTCTGGCTTAGGGGTGACAAAGGCGTCAAAGGCACTTTTAATCAATTTCTCTGTGGGTTGATGCTTCGGCTTTTTCTTTTTCGGTTCCTCTGTCGCTATCCCTTTCCCTTGTCTTTTGCCTTCAGTTTTTGTTGTTCTGTTAGTTGGGATTGGGTTTCCTCAGTTGGTTTTGATCTTTGAGCTTCTGAGGGCTTAGATGGGGGTGCTTCTATAGTTTTTGGTGGGGTTGCCTTTGTTGGTTTTACAAGGGACTTGGTTGGTGATTTGGGTTTGGTTGGTGAAACTTTTGTGGTTATGCTCAGATACTTCCTTTGTTTGTGAGCAAGTGTTTTGGTTCTGGATTTGGTTTTGGGTTGTTCTGTTGTTTTGGGTGTAGGTTGTTCTTCTGTTGTTTCGGGTGTAAGAGATGGTAGTTTGGGTTCCTCTGTTGTTTTTGGTGTTGGTGTGGGGAGTTTGTTTTATGTTGGTTTAGGTGTTTGGGATGGTAGATCTTCTTCAGACGAGGTACGGATCTGGAATTGTTCAGTTGGTTTGGGAGTTAGTGATGGTATATCTTCTACAGTTATAGGGGTTGTTTCCACAGAGGTGGGTGTTTGCTCTGTGGTCTTCTGTTGGGTTCCTTGGGTTTCAGATGCTGGTACTTGGGATAGTGGTTCTGCTTGTAGTGGTGGTGAAGGTAAACCTCTGTTTGTAGCTCTTGTTTTCCTCTTCTCCCCCTCGGGATGATCTGATGGTCCTTCTGAATCATCATTAGAGTCATCCTGTCTTTTATCTGAAGTCCCCTCTGCTCGACATGTGGAGGATGTCTTCTTCGGCTGAGTGGCCCCTGTTGCTATCATTTTAGCATAGAGGCCGTAACATATTCCGAGAGGATAGGCAACCTCTGCTTCTGAGTTGAACCTGAGTCTTCCCACACTTGCCTGAAAGTCCTTTACGTAGTTTGCATTGGCTGTGGTAAAGGCTCTGATGAATTCTGTCATCTGGTCGAGTATCCCTTGTCCAAGCTCTGGACATGTAGTCGGAGGGCTTCATGGCCTGAGTTTCTCTGGTAGTGTGTTCCTGGACATGCTCTAGGGCCTTCTTTAGATCTTCTGGTGTAAGGCCCGTAGAAGCTGGGGATTGTTCTTTCTTCAGCTGTTCAAGGAGATCTTTGACAGAGGCCTGAAATGCAGAAGTTGTTGCTTCTTCAAAGGCAGAGGCGGCAGTGGCAGCAGAGGTTGTTGCAGTCGTGTTCATTTGAATGCAGGCATTTTTCACCTCTGTTGACAGGTTGTCAACTTTGGTGGCCAGTTCAGATAAAGCCCTGGAAGTCGAATCTATAAGAGAGTCAAAAGAGCTTTTCAACTCTTTCAACGAGTTGGTCACAGAGGTGACAAGGGTTTGGAACTCACCCCTTGCGACATATGAACTAGTTGTGACCTCTGGGGGAACATAGTCATCCCTAGAGTTTGTCCTTGTTCCTTGGACATCTTCTTTCGCTCCTATATGGATGTTGAGAGCGGAAGGATTTCCTTCTGATCCTTGAGTAGAGGTTTTTAAGGCCTCATGCTCTACAGAAGTTCTGTTAAGAACATTGTCCTGATCCACTCCAGAGATGGATACAGGAGTATCCTTAAGTTGACTCGGGGACTTGTCTAGAGTCCCTTCGTCCATGTGCACTCTAGGCTCCTCTGAAGAGCCGATTGGACCTATTTGTGTGCGTGTAGCAGAGGAAACAATTCCTCTGCGGGGATTTCTGATGTGATCTGGGGCGAATGATTACGAACTAAAGGTGAGTCCTTTGGAGAGGACTCCCTTGGAATGGATTCCCCGGTTATTAATGGCACAGAATTAGTAAGAGGTTCCTCTGTCCGGTTTGCTGGGGTTGGGCTCGAGTTGTGCTGCTCAGTTTTAATGTTTCGTTCTGCCACTAGACTGGCGGAATCAGAAATGTGGGTTGCACAAGGAGTTGGTTGGGGTTGTGTGCCTCTACTTTCTTTGGCATCTTTTCATGACTCTTCCTCTGTCAAGCACCCTAACACTATTTCTACCCTAGTGTCTTCAGATTCTATCATTTCCTCTGGACTCTTTTGAAGTGTTTTATAGCAAGGATGAGAGTCTTTTAAGGATTGTAGCTCTGGGTGCAGAAGCCCTTCTGGAGTGTTTGCCTTAATGCCCTCAGGGGTTATGTTATCTTCCTACAGGTCAGAATCAACCTCTGAGACGATGACAGTTAGGTTTGAGGTGTCCCAATTGGTGATGGCTTCTGGGTTCCATCCTGAGGTATCCAAGGTATTTGCAAAATCGGGGTGTTCAAGGAAGGTGGCGAAATCACCTGGATCTGCATAATGTAATGGAGTGGGGGAGGGCAGAGGTTGTTCAGGTATTTCTTCTTCATTTTCTGCTCCCTCTGCGATGGTCTGCAGAGGTGTTTGGGTTTCTTGGTTTTCTTGCTCTTCTTGCGTTTGGGTTAGGGGGATCCCTCCTCAGAAGATTTGGATTTTATTTTCTTCTTCTTTTCTTTAGGATGAGGAGGTGCAGAGGATCCTACCATGGTTTCTGCTGGTGGTGATGGTTGGGATAGTAGGGGAGGTTCAACACTTGTGGAGGTTCCTTCTGTTGTTTTCTTTGGTTTGGGAGCCTTCTTCTTTTTTGGGGGAGTAGCAGAGGTTTTTCTCTTGGAAGCAAAAGTTGCAAGTGTGCTTCTTAGAAGATGGAATTTTGTGTGTACTTGCTTGTGCTTCGCTAAGGCCGCTGCCCATTCCTCGTCACTCATTCTTTCGATTACCTGAAATCGTAGAGGGGCTCCTAGACGCGGGGGTGTCACTGGACTCGGTTCTAGAGTCTTGTGATCGCGTATATAAGCTAACCTAAGTCCCTCATCACTTGCATATGACAGAAGAGTGGATGATAGAGGTCTGCAGAAGCGATATTCATCTATATGTTCTGTTGGGCTTATCCTTGACAAGGGGTAGGTTTTGACAACTGGTCCCTCCATTAGCCATTTTTCTATAAGGAGTAGATGTTGGTTAAATATGCTCAAGAATGATTATAAAATAATATTTTCGGTAATATATGATCCTATAGGGTCACACCGAACAACAAGTAGACACCGAATTGATATTTATAAGAATTTGATTCTTGATAAATATTACTATTTCTTGATAAATATTACTATTTCTTGATAAATATTATTAATTATATTATTGAATATAATTCTTGATATGAGATGCAAATAAGAATTCTAGTTTATTAAAATATGATGATTTTAATAAATAAGTAGAAGTTAAAAGGAGGGACTAAATATAACATAGCCTAAATTGTTAAAATGTTGATTTTAACTAATTTAAACTAGGATGACTTAAAATTAAAGTTTGCATAGAAGGCTTGACTCTCATTGGCTCTCTTGGGTGGCAATGTCATAAGCCTTGAATATGTAAACTACTTTTCTTCTCATTTTGAATACACACATGCAAAGACTAAAAAAAGAGAAGAAAAGAATTCTCTCCTCCTCCTCCCTCAAATTTCGGCCGAAATACCACACAAGTGTAGTGTATTTTGTTCTTTGGCTATTCAAGTCTATTGTAGACTTGATTGAAGGCTTCTTATTTGCATCTCCAAGTAAAAGGAACTAGCATTCTTACAAGGTGTCGGTGTTTGTGGTGGATACCGATAGAGAGGAGCTACTTTGATCTTTCTTGCCATCTTCAACAACATCCATTTTTGGTTTGATCAAAGTCTTCAAATGTTGTAATATTGAACTCTCTTGCTATATTTTTTATTTATCTTTTCGTGCATGTAACAAGATCCTTGGTCGGAGTAAAATGGTTTTATGTTTTTGTTCAAATGTTATATTTTGCTTCCGTTGTGTAATATTTTTATCTCTTATGAGTTTTTGAAACCCATGTTTTGAACTTCAAATCCCAACAAGTGGTATCAGAGTCTATGTTATAATGCATGATTAGATAATAAGTTTTATTTGGATAAAACTTGGTTTTTAGAAGCCATGGGTAATTTTCATTTTGTATGAAAAGTTCATGCATGGCCTCTTTGGCAACTTGCTTGTGCTAGTTTTATATTTTATGTAACAAAATTTTCACATGCATTTTTGTTACATAAAGGTTGCCTTAGAAAAACAAAGTGTTGTTTTTTAATTATGTTATTTATGTGAAATATGTGCATAAATAAGTCATGGACCAATATGTTGGTTGTTGTGTTGTTCCTTTTAAATCTGTTTATATTTTCTATTATTATTCATGTTGGTTTGTAATAGTAAATAGGTTTTATTATTTGATGTTCTTTTGTTCATTTTGTAAGTATCAGATTAGTTGTTAGAACTAGTTTTTTTTTATTTATAAAATGTAATAAGAAGATGGAGCTTGATGTCTTGTTTGCATGGAGATGCTAAAGCAAGTGGGAGCTTGAAGTTTTTTTATTTTTTTGTCCCTTAGGAATGGACTTGGCATTTCTTGTTTTGGCTCACAAGAAATGTCATTAGAGATGGCTTTGTTTTATGCACATTCTTTTGCATGTTGTGGTTGTTTATGTTTTTACTTTATTTGCTTTAAAATATAGGATATTTTACAAACTAGTAAAGAACATAAAATTGGTTCAAACGCGCTTAATTAAAAATTGTTTAAAGTTGAAGCGACAAAATTTAAAATTAGATTTTAAATGAACCAAGTTTTAAAATAGATATTTTAAATCAACCAATATTTAAAATGGAGATTTTAAATCAATGACATGCAAATTGGTTCAAATACGTTTTACGTAAAATTGTTTATTTAAAAACGACGTAAATTTAAAATTGGATTTTAATTGACCCAAAATATTTAAAATAGAGATTTTAAATTTATTCATTTTGAGAAATAGTTTCTTTTTCTTAAAAAATAGTATCTTGATTATTGGATGCATGCAATAATGTGGTACTATGAGTTTTAAGACTAAAATTGAGATTTTGAATTTTATGAAAAGAGTTTAAATGGAGATTTCAAAACTCATACAAACTCATAGTCTAAATATTAAAAGTGTTTATTAAGAGACTATAAGTGGTTCTTAAAGTGATCAAACTCAAACGTTAATATATGATATTAATAATTGACCACAAATAATTAGTTGATAATATAAAAAATTTATTTAACTTAAAGGAACCATTTAATGAGAAATAAGATTTTAATTAAAGTACCATATTTTATTGAATATTGCAATAACACGTGATACTAAAATGTTTGCAAAACTAGAATTGTAAAACATTTAAATCCCTTTTAAAATACAAGTCTATGTCGTCCTTTTGAGAAACACTCAATACGTCACTATGACACCCTTGTGGGATAAAGGTCACCTAACCGCTTGTATTGTCTTGAGATGGATGAGGTGATTCTTATGTCTTTGTGGGAAAAATGTCACCTAACCGCATGGATGTGAGTTTCACACGTTGTTTCAAGTAGGATGACTTGATTGGGAATCTTTTGTGATAAAGGTCACCTAAGCATTAGAAACCCAAGGCATAGATGGGATCAAACATGCCAATTAACAAACGTTGTTAAGGATCCCATAAAACTAGGAATTACATTTGGATGTAATTGGTAAACGTTACCTACCTTGTTGGATTAAATGGACGGGATAAAGGTCACCTAACCGTTTCATTTGTTTTGCAACGTTGGATCCTAGATTTTATGCAAATTAATGTTTTTAGAAAATTAAAGGGTAATTAATTTGCTAAAAATTAATATTGAAAATACTATATTAACTTTGTTAAATTTTGTAGATGGCCCAAAATGCAAACACTACGATTGACACATCCCTAAGAGTTTTTCTTAACCAAGAAAAGTTAACCACTCAGAACTTCCTGATTTGGTTTCAAAAATTGAGACACGTTCTCAGACGTGAAAACAAATCATACGTACTTATCGTACCTCTTCCTAAAGAACTTCCTCTTACCTTCACAGAAGCTCACAATGCTTGGTTGTGTTGATCCAAACCCTCAGTGATTTGATAATGACCCTCTCTTAAACACTTAGTGAAAATTGTAAGTAAACAATATGTATTAGAGTTTCACTATCGCTGATAAGTACTAAGACTTTACAGTACCGCTGATAGGAACTCTCACTCTTTAGATTAGATATTCAGCGAACACTGTTCATCATCTTATAGCTCTGAGCCTGTTCAGTCTATGAGATGATCGCTGATAAGTTAGTTGTTTACTTATGATCCCAGAAGACAAGTTTCACGTCAACCAATGTTCTACGCTGAAGTCGAAGATCAAGCTCAAGAACCAGCGACAAGTCTACTCATGAACTGATGCGGATATCAGGGAAGCAAGACCTGTCCATTCAACGTGAAGTATCAAGTAGAAGACTTCAGCAATCGCTGAACTTTATCATTCGCTGATAAAGATCTGACTCAACGAAAGCTGATCATGAAGTCTCCCTGCATGTTACTATTGTCTTACCTCCCTTGCACGTCTCCGTACGAACTGTCAGAACAGACATCCCTTTTGTCTGTAATCGTACAACAACTCTGATTCTACACTGTGCACCATGCGGCTACTAAGGTTGTCTACAAAGGTCAATGACATGCAACCACTCAGCTGCTGCCACGTGTAAAACCATATTGCCAGGCAGTATATAAGAAGAACCTTACTTCAGTTTTGAAGTGTGCTCGGACCATCTTCTTATTTCTCTCTTATTGTTAAGTTATTATTCGTAATTTCTTTAACTTTTTCTAGTGCAAGAAACTTAGGGTTTCTCAAGACTTGTTTAGATTAGGTTTATCCTTAATCTTGTTCCGCAATAAGTTGTAAATTGTCTTGATTTATCAATAAACAATTTAGAAAAGTAAAAATGTGTGTTTGTATTCAACCCCCCCCCCCCCCCCTTCTACAAACTTGTATAGCCCTTTGGGACCAACATGTGGTATCAGAGCAGATTTATTTAATCTCATAAACAAGATCTGATCTATACTAAGATTTTCTTCCTTGCTATTTCTTAAAATGGCTACCAACACAAACACCAACTATATTGACAACGGTTCTCTTGCAAAACCCCCTAGATTCTCCAGAGATAATTTTAATCTATGGAAAAATAGGATGACTCTCTTCTTAGAAGGTGTAGACCCTACTATGCCTTACTATCTTGAAAACGGCCCATATATTCCTATAAGAATTGATGTTGCAGTTCCAGCCGCTGAGAATAGACCTGCTATTCCATAAAGGCTGATTCCCAAGGAAATTCATATGTGGACTGATGAAGATAAGAAGAAAGTGGCTATCGACACTAAAGCCAGATCCATACTCTCCATGGCTCTTCCTAACGAAGTCTAGCATTCCGTCATGAACCTGAAAACCTCAAAAGCTATGTGGGACACAATCTGTGTTCAGTATGAAGGTACTTCTGAAGTCCAGGACTCTCGAAAGATCAACCTGGTAAGACATTATGAAAGCTTCATTTGTGGTAAGAATGAAACTCTCTATGAAGTACACCAACGTTTTAACTGCTTAATAATAGATCTGAAAACTGTTGGTAAGGAATATTCTAACATTTAAGTACTGACAAAGTTCTAAGAATGTTTACCTGAAAGCTGGGAAAGTTATTCTATGTGTCTCAAGCTGTCAAAGGATCTAAAATCAATGACCCTTTCTACCTTATATGGCACGGTGCTGAATCATGAGCAATCGAGTCATCTTAAGAAGAATCTTGTAAAAGATTCCAAAAGCACCCCTGTTGCTTTAATCTCAGAGTCACCTTCCACTCAGCGATCGACTATCATTGTCACTGAGTTGGAAACTAACTCTGAAAGATCATCAGACTCTGACGTTTCAGATAATGATGAAACTCTGGCATTCCTGGCTAATAAGTTCAGGATATTTGCTAGAAAGAGTAATTTCAAGAAGAATAAACCTCTTGCTATTACTGACAAGCCAAGATCATCAACTCCTGTTGATAAGGCTACTGCTACTTGCTATAACTGTGAGAAGATAGGACATTTTGCTAGCAAGTGCAGGTCAAAGAAAGTCTCTAGACCCTCAGCTTTTCCCAAGAAAAACTTTACTCACAGAACTAGAGATGAAAAATACAAAAAGCTGAAAGAAAGGTATTCAAAGCTGAAAACCTTTAAGAAGAAAGGCAAAGGCCTTATGGCTGACTATGATTGGGTTGCCTCTGACGAAGAAGAATCATCTGACTCTGAAGATGATGATGAAGCCAATCTATGTCTCATGGCCAAACTTGAAGATGAGGAAGAAAATTCTGACATTCCCTCTACTTCAACCTCTGCTACTAAGGTATCACCTTCCTTCTTTACCAATATTTTAAATATTAGTGAAGCTGATAGTCTTTGAAAGATCGATCTCTTGACTAGAAGTTTATATGAAGCCATGAATGGCAAAACTGTGGTTGAAAATCAAAACCTTGATCTCGTTGAACAGCTTAAAAACTGTCACCTTCAAATAGAAAATCTTTTTAAAATTGAAGAAGATTTTAAAGATCAAGTTCACCTAAATCAGCTAGTCAAAATCGAGCGTGAAGAAGCTATCGCTGCATTAAAAGCTGAAAAAGCTACTGTTGATGGATGGTATAATTCTTCAACAAAGATCACTGATATAATTAAGTCTCAGATTTCCCTAAGTTGTAAACGTGGTCTTGGTTACAAAGCTGATACTCTAGAACCAACCACTGACCGTTCCATGCTTAAGTTTGGAATGTTCATATCCTCTATCCCTGACACTTTCTCATCTCAGTGTTCCTCTTCTAAACCGCCTATCCCTGGGGAAATCTCTACCTTAACTTCTAAAGGTAAAGAAAAAGTTGTTTATCCAAAACCTACCTCAGTCTTTAAAAACAAGGGTAAAGGAATTGCTTTTAACCAAAATCCTCAGAAGGGTACCTCTGTACCAAAGCTGAACGCTTCTAAAGCTTCAGTGACTTATCCCTCTGGTTCAAAGAATAAGATCCCTGGATTTATTCAGCGTGGATCTATTCAGCGATCTACTCCTAGAATCAAAGTGGAAATTATTGGTAAGAAATTCGAAGAACTGAATGTTCCTCCCATTTCAAAAGCCAATAATTTACTTGGTGCTGGTCCTTCTAATTCAAAATCAAAAGCTCAGCATGCAAATGGTCCTAGAACTACTTTTAGTTATAGGAAATGTTATCATTGTGGACTTACCAATCATATTGCTAGTAAGTGCCCCACAGCCACCCAAGCTGAAAAGATAGCTAAGGTGAAGATCATTGCCCCCAAGGCAAAGAAGACCACTAAGGTTAAGAAATTAACCAAAGTGAAGACTGACAAAGCTGAATCTTCAAATGCTGCGAAGACTGTGGAACCTTCCACCTCCTCTTCTACCCCCACTGACAAGTGTGTACACATGGTTAAGTGGGTACCCAAGAAAAACTAATCTTCCTTTGTAATGCAGGTTAAGAAGGGTATCTGGTATCTCGATAGCGGATGCTCTAGACACATGACTGGTATGAAGAACCTGCTCACTGAGTACAAAGAAGAGAAGGGTCCCTCTATAACTTTCGGTGGAAATGGAAAAGGACATACCTGAGGGTTTGGTGTACTCTCAAATGGTACAACAACCTTCAGAAGAGTCGCATATGTTGAAGGGCTGAAGCATAATCTTCTAAGCATCAGTCAGCTTTGCGACAAGGATAACAAAGTAATCTTTACTAAGGAATCTTGCTTTGTCGCTAACAAAAGGAGAAGATAGCTCTCAGCGGGTATCATTTGGAAAATGTTTATGTAATAAACATGGACTCAACAACCACTGAGAACTCCTGTTTCTTCTCAAAAGCCTCATCTGATGTCAACTGGCTATGGCATAAGAGGCTCTCTCATCTCAACTTCAAGACACTGAACACTCTTTCTTCAAAAGATTTAGTTACTGGTCCACCTCAGCACTCATACGCCAAAGAATCCTTATGTTCAGCGTGTGAGAAAGGCAAGCAGACCAAAGCAAGCTTCAAGTCATAGCAAGTTTCCTCAGTGTCATCTCCTCTACAACTTCTCCATATGGATTTGTTTGGCCCTGTTAACAAACAATCCATCGCTGGAAAGAAATATACTCTGGTCATAGTTGATGAATTCTCTAGATATACATGGGTTATGTTTCTCCGTTCTAAGAGTGACACCCCTGAAGAACTCATCTCCTTTGTTCGGAAGATGGAAACCCTGAACAACTTGACCGTTCGCTCAATAAGGAGTGATCATGGGACTGAATTCAAAAATAGTTCTCTTGATTCCTTTTTTGAGAGTAAGGGTATTTCTCACAACTTTTCTTCAGTGAGAACACCGCAACAAAACGGAGTCGCTGAAAGAAGAAACAGAACTATGAACTTTTTCATGGGAGAAAGCCTTCAATTAGCTTTCTTCACATCTTTGGATGTCAGTGTTTCATACTGAACAACAGAAATGCCCTTGGAAAGTTTGATCCTAAGGCTTATGATGGAATCTTTCTTGGATACTCCTCAGTCTCCAAAGCCTTCAGAGTCTTCAAACGAATAAGACAAACTGTTGAAGAAACTATTCACGTCCCTTTTGACGAATCCCGTTCAGCGAATTCTCGACCTTCTGCTGATACTGAAGAACTGAATCAATGGATGTTTTCTCATCTTGGTGATTCAGAAGATATTCCCACTCCTCATACTCATACCGTTGAGAATGATGGTCCTACTATCATCCCAAACATACAGAATAGTGAAGCTGAAACATCATGGGTCTCAGTTGTTCCTTTAAACACTATACCTGCTTCTGAACCAAATGTCTCAGACATTCCATCTACTTCTCAGCAAATCAGTGAATGAGATAACATCTGCACCTACTCCTCTCTTGGCTGATATTCCAGAAGTTGCTGAAGCCTCATCTTCAGCTCCTCCAGTTCAATTTGAGTCAGCGACTTATGCTCCGGCTCAGCGATGGACTGTAAATCACCCAATTGATCAAATCCTTGGTGATCCAAATGCTGGTGTTCAGACTCGACGAAGTGCAGGTAATATTTGTTTATTTGTTAACTTTATTTCTCTGATTGAACCAAAGAAAATAGATGATGCCCTCAAAGATCCAAACTGGGTCAGCGCCATGCAAGAAGAGCTGACTGAATTCGAAAGAAACAAAGTTTGGAAACTTGTTCGAAGACCAGCAGACAAGACAGTGATAGGCACTAAATGGGTCTATCGAAACAAGTTGGACGAACATGGAACTGTAACCCGCAACAAGGCTCGACTTGTTTCTCAGGGATACAGACAAGAGGAAGGTATAGACTACGACGAAACATTTGCTCCAGTAGCAAGACTAGAATCTATTCGTCTATTCTTAGCATACGCTGTACACAAAGATTTCAAAGTATATCAAATGGATGTTAAGTCAGCATTTCTCAATGGAAAGCTGAATGAAGAAGTCTATGTGGAACAACCTCCAGGATTCTCAGATCCTAAGCATCCAGGTTATGTTTATAAACTGGATAAGGCACTTTATGGCTTAAAGCAAGCTCCACGTGCATGGTATGACACTCTATCCTCTTATCTCCTAATTGAAAATTTTGAGCGAGGTAAAATCGACAAAACTCTATTTTTCATAATAGTGAAAGGTCATATCATTCTTGTTCAGATATATGTTGATGACATTATATTTGGTTCTACTACCCGGATCTTTGTACTCGTTTCTCTGAAAGGATGAAAGAAGAGTATAAAATGAGCATGATGGGTGAGCTAACATATTTCCTTGGTCTTCAGATAAAACAAAATGAAAAAGGAACTTTCATTAATCAGGGAAAGTATGTTAAAGATATGCTGAAGAAATTCAATTTAACTCAGAGTTCAGCTATGAAAACCCCTATGGCACCTCCGCTGACACTAAACAAGGATTCAAATGGAATACCTGTTAATGTCACGTTGTACCGTGGGATGATCAGCTCTCTCCTGTATCTTACAGCTAGCCGACCCGATATTATGTACGCAACCTGTTTGTGTGCACGATATCAAGCTGAACCTAAGGAATCTCATATGATCGCTGTAAAGCGAATCTTTCGTTACCTTAAGGGTACTATGAACCTAGGTCTTTGGTATCCCAAAGACTCAGGGTTTGATCTAATGGCCTATTCAGATAGTGATTTTGCAGGTTGCAAATTGGATAGGAAAATCACCACATGAGGCTGTCAGCACCTGGGTGGAAAGCTGGTGAGTTGGACAAGTAAAAAGCAAAACTCAGTGTCCACCTCAACTGTTGAAGCTGAGTATGTAGCCGCTGGAAGCTGTTGTTCTCATGTCTTGTGGATGAGAAATCAACTACTAGACTATGACCTTCAGCTCTCAAAAATTCCAATCTATTGCGACAGCACAAGTGCCATCGCTATAGCCAACAATCCAGTGCTACACTCAAAGACCAAACATATCGAAATCAGGTATCATTTTATCAAAGATCATGTGATGAATGGTGATATTGAACTTCATTTTATTCCAACTGACTATCAGTTAGCTGATCTGTTCACCAAACCTCTTGATGAGACAAGATTCAACTTTCTCATCAGCGAGCTTGGAATGCTGAACTTTGAAGAGTAAGATCTTCAGTGGTTCACATTTGATCAACGATAGGATAAAACAACTATATAACCCATTCTATCATTCTCTCTCTGAACATAATTGATTCGCTGATATCAAGGTATGTTTTCTCTCTTGCTCGCTGACGTTCGCATGTGAATGTAAGATTTCAAAACAAATTGCATCGCTGAATATCTCTTCCTTAACAGCGATACTTTGAAATTTCTTAAACTAACTCTGATATTTCTATTCAGTGCTTCATGTTTTTCAAAAATAGTCCCTGAGCTTTCAAAACCTCAGAGACATCCTAAAATATGAAAGGACGTTTGTGACATCATCACAACGGATAAACACTGGCACGTTCTTTTTCTGACACACGTTTTCACGTTTCGTTTACCTTCCAATCAAATGCAAACACGTGTCTGTGTCATGATGAAAAACTTTCCCGCTCAAGTTTTTCTCTCTCTCAAATCTCTCTATATAAACTATTTCGGGTTTATATTTTTTTTCTTTACGCAAACTTCTTCTCCAAGCAAGAAAAGATTTACTGTTGCTTATTTCCAGAAATCTGTTCATCTCCTTCTTCGATTACCAGGTTAATATTCTTATTATTTACCTGCATAACTTGTTTCTGATCTTCTTATTGCTTTTAACAGATCAAACAAAAGAAACCTTTTTCTAAAATGAAATCATTTCTTTCATGGTTTTATGAACACAACCTTTTCATGGTTGTTCTTCAAGTTTAAAACTCAAAATCTTAAACTTGTTCTTGATTCATTTTTCCAGAATCCTTATCTAAAGGAAAATGGAAAACAATACTTTTACTGGGTTTGTTTTTCTTTTTTAAAACAAGAAAACCCTAATCTTCATTAAGACATTTCTGTCTGAATGAAGTGGACAAAAATCAGAAAACATCTTATTGGAAAATCTTTCACATTAAGACTATTCTTTATCTATGTTCATGGTTGATATTTTAAACAGAAATGGCATCTTCTACTCCTGCTCCTACCACTGAGAAATCCACGGCTGCAAAGAAACCGACTCTCGTCAAAGCTCCTCAGGTCAAGTTCAAGCTTGAGGAAATGGATTTTTCAAAATCGAACAACCTTCATGCGCTTTTCGAGTTTCCTCCTCGAAAGCAAGTCACACATCTGGATGATGCTGTGAACTACCTCAAAACATGTTGCTTATCCACAGCCCTGACCATTACACCCCTGCTCATCAATTCCTACTTTCTTAGTTCTGGTATACTGCCAGAAGAGCTCAGGTACCCCATGCCAAAGACCCAACGAAGATCGTTGACTCTATTCTGTGTGACACAAAATTTGGCACCACTAAAATCAACCAGGCCATTATTAGGAAAGCACTGAGTCTTCCAACCTCTACCAAAGAAAACCGCTTTGTCCCTCTCCTAAACCACAAAATCCATGCTGATAGGGAAGCCATCATTGCATTCTTCGATGCAATGGGTTACACATGGGACACTGGAAGGGACAAGAAGCCTGAGAAGAAACTGACATTGATCAAGAAGTCCAAAATGCCCAGCGAGATGAACTTCATCTTCGCACATCTGATAAGTTGCATGACAGCGAAGAGTGGCTCCTCTGATCAAGCTGCTCAACCTCAGCAAGCAATGGGCTATGCATTGCTGAAAGGTCTAAATGTTGACTGGGTCTCAATCATCTACGACGACCTTGCATTCAGAGTGGATATGGCTGAAAGATCTGTATGGGTTCCCTATCCCAGATTCATCAGCGCCGTCTTTCAACTTGGACTTGGCGAAAGGTTACCCAACAGAGGGTGATCTGAGACACTCTCAGGTTGTCCCTAAGGTACTCGACTTCAAGCCGCTGGAAAACGAGGTACGTCTTTCTATTCTCTTACCTCTTCTCAATCCTTCTTCTTCTATTTCTGCAGCACATTCAGTGGAAATCCCCACCGCTGATACCCACGCTGCACCCTCTACTCCTTCTCGAAAATGGAAACACTCAACTTCCCAACTTGGTTCCAAAAGAATCAAGAAAACCAAGGAGCAACCCCCCAGCATTTACATGCTGAAGACTCCTCAGCTCATCTTGAAGAGCTGATGGAAAGTTTCGTGGTACGCTCTGCCACAACTGATCAAGCCACACCTTCCATCCCGGCTTCAGCGTCTCTAAACGCTGATGTTATAAACATGGAAATAAACCCACCTCCTTCAGCCTCTCTACAGACTGAAGTGATTGACAGCGGATCCAACGCTGAACCCCGCACCCAACCATCATTCTCATCCCTCATTCCTCCTACTCAATCTTTGGTCTCTCCATCAATTTTCCCAACTTTCTCAGGGACACCCTTCATCGTACATGACTCAGCTGCAGACACTCTAAATACGATGATGGATGCAAACTTAGGATCTGCAGGAACCTCCATGCGCCAAGGTACTCTTGAAGGCGACATGGAATTTCATTCAGGACACAAAGGGTTCGACAACTTCGCCAACCCGCCTGCAGGTATAAACACAATCCAAAACACTCCTCTCTCTCTACCCCAAACTTCTGAGCTTTCCTCTGTTCATAAGTTAATAACTGTTTCAGGTCCTAATTTGGGGGATATCAACACCTCCCTGAAGGCCCTAGAAATAAAGGTAGAAAATTACAACACCATTCTCTCCACAAACTCTTCAGCAGTTACAGATGCTGGAGAGAAACTCAAAAAGCTGATCGAGATCGTCGATACAAAAACCACCAAAACTGATCTGGAGAAGGTGGATGGTAGCATCGCTCAATTTGCTACCACCCTCGCTGACAATTCAACCGCAACCACCTCTCTTTCAACAAACTTCACCACTCTGTCCAATGAAGTCACATCATTGAAGACAGAGGTTGGTTCTCTAAAGGGTGAAGTCTCCACGATCAAGGCTGACGTCTCCGGCGTCAAAGAAATTGTTCAGAAAGTACTCAATCGCCTGAACGCCCCAACTTCAAATTTTACTCAGGTCGATCGCGAAGCTCTTCAAAAGATCAATCCTGCTATAACTGGCCTGGAAGTCAGATTATCAAAGATTGAGAACTGTGTTGGGATCTCTGGCCTAGAAGACAGGGACCAAATACACACTGCCGATGCTGAACAATCTGTTACCTCCCCCAACCATAATGTGGAAGAGGGGGAGAAGACTAAAGAAGACCTTCCCCATAATGCTGAGGGGGAGGGTATTGAAACTGTTGCTGCTGCTACTTCTACTCCACAACCTCAGGGAGTTGAAAACCCTGAGGAAACCGAGAAACCTTCCTCTATATCTGAGGGGGAGCAACTCGATGAGCAACTTAAGGAAGCTGCTGCTGACGTGACCGAACCTTATGCTGAAGAGGTCGAGTCTGAAGAAGAAACTGAAGATGATGAACCTGTCGACATCTCTGATGAAGAACCATCATCATCCCCCAAAGATGATGATGATGACGATTTCTTCTACGTCCAGCCTGTTGCAAAAGCCCCAGCTCAAAAAGGGATCAAGACAAAGGCAAAGACAAAGGCCTCGCTGAAGAAGACAATCTGACGATCTTGCTTCAAAAGCCAGTTTGTCAGGTACACTACCTTCTATTCCCTTACACTGCATCCCTCCTCTATCTCTTCTCAATCTCAATCCTTCTATCCTTAAAACCTCTATACACTTAACCACATTCTTTTCTCTATCTCTTTCTTCCTAACTTCTCTTACTTAAACAATCGTTGTGTTTCAGCTAGTCCTCTCCCCTATTTGAGGATCCCGCTGAAGCTCCTTCGACTACACCAGAAATAATCCCATCCACAAGAGCTGAAGAAATAATCCCAGTCTTGGATTTAATCACTGAGACTGATGAACCTGAAGAACAACTGCTCTCTCACAAAAACAGACCTTCCTTTGCTCCTCAAAAGCTAAGTGAAGAGGATCAAGAAAAGAGAGATGCAATGATCAAACAGCTTGAAGATCAGCGAATCATTCTTACTCGTGACAAAATCCCTGCTCCCACAAAGTTCAGGATATCAAGGAAAGAATACGAGGATCATCTAAGAGCTGAAAGATTACTCGCCGAAAAGAAGGAAGCTGAAGAAAAAGATAAGGCTCTCGCCATCCAGCTTGTCCAACAATCGGTGAAAGACCCCGCGTTGAAAAGAACTCCCATTGATGTCCAACGTCAGCTATGGGATGATGCCCAAAGGATCGTTGAAGAAAAGACTAAAGTATCTGATTCGACTTTGGAATGGTGTAAAGAAATGTTGAACTATCGATCTCGACCATCCAAAATCATCAAGGTAAATATCAGAGGAAGACTGTCCGTAGACGATCCTGTTGTTGAATTTGATGTATTCAGAGAAGACAAAACCAAGCAAACCTTCTATGCTGCTACTTTAGAGAAGTTTGGTTTCTCTGAATGGTTGGAAGTGAAATTAGCCATTCAGCGATCGCGCTCAAAGTTCAAGAGCCATGTCGAGAAAATTTTAAATTCTCAGATTGTTAGAGCATTATTGTATTCAAGATTTACTGTAAAGTCAATGTACTGTATTAGTTGCTAATGCCTTTATACCTTGTATGTTATAGGTATAAATAGGCATGTCTAGTTCTTAGTTAGAAAGGAATCTAGAGACCTTTAGAAACCTCTTGAGCATTTTGTCATTTGTACTTTAGAGATCAATATATGGATGACAAGTTTGCTTTCTAAATTCTCTCTACATTTGTTCTTTACATATTGCTAGATTTGGGATTTCACATTTGGTATCAGAGCAAAACAGGAGATTCAAGCAGATCAAAGACCAAATTGAAGATTTTTTACACTGATTTGAAGAATTCGGATCCTTCACTTGTTACTGTTCATCTTATCACTTATCATTAAGACATGAATTTGTTTTCTAGATTTTGATTTTTTGGATCATTTCTTGGCATCACTGAACTCGGATTTGATTCCTGAACACATTTAATTCTTGGATCATCATCATTTACTGCACAGATTCATCTTATTTGATCGATTCTTGGATTTTTGTTCGAAAACCCACAATTCACTGTTTTGGATCATAATTCGTTTAAATCGATCGAACTGCGAGTTGTGATCAACAAGAAAAGTGTGCGGATTTTGATGACGAACAAATCGATATAAGTTTCATCTCATTTTATCAAGAATTGAAAGAGTTATGGCAGAATCAGTGATTTTCGTGTTCAAAGTGAAGAATTCGGATTGTTCTTGGTGAATTCGGATCATTCATACGGAATTCGGACCATTCAAGGGATTTTCTACTTGATTTCGGACAATTCGGAGTGTTCTTAATTTTTACAAGTCTTGAATTCGAACCCTTCTACATTCGAATTGATTGAATTCGAACCCTTCTGCATTCGAATTGATTGAATTCGAACCCTTCTGCATTTGAATTCCTTGAATTCGAATCCTTCAGCATCCGAATTGATTGAATTCGAATCCTTCTGCATAAGAATTCATTGAATTTGAATCCTTCTACATCCGAATTCATTGATTTCGGATCCAACTTCATTCGAATTCATTGATTTCGAATCCGTATACATCCGAATTCATTGATTTCGGATCCAACTACATCCGAATTCCTTGATTTCGAATCCTTATACATTCGAAATCTTGTGATTTAACCACACAAAAAAAACGAGTTTTTTGAGAAAAAATTTTATTCCGAAATTTTTTCTTTAGTGTATTTCATACACTGTAAGAGCTTTTCAAGAAAAATTTTAATATAAATTTTTTTTGTATAGTGTATTTTCATACACTTTCTGCTTGATCTTCTGAACGATAAATTTCTAGCAATATTTAAATTTCTAGGTTTTTGGTAATTTTTCATCTAATTTTTTTGTTAAATTTTTTCAGGATTTTATCAAGATGTCTGACATACAGGATTTAAGTGGGAGAATATGGAGTCAGTTAGGAAAAGATAGAAAATGGACTCTTTCTGAAGCTAAAGATGAGATCAAGCGTCTTGAAGGTTTTCTTCATAGATACATAAGACATTCTGATGAAGATGCAAGGAAAAATACAAGGCTCATGTCTCAGAAAGCTTTATTAGAAGACAAAGTCTCTTCTCTTGAATCCGAACTGAAAGATGTGAATGACAAGACTGTAGTGCTTGAAGTTACTCAAGAGAAAAATAAGTCACCTGAGATCACAACTCATCAAGATAACATAAAGGAGCTTCAAGGGAGTATAAAAGCATTGGAGGAAGAAAATGTTGATCTAAAGAGACAGATTTTAGACTTTTCTTCTTCAAATGCTAAACTTACTAAAAGAATTACTGATCTTGAAGTATATATTGCAGGTCTTGAAACAAAGAAAGACAAAGACAACTCAAGCCTGCACGATCAAATCGAGAAACTTCAAGAGAATGTAACAACTCTTCAAAAAGTAAATGCTGATCTGAAGAGCATTGAAGACAAGAAAGAGAAGATTCTTAAAGAAAAGGAAGTAATTGAACTTAATTGTATAAAACTTTCAAAACAAGTTTCTGACTTTGAGAAAATTTTATTTTTTGAAAAAGAGAAGCTCGAAAAAGAAAGAGCTATTTTTGACACTGAACGAAAATCATTTGAGATCAAAAGTTCTGAACTTTCCGTGAAAATCTCTGAACTAGAAAAGATTTTGGAAAAAGAAAGGAAAGATTTCACGGAAAAGAAAAATCTCTTTGAAAAGGAAAGTAAAACCCTTAAAAAGAAAAATATGGAAATTTTCAAAAAGATTACTGATAAAAGAAAGTTTTTGGAAAAAGATTTTGAATCGGAACGCGAATATTTTGAAGATACGATTCTTAATCTTACCAAAAGATTATCTGGTTTATCAGCTGACATTATGAAGGATCAATTGATAAAATCTGATCTCCAAAAGAAATTTGATCTAATTTCTAAAGAGAAAAATGTTTTGATAAACAAAGTCAAAGAACTTGAAGACGTCATTTTTAAATTTGATGTCTCAAAGAAGACCAGTCATAATTCTGTCTTTCAAACTCCATTTGTTAATACAAATGATTCTGAATGATCTTTCAAAACTGCTTCAAGTTCAAGTTTTAAAAACATTTCTTCTAAACAATTTAATAGATCAACTGATTTCTCAAAAGATCAGATTTGTTCAACAAATCTCTTCTATAATCCTCTGCTTGATAAATCAGATAACAAAACAAATGTGCCTAAAGTTAATACTTCCAAACCTGAAGAAGTTCCAGTCTTCAAAAAGGTGAAGATGGAATGGAGAGTCAAAGGCACAACATTTCCAAAGAAAGATGTGCCAAAATCATTTGTCTCCACAACAAATGCCAAAAAGAACAATGCGCCGAAAGGTAAATCTTTTGTTCAACCTAATCCTATTCATTCTGTAAATCATCTAATTAGGTTGGCACATAAGAAAATTTGTTGTTCCTACTGTGGTTCAAATGATTTTGTGCATAAAAATCATACTTCTTATTGGTACGGTACTTACAGTATTCCTTTTAAGAAATCTACACCTAACCCACTAGGACCCAAGTGCCGTTGGGTACCAAAATCTGCTTAATCTGTTTTGTAGGTTCTTCATGTGTTGTACTGATTTGTAGATCCATACCACACACATGACTAAAAACAGAAGAGAAGCGGCGTATTTTTTGAAGAATATTTGTACCATTAAGGGGGAGACAAAGACCTATGGTTTCTAAACATATCAGTTTAGGACCCGCACTTAAAAGAGATTTTGGTTTCTGAATACATCAATTCAGGACCCGTGCTTCAATGTTTATGGCTTTTGAACATATTAGTTCAAAACCCGTGCTTCAACGACTTTGGCTTTTGAACATATCAGTTCAAAACCCGTACTTCAAAGACTAAGACTTCTAAACAAATCAGTTTAGAACTCACACTTCTCAGGTGATATCTTTAACTGTTACATCTTTCTGTTTCAAGGAACGTGGTAAAAGGTAACATTGGATTATATTTTGTTTCTACCACTTTGAAAACTTGAATCTTTACAAATTTAATTCAATGAGATGAAATTTTCAATTTTCATTCAATGAATTAAATGTGTGCTAAAAGATGTTTTTACAAGAATTTTTGTATTATCTAAGTTAGATTTGTTTCAACTCTCACCTCTGAAATAAATCGAAAGGTCAGCAAAACATGAATGAAATTATGCTAAATGCTCAAAGTTATGTGAATCTAGACTTATATAGAATATAATGCTCAAAAAGCCTATATGTCAGAATGATGGATGGAAATGAAAATATGGGAGAAGCACTATATTTTAGAACCAAGTGATTGAGATAAAATTGTTGCACTATCATTTAGTTTGAAATTTTGTGCTTGTGGCCTTTCTGGTTTGGGAGAGTAAGTCCTAAAGGGTGCTCGACACCTAGTCCCTAAGATCAACTGGTCTGGGATCGGCTGACCCAAATCCTGCAATAGAACCAGATAGAAAGCCATGTTCTATTGGTACAAATGGGTTTAAGATATATCGATGTGGCCTTTCTGGTTTGGGAAATTAAGTTCTAAGGGGTGCTCGTCACCTAGCACCTAAGGCCAACTGGTCTGGGATCTGCTAACCCAAATCCTGCTATAGAACCAGATAGAAAGTCATGTTTAACGGTGTATCTTATTCTTACTAAACTTTTTGATCAAAAGATGCCAATGAGCACAAAATCAAAGGATGCCAATGAGCACAAAATCAAAGGATGCCAATGAGCACAAAATCAAAAGATGCCAATGCGCACAAAATCAAAAGATGCCAATGAGCACACATCTCTTGAAACTTGGGAAAATACAAAGTCGCGATAAACCCGTAAATTCATGAAATTCTGATTTTGGACAAATAGTGTGAGTAGAGCAAAGTATTCTTATATGTTCTAGAATTGCATACGCTTGATGCTAATCATATTTTGCATGCTAGCACACCAAATAGATTTAATAAAGGGGTTGAAACTGAACGTTTGTAACTTGATATGCAATGATGTCTTGTTTTTGAATCCAAACACATGCATTTGATTTCATTTGATTGAAATATTGTTAAATTTCATTAAGTTGAATTTCTTTTGTAAAGCTTTCAAATGATCAAAAGTTAGTAGTTATAAAATAAAATTCAATGAATATTACTTTCCTTGTGCAATGTGTTTTTGCTACAATTTCAAATAATGTGCGTTATTGAAATATATGCATACTTTCAGGGGGGAGAAAACAAATTGCTCCAGAATTCTTATTCTGAGGGGGAGCAAGGTTATCCACAAAGGAGGAGATTGTTAGTAATACTAAGAGACACGACTGAAATTGAAGAAGGTTTTCGATGATAATGATGCTCACTTTCATCGAAAAAGGGGGAGAAATGTTTAATTCAATTTCATGTCAAAGAGCTTTCAAGTCAAAGATATTTCATGTCAAATAACTTTCAAGTCAAAGATTCGTGAACAAAGACTGAAGATTAGGGGGAGAAGGATCATGTGAAGTCCAAATGTTGCTGAATTTGGTTATCTTAGTTCTGAGTGGTTCTCGGAATGCGCTTACACCTAAAAGTTCAACAATGTGGATGGTTTCACATCTTTCTGATCCAAACTCTAATTGTTTCTGATTCATCTTATTCCGAATTGATGGTTTTATATAAAGATCTGTTTTTCATATACAAGACTTGAAGATGGTTTGACAAAGTTTATGTTGGAGAAGATTGACTTTACAAAGAGCTGAAGACTGCTGTCATATTTTTTTTTAAATCTTGAATCCAAAGGGGGAGATTGTTAGAGCATTATTGTATTCAAGATTTACTGTAAAGTCAATGTACTGTATTAGTTGCTAATGCCTTTATAGCTTGTATGTTATAGGTATAAATAGGCATGTCTAGTTCTTAGTTAGAAAGGAATCTAGAGACCTTTAGAAACCTCTTGAGCATTTTGTCATTTGTACTTTAGAGATCAATATATGGATGACAAGTTTGCTTTCTAAATTCTCTCTACATTTGTTCTTTACATATTGCTAGATTTGGGATTTCACACAGATCGACTTGGTTTCTTCTGTTGTGGATATTCCTCCTTCCACTATTCCTCCACCTCAACAAGGAAGGGCCTCTGCAAAGAAAAGGAAAACCTCAGACTCAGGTCCTCCTATACGGAATGAAACAGGTATTGGTTTCTCTCGAGCTGAAGTTCTTGGGCCTGCTACTGATCTCTCAGCGCTTGACACCTCCCTACCACCCGGTGAAACTTTCATTCCTGGCAAAGTCGTAAGTGATCCCTATGGTATATTCTTTCTAGACTGCCATGAAAATCAACACTTTCAACGCATCTCTGAGCTTCCAATCACTCCCATCGAACAGCTCAGAGATCTCATATACTGGTGTGAAGTCAGACGCGACATTCAGGCACGTCACCTCAAGCCCCTGATCTTTGAAGAAGCAAAGAACAAAAAGGACCAGGGTGTCACTGTCCCTGACTGGATGATTCCCACATCAAAGACCCTCGATGAACTTCTCATCAAGGAAGAACCTTTTGACGGATAGGATCGCATTGTAATTCTTTATATCCTTATCTGTCTACATCTTCTGTACTTGTAATTTTATTTGCTGTACTTGTAATTTTTCCACTTCCTTCTGTAATCTTTACGAAGTTTAAAGAAAAATTTCAGCGAATGTACTTTACTCCATCAGTACTGAAAAGATCCCAGAAAACAGTAAAAAGGGACAAATATTTTATGAGTTCTTTTTATCCTTATGTTTTCATTAAATAGCAATTTTCTCTGTTGCTATGTCATAATCAAATAGGGGAGATTGTTGATCCAAACCCTCAGTGATTTGATAATGACCCTCTCTTAAACACATAGTGAAAATTGTAAGTAAACAATATGTATTAGAGTTTCACTATCGTTGATAAGTACTAAGACTTTACAGTACCGCTGATAGGAACTCTCACTCTTTAGATTAGATATTCAGCGAACACTGTTCATCATCTTATAGCTCTGAGCATGTTAAGTCTATGAGATGATCGCTGATAAGTTAGTTGTTTACTTATGATCCATGAAGACAAGTTTCACGTCAACCAAAGTTCTACGCTGAAGTCGAAGATCAAGCTCAAGAACCAGCGACAAGTCTACTCATGAACTGATGCGGATATCAGCGAAGCAAGACCTGTCCATTCAACGTGAAGTATCAAGTAGAAGACTTCAGCAATCGCTGAACTTTATCATTCACTGATAAAGATCTGACTCTACGAAAGCTGATCATGAAGTCTCCCTGCATGTTACTATTGTCTTACCTCCCTTGCACGTCTCCGTACGAACTGTCAGAACGGACATCCCTTTTGTCTGTAATCGTACAACAACTCTGATTCTACAATGTGCACCATGCGGCTACTAAGGTTGTCTATAAAGGTCAATGACATGCAACCACTCAGTTGCTGCCACGTGTAAAGCCATACTGCCATGCATTAAATGCATGCAGTATATAAGAAGTACCGTACTTCAGTTTTGAAGTGTGCTCGGACCATCTTCTTATTGTTAAGTTATTATTCGTAATTTCTTTAACTCTTTCTAGTGCAAGAAACTTAGTGTTTCTCAAGACTTGTTTAGATTAGGTTTATCCTTAATCTTGTTCCGCAACAAGTTGTAAATTGTCTTGATTTATCAATAAACAATTTAGAAAAGTAGAAACGTGTGTTTGTATTCAACCCCCCCCCCCCCCTTCTACAAACTTGTATAGCCCTTTGGGACCAACAGGTTGAAACATAATGATGATTCAATCAACATATCACGCCTTATTCTTAAAACTATGGATCCACCCTTACGGGAAAGAGTGGAGATATTCTCATATACGGCATATGAGATGATAAACTACTTAGGGGAGCTTCCTGAAAGATATGTGTTCTCTGAACGCTTGAGAACTCTTCAGGCACTTTTTAGAACTAAGATGGAGTAAGGCCAAGATGTAACCATACATGTTCAGAGAATAAGGACACACCTTGACTATTTGGATAAACTTGGTCATCCTTATCCCGAGATGCTGGCCGTAGATGTGATCCTCAGATCCTTGACCCCAAAATTTGATGTTTTTTATCAATAACTTGGGCTGCCGGAATTTTCCAGTCCCAGAATTGCATACGATGCTAGAGACTGTTGAGAGAAATCTTCCCATGGTAACAGTTACATGTGGTAGATGTGGCAACATTGGTCATGGAAGAAGAGATTGTCCTCTATGATATGGAAGTTTTCTAACAAAGGAAAGTCCTTCAGGTATCTATATGTTAGATAGAACTTTTACCTTTCTATTTTGCACTTGTGTATTTGATACTAAGTGTAGAACTCACTTTTGTAATATGTTACAGATGATCAAGAAAAGTAAGTGACTGAATGACAAGCAAAATGGTGATCCATATAAGCAAGGAAGCAAGATTGCGTACCAAGCTTATAGGAGATTTTATTATGAAACCATATGGCTTGTATGTTGATCCAAACCCTCGGTGATTTGATACCCCTCTCTTATATACTTAGTGAAAATTGTAAGTAAACAATATGTATCAGAGTTTCACTGTCGTTGATAAGTACTAAGATCTTACATTACCGCTGATAGGAACTCTCGCTCTTTAAATTAAACATTCAGCGAACACTGTTCACCATTAATGCTCTGAGTCTGTTCAGTCATTATGATGATCGCTGATAAGTTAGTTGTTTACTTATGATCCTTGAAGACAAGTTTCACGTCAACAAAGGTTCTACGCTGAAGTCGAAGATCAAGCTCAAGAACCAGTGACAAGTCCCCTAATGAACTGATGCGGATCAGCGAACACTCAGATTTGTCCACTCAACGTGAAGTATCAATTACAAGACTTCAGCTATCGCTGAACTTTATCATTCGCTGAATAGATAATGATAATGCTCTGAATCAACGAAAGTTGATCATGAAGTCCTCCGTACAAAGTACTTTTGTCTTAACCACCCTTGCACGACTCCGTACGAAATATCAGAAAAGAACCTCCGACTGTCTGAAATCGTACAACCACTCTGATACTACAATGTTCATCCATGCGGCTACTAAGGTTGTCAACAAAGGTCAATGACATGCAACCAACCAGCTGATGACACGTGTAAAGTGTATACTGACTTGCATTAAATGCATGCAGTATATAAAGAGATGAACCCACTTCATTTGAAGTAACTTGCTAACTCTGGACAAGTTCAATCTTTTATCTCAAGATAGGTTATTATTAGTAATTTCCTTATCTCTCTTAGTGCAAGAAACCTTAGTGTTCCAACTTGTTTAGATTTAGGTTTATCCTTAATCTTGTTTCCGCAACAAGCTGTAAATTGTTAATGATTTATCAATAAACAATTTAGAAAAGTAAAACCTGTGTGTTTGTATTCAACCCCCCCTTCTACAAACTTGTATAGGCCTTCGGGACCAACAAGTGGTATCAGAGCGGATTTCTTTAATCTCATAAACAAGATCTAATCTAAGATATTTCTCTTCCTTGCTATTATCTGAAAATGGCCACCAACACAAACACAAATTATATAGACAATGGTTCTCTTGCTAAACCCCCTAGATTTTCCAGAGATAACTTCAACTTATGGAAAAATAGGATGACACTCTTCTTAGAAGGTGTAGACCCTACTATGCCTTACTATCTCGAGAATGGTCCATTCATCCCTGTAAGAATTGATGCTGCAGTTCCAGCCGCTGAGAATAGACCTGCTATTCCAGAAAGGCTGGTCCCTAAGGAAATCTTTCAATGGACCGACGAAGATAAGAAGAAAGTGGCTATAGATACAAAAGCCAGATCCATACTATCCATGGCTCTTCCTGACGAAGTCTACCATTCCGTCATGAATCTGAAAACATCAAAAGCCATGTGGGACACAATATGTGTTCAGTATGAAGGAACGTCTGAAGTCCAGGACTCAAGAAAGATCAACCTGGTAAGACAATACGAAAGCTTCATTTCTGGTAAGAATGAATCTCTCTCTGAAGTTCACCAATGTTTTAATTGTTTAATTATAGATCTGAAAACTGTTGGTAAGGAATATTCTAACTTTGAAGTTCTGACAAAGTTTCTAGAATGTTTACCTGAAAGCTGGGACAATTATTCTATGTGTCTCAAGCTGTCAAAGGATCTAAAATCAATGACCCTTTCAACCTTATATGGCACGTTGCTGAATCATGAGCAATCGAGCCATCTTAAGAAGAATCTTGTAAAAGATTCCAAAAGCACCCATGTTGCTTTAATCTCAGAGGAACCTTCTACTCTGCGACCCTCGATCACTATCACTGAGTTAGAAAGTAACTCTGAAAGGTCATCATATTCTGATTCTTCAGATGATGATGAATCTTTGGCTCTCCTAACTAAAAAGTTCAGGAGATTTGCCAAAAAGAAAATGTTTAGAAAGAACAAACCACTTTCCATAACTGACAAGCCTAGATCATCAGCTTTTGTTGATAAGGCAACTGCTACTTGTTTTAACTGCGAAAAGACAGGACATTTCGCTAACGAGTGCAGGTCTAAGAAAGTCTCTAGACCCTCAGCTTTTACAAAGAAATCCTTTGTTCCAAGGAATAAAGATGACAAATATTCAAAGCTGAAAGAAAAATATGCTAAGCTGAAAACCTTTAAGAAGAAGAGTAAAGGCCTGATGGCTAACTATGATTGGGCTGCTTCTGATGAAGAAGCATCATCATCTGACTCTGAAGATGATGAAGCAAATCTATGTCTTATGGCCAAAATTGAAGAAGAGGAAGAAAGTTCAGACATTCCCTCCACTTCAACCTCTGCTATTCAGGTATCACCTTCCTTCTTTACCAATATTGCAAATATTGATGAAGCTGATAGTCTCCGTAAGATCGATCTCTTGACTAGAAGTTTATACGAAGCCATGAACGGCAAAACTGTGGTTGAAAACCAAAACCTTGATCTCGCTGAAAAGCTTAAAAACTGCCACCTTCAAATAGAAAAGCTTTCTAAAATTGAAGAAGATTTTAAAGATCAAGTATATTTAAATCAGCTAGTCAAAATCGAACGAGCAGAAGCTATCGCTGCATTAAAAGCTGAAAAAGCTATTGTTGAAGGATGGTGTAATTCTTCAACAAATATCACTGAGATAATAAAGTCTCAGATTTCCCTAAGTGATAAACGTGGTCTGGGTTACAAATATGATACTCCAAAACCAACCACTGAGCGTTCAATGCTTAAATTTGGAACGTTCGTATCCTCAGTCGCTGATACTTCATCTTCTCAGTGCTCCTCGTCCAATACACCAATCCCTGAGGAAACTCCTACCTCCTCAAAAGGCAAGGAGAAAATGGTTTATTCAAAACCTACCTCTGTCTCTAAAGACAAAGGTAAAGGAATTGTTATTTACCAGAATCCTCAGAAGGGTACCTTATTACCAAAGTTGAATGCTTCTAAAGCTTCAGTGACTCACCCCTCTGGATCAAGGAAGCAGATCTCTGGATCTATTCAACGATCTACTCCTAGACTCAGAGTGGATGTCCTTGGTAAGAAATCTGAAGAACTGAATGTTCGTCCCATTTCTAAAGCCAATAGTTTACTTGGTGCTGGCACTTCTAATTCGAAATCAAAAGCTCAGCATTCAAATGGTTCTAGAACTATTTTTAGTTATAGGAAATGTTATCACTGTGGACTTACCGATCATATTGCTAGTAAGTGCCCCACAGCCACCAAAGCGAAAAGATAGCTAAGGTGAAGATTGCACCCAAGGCAAAGAAGACCAACCCTGGTGCAAATCAGGTCAAGGTGAATCCTACCACTGAAGTTAAGAAATTAACCAAAGTGAAGAAAGACAATGCTGAATCTTCAAATGCTGCGAAGACTGCTGAATCTTCCATTCCAACTACTTCCACTGACAAATGTGTATACATAGTCAAGTAGGTACCCAAGAAAAACTAATCTTCCTTTGTATTGCAGGTTAAGAAGGGTATCTGGTATCTCGATAGCGGATGCTCTAGACACTTTACTGGAAAGAAAAGCCTGCTCGCAGAATACAAGGAAGAGAAGGGTCCCTCTGTAACTTTCGGTGGAAATGGAAAAGGACATACCCGAGGGTATGGTGTACTTTCAAATGGTACAACCTCCTTCAGAAGAGTCGCATATGTTGAAGGGCTGAAGCATAATCTTCTAAGCATCAGTCAGCTTTGCGACATGGATAACAAAGTAATCTTTACTAAGGAATCCTGCTTTGTCACTGACAAAAAGGAGAAGATAGCTCTCAGCGGTTATCGTTTGGAAAATGTTTATGTAATAAACATGGACTCAACAACCACTGAGAACTCATGTTTCTTCTCAAAGGCCTCATCTGATGTCAACTGGCTATGGCATAAGAGGCTATCTCATCTAAATTTCAAGACAATGAACACTCTTTCTTCAAAAGAGTTAGTCACTGGTCTACCTCAGCATTCATACGCCAAAGAGTCTTTATGTTCAGCGTGTGAAAAAGGGAAGCAGACCAAAGCAAGCTTTAAATCAAAGCAAGTTTCTTCAGTGTCATCTCCTCTACAACTACTCCATATGGATTTGTTTGGCCCTGTTAACAAACAATCCATCGCTGGAAAGAAATATACGCTGGTCATAGTTGATGAATTCTCTCGCTTCACTTGGGTAATGTTTCTCCGTTCTAAGAGTGACACCCCTGAAGAAATCATCACCTTTGTTCGGAAGATGGAAACCCTGAACAATCTGACCGTTCGCTTAATAAGGAGTGATCATGGGACTGAATTCAAAAATAGTTCTCTTGATTCCTTCCTTGAGAGTAAGGGTATTTCTCACAACTTCTCTTCAGTGAGAACACCGCAACAAAATGGAGTCGCTGAAAGAAGAAATAGAACAATTATGGAAGCTGCACGTTCAATGCTCAGCGATTCTCACCTGCCTACTCAGTTTTGGGCAGAAGCTGTCAACACTGCTTGTTTTAGGCAAAACAGGTCGCTGATAGTTAAAAGATTCAAAAAGACAGCCTATGAACTCTTTCATGGGAGAAAGCCTTCAATCAGCTTTCTTCACATCTTTGGATGTCAGTATTTCATACTGAACAACAGAGATGCTCTTGGAAAGTTTGATCCTAAGGCTGATGATGGAATCTTTCTTGGATACTCTTCAGTTTCCAAAGCCTTTAGAGTCTTCAATCGTAGAAGACAAACTGTAGAAGAAACTATTCACGTCACGTTTGACGAATCCCGTTCAGCGAACTCTAAACCGTCCGCTGATACTGAAGAACTGAATCAATGGATGTTTTCTCATCTTGGTGATTCAGAAGATATTCCCACTCCTCATGCTCATCCAGTAGAAGATGATAGTCCTACTATCATTCCAAACATGCAGAATAGTGAAGCTGAAACATCATGGGTCTCAGCTGTTCCTATAAACACTATACCTACCGCTGAACCAAATGCCTCCGACATTCCATCTAACTCTCAGCAATCAGTAAATGAAATGACAAATGCAAGTATTCCTCTCTTAGCTGAAACTCCAGAAGTAGCTGAAGCCTCGTCTTCATCTCCTCCAGTTCAAGATGAGTCAGCGACTTATGCTCCGGCACAGTGATGGACCGTAAATCACCCAATTGATCAAATTCTTGGTGATCCAAACGCTGGTGTTCAGACTCGACGAAGTGCAGGTAATATTTGTTTATTTGTTAACTTTATTTCTCTAACTGAACCAAAGAAAATAGATGATGCCCTCAAAGATCCAAACTGGGTCAGCGCAATGCAAGAAGAGCTGACTGAATTCGAAAGAAACAAAGTTTGGAAACTTGTTCGGAGACCAACTGATAAAACTGTAATAGGCACTAAATGGGTCTATCGAAACAAGTTGGAAGAACATGGTACTGTAACCCGCAACAAAGCTCGTCTTGTTGGTCAGGGATACAGACAAGAGGAAGGTATAGATTATGACGAAACATTTGCTCCAGTAGCAAGACTTGAATCAATTCGTCTATTCTTAGCATATGTTGTACACAAAAACTTCAAAGTACATCAGATGGATGTTAAGTCAGCGTTTCTGAATGGAAAGCTGAATGAAGAAGTGTATGTGGAACAACCTCCAGGATTCTCAGATTCTAAGCGTCCAGGTTATGTTTATAAACTGGATAAGGCACTTTATGGCTTGAAGCAAGCTCCTCGTGCATGGTATGACACTCTTTCTACTTATCTCCATATTGAAAACTTTGAGTGAGGTAAGATTGACAAAACTCTATTTTTTAGAAAAGTGAAAGGTCATATCATTCTAGTTCAAATATATGTTGATGACATTATATTTGGTTATACTAACCCTGAGCTTTGTACTCGTTTCGCTGATAGAATGAAAGATGAGTATAAAATGAGCATGATGGGCGAACTAGCATATTTCCTTGGTCTTCAGATTAAGCAAACTGAAAAATGAACGTGTATTAATCAGGGAAAGTATGTTAAAGATATGCTGAAGAAATTTGATTTAACTCATAGTTCAGCTATGAAAACCCCTATGGCACCACCGCTGACACTTGACAAGGATTCAAATGGAATACCTGTTAATGTCACGTTGTACCGTGGGATGATCGGCTCTCTCTTGTATCTTACAGCTAGCCGACCCGATATTATGTATGCAACATGTTTCTGTGCACGATATCAAGCTGAACCTATGCTATCTCATATGAAAGCTGTAAAGCGAATTTTTCGATACCTTAAGGGTACATCGAACCTAGGTCTTTGGTATCCCAAAGATTCAGGATTCGATCTAACCGCCTATTCAGATAGTGATTTTGCAGGTTGCAAAATGGATAGGAAAAGCACCACAGGAGGATGTCAGCTCCTGGGTGGAAAGCTGGTAAGTTGGACTAGTAAAAAGAAAAATTCAGTGTCCACTTCCACAGCTGAAGCTGAATATGTAGCTGCTGGAAGTTGTTGTTCTCAAGTCTTGTGGATGAGAAATCAGCTACTAGACTATGATCTTCAGCTCTCCAAAATTCCAATATATTGCGACAGCACAAGTGCCATCGCCATAGCAAACAATCAAGTACTACATTCAAAGACCAAACACATAGAAATCAGATATCATTTTATCAGAGATCATGTGATGAATGGTGATATAGAACTTCATTTTATCCCAACTGATTATCAGTTAGCTGATTTATTTACCAAACCTCTTGATGAGACAAGATTCAACTTTCTCATCAGCGAGCTTGGAATGCTGAACTTTGAAGGGTAAAATCCTCAACGGTTCACATTGATCAGCGATAGGATAAAATCAACTCGTATAACCTATTCAATCATCTTCTCTCTGAATAAAACTTGGTTAAGCTGATATCAAGGTATGTTTTCTCTCTCTGACAATCGCATGAAAATGCAAGATTTCAAAACAAAATGCATCGCTGGATATCTCTTCCTTAACAGCGATATTTTGAAAATTCTTAAAACCATCACTGATATTTTCATTCAGTGCTTCATGTTTATAAAAGAGTCCCTGAGTTTTCAAAACCTCAGAGACATCCTAAAAGAATATGAAAGGACAGTTGTGACGTCATTGCAACGGATAAACCCCGGCACGTTTTCTCTTTCTGACACACGTTTGCACGTCTCGTTCAAACTTCCAATCAAATGCAAACACGTATCCGTGTCATGATGAAAATCTTTTCCCGCTCAAGATTTTCTCTCTCTAATCTCTCTATATAAACAATCTCGTGGTTTATATTTTTCTTTTACGCGAACAATCTTCCTCCGCAAGAAAGAATCACTATTGCATTTGTGCTCTCAAAACCTTCAAGAACTGTTCATCATCTTCTTCATCAAACATCAAGGTTAATATGTTCCTATTTTTTATCAAATGCGTATAACTGGTTTCTGTTCTTTTCCTTGCTTATACAAGATCAAACAAAAGAACTTCTTAAAAATAAAATCATTTCTTTAATGGTTTTATGAACACAACCATTTCATGGTTGTTCTTCAAGTTTAAATGAAAAAATCTTAAACTTGTTCTTCATTCGTTTCCAGAATCTATTTCTTCATAGAAAACTGGATAACAAGAATAAATGGGTTTTACATTTCGTTTCTTAAAATCAAGAAAAACCCTAATCTTCATTAAGACATTTGTGTCTGAATGAAATGGATAAAATTTGAACCATCTTAATGGAAAATCTTTCCACATTAAGATTATTCTTACTTGTTAACATCTTTGGTTGAACTGATAATACAAAGAAATGGCATCGTCTGACATTCCTGCTACCGCTGAGAACATCTCCGCTGATTCTGAGGAAGTGGAATTTATCAAGGCTCCTCAGGTTAAGTTCACTCTGGAACAACTAGATTGGACCAAAACGAACAACCTTTCTGCGCTTCTCGAGTTTCCTCCTCGAAAGCAAGTCACACATCTGAAAGATGCTGTGAATTTCCTAAAGAATTGCTGCATTTCAACAGCCCTGACCATCTCACCTCCTGCTAGTCAGCTACTACAATCCCAGTTCTGGTACACTGCCAGACATTCTCATTTACCATCCGCCAAAGATCCCTCCAAAACAATTGATTGTATCCTCAGCGATACTGAGTATGGCACGATAAAGATCACACCTGCCATCATTCGCAAAGCTCTGAACTTTCCCAATGCTACAAAAGAAAAGCCTTTTGTTCCTTTCCCTGACCATAAGAAACTCGCTGACAAAGAAGCTCTTATTGCATTTGTCGATGCAATGGGCTATGTATGGGCAATTGGCAGAGACAAGAAGCCCGAGAAGAAGCTGACCCTGCTAAAGAAGTCGAAAATGCCCAGCGAGATTAACTTCATTTTCGCTCACTTAATCAGCTGCATAACGGCCAAGACCGGCACCTCTGACCAAGCCGCTCAACCTCAGCAAGCAATGGGATACGCTCTGCTGAAAGGTCTACACATTGACTGGGCATCTCTTATCTATGATGACTTGGTGCAAAGAGTAGACTCTGCCGCTGACAGACCTCCATGGGTTCCTTACCCCCGATTCATCAGCGCCATCTTCCAATATGGCCTGAAGGACAGCTACCCGCAAGAGGGTGACCTGAAACTCTCTCAGGTTGGCCCTAAGGTACTTGACTTCAAACCAGTTGAAAATGAGGTACGTCTTTCTACCCTTTTAACTCTTCTCAGCCCTTCTTCTTCTACTTCTGTGGCTCCTTCAGCGACAATACCCATCGCTGATACCCTGGCCACAAAATCCTCTCCTTCTAAGAAAAGGAAACAATCATCTACCCCACTTGGTTCTAAAAGGATCAAGAAAACAAAGGAGAAACCCCAGCAATTTCATGCTGAAGACTCCTCAGCTCTTTCTGCAGAGCTGAAGGAACGTTCAGTGGTACGCTCTGCCACACCTGAACAACCCATCCATTCCATCCCAACTTCAGCGTCTCTAAACGCTGAGGTTACAAACTTGGAACCTACCCAACCTCCTTCACTCTCTCAAAAGACTGATGAAGAGATTTTCAGCAAATCCAACGCTGAACTCAGAACCCAACCTCCATTCTTATCCTTCGCTCCTCCCTCTACTCATTTGGTCTCTCCTCCAGTTCTCGCTGGAGCTGCCATCATTTCTACGGAAACTAAAGCTGATACTCCAGAAATGATGAAGACAGGACCTGCAGGACAATCCATGGGCACTTTTGAAGATGACATGGAACATTTTTCAGGAACCCGTAATTTTGACGAGTTCATCAATCCCCCTGCAGGTACACACCAACCCATAAACACTGTCACTAAACCCCAAACTTCTGAGCTTTCCTATGTTCACAAGTTCTTATATGTTACAGGTCCTAATTTGGGAGACATCAACGCCTCTCTGAAGTCCGTGGAGACAAAGCTGACAGGTCTCATCACTACTCTTTCAAATAACTCTACAGCTGTAACAAACGCTGGAGAGAATCTTACAAAGCTGACAACAGTGGTGGAGAAGAAGGCTTCCACAGATGACATGAAGCAGGTTTATAAAACTCTCAGCGACTTCGCCATGGTGCTCGCTGACATCTACACAGACTACACCTCTCTCAAAAATTCAGTTTCATCCATGTCCAGCGAGGTCACAACGCTGAAGACATCGGTTGGACAACTAGAGGGAGATATGTCTACTGTAAAGACTGACTTAGGCTCTGTAAAGACCGATGTTAGTTCGATGAAAACGATGATCGAGCAGCTACTACACAAAGCGAATACTCCTGCTCCTGCCCCTGCCCCTGTCCCTGCATCTGATAATTTCACAGCGGCGGATCGCACTGAGCTGGAGAAGATCAATCCTGCTATTTCTGGCCTTCAAGACAGAATAGCAAAGATTGAAGTTTTGATAGGTATCTCTGACCAAGAAGATAGAGAACCTACCAACGCTGCTGAGTCAACCCATTCCTCCCCCACTCATCATGAGAAAGAGGGGGAGAAGAGGGCTGAAGATCTCTCCAAGAGTGCTGAAGACCTTTCCCATGATGAATCTATCAGGGGAGAGAAGAAGGATGCTGAAGAAACCACCGCTGGACCTCAGGGAGATGAAAACCCTGAGAAAACCGAGAAACTCGCCTCTGTATCTGAGGGGGAGCAACTCGAAGAAGAAGCTGATAAAACCGAATCCGAAGCAGAAGATGATGAAGCCGTCGACATCCCTGATAATGAACCATCCTCTTCTCCAAAGAATGATGATGATGATAACGAAGATGACGATGACTTCTTTATCGTCAGACCTGCTCCGAGGATCAAAGTTCTTAAGGGAATCTCGATAAATGAACCTTCAGTGGAGCGGACAAAGACAAAGCCCTCAGCCTCTGGAGCTGAGAAAGGCAAAGGCAAAAGCGTCGCTGAAGATGACAATCTGACGATCTTGCTTGAAAAGCCGGTTTGTCAGGTACACTAAACATCTCTCACTCCATCCCTCCTCTATCATACACTATCAGTTCTACTACCCAAGCCTATACACTTGAACAAATTTTCTCTCTCTGATTCTACCCAAGTTCTTACTTGTAAGATCGCTGTGTTTCAGCTAGTCCTCTCCCCTGTTTGAGGATATCGCTAAAAGTTCCACAACTGCGACGTCACCAATAATACCAGCTGCTGCTGAAAAAATAATCCCAGTCTTAGATTTGATCTCTGAGACTGATGAACCTGAGGAACAGCTACTCTCATACAGAGGCAGACCTTCCTTAGCTCCTCAAAAGCTAAGTGAAGAGGATCAGAAAAGAAGAGAGGAGATAATAAAGCAATTCGAGGATCAGCGAATCATTCTGAGGCGTGATCAACTTCCTTCAGTTCCTCCAAAGTTCAGAATTTCCAAAAAGGAATACAAGGATCACCTCAGAGCTGAAAGATTAATCGCTGAAAGAAAGGAAGCTGAAGAAAAGGACAGAGATACGCCATCCAGCTTTCTAAACGATCAATAAAAGACCCCAAGCTGAAAAGAGTTCCCATTGATGTTCAACGTCAGCTTTGGGAAGACGCCAAGAAGATAACTGAAGAAAAGAGAACTGTGTCTCAGTCCACTTTAGCCTGGTGCAAAGAAAAGGTTAACTACAGACTCTCTCCTGCCAAAATCAACAAGGTATTCATCTCTGGAAGAACAACCCTTGTTTCGATCGCTGAAGTCGAGATATTCAGAGAAGATCAGAAGTACGAAAAATTCTATGCTGAAGCCATAACGAAGTACGGTCTCTCTGAATGGTTGGAGATCAGGTTAGCCATCCAGAAGTCTCAGTCGAAGTACAAGGAACATGTTGAAAAGCTGATCAATAAACAAATCGACTTAGTCTACTCCTGTGTGGATATTCCTCCTCCTCCTCCTCTCGAAAGTCAGAAAAGAAAGGCCTCAGCGAAGAAGAAGAAATCTATATCTTCAATTGATGGCCCTGTCATACGAAATGAAACAGGTATTGGTTTTTCACGTGCTGAAGTCCTTGGTCCTGATCCTGATCTTTCCATGCTTGACACATCTCTTCCTCCTGGTGAGACTTTCATCCCTGGCAAAGTCATAAGTGAACCCTACGGGATATTTTTCCATGACTACGATGTTGGAAAGCATTTTCAACGCATCTCTGAACTTCACATCACTCCCATCGAACAGCTGAGAGATCTCATCTACTGGTGTGACTTCAGGAATGACCCTTAGGCACGACATCTGAAACCCTTGATTTTTGAAGAAGCGCTGATCAAAAGAAAACTAGGTGTAACCGTTCCTAACTGGATAATTCCCACCACATCAATGACCCTTGATGAACTTCTCATTAAGGAAGAACCCTTTACAAACTTATATGATCGCCTATTTCTCTATTGTATCAGTTATTCTTTTGTACTTGTAATTTATTTCGCTTGTACTTGTAATCTTTCCATTTCTCTTTGTAACCTGATTCAAAGTTTTAAAGAAAGATTTTAGCGAATGTACTTTACTCCATCAGTACTGAAAAGATCCCAGAAAACAGTAAAAGGGACAAATATTTTATGAGTTCTTTTTATCCTTATGTTTTCATTAAATAGCAATTTTCTTTGTTGCTATGTCATAATCAAATAGGGGGAGATTGTTGATCCAAACCCTCAGTGATTTGATAATGACCCTCTCTTATATACTTAGTAAAAATTGTAAGTAAACAATATGTATCCGAGTTTCACTATCGCTGATAAGTACTAAGATCTTACAGTACCGCTGATAGGAACTCTCGCTCTTTAAATTAAACATTCAGCGAACACTGTTCACCATTAATGCTCTGAGTCTGTTCAGTCATTATGATGATCGCTGATAAGTTAGTTGTTTACTTATGATCCCTGAAGACAAGTTTCACGTAAACAAAGGTTCTACGCTGAAGTCGAAGATCAAGCTCAAGAACCAGCGACAAGTCTCCTAATGAACTAATGCGGATCAGCGAACACTCAGATTTGTACACTCAACGTGAAGTATCAAGTACAAGACTTCAGCTATCGCTGAACTTTATCATTCGTTGAATAGATAATGATAATGCTCTGAATCAACGAAAGCTGATCATGAAGTCCTCCGTACAATGTACTTTTGTTTTAACCACCCTTGCACGACTCCGTACGAAATATCAGAAAAGAACCTCCGACTGTCTGAAATCGTACAACCACTCTGATACTACACTGTTCATCCATGCGGCTACTAAGGTTGTCAACAAAGGTCAATGACATGCAACCAACCAGCTGATGACACGTGTAAAGTGTATACTGACTTGCATTAAATGCATGCAGTATATAAAGAGATGAACCCACTTCATTTGAAGTAACTTGCTACTCTGGACAAGTTCAATCTCTTATCTCAAGATAGGTTATTATTAGTAATTTCCTTATCTCTCTTAGTGCAAGAAACCTTAGTGTTCCAACTTGTTTAGATTTAGGTTTATCCTTAATCTTGTTTCCGCAACAAGCTGTAAATTGTTAATGATTTATCAATAAACAATTTAGAAAAGTAAAATCTGGGTGTTTGTATTCAACCCCCCCTTCTACAAACTTGTATAGGCCTTCGGGACCAACATTGTATTGTTAAACAAGTTTGTTTCGAACAATGTTTAAATTTAGTTTGACTAAATTATTATTTTTCAGTCACATGTTTGTTGATTGAATGAAATTCACTTAACCGTTTTGGAAACGATTATATTCATATTCAAAAATGAATTATTCCATTTCGAGAACTAGTCCTCTAAATTGAATAATAAAGTGAATCTCAAAAGCTTTCTAAAACATAGTTCTATATAAACACCATAAGACTCAAATGTGATTTGAATCAAGTCTACACATGAAATAGTCAACTTAATCTAGTAAAATTAAACGCATATCTCGACTTCAAAAGTGTGGTAATTTTGAAGGCAAATGAGAATGTTTCATTTGATATATGCGATCTTTGATAAGTTGAATATAGCTCATTTCTCTAGTTATAGAAAAGGAGAAAAAGTTTTTGTTAGAATTGATATATGTGTATATGGTTTTTCAAAACCAAGTCTAGATATGGTGATAGATAATACAATATCTTCACTGGCGATTTCAAACGTTGAAGTTTATGAAACATGAGCATTTGATATGATTCAAGTTGTTTCAAAGTGAAGATTAAGAAAACAACTTAGCAGGACCATCAAAGTCTTTTCTGATATAGGAGGATAGTAACTAAACCAAGAACTTTTGGATCATCTTAGAAATTGTGTATATCCGAAAGGATGAACCGAACCTTATTAAATATGGTTCGCTCTATGATGAGTAGAAGTACTATTCCTATATCAATTCGGAATTCTGCCCTAGTTACTTTAAACCGTATTTTATGATAACAACCAAAAGGTAGACAAGACACCTTATAAGATTTCGTATGAAAGTTTTTCATCCTTAATCTTAGTTGAAGGTGTGGGTTTATGAAGCTCATGTAAGACAATAAGCTTCAAGTAAACTCGACCCAAAATCTACTAAATGCATATATTGTAGAATATACTATAAACTGTTTAAGATACCGATTCTACAATCCCACAAACAATAAAATTGTTTATTGTTCCAAAGCCAAGTTCTTAGAAAGAAAGTTTTTTTTAATGGGCAATGCAAATGGGAGATTTAAGGAACTTGAAGGGAATCAAGAACCTCATAACCTAATGCACTTATTGGTTGGCACTAGTTATCAAACAAAGGTTGTTGAAACTGAGCAATTTGATTGATCAGAAACATAGTAAAAACCCCAAGTGTTCGCAAATCTAGTGGAATCATTCAGAAATCCGAGAAATATCGATTTCTCATGTCTAATGAAGAATGATGTATGATAGGTTTCTAGTAAGCCCATCAACTACTAAAGTGATATGTCAGATTCTGAATCTGATGAGTGGCTTAGAGTCATGAACACTGAGATGCAATCCATTCATGGATCAGTACAAGTATCACCAAGCTGGAATCTTCATTTTGACAGGAAAACTAAAAGTTTTAATTTTCACCAAAATAAAAGATGACTCATGCATTTACTAATAGGCTAGTGGGAGCGCAGTAAAATTCCTAATGTTGTACGTGCAAGACATACTAGTATTTGGAAATTAACTTTCCGACTTAGCAAAACATCATGTTTTGGCTCGGACAGTATTTCCTTAATAAAAGACTTAGATAGGGCTAATTTTGTTCTTGGAATAAAGATCTTTAAAGTTAGATCAAGACGACTTATAGTTTTAAGTCAAAATGCATATGTTGACATGATCTTGAAAGGTTCAAGATGCAAGGCTCTAAAGGTAGTTTCTTGCAAGTGTGATATGACATCATTTTGAACATGTCCAAATGTTCTAGCACAAAGGCTGAGCTAGACAAAATGATTGGTATTCCATATGTTTCGGCAATTGGATCTATCATATATGCCATGACATGCACTAGATCGAGTGTATCATAATGCTTTAGAGCATTAGAAGAAGATACCAACGGAATACGAGGAAAGGTCATTGGATGACTATAAAGAACAATTTAAGGTACTTATTAAAAACCAAGGAAGTGTTCCTTAACTGAGGGTTGGAAGAAAATCATAGTCATATGTTACACTGATGATAGCTTCTATAAAGATCGAGAAAGTTCTCGACCATAAAAGGGGAATGTCTTCATTATGAATGAAGAAGTAGTTCATTTGAAAAGGTTCCAAGCGAAGGGAAAATTGCATAATACACTACAAAATAAGAATACACTGCTGCTTTAGAAGCTGCAAAATAAAGATGCTTGGATGAAAGAGTTCCTTGAAAAGCTAGGTAGATGCCTCCCATTCAGGATCACCTAGAAATCTTTTGTGAGAATGTGGGTGCCATTACGCAAGATAAAGGACCCGATGTCACATCAGAGTACCAAGCATCTACTCCAAACATTTAACTATATTCGGAATAAAGTTAAAAGTGGAGATGTTAGTATTCACAAAGTTCACACAAATCAAGTTTTTTCTATAATGCAATCTTGAGCAAGTGGGAGATTGTTGGTTAAATATGCTCAAAATGATTATAAAATAATATTGCCGGTAATATATGATCCTATAGGGTCACATCGAACAACAAGTAGACACCGAATTGATATTTATAAGAATTTGATTCTTGATAAATATTACTATTTCTTGATAAATATTATTAATTATATTATTGAATATAATTCTTGATATGAGATGCAAATAAGAATTCTAGTTTATTAAAATATGATGATTTTAATAAATAACTAGAAGTTAAAAGGAGGGACTAAATATAACATAGCTTAAATTGTTAAAATGTTGATTTTAACTAATTTAAACTAGGAGGACTTAAAATGAAAGTTTGCATGGAAGGCTTGACTCTCATTGGCTCTCTTGGGTGGCAATGTCATAAGCCTTGAATATGTAAACTACTTTTCTTCTCATTTTGAATACACACATGCAAAGACTAAAAAAGAGAAGAAAAAAATTCTCTCCTCTTCCTCCCTCTAATTTTGGCCGAAATACCACACAAGTGTAGTGTTTTTTGTTCTTTGGCTATTCAAGTCTATTGTAGACTTGATTGAAGGCTTCTTATTTGCATCTCCAAGTAAAAGGAACTAGCATTCTTACAAGGTGTCGGTGCTTGTGGTGGATACCGATAGAGAGGAGCTACTTTGGTCTTTCTTGCCATCTTCAACAACATCCATTTTTGGTTTGATCAAAGTCTTCAAAGGTTGTAATCTTGAACTCTCTTGCTATATTTTTTATTTATCTTTTCATGTATGTAACAAGATCCTTGGTGGGAGTAAAATGGTTTTATGTTTTTGTTCAAATGTTTTATTTTTCTTCCGTTGCGTAATATATTTATCTCTTAAGAGTTTTTGAAACCCATGTTTTGAACATAAAATCCCAACAGTAGAGGCTCTAGAATTACTCCTATGGTCCTTTGAAATTGCAGAGCAGGGAGTTCTTTGCTTTTGGACCCCTTTGCCTTTTGAGTGGATATTTTGTGGTCAATGGTGTTCACCAACTCCTGCATCATAAGTGTGGCATAGTCTAGAGGCAAATCATAGTACACCCCGTACATGATTGCCATGATCTGGTGAGAGGTTTGATCAGGGCTCCCCACTTTTCCAGTCAGCCATCTGTTGAGAATGGAGAAGAGAGTATTCCACAGAGGGGGGAACCTGTTTCTTCTGAAGTCGTTTCTCTTCTTTAAGTGGGTATTGTACCCCAAACTCTCTGCGAATTGACAGAGCTCTAAGTCTGAGGGGACCTCTGCATAGTCCTTAATGCCTACAAGTCCTCTGGAAGGTAGGCCAAATTCAAGGGAAAGCATTGTTCTGTTGAACTTCAGTTCAATGTTTTCTGAGTTGTCAGGTTTGGATATGTAACCCTTGATTTGTCTACTTTCATGGTCGTAATAGCAGCTCTACCAGAACTGGTTGAGGTATCTGGAAGGAATCCTTTTGACGTTTTTAGTTAGCTGAGGGTTCAAGTAGTGGTTTTCCAGAATGTTGAGCAAAATAGCGTGGTCATCCCCAAAAGAAGTTCTGGAGGGGACCAAGTAATGGTTGTTTGGTTTGAGAGGAAGGGTATTCTCATATTGGTGATGGTCAAAGAAATCTTGCAGGTGGGTCGTCGAAGCAAAGTCTACTGAGTTACCTGAGTTATCTTGCTCAAGGTTTCTGGCCATGGATGGGTTTTGTGAGTGCTCAGAATGAGCTGGGGAGTTCGTCGGAGATTTAGAGGTGGAAGCCATTGCTTGAAACTTGAAGAATGTGGGTAGAAAGTAAGAGTTGCAGGTTTTACAAGGTTCGCCGGAGGTAATAAGAAGAAAGGAGTTCGTAAAATAAGGAAGGAGAGGTAAATGGGGTTATATACTGGAGTGAAACTGCAGAATCTGTAGCGGTAAATAGTTAAAATTGGATAAAGGTTTGGGGTCCGCACTCGAGCACTACAGCTGGGTGCACGTTTCAAAGGAACGCGTGCCATGCACGTCCAGTGAAAACATGCCACGTCAGAGGTGTCAGAACACGATTAGACGTCGTGTGCTGCCCATTAATGTCTGGCGCATGGGCGTTTCTACTTCCAGATGTCTGTCACATTCAGAAATAACCCGCATATTACATAATTTCCATAAAAAGTCAAGTATCAGAATCGACAGAAGCTCTGTGATGGAATGAGCTATGTGATCTGAAACCCACTTTTCATCTCCTCTAAGCTTGCACCTTTACCAAAAACATTTGAAAACACATTGGGAGTGATCGATAGAATTTTCGTACAAAATTTGCATTCACAGAGGCTCTGACTTACAGAGGCTCTGTTGAGCTCAGCAGAGGCTCTATGAGTGGAAATTTCTAATAACTGAAAATTCATAAAACTTTTTGATCATCCAAAGTTTTAATTGTTTTAAACTGTGTTTTTAGGACATATTTGGAAATTGGTGTCCTAGAAAACTGTTTGGAAAAAAAGGTTTTGTGCGAGACATTCCTCTTTTGATTTACCTTTGCTTGGCAAAGTACCTGACTGCTGTGGATTTGGTTGATCACAACTCTTCTTTGGCTCCCCCTTGAATGATCAACCTCTGTGGATCAATTCAAGGTCTCCTTCTGCTCCCCCTTGACCTATGCTTGGATAAAATGTGATAAGTAATGCATAGAACATAGGTCAAACTCACCAAAGGCTCTGTGGAGATTGTCAGAGAATTTGAGAATTCCCACAGAGGCTCTGTTGGGTACAGAACTTTTGGTGATAAGGAATTTACATACAAAAGAGTTTAAATATATACATACTTACAAGAATATCAAGTCTCACTTACAGAGGTATGAACTCATGTTTAGCATACCTAGCTTACCCACCAAGAAAAGGAATCTTTTCTCATCGAGTGCCATGGTGAATAAGTCTGCAAGCTGAAATTCTGTTGACACAAAGTACATCTCGATTGTGCCTTGTTCAACATGATGCTTTAGAAAGTGGTACCGGATATCAATATGCTTTGTTTTTTAGTGCTGTAAAGGATTGGCAGAGATCGCAATGGGACTCTTTGAATCACAGAGGATGGGAATCTTCTGAATGGTGAATCCGTAGTCCTTTAGCTGAGTTCGCATCCACAGAACCTGGGAGCAACAGCTAGCAGCAGCAACGTATTCAGCTTCTGATGTAGATGTTGACACACAATCCTGCTTCTTTGATGTCCAGCTGACTAGTTTGCCACCCAGGAATTGGCAACTCCCAGAGGTACTTTTTTGGTCGAGCTTGCATCCTCCATAATCTGAATCTGTGTAGGCCATAAGATCCAAGCCAGAGTTCTTTGGATACCAGAGGCCAAGATTCTTGGTTCCCTTTAGGTATCTAAAGATCCTCTTTACAGCAAGAAGGTGGGATTCCTTTGGGTTAGCTTGATATCTTGCACAGAGGCATGTGGCATACATTATACCAGGTCTACTAGCAGTTAGGTATAAAAGATACCCAATCATGCCCTTGTAGAGCTTGCACTCTACAGACTTTCCACCTGCATCTGAGTGTAACTTATTTAGAGGCATCAGAGAGTTTGAATTTTGAAAGAATGTCAGAGACATATTTAGCTTGATTAATGAAAATTCCCTCTGATGATTGTTTTACTTGGAGTCCTAGGAAGAAGTTTAGTTCTCCCATCATACTCATTTCAAACTCACTCTGCATGAGTTTTTCGAAATTTGTGCAGTGTTGTGCATTTGTAGAACCAAAAATAATATCGTCCATATAAATTTATACAAGCAGAATCTCCTCACCTTTTCTTTTATAAAAAAAAAGAAGTATCAGTTGTACCTCTTTCGAAATCATTACTGAGAAGAAAGGTTGAAAGGCGCTCGTACCATGCTCTTGGAGCCTGTTTCAGTCCATACAAAGCTTTATCAAGGAAACGGACATGGTTTGGGTACTTGGCACTTTCGAACCCTAGTGGCTGGACGTATACTCCTTCTTGAATTTAACCATTCAGAAAGGCGGATTTTACATCCATCTAAAAACTTTGAAACCTCTGTGGGCTGCGAAGGCTAAGAAGATTCTTATTGCTTCGAGTCGTGCGACAGGGGCAAAAGTCTCATCGTAATCAATGCCTTCTGCTTGGAAATATCCCTTGGCCACCAATCTCTCCTTGTTTCTAATGACCATCCCATCCTCATCCTTCTTGTTTCTAAAGACCCATTTTGTCCCTATGGCTTGTTTCCCTCTTGGCAGATGAACTAGGGTCCATACCTTGTTTCTCTCAAACTGTAGGAGCACTTCTTGCATTTCATCTACCCAGTTTGGATCATCTAGGGCTTCAGAAACACGTTTTGGCTCGATCACACTGATAAAGTTTGTAAAGAAACAAAAATTAGCAGTGGCTGATCTTGTCTTGACTTTTTTCAGAAGGATCGCCAATTATTTGGCTCTGAGGATGGCTCTTCGTCCACTTTGTCATCTTGGGGAGATGGTCATTAGCATCATCCATTTGAACTTCTGTGGTTGCACTTGTTGGTTTTGGTGCAACCTTTGTAGTGGATGGTACTTCAGTGCTTGAACTTGGTGTCTCAGCTTGTGGGGGTATTTCGATAAGAGTTGGAATCGATTCCTCTGAGGATATAGAGACCGAATCCTCATTTTTCTCTGGTATTGCTTCCTCTGTTGTAGCTAGAGTAGGTATTTCCAGTTCCTCTGTTGTAGTATCTTTTCTTGTATCAACTTCGGTTCGCTCCCTCTCAGCACTTGCATCTGCATGATTCACAGGGGAGGATGAAGTATGTTGGCCCCAAGTATCTGTTATGTAAAAGTATTGAAAATAGTTCAAGTCAGAAGACCAACAGAGATCAGACAGAAGATTCGGAAGAAGTTCAAGAAGACCAACAGAGCTTTGTCGAAAACTTCCAACAGAAGAACAAGTGTTTAACAGAAGACCAACAGAGCTCTTTCGAAAGAACTCTGGTGAAGTGAAGACCTCTGTCAGCCTAAGTCTCGTAGGAAATCCCAAGTGTTAGACAAGTGTCCATACTTTAGGAGACACACTTTCCACGTGTCATTCTAGGGTACGATAGTACACTGCCTTCACTTTTCCAGGGCTATAAATAGAGAGGTAGTGGAACAAACAATTGTAAGCTTTGGGAAGAGTAATTTTCCACAATTGCTTAAGCACACACTGCAGCAATCCCGAGCCTCATCTGATGTCAACTGGCTGTGGCATAAGAGGCTCTCCCATCTCAACTTCAAGACACTGAACACTCTCTCTTCTAAAGAATTGGTCACTGGTCCACCTCAACACTCATACGCCAAGGAGTCCTTATGTTCAGCGTGTGAGAAAGAGAAATAGACCAAAGCAAGCTTCAAGTCTAAGCAAGTTTCCTCAATGTCATCTCCTCTACAACTTCTCCATATGGATCAGTTTGGCCCTGTTAACAAACAATCCATCGCTGGAAAGAAATATACATTGGTCATAGTTGATAAATTATCTCGCTATACATGGGTAATGTTTCTCCATTCTAAGAGTGACACCCCTGAAGAACTCATCACCTTTGTTAGGAAAATGGAAGTCCTAAATAACATGATCGTTCGCTCGATAAGGAGTGATCATGAGACTGAATTCAAAAATAGTTCTCTTGATTCCTTCTTTGAAAGTAAGGGTATTTCTCACAACTTCTCTTTAGTGAGAACACCACAACAAAATGGAGTCGCTGAAAGAAGAAATAGAACTATCATTGAAGCTGCACGTTCAATGCTCAGCGATTCTCACCTGCCTACTCAGTTTTGGGCAGAAGCTGTCAACACTGCTTGTTTCACTCAAAACAGGTCGCTGATAGTCAAAAGATTCTAGAAGACTGTCTATGAGTAATTTTATCCGTGGTTAACTGAACTATATCTGGCCCCGCTAGCTGTTTCTCTCCCACTTCGTTCCAACACAAAGGAGTTCGAGATTTTCTACCGTATAAAACTTCAAACGGTGCCGCTTGAATGCTGGAATGATAACTGTTATTGTAGGAAAATTCGATCAATGGTAAATGCTTATCCCATGATCCCCCAAAATCAACAATGCAAACCCGGAGCATGTCTTCTAAAGTCTGAATCGTCTGTTCACTCTGACCGTCAGTTTGAGGATGATACGCCGTACTTAGCTTTATCTGTGTACCCATTTCTTTTTGAAAGCTCCTCCAGAATCTTGAAGTAAAACGACTATCACGATAAGAAATAATCGAGATTGGAACCCCATGTCGAGTTACTATTTCGTTGATGTACAACTTGGCTAATCGTTCCAACGAATCAGTTTCTTTTATTGGTAGGAAGTGAGCAGACATCGTCAATCTGTCAACGATCACCCAAATGGCATCAAATCCCTTCGGAGTCCTTGGTAGCTTTGTGATAAAATCTGTAGTAATCTGATCCCATTTCCACATAGGTATTTCTAACCATTGCAACTAACCAAATGGCTTTTGATGTTCAATCTTTACCTTCTTACAAGTAGTACAACCTTCCACATGCTGAGCAATGCTTCTTTTTATTCCAGGCCACCAATAAAATTGTTTCAGGTCTTTATACATCTTATTCGTACCTGGGTGAATAGAAAAACAAGATTGATGAGCTTCTTGTAGTACCCGATCACGTAAACCACCCAAACAAGGCACCCAGATTCTGTTTCCTAAACACAACAACCCACGATCATCTTTTACAAGCAATGCTGATATACCTGTTGGTCCCGAAGGGCTATACAAGTTTGTAGAAGGGGGGGTTGAATACAAACACTAAGATTTTACTTTTCTAAATTGTTTATTGATAAATCATTAGCAATTTACAGCTTGTTGCGGAAAACAGATTAAGGATAAACCTAAATCTAAACAAGTTGGAACACTAAGTTTCTTGCACTAAGAAAGAGAAGGAAATTACTAATAATAACCTATCTCAAGATAAGAAGGATGAACTTGTCCAGAGTTAGCAAGTTACTTCAAAATGAAGTGGGTTCATCTTCTTATATACTGCATGCATTTAATGCATGACAGTTTACACTTTACACGTGGCAGCAGCTCATTGGTTGTACGTCATTGACCTTTGTTGACAACCTTAGTAGCCGCATGTTTGAACAGTGTAGTATCAGAGTGGTTGTACAATTTCAGACAATAAGGAGGTTCTTTTTCTGACATCGTACGGAGTCGTGCAAGGGTGGTTAAGACAAAAGTACTTTGTACGGAGGACTTCATGATCAGCTTTTCGTTGATTCAGCGATCTATCATTCTACATCAGCGAATGATAGAGTTCAGCGATAGCTAAAGTCTTGTACTTGATACTTCACGTTGAGTGGACAAATCTGAGTCTTCGCTGATCCACATCAGTTCATTAGGAGACTTGTCACTGGTTCTTGAGCTTGATCTTCGACTTCAGTGTAGAACCTATGTTGACGTGAAACTTGTCTTCAGGGATCATAAGTAAACAACTAACTTATCAGCGATCACCATAAGTACTGAACAGACTCGGAGCATTATGGTGAACAGTGTTCGATGAATGTTTAATCTAAAGAGCGAGAGTTCCTATCAGCGGTACTGTAAGATCTTAGTACTTATCAGCGATAGTGAAACTCTGATACATATTGTTTACTTACAATTTTCACTAAGTATATAAGAGAGGGTCATTATCAAATCACTGAGGGTTTGGATCAACAATCTCCCCCTATTTGATTATGACATAGCAACAGAGAAAATTGCTATTTAATGAAAACATAAGGATAAAAAGAACTCATAAAATATTTGTCCCTTTTACTGTTTTCTGGGATCTTTTCTGTACTGATGGAGTAAAGTACGTTCGCTGAAATTTTTCTTTAAACTTCGTAAAGATTACAGAGGGAAGTGGAAAAATTACAAGTACAGCGAATAAAATTACAAGTACAAAAGAATAACTGATACAATAGAAGAATGAGGCGATCCTATCAGCTTATAAAGGTTCTTCCTTGATGAGAAGTTCATCAAGGGTCTTTGATGTGGGAATCATCCAGTCAGGGACATTTACTCCTTGATTTATTTTGTTCAGCACTTCTTCAAAAATCAAGGGTTTAAGATGTCGTGCCTGAATGTCGTTCTTGAAGTCACACCAGTAGATGAGATCTTTCAGCTATTCGATGGGAGTGATGGGAAGTTCAGAGATACGTTGAAAACATGTTCGTCCATCCCAGTCATTGAAGAATATCCCGTAGGGTTTGCTTAAGACTTTCCCAGGGATGAAAGTCTCATCAGGAGGAAGAGATGTGTCAAGTGAAGAAAGGTCAGGTTCTGGACCAAGGACTTCAGCTAGAGAAAAACCAATACCTGTTTCGTTTCGTATCTGAGGACCTTCTGAAGATTTAGACTTTTTCTTTGCAGAGGCCTTTCTTTTCTGACTTTCGAGAGGAGGAGGGGGAGGAATATCCACACAAGAATAGACTAAGTCGATCTGCTTGTTTATCAGCTTTTCAAAATGATCCTTGTACTTAGACTGAGACTTCTGGATGGCTAATCTGATCTCCAACCATTCAGAGAGACCGTACTGCGTGATAGCTTCACCATAGAATTTTTCGTACTGCTCATTCTCTCTGAATATCTCGATTTCAGCGATAGAAACTTTGAGGGTTGATCTTCCAGTGATGAGTACCTTGATTATTCTGGAAGGTCGATGTCTGAAGTGTACCTTTTCTTTGCACCAGGCTAAAGTAGATTGAGACACAGTTCTCTTTTCTTCAACGATTTTCTTGGCTTCTTCCCATAGCTGACATTGAACTTCGATTGGAGTTCTTTTCAGCTTGGGGTCTTTTACTGATCGTTGAGTAAGCTGGATGGCATATTCTCTGTCTTTTTCTTCAGCTTCCCTTCTTTCAGCGATTAGACGTTCAACTCTGAGGTGATCCTTGTATTCCCTTTTTGAAAGTTTGAACTTTTTAGGAATAGAAGGAAGTTGATCACGCTTCAGAATGATTCGTTGATCCTCAAACTTCTTTATCATCTCATCTCTTCTTCTCTGATCTTCTTCACTTAGCTTTTGAGGAGCCAAGGAAGGTCTGCTTTTGTGAGAGAGCATCTGTTCTTCAGGTTCATCAGTCTCAGAGATCAAATCTAAGACCGGGATTATTTCTTCAGCTTTGGAAGCTGGGATTATTGTTGGTGAAGTCGCAGCTGTAGGAACTTCAGTGATATCCTCAAACAGGGGAGAGGACTAGCTGAAACACAGCGATCTTACGATTAAGAACTTGGGTAGAACAGAGATAGAGAAAGAATGGGATAAAGTGTATGGAGGTTTTAGTGAGTGTAGAACTGATAATGTGTATAGAGAGAGAGTAGGGATGCAGTGAAAGGAAGATTAGTGTACCTGACAAACCGGCTTTTTAAGCAAGATCGTCATATTTTGCTCGTCTTCAGTGACACTTTTTCCTTTGCCCTTGTCAGCTTCAGATGCTGATGGCTTTGTCTTTGTCCGCTCCCCTGTAGGTTCATTTATCAGAATCCCTCTAAGAGTTGTGGTCCTCTGAGCAGGCTTGACGATAAAAGAGTCATCATCATCATCATTCTTTGGAGAAGAGGATGGTTCATCATCAGATAAGTCGATGGCTTCTTCATCTTCAGCTTCAGACTGATAACGCCACTTTTTGGCGTTATTTTCGGTTCTCAAACCAATGAGATTGGCTTGGATTCAAGTAAAAAGGCGTATATTTCACGGTTTATCTAGTGATTTATGCAGGTAATCTAAAAGGCGGCATTCCTCGAGAAAAGAAGCTAAAAAGAGCCCAAAACGAGTCAAAACGAAGCCTAACGGGAGCCCAAAAGCCAAGCCCAAGACCCGCGACCGAACCAGGACCCGACCCGCGAACCAGATCCGACCCAGAAGCGCCTCTGGAAAGCGCGCGACTTTCCACGCGACTTGCAAGTCGCGTGGAAGGCCGCGTAAGCCTCTGTTTCACGTTTTTCAGCTATAACTTTCGGGTTTAGGTCATTCGTTCGATATCCAGTTTTCACGTTACGGCCAGAGCAGTCCCGGGGGCGATTTTCGAAGCCAAGTGACACCCGTTGGAGCGGAGATAGAGAGAGGATCAGATACACGTTCATCACGCGACGTAGAGACGGCCACGATAGAAGGGAGTAACCATTACATTCACCGTTATCACGATTATCATGTTCACATACTTATTTTCATCTTTTTCTATTGTGTTTGAATCCACCACCGATATGAACTAACCGGTTCATGTTGGGGGTTGGAATGAATGTGGTTTGAACTTATAAACAGATGATTTGAAACTTTTATCAGTTTTCTTATTGAATGAATGAATGCAATTTGGTGTTTAATGCTTTTGTGAGATTAGCTACCTTGCAATTGTTTTATTGTTTTCAATTAATGTTCGAGAGAAGTAATTGAGAAACAGAATTAGGAATTGCATAGCTAAGGTAAGAAAGGATCGAGAGATACTGAGTAAATCTTAGTCCCGTTTGAATCTTAATCTTAATGCATTTTGAAACCTGTATGTTGAGATCGAAAGATAAAACTATTGTTTTCGAAATAGAAATTACGGTTGCTTGAAAAAGGAATCGTGCTTTATAAATAAAATCGGTGTTACTTGAGAGAGAACAACGATTAGATAAAGATTGGGCATTCATTGATAGGAATAACTGGTAATTGAATTGAGTCAAGACGTTTGTATGTAAGAACCATAGGAGTTCCAACCCTCAGCTTTTCTCTCTATCAAAGTTTTCAAAGCTGTTATGTTTTGTCTTGTGTGATTTGATCTCATTTATTGCAATTTAATTAGTCTATAAACCAATCCCTAATTTCGACAGTCCAGTTAATAGAGCCTATAGTAATTGTGATATTTAGTTCCTAGTTCCCCGTGATTCGATACTCGTACTTCCGTACACTATTACTTGACTTCGACCCGTACACTTGCGGTTAAGATTCGCGGGGTGTCAAAACCCCGTGTCAAGTTTTTGGCGCCGTTGCCGGGGAACTAGTTGTAGCTAATAGCACTACCATCTATACGCGCTATTAGATTGGGCATTTTCTTTTCGTATTTTATTTCATTCACTTTCAGTTTTTGGATTATTGACTTTGTTTTCTTCTTTTCAGGTTCCACTTGGTTTATGCCAAGGACGACCCGAGGAAAAGAGATTGAAGAATTTGATCCGGAGATCGAAAGAACCGCCCGTCGTCTACGGAAAGAAGCTAAAGCTAAGCGAAATCTGAAATTCGAGATGTCCGACGACGAGAGACCACCTCGCAACAACCCACCACCACCTCCTGCGAGACGTCCTATGCGGTCATTCGCCGATCCGAATGTGGCGGCGGCCCGAATAGGCATTCAAGCGCCCGCTACTGGGGCAAACTACTTCGAGCTGAAGCCGAGCACCATCGTGATGGTGCAGCAAAACCAGTATGGAGGGACGCCGACAGAAGACCCTCATGCACACCTTCGTGCATTTGAGCGGGTTTGCAACACTTTCAAGATCAATGGCAGGAATGAAGATGCCATCAAGCTGCGATTATTTGGATTCTCCCTCAAAGGCCGAGCCGAAGCATGGACCGAGAGCATCCAGCCTGATTCGGTCACCACATGGGCACAATTGAAGGCTGCGTTCCTTCAAAAGTTCTTTCCCCCGAGTCGGACCGCCCAACTAATGGCCGAGATCACCCATTTCGCACAATGGGATCAAGAAACGTTATATGAGGCTTGGGAGCGCTTCAAGGACATGATCAAGAAATGTCCTCACCATGGGTTACAAGATTGGGTCATCATTCAGACCTTCTTTAGTGGCCTTCACCCGCAGTTTAAAAATGATATCACTGCTGCTGCGGGTGGAGCACTAATGGATAAATCTTATGAAGAGGCATGCGAGCTGATTGAAAACCTTGCCGAGCATAGTTTTTCCACTCCAAGGGCTGATGTTAGAAGAGTCGCGAGTGTTCGGGAGTTGGATGAGCTTAAGGAACTAAAAGCTCAACTAGCTTTTATCACGGACCGTATGAAGGGAAGCAATCTGGGAGAACCTGAACAGGTTCAATTTATGCAAAACCGAAACCATCAGCCGTGAAACGATCCGTTCTCCAACACTTACAATGAGGGGTGGAAAAAGCACCCCAATCTTTCATGGAGTCAACCGGGCCAACCACAGTCAGGTAATTTCCCTAACTCTTCTAATTTCCCTAATACTAATAGTGCTTATCGTCCTCCAGGTTTTCAGCAAAGAAACGAGGGACCATCCGGGGAGAAGAAGCCGGGCCTAGAAGAAATGATGATGAAGTTCATGTCGAAATGGACAGCACAGTAGAGGGATTGGCGAACACGGTGAACACAGTCAAAGCAGCCACTGATCAGAACACGACTGCAATAAAGATTCTCGAGAGGCAAATGGGGCAGATTTCTGAAGCCCTACAAACCCGACCTCCCGGTACCTTTCCAAGCATGGCTGAAAAGAGGAACCAAGAGAACTGTAGCGCCATTTATTTGAGAAACGGAAAGGGACTGAATAGAGAACCGTCATCTGAAGAGACCGAGCCCGATAGAGAGAGTTCGAATGAAGAAAAAGAGGTCGTGGTTGAAGAGAGCGAGAAGAGTGAAGAGAAGAAGAAAGAAGAAACACCACCGGTCAAGCCGGAAATCCCGAGAGTACCCTACCCAAGCAGGCTGAAAGCAAATAAGGACCAGGTTCATTTTTCTAAATTTCTTGATGTCTTTATAAAGCTAACCATTAATATCCCGTTTGCAGATGCGCTTACACAAATGCCCTCTTACGCAAAGTTCATGAAAGAGATCCTCTCCAAAAAGAGGGCACTTGATCACCAGGCCACCGTTGCACTCACTGAAGAGTGCAGCGCAATTTTCCAGAATAAGCTGCCCCAAAAACTCACAGATCCAGGGAGTTTCTCAATTCCTATTCAAATTGGCAGTCTTAATTTTAATAAAGTTTTATGTGATTTAGGGGCCAGTATTAATCTGATGCCTCTATCTATTTTCAGGAAACTTGGCCTGGGTGAGGTAAGCCCAACATATATGACATTGAAGTTGGCTGATCGATCGATAAGGTACCCATACGGGGTAATTGAGGACGTGCTCATCAAAGTTGGTAAGTTCTACTTCCCGGTAGACTTCGTGGTGATCGATATAGACGAAGATGAAGAGGTTCCACTCATATTGGGACGATCCTTCCTGGCCACGAGTTGGGCACTAATTGATATGGAAGAGGGTGAGATCACGTTCAGAGTTGGCGGTGAGAACGTGAGGTTCAAGTTGCTGGAAAGAAAAAGTGGTGAAAGAGAGGAAGGAGTAGAGAAGTCCGCGGGGAATCGCAAGTGTGGGCGATTCGAGTCTGCGGATACTGAGCCGAGCTGAACGCACATAGTCGTGCCACGACTTTAAATAAGGCGCTGGGTGGGAGGCAACCCACCAAGGTTAGTTTCCGTTTATTATTTTTTTCTTGTGTGTGTTTTAATTCCAAAAAACCATAAAAATCGAAAAAATCAAAAATATCAAAAATATTTTGAAACAGGGACATACGCGGCTTTACACGCGGTTTGTATACCGCGCAGCAAGCCGCGGGACCCTCTGTTGGTTTTCTGAAACAGAGGGTTACGCGGTTTTCCACGCGACTTGCAAGTCGCGGGCTAAACCGCGTGAGCCCCATTTACCCCGTTTTTCGTTTTTCGTGCAGTTTTTGTCCCCTTACTTGCTTTGTGTGTTTCTTGTTTTTGTTTAGTGTCTTTCCCTTGTCTTGCATCTTCTCCCTATCTTCTCCGATTGATGATCAACTGTCAAGAATCCTCCGGCCGGGCAAAACAGGTATGTTCTAAATCCTTCTCTGCTAAAAGAGTGGTGCTTGATGTGTTATTCTATTTCAATTGCACGAGATGCAACAAACCTAAGTTTCACTTAGGTTTGGGGTGCCTCATCTTTCACACCTACACACTCACTTTTGACCCTGTGCAAACCTCGGTTTCACCGAGGTTTGGGGTTGGCTTTTATTTGGCAAACCTAGGACATGGCCTAGGTTTGGGGTGCCCATTTTAGAAAATTTGGGTTTATTTTGCTTGCTATGTAGTGCCTTGCCCGTCCTTTTAATAACTGCACAATGATTGAGTCGCATCACCTACGACTTTGTTTGCACATTGGGGACAATGTGTGGGTAAGGTTTGGGGTTGCCCAATCGGGCCCAAGTTATGCACGTAGATTTCCTACACTTCTGAGTGTCTAGATCAAAGTAGCTAAATTTTTTGTTTTGAATGATTGAGACCGACCATTGTGGGAAGAATCTTGTGATAGCGACGTGATCGTTAGGGAAGGACCGGGAAAGGATATGACTAGGGACATTAGTGGAGACCACCCGATAGTGAGTTTTGAGCCTTAAAAGACGTTTTTCATTGCGAGGGATTCATACACGTAATTCTTATACACTTTTCGAAATCCTTGTCGTGAATGTAGAATGATCTCGCTACATTATTGCATTGAGTAGCAAAGACGAACATCGGGATATTAGGTAAGGGTATAGTAGACCAAATCGTGTGGACCTTAAGACATGATTCCAGGCATTATGTGTTTGTTTTAACCATTTTAGCTATCGTTTCCCTTTTTACCCTTTTATGTGTATCCCTAGCCCCTTTGCAGCCAAACACTCACCTTTTCGTTTCTAAACCCATCATTACACCCTCAGCCATGAGCCTTAGCCAACCCTATCCGAAAGTGTGTCAATCGGAAGCAGTAATGAACTAATAGAGATAGAGCAGAAAAGAAAGAATTCCGGCCGGTCAGGAGAATAAAACGGGTCAATGTAACCCGAGAAGTAGAAAAGAGGACCAATGAAGTCCCCCCCCCCCCCCCCCCCCAAAAAAAATTACAGTTATTTAGATAGTAAGCTAGAGCTGAAAAATAAGAGAGTCAAAGCGACTCCAATAGTGACAAAAAGGGGCCAAGTAAGCGAATGTGAAACAACGAGAGTTCAGGAATTGCCTATGATTGACACACTAAGGAGCTTTGATCCGTTTTTACCCTTCATTTCATAGCCTTAACCCTAGCCCCATTACAACCCGTATAAAGACCTGGATGATCTTTTGGAAAATTTGATTACGGTTTACGACTACCTTTACTGATACTCCCTGTCTTGCTATTTGATTCTTTCTGAGATAAAAATTTTGGACATTTGTGCGTCTTTCTTTAGAGTTGTCATGACATTTGCGTATTCTTGCACATAACCTCCCTAAACATGACAACACGAGCGATAACCAAGGTTCGAGTGCAAAGAGAGTATCCCGTGAGGTAGGGTCGAGGCGAAATGTTTTCCCTAGCATGTCTGGACTTAGTCTAATCCTAATGTAATCGGAACTGTCACGAGTTCAACTCCCAATGGAAGGTCATAGGTCAAACGAAATGAGAATTAGGCGAGAGTGAGATAGATATTCACGGGTATGGGAAATCACCGATGCATCACCTGGTACCGATTGGAAATTGTGCAGTTATTATATTTTCACTGATATGTGCTTTAATTCTGTTTTATCGCTAATTTGCTTGGGGACAAGCAACGCTCGGTTTGGGGTTGTTGATAACGCCACTTTTTGGCGTTATTTTCGGTTCTCAAACCAATGAGATTGGCTTGGATTCAAGTAAAAAGGCGTATATTTCACGGTTTATCTAGTGATTTATGTAGGTAATCTAAAAGGCGGCATTCCTCGAGAAAAGAAGCTAAAAAGAGCCCAAAACGAGTCAAAACGAAGCCTAACGGGAGCCCAAAAGCCAAGCCCAAGACCCGCGACCGAACCAGGACCCGACCCGCGAACCAGATCCGACCCAAAAGCGCCTCTGGAAAGCACGCGACTTTCCACGCGACTTGCAAGTCGCGTGGAAGGCCGCGTAAGCCTCTCTTTCACGTTTTTCAGCTATAACTTTCGGGTTTAGGTCATTCGTTCGATATCCAGTTTTCACGTTACGGCCAGAGCAGTCCCGGGGGCGATTTTCGAAGCCAAGTGACACCCGTTGGAGCGGAGATAGAGAGAGGATCAGATACACGTTCATCACGCGACGTAGAGACGACCACGATAGAAGGGAGTAACCATTACATTCACCGTTATCACGATTATCATGTTCATATACTTTTTTTCATCTTTTTCTATTGTGTTTGAATCCACCACCGATATGAACTAACCGGTTCATGTTGGGGGTTGGAATGAATGTGGTTTGAACTTATAAACAGATGATTTGAAACTTTAATCAGTTTTCTTATTGAATGAATGAATGCAATTTGGTGTTTAATGCTTTTGTGAGATTAGCTACCTTGCAATTGTTTTATTGTTTTCAATTAATGTTCGAGAGAAGTAATTGAGAAACAGAATTAGGAATTGCATAGCTAAGGTAAGAAAGGATCGAGAGATACTGAGTAAATCTTAGTCCCGTTTGAATCTTAATCTTAATGCATTTTGAAACCTGTATGTTGAGATCGAAAGATAAAACTATTGTTTTCGAAATAGAAATTACGGTTGCTTGAAAAAGGAATCGTGCTTTATAAATAAAATCGGTGTTACTTGAGAGAGAACAACGATTAGATAAAGATTGGGCATTCATTGATAGGAATAACTGGTAATTGAATTGAGTCAGGACGTTTGTATGTAAGAACCATAGGAGTTCCAACCCTCAGCTTTTCTCTCTATCAAAGTTTTCAAAGCTGTTATGTTTTGTCTTGTGTGATTTGATCTCATTTATTGCAATTTAATTAGTCTATAAACCAATCCCTAATTTCGACAGTCCAGTTAATAGAGCCTATAGTAATTGTGATATTTAGTTCCTAGTTCCCCGTGATTCGATACTCGTACTTCCGTACACTATTACTTGACTTCGACCCGTACACTTGCGGTTAAGATTCGCGGGGTGTCAAAACCCCGTGTCACAGACTCAGATTCTTCAGCTTCTTCTTCGAGTTGCTCCCCCTCAGATACAGAGGTAAGCTTCTCGGTTCCCTAAGGGTTTTCATCTCCCTGAGGTCCAGCGGCTGCTTCAATTGTCTTCTCACCCTCTTTAGTAAAGGTGAGGTCTTCAGTCTTCTCTCCCCTGATAGATTCATCAAGGGAAAGGTCTTCAGCGCTCTCCCCCCCCCCCCCTTTCATGATGAGTGGGGGAGGAATGTGATGACTCAGCAGCTGGTGTTGGTTCCCTGTCTTCTTGGCCAGGATTCCCCACACAAATTTCAATCGCTAATAATCTGTTTTCTAGACCAGAAATACCAGTATTGATCTTCACGAGTTCAGCACGATCCGCCGCAGTAAAAGATGAAGGTGCAGGGGCAGGGGCGGTCGTGTTGGTCAGGATCTGCTGCATCATTTTCTTCATAGAATCCACGTCAGTCTTTACAGAACTTACGTCGGTCTTTACAGCAGACATATCTCCTTCGATTCTGCCAACCGATGTCTTCAGCGTTGTAACCTCGCTGGACATGGTGTTAACTGAAGTTTTGATGGCGAGGTAGTCTGTGTAGATATCAGCGAGAACTTTGGCAAAGTTTTTGAGTGTTTTATCAACCTTCTCCCAATCAGCTTTGGAGTCATTCTTTTCGACCACGGTTGTCAGCTTTGTGAGATTCTCTCCAGCGTTTGTTACAGCTGAAGAGTTGTCGGAAAGAGTAGTTGTGAGACCTGTCAGCGTCGTCTCTATTGTCTTCAGAGAGGCGTTAATGTCTCCCAAATTAGGACCTGTAACATATAAGAACTTGTGAACAGAGGAAAGCTCAGAAGTTTGGGGTTCAGTTACAGTGTATAGGGGTTGGTGTATACCTGCAGGAGGATTGGTGAATGCATCAAAATCTCGGTGTCCTGAGAAAAGTTCCATGTCGTCAGCTAAAGTGCGTGGACGCATGGTCATCGCTGCAGGTCCTACGCCCATCATTCCTTGAGTGTCAGCTTTAGCTTCTGGAGGAATGACAGGTGCTTCAGAGACAATTGGAGTAGAGTCCAATTGGGTAGAGGGAGAAGCGAAGGTTAAGAATGGAGGTTGGGTGCGGAGTTCAGCGTTGGATTCGCTGAGAATCGCTTCGTCAGTCTTTTGAGAGACTGAAGGAGGTTGGGTAGATTCCAAGTTTGTAACCTCAGCGTTTAGAGACGCTGAAGCTGGGATAGAATGGGTGGCTTGTTCAGCTGTAGCAGAGCGTACCACTGAACGTTCCTTCAACTCTTTGAGATGAGCTGAGGAGTCTTCAGCAAGAGATTGTTGGGGTTGCTCCTTGGTTTTCTTAGTTCTTTTGGAACTAAGTTGGGTAGAGTGTTTCCTTTTAAGAGAAGGAATGGAGGTTGCAGCCTGGGTATCAGCGGTGGGTTTGTCCGCTGAAGGAGCTGCAGAAATCGTAGAAGTAGGGTTGAGAAGAGTGAAAAGTGTAGAAAGACGTACCTCATTTGCCACTGGCTTGAAGTCGAGAACCTTAGGGCCAACCTGAGAGAGTTTCAGGTCACCCTCTTTTGGGTAGCTGTCCTTCAGGCCTGTTTGGAATACGGCGCTGATGAATCGAGGATAAGGAACCCATGTCGATCTGTCAGCGGCGGAGTCTACTCTAAATACCAGATCATCGTAGATTATCGATGCCCAGTCTATATGTAGACCTTTCAGTAAGGCATATCCCATTGCTTGCTGAGGCTGAGCGGCTTGATCAGAGGAGCCGGTCTTTGCAGTCATGCAGCTGATTAATGGAGCGAAGATGAAGTTCATCTCGTTGGGCATTTTAGACTTTTTGATGAGGGTCAGCTTCTTCTCGGGCTTCTTGTCCCTCCCAGTTTCCCATACATAGCCCATTGCATCGAAGAATGCAGTGATGGCTTCCCTATCTGAGTGTTTCTTGTGGTCAGGGAGAGGAACAAAAGGTCTTTCTTTTGAGGCGGTGGGAAGGCTCAGGGCTTTGCGAATAATGGCAGGTGTAATTTTCATAGTGCCATAGTCAGTATCACAGAGGATACAGTCGATTGTTTTTTAGGAGTCTTTGGTTGATGGTAGCTGAGAGTGTCTGGCAGAGTACCAGAATTGGGATAGCAGTAGCTGATGTGCAGGAGGTGTTATGGTCAGGGCTGTGGATAGACAACAATTCTTCAGGAAATTCACAGCATCATCCAGATGTGTGACTTGCTTTCGAGGAGGAAAGTCGAGAAGCGCATAGAGGTTATTTGACTTTGTACAATCCAGTTCTTCAAGAGAGAACTTAACCTGAGGAGCCTTGATGATATCCAATTCCTCAGTAGTATTATCAGCAGCAGTGTTCTCAGCGATGGTGTTCTTGGAAGTGGAAATGTCAGTAGATGCCATTTTCTGTATATCAGTTCAACCAAAGATTAACAAATAAGAATAATCTTAATGTGGAAAGATTTTCCAATAAGATGGTTCGAATTTTGTCCATTTCATTCAGACAAGAATGTCTTAATGAAGATTAGGGTTTTTCTTGTTTTTGAAAAAAAAAACGAAATGCAAACCCAATGAAAATCTTGTTTTCCAGTTTCTTTTGAGAATAAGGATTCTGGAAAAACGAATGTGTGAAGAACAAGTTTAAGATTTTTCATTTAAACTTGAAGAACAACCATGAAAGGTTGTGTTCATAAAACCATGAAAGAAATGATTTCATTTTAAAAAGTTCTTTTGTTTGATCTTGTGAAAACAAAGAGAAGATCATTAATAAGTTTGAAGAAACAGGTAAAATAAAAGAATTATTAACCTGGTTCGTTGAAGAAGATGAAGTTCTTGAGTTATTGAAAAACTTGAGAGCACAAATGCAACAGTAATTTTTCTTTGCTTGGAGGAGAAGTTTTTCGCGTAAAAGAGAAATATAAACCCAGAATGAGTTTATATAGTGAGATTAGAGAAAGAGAAAATCTTGAGAGGGAAAGGATTTTCATCATGACACGGACACGTGTTTGCATTTGATTGGAAGGTAAACGAAACGTGCAAACGTGTGTCAGAGAAAAAAGAACGTGTCGGAGCTTATCCATTGCAAATGACGTCACAACTGTCCTTTCATATTCAGGATGTCTCTGAGGTTTTGAAAAACTCAGGGGCACTTTTGAAAACATGAAGCACTGAATAGAAATATCAGTGTTGGATTTAGAAATTTCAAAGTATCGCTGATAAGGAAGAGATATTCAGCGATGCAATTTATTTTGAAATCTTGCATTTACATGCGATTGTCAGAAAGAAAAACATACCTTAATATCAGTGAATCAAGTTTATTCAGAGAGAAGATGATAGAATGGGTTATACAAGTCGATTTTATCCTATCGATGATCATATGTGAATCACTGAAGATTTTACTCTTCAAAGTTCAGCATTCCAAGCTCGCTGATGAGAAAGTTGAATCTTGTCTCATCAAGAGGTTTGGTTAACAGATCAGCTAACTGATAATCAGTTGGGATAAAGTGAAGTTCTATATCACCATTCATCACATGATCTCTGATAAAGTGATACCTGATTTCGATGTGTTTTGTCTTTGAGTGTAGTACTGGATTATTTGCTATAGCGATGGCACTTGTGCTGTCGCAATAGATTGGAATATTTGAGAGCTGAAGGTCATAGTCCAGTAGTTGATTTCTCATCCACAAGACCTGAGAACAACAGCTTCCAGCGGCTACATACTCAGCTTCAGCTGTGGAGGTGGACACTGAGTTTTGCTTTTTACTTGTCCAACTCACCAGCTTTCCACCCAGGAGCTGACATCCTCCTGTGGTGCTTTTCCTATCCAATTTGCAACCTGCAAAATCACTATCTGAATAGGCGATTAGATCGAATCCTGAGTCTTTGGGATACCAAAGACCTAGATTCGCAGTACCCTTAAGGTATCGAAAAATTCGCTTTACAGCGGTCATATGAGATATCTTAGGTTCAGCTTGATATCGTGCACACAAATAGGTTGCGTACATAATATCGGGTCGGCTAGCTGTAAGATACAAGAGAGAGCCCATCATCCTACGGTACAGCGTGACATTAACAGGAATACCCTTAGTATCCTTATCAAGTGTCAGCGGTGGTGCCATAGGGGTTTTCATAGCTGAACTTTGAGTTAAGTCGAATTTCTTCAGCATATCTTTAACATATTTTCCTTGATTAATGAAAGTTCCTTTTTCATTTTGCTTTATCTGAAGACCAAGGAAATATGTTAGTTCACCCATCATGCTCATTTTATACTCATCTTTCATTCTATCAGCGAAACGAGTACAAAGATCAGGGTTAGTAGAGCCAAATATAATGTCATCAACATATATCTGAACAAGAATGATATGACCTTTTACTTTCCTGAAAAATAGAGTTTTATCGATTTTACCTCGCTCAAATTGTTCAATATGGAGATAAGTAGATAAAGTGTCATACCATGCACATGGAGCTTGCTTCAAGCCATAAAGTGCCTTATCCAGTTTATAAACATAACCTGGACGCTTAGGATCTGAGAATCCTGGAGGTTGTTCCACATAGACTTCTTCATTCAGCTTTCCATTTAGAAACGCTGACTTAACATCCATCTGATATACTTTGAAGTCTTTGTGTACAGCGTATGCTAAGAATAGACGAATAGATTCTAGTCTTGCTACTGGAGCAAATGTTTCGTCATAATCTATGCCTTCCTCTTGTCTGTATCCCTGAGCAACAAGACGAGCCTTGTAGCGGGTTACAGTTCCATTTTCGTCCAACTTGTTTCGATAGACCCATTTAGTGCCTATCACTGTTTTGTCAGTTGGTCTTCGAACAAGTTTCCAAACTTTGCTTCTTTCGAATTCAGTCAGCTCTTCTTGCATGGCGCTGGCCTAGTTTGGATCTTTGAGGGCATCATCTACTTTCTTTGGTTCAGTCAGGGAAATAAAGTTAACAAATAAACAAATATTACATGCACTTCGTCGAGTCTGAATACCAGCGTTTGGATCACCTAGAATTTGATCGATTGGATGATTTACAGTCCATCGCTGAGCCGGAGCGTGAGACGTTGACTCAACCTGAACTGGAGTAGCTGAAGATGAAGCTTCTGCGACGTCTGGAGTATCAGCCAGGAGAGGAATGGGTGCAGTTGTCATTATATTCACTGATTGCTGAGAAGTAGATGGAATGTCTGAGACATTTGGTTCAGAAGCAGGTATAGTGTTTAAAGGAACAGCTGAGACCCATGATGTTTCAGCTTCACTATTCTGCATATTTGGGATGATAGTAGTACTATCATCTTCAACTGTATGAGTATGAGTGGGAATTTCTTCTGAATTACCAAGATGAGAAAACATCCATTGATTCAGTTCTTCAGTGTCAGCGGACGGTTTAGAGTTCGCTGAACGGGATTCGTCAAACGTGACGTGAATAGTTTCTTCCACAGTTTGTCTTCTTCGATTGAAGACTCTGAAGGCTTTGGAGATTGAAGAATATCCAAGAAAGATTCCATCATCAGCCTTAGGATCAAACTTTCCAAGGGCATCTCTGTTGTTCAGTATGAAGCACTGACATCCAAAGATGTGAAGAAAGCTGATTGAAGGCTTTCTCCCATGAAAAAGTTCATAGGCTGTTTTATTGAATCTTTTGACTATCAGCGACCTGTTTTGCATAAAACAAGCAGTGTTGACAGCTTCTGCCCAAAACTGAGTAGGCAGGTGAGAATCGCTGAGCATTGAACGTGCAGCTTCAATAATTGTTCTATTTCTTCTTTCAGCGACTCCATTTTGTTACGGTGTTCTCACTGATGAAAAGTTGTGAGAAATACCCTTACTCTCAAAGAAGGAATCAAGAGAACTGTTTTTGAATTCAGTCCCATGATCACTCCTTATTGAGCGAACGGTCAAACTGTTCAGGGTTTCCATCTTCCGAACAAAGGTGATGAGTTCTTCAGGGGTGTCACTCTTGGAACGGAGAAACATAACCTATGTATAACGAGAGAATTCATCAACTATGACCAGTGTATATTTCTTTCCAGCTATGGATTGTTTGTTAACAGGTCCAAACAAATCCATATGGAGAAGTTGCAGAGGAGATGACACTGAGGAGACTTGCTTTGACTTAAAGCTTGCTTTGGCCTGCTTCCCTTTCTCACACGCTGAACATAAAGACTCTTTGGCGTATGAGTGCTGAGGTAGACCAGTGACTAACTCTTTTGAAGAAAGAGTGTTCAGTGTCTTGAAATTCAGATGAGAGAGCCTCTTATGCCATAGCCAGTTGACATCAGATGAGGCTTTTGAGAAGAAACAGGAGTTCTCAGTGGTTGTTGAGTCAATGTTTATTACATAAACATTTTCCAAACGATAACCGTTGAGAGCTATCTTCTCCTTTTTGTCAGTGACAAAGCAGGATTACTTGGTAAAGATTACCTTGTTATCCTTGTCGCAAAGCTGACTGATGCTTAAAAGATTATGCTTCAGCCCTTCAACATATGCGACTCTTCTGAAGGTGGTTGTACCATTTGAGAGTACACCAAACCCTCGGGTATGTCCTTTTCCATTTCCTCCAAAAGTCACAGAGGGACCCTTCTCTTCCTTGTATTCAGCGAGCAGGCTTTTCTTTCCAGTCATGTGTCTAGAGCATCCGCTATCGAGATACCATATACCCTTCTTAACCTGCATCACAAAGGAAGATTAGTTTTTCTTGGGTGCCCACTTAACCATGTGTACACGTTTGTCAGTGGAAGTAGTTGGGATGGAAGGTTCAGCAATCTTCGCAGCATTTGAGGATTCAGCTTTGTCAGTCTTCACTTTGGTTAATTTCTTAACCTCAGTGGTCTTCTTTGCCTTGGAGGCAATCTTCACCTTAGCTATCTTTTCATCTTTGGTGGCTGTGGGGCACTTACTAGCAATATGATCAGTGAGTCCACAGTGATAACATTTCCTATAACTAAAAGTAGTTCTAGGACCATTTGAATGCTGAGCTTTAGATTTTGAATTAGAAGTACCGGCACCAAGTAAGCTGATGGCTTTTGAAATGGGAGGAACATTCAGTTCTTCGGATTTCTTACCAGAGACATCCACTCTGATTCTAGGAGTAGATCACTGAATAGATCCACGCTGAATAGATCCACGCTGAGTAGATCCAGAGATCTGATTCCTTGATCCAGAGGAATGAATCACTAAAGCTTTAGAAGCATTCAGCTTAGGTACTAAGGTACCCTTCTGAGGATTTTGGTTAATAGCAATTCCTTTACCTTTATCTTTAATGACAGAGGTAGGTTTTGGATAAACCATTTTCTCTTTACCTTTTGAAGAGGTAGAAGTTTCCTCAGGGATAGGCGGTCTGGACGAGGAACACTGAGAGGATGAAATATCAGCGACTGAGGATACGAAAGTTCCAAATAAGAGCATGGAACGATCAGTGGTTGGTTCTAGATTATCAACATTGTAACCAAGACCACGTTTATCACTCAGGGGAATCTGAGACTTAATTATCTCAGTGATCTTTGTTGAAGAATTACACCATCCTTCAACAGTAGCTTTTTCAGCTCTTAAAGCAGAGATAGCTTCTTCTCGCTCGATTTTGACTAGCTGATTTAAATGCACTTGATCTTTAAAATCTTCTTCAATTTTAGAAAGCTTTTCTATTTGAAGGTGACAGTTTTTGAGCTATTCAGCGAGATCAAGGTTTTGATTTTCAACTACAGTTTTGCCATTCATGGTTTCATATAAACTTCTAGTCAAGAGATCGATTTTACGAAGACTATCAGCTTCATCAATATTTGCAATATTTGTAAAGAAGGAAGGTGATACCTGAATAGCAGAGGTTGAAGTAGAGGGAATGTCTGAGCTTTCTTCCTCATCTTCAATCTTGGCCATAAGACATAGATTGGCTTCATCATCTTCAGAGTCAGATGATGATTCTTCTTCATCAGAGGTAGCCCAATCATAAGCCATCAGGCCTTTGCCTTTCTTCTTAAAGCTTTTCAGCTTCGCATACTTTTCTTTCAGCTTAGCGTATTTGTCATCTTTATTCCTGGGAATAAAGGATTTCTTGGGAAACGCTGAGTTTCTCGAAACTTTCTTAGACCTGCACTCGTTAGCGAAATGTCCTAGCTTTTCGCAGTTAAAACAAGTAGCAGTAGCCTTATCAACAGGAGTTGATGATCTTGGCTTATCAGTAATAGAAAGGGGTTTGTTCTTTCTGAACATTTTCTTTTTGGCGAATATCCTGAACTTTTTAGTGAGGAGAGACAAAGATTCATCATCATCTGAAGAGTCAGATTCTAATGACCTTTCAGAGTTACTTTCTAACTCAGTGATAGTGACCACGGGTCGCTGAGTAGAAGGTTCCTCTGAGATTAAAGCAACAGGGGTGCTTTTGGAATCTTTTACAACATTATTCTTAAGATGACTCGATTGCTCATGATTCAGCGTCGTGCCATATAAGGTAGCAAGGGTCATTGATCTTAGATCCTTTGACAGCTTGAGACACATAGAATAACTGTCCCAGCTTTCAGGTAAACATTCTAGAAACTTTGTCAGCACTTCAAAGTTAGAATATTCCTTACCAACAGTTTTCAGATCTATTATTAAGCAATTAAAACGTTGGTGAACTTCAGAGAGAGTTTCATTCTTACCACAAATGAAACTTTCGTATTGTCTTACCAGGTTGATCTTTCGAGAGTCTTGGACTTCAGACGTACCTTCATACTGAACACATATTGTGTCCCACATAGCTTTTGAGGTTTTCAGGTTCATGATGGAATGGTAGACTTCGTCAGGAAGAGCCATGGATAGTATGGATCTGGCTTTTGTGTCGATAGCAACTTTCTTCTTATCTTCGTCAGTCCACATATGAACTTCCTTGGGTATCAGCCTTTCTAGAATAGCAGGTCTATTCTCAGCGGCTGGTACTGCAGCATCAATTCTTACAGGAATATATGGGTCGTTTTTAAGATAGTAAGGCATAGTAGGGTCTACACCTTCTAAGAAGAGAATCATCCTATTTTTCCATAGATTAAAATTATCTCTGGAGAATTGTAACATCCCACAACATACATAACCAAATAACCTTCATTCATGTAAATATTCCATTTTCTAGATACAACTTGTTTCACCTTGGGTCCCACAGTCTGTCTAAATATAAACAAGAAAAACCCATTACAAGCCTTTTCATAATTAAGTTACAAAATAACTAACGATAAAGTTATATGTACAAAACATCCTAAAATTTCATAATGATCATCTCCACAAAAGCTATCCCTCCATTTATCTAACTACTTGATCTTTACTCGAATCACCACCTGGAAAACATGTTTTAAGACAAAATGAGGGTTAGACTAAACAGTCTAGTGAGGAAATCCCGGTTAGTTTTAATAAATCTTTTGTATAATCTTCACACGCATATCAAATACCATTCAAGAATTATATCACCCGTATCACCTTATCCCTCCACCATTGGCCAAATACATTGGTTGCGAGCCAATTAACACACCGGTCCTATGCCCGGCCACGTATTATATCCCAATATAATACTCACGTAATTCATGATATATAAATACATCATAATCACACACACGTATGACATATTCATACACTTTATCAACCATTTATTTAACCACATAAATGTATTCCAGTAAAATACTTTTGAAGTAAAACTCACCTTATGATAACTTGAAGTCACCCGTACTTGCACACAGTACTATTAGCAATACCACAAATGTCCACACCACACTAACGAGAAATAACCGATCCTGTAATACATTCACATTGGTAGAATATCACATATCTATATGCATACAAGACTTACTATGATGAATAGCAATCTTAGCAACTCACCAAAACACTCCTAAAATGTAACCAAATCAAAACCGAACTACTTGAATTTGACACATAAGATGGTATTAAATTGTCTAATTATACATCCAAATACCCTTAACAATACCTCAGACAACTTACTACACGATGCCTCGACTTTAAACTAAAACGGCCAAAAGTTAGAAATTTTTTGTAAAACCAAACAGAAGCCGGCGCCAACTGCTCGGCGCCGATCCATCGGCGCCACCCATCGGCGCGGAGCTCTGTTCCAAAACCCAAACCTTCCCAAATCAGTTCTAAATTTCCCCAAATCAACATTTTGAGTACTATAGACCTTTTAGAACCAATACTAACATATAACAATAGCAAAACCAACAAATCCAAATCATTGATTTTACCAATTTCAAACCCAAAATCCCAAAACTCCATTATCAACCAATTTTAGCAACCAACCCACTTCTAACTTTGAATTTATGATGAACTCATAGAAACTTAATTGGAAATCAGAAGCTAATTTATGGAACATATAAAACCTTCTAGCTAGAATCAAACACAAAGAAGATAATTAACAAGAGACCACCAGATTTGAAAGGATTTACCTTAAGATTAACTCTCAATCACAAGTTTTCTTCTTGAATTCCCTTCCTCCTTCTTTCTCTTCTTGACCAAATTTTGCACACACACACACACTCAAATTGATTTGCTAAAAGCTGATTTCTTATCCTAATATACAATATGAGTCGGTTTGTAAAAGGTTTGGTCATAAGTACCAATTCAACCCTCAACTCCTAACACTTGACCATCTAAACTTCTAAACTACCAATTAACAAATTAACTTATCTATTGACTCCTATCCTCAAGAAATAGTTAACATAAAACTTAAAATAATAAAAGTAAAATACCTGGTTATTACAACATCTCCCCCTTAAAAGAATTCCGTCCCGGAATTCATTTAAGTGAACAGATGAGGGTATTTGTTTCGCATTTCCGACTCTAATTCCCATGTCGCATCTTGGCCTCTGTGATGTTTCCACTGTACTTTCACTTGTCTGATCTCTTTATTCCGCAACACTTTAACTTTGCGATCGACAATTGCTTCCGGTTCCTCAACATAGTTTAATCTTTCAACCACTTGTATCTCTGGTAAGGAAACAGCCTGATCTGGAGTAACCAGACATTTTCGGAAATTTGATACGTGGAACGCGTTATGAATTCTACCCAGTTCTGGCGGAAGATCCAATCTGTACGCTACCTCACCGATCCTTTCTGTTATTGCAAACGGTCCAATATACCTCGGGCTAAGCTTTCCATGCCTTCCAAATCGGATGACTCCTTTCCATGGCGAAACTTTCAGCATTACGAAATCCCCAACTTGAAATTCTAATGGTTTCCGGCGTCGATCTGCGTAGCTTTTCTGTCGGTCTTGAGCCATCTTCAATCTTTCCCGAATCTGAGTAACCTTATCCAATTTTACTGAACTATATCCGGTCCTGCTAACTGTTTCTCTCCCACTTCACTCCAACATAGCGGCGTTCGACATCTTCTACCATACAATACTTCAAACGGTGCTGCTTGAATGCTGGAATGATAACTGTTGTTGTAGGCAAATTCAATCAACGGCAAATGCTTATCCCACGATCCTCCAAAATCCACAATACAAGCCCGGAGCATATCTTCTAACGTCTGAATTGTTCGTTCACTCTGACCGTCTGTCTGAGGGTGATATGCTGTGCTCAACTTTATCTGTGTTCCCAACTCTCTTTGAAAGCTTCTCCAGAACCTCGAAGTGAAACGACTATCCCGATCAGAAATAATCGAGATTGGAACACCGTGTCGCGTTACTATTTCATCAATGTATAACTTAGCCAAACGGTTCATCGAATCGGTTTCCTTTATCGGTAGGAAGTGAGCAGACTTTGTCAACCTATCGACGATCACCCAAATAGAATCACACCCCTTTGAAGTCCTCGGTAACTTTGTAATGAAATCGGTAGTAATCTGTTCCCACTTCCACATCGGTATTTCTAACTTCTGTAATTGACCAAACGGCTTTTGATGTTCAATTTTTACCTTTTTACAAGTATCGCACTCTTCCACATACTTAGCAATGCTTCTTTTGATACCCGGCCACCAATAAAACTGTTTCAAATCTTTATACATCTTGTTCGTACCTGGGTGAATAGAGAAACGGGATTTATGAGCTTCTTGCAATACACGGTCACGTAACCCACCCAGACGAGGTACCCAAATCCTGTTCTCCATACACAACAACCCACGATTATCCTTTACTAGCAATGCCAACAATCCCACTATCCGTTCCACTTTCGAATGTTCTTCTTGACAAGCTTCGATTTGACACTTTTGCAATTCATCAAAGATATTCGGTAACAGTTCAGCCCTTAATGAAACAACTTTTATTGTTCCACTTCTTTCTTGCTGACTCAAAGCATCAGCTACTACATTAGCTTTTCCCGGATGATATAGAATTTCACAATCATAATCATTCACTAGTTCTAGCCATCTCCTTTGCCTCATGTTTAATTCCTTCTGATCGAAAAGATGTTGAAGACTCTTATGATCAGTATAAATTTGACACTTGGTACCATACAGATAATGCCTCCAAATCTTCAACGCGAAAACTACCGCAGCAAGCTCCATGTCATGTGTGGGATACTGTCTTTCATGATCTTTTAATTGGCGAGAAGCATAAGCAATGACCTTTCCCCGCTGCATAAGTACACAACCCAAACCCAACTTCGAAGCATCACTGTATACCACATAATCTTCAGAACCCTCAGGCAATGCTAATATCGGTGCACTACATAATTTCTCTTTCAGTACTCGGAATGCTGCATCCTGTTCCGCTTCCCATTCAAACTTCAGATTCTTCCTAGTCAGCTTAGTCAGAGGAGTCGCGACACGAGAGAAGTCCTTGATGAACTTTCGGTAATAACCAGCTAAACCCAGAAAACTGCGTACCTCCGTTGCTGTCTTTGGCGGTTCCCACTTTTCAACTGCTTCCACTTTCATCGGATCAACCTGTATACCTTTCTCGGAAACGACATGCCCCAGAAACTGAACTTCTCGTAACCAAAACTCACATTTTGAAAACTTAGCATACAACTTTTCTTTCTTCAGCAACTCCAGAACCAAACGAAGGTGTTGAGCATGGTCTTCTTTGGATCGAGAATATATAAGAATATCATCAATAAATACAATAACGAATTTATCGAGATATGGCTTACATACTCGATTCATCAAATCCATGAAAACAGCTGGAGCGTTCGTCAACCCAAACGGCATTACCAAAAATTCATAGTGACCATACCTTGTTCTAAAAGCAGTCTTCAGAACATCTTCTTCTTTAACCTTCAGTTGATGATAGCCAGATCTGAGATCAATCTTGGAAAAATAACAAGCTCCCACCAATTGATCGAAGAGATCATCTATTCTAGGTAGCGGGTACTTGTTCTTGATCGTACATTTATTCAGTTCCCGGTAGTCAATACACATTCTCATCGAACCATCCTTCTTTTTCACAAACAGAACGGGTGCTCCCCATGGCGAAGAACTAGGTCTGATAAAGCCCTTATCGGATAACTCTTGCAACTGTGTCATCATCTCTTTCATTTCTGGAGGTGCTAAACGATACGGTGCACGAGCAATAGGAGTGGCTCCGGGAATCAAGTCAATGCCGAACTCTACTTGTCTAACAGGCGGAAGACTATTCAAGTCTTCGGAAAACACTTCAGGAAACTCGCTCACAATTGGAATATCTTCCAACTTACTCTTCTCAGGTCTACTATCTATCACATAGGCTATATAACTCTGACAACCCTTGCTGACGCACTTACGGGCTTTTAACATAGATATAAGACTAGACTGATGGTTCTTACGATCACCGTAAATCACCACGGCCCTATTATCAGGTAACACAACATTGATAATCTTCTTATCACATACAATGTTAGCTTGGTTCTCGGCTAACCAGTCCATCCCGACTACCACATCAAATTCAATTAATGCTATAGGAAACAGTTGTATAGGCACTTTACATCCTTCTATATCTATCACACCTTTCTCAAACACTTCCTTAACTGACACTTGTCTATCATTAGCAGTATCTACTAACATAGCATGATCTAACACTTTAGGTTTTAAATGCACACAATCCGCAAAGGAAGGAGACACAAAAGATCGGTTTGCACCGGAATCAAATAACACCTTGGCACGTGTAGAATTTACGAAAAATGTACCTGTGACCACATCCGGAGTTTCCTCCACTTCTTTAGCTGTCATCTGAAACGTACGACCCCTTGTTCGCGGTGGCTCTATCCTTGGAACTACTGGTCTAACAGTTGCCGGTTCCCCTGAAGTTCCACCGTGTTGTATTCTGCCCCGCGGACAATCCGATTGAAGATGATCCGGTGAGTTACATAGATAACAAAACCGCGCTAAGGGACAATATTTAACAATGTGCCCAGTTTTCCCATATTTAAAACATATCCGAGATTCCACTTGGCAATTTCCCTGATGAGAACGATTACATTTCGGACACGGTCTTCCCGTTGGTTGGAACGGCGGACGGTTATCGTTTCTTTGAAACCTGGACCTTTTCGGATCATACTGTGGTCCTTCCCATTTCCTCTTTCCCATACCCCTATCATTCACATCCCTTTTGTTGTCCCGCTCTATATTTTCGGCTTCATTAACTGCTGCTGAGAAGGTAGTAGGCCTTGTTGCAGATGTCAATCTTCTAACTTCTGAATTCAGTCCATAAACAAACCTATCCATCTTCATCCTTTCCGTTGCAACATAATATTCTGCAAATCTAGACTTTTCTATGAACCGAGCTGTGTAATCTCTTACAGATAAGTTCCCTTGTTGCAAATTCATAAACTCTTCTTCTAACTGCTTTACTGCTGCTTGAGGACAAAATTGTCCTTTAAAAGCTGTTGCAAAATCATTCCAAGCAATAATAGTGCGTACATCTGGTCCCTTAGATTCAGTGAGAGCCTCCCACCAATACAATGCATCCGCCTTCAGCATCGCCGTTCCATATAAGACTTTATCTTCTTCCGCACATTTACTGGTTTTGAATACAGCTTCAATCTCTTTTATCCACCGCATAGCTTTCACTGGATCTCTTTCTCCCGCATAAGTTGGAGGTTTACAACTTAGAAACATTTTATAATCACACTTCCTTTGTACTGATGAGGCCATAGGAGTAACTAACAATTCATCTTCTTGATTCGGATCAGGTATGCCAGTTCCAATGTGACGGCTTTGATTAAACATAGTTTGTATACTTGTTTGTAACCTCCCCATTTCCGTCATCAGATCATCCCTTGTAATAAATTCAGAACCGCCTGGTGGATTCCTACCCCCATTTCTGCCTCCACCTCTTTGTCCTCCTCTTCCTCCCCTTTGATATCTAGTGCCACTTGCCATTCTGTAGATTCAGACAAGGTTAATATACACATAAACACATACCCCATATAACAAGGTATTCTGGTTCAAACATGTACCTGTAAGATCGTAATTACACTGGCCAAGTGTAACCCGAAATTACCTTACATGCTGTTCCATCAACCCTTTTTATACTTAGCATCCCCAGGTTCTAATATATTATGGACATCCTACTTCACATGCAGTTTAAGTCTAGGTATAGATATTAACACCTAAATCCCTTAAACTAGGGCTCTGATACCATCTGTAACATCCCACAACATACATAACCAAATAACCTTCATTCATGTAAATATTCCATTTTCTAGATACAACTTGTTTCACCTTGGGTCCCACAGTCTGTCTAAATATAAACAAGAAAAACCCATTACAAGCCTTTTCATAATTAAGTTACAAAATAACTAACGATAAAGTTATATGTACAAAACATCCTAAAATTTCATAATGATCATCTCCACAAAAGCTATCCCTCCATTTATCTAACTACTTGATCTTTACTCGAATCACCACCTGGAAAACATGTTTTAAGACAAAATGAGGGTTAGACTAAACAGTCTAGTGAGGAAATCCCGGTTAGTTTTAATAAATCTTTTGTATAATCTTCACACGCATATCAAATACCATTCAAGAATTATATCACCCGTATCACCTTATCCCTCCACCATTGGCCAAATACATTGGTTGCGAGCCAATTAACACACCGGTCCTATGCCCGGCCACGTATTATATCCCAATATAATACTCACGTAATTCATGATATATAAATACATCATAATCACACACACGTATGACATATTCATACACTTTATCAACCATTTATTTAACCACATAAATGTATTCCAGTAAAATACTTTTGAAGTAAAACTCACCTTATGATAACTTGAAGTCACCCGTACTTGCACACAGTACTATTAGCAATACCACAAATGTCCACACCACACTAACGAGGAATAACCGATCCTGTAATACATTCACATTGGTAGAATATCACATATCTATATGCATACAAGACTTACTATGATGAATAGCAATCTTAGCAACTCACCAAAACACTCCTAAAATGTAACCAAATCAAAACCGAACAACTTGAATTTGACACATAAGATGGTATTAAATTGTCTAATTATACATCCAAATACCCTTAACAATACCTCAGACAACTTACTAAACGATGCCTCGACTTTAAACTAAAACGGCCAAAAGTTAGAAATTTTTTGTAAAACCAAACAGAAGCCGGCGCCAACTGCTCGGCGCCGATCCATCTGCGCCACCCATCGGCGCGGAGCTCTGTTCCAAAACCTGCACGAGTTTCTTCTCCAAAATCCAAGGTTTTCTCAAACCCAAACCTTCCCAAATCAGTTCTAAATTTCCCCAAATCAACATTTTGAGTACTATAGACCTTTTAGAACCAATACTAACATATAACAATAGCAAAACCAACAAATCCAAATCATTGATTTTACCAATTTCAAACCCAAAATCCCAAAACTCCATTATCAACCAATTTTAGCAACCAACCCACTTCTAACTTTGAATTTATGATGAACTCATAGAAACTTAATTGGAAATCAGAAGCTAATTTATGGAACATATAAAACCTTCTAGCTAGAATCAAACACAAAGAAGATAATTAACAAGAGACCACCAGATTTGAAAGGATTTACCTTAAGATTAACTCTCAATCACAAGTTTTCTTCTTGAATTCCCTTCCTCCTTCTTTCTCTTCTTGACCGAATTTTGCACACACACACACACTCAAATTGATTTGCTAAAAGCTGATTTCTTATCCTAATATACAACATGAGTCGGTTTGTAAAAGGTTTGGTCATAAGTACCAATTCAACCCTCAACTCCTAACACTTGACCATCTAAACTTCTAAACTACCAATTAACAAATTAACTTATCTATTGACTCCTATCCTCAAGAAATAGTTAACATAAAACTTAAAATAATAAAAGTAAAATACCTGGTTATTACAAGAATCTAGGGGGTTTAGCAAGAGAACCATTGTCGATATAGTTTGTGTTTGTGTTGGCAGCCATTTTCAAAAATAGCAAGGAAGAGAAATCTTAGTATAGATCAGTTCTTGTTTATGAGTTTAAACAAATCTGCTCTGATACCACTTGTTGGTCCCGAAGGGCTATACAAGTTTGTAGAAGGGGGGGTTGAATACAAACACTAAGATTTTACTTTTCTAAATTGTTTATTGATAAATCATTAACAATTTACAACTTGTTGCGGAAACAAGATTAAGGATAAACCTAAATCTAAACAAGTTGGAACACTAAGTTTCTTGCACTAAGAAAGAGAAGGAAATTACTAATAATAACCTATCTCAAGATAAGAAGGATGAACTTGTCCAGAGTTAGAAAGTTACTTCAAAATGAAGTGGGTTCATCTTCTTATATACTGCATGCATTTAATGCATAGCAGTTTACACTTTACACGTGGCAGCAGCTCATTGGTTGTACGTCATTGACCTTTGTTGACAACCTTAGTAGCCGCATGTTTGAATAGTGTAGTATCAGAGTGGTTGCACGATTTCAGACAATAAGGAGGTTCTTTTTCTGACATCGTACGGAGTCGTGCAAGGGTGGTTAAGACAAAAGTACTTTGTACGGAGGACTTCATGATCAGCTTTTCGTTGATTCAGCGATCTATCATTCTACATCAGCGAATGATAGAGTTCAGCGATAGCTAAAGTCTTGTACTTGATACTTCACGTCGAGTGGACAAATCTGAGTCTTCGCTGATCCGCATCAGTTCATTAGGAGACTTGTCGCTGGTTCTTGAGCTTGATCTTCGACTTCAGCGTAGAACCTATGTTGACGTGAAACTTGTCTTCAGGGATCATAAGTAAACAACTAACTTATCAGCGATCACCATAAGCACTGAACAGACTCAGAGCATTATGGTGAACAGTGTTCGCTGAATGTTTAATCTAAAGAGCGAGAGTTCCTATCAGCGGTACTGTAAGATCTTAGTACTTATCAGCGATAGTGAAACTCTGATACATATTGTTTACTTACAATTTTCACTAAGTATATAAGAGAGGGTCATTATCAAATCACTGAGGGTTTGGATCAACAATACCCACTAACCGTTCTGGTTTTAAGTGTTCTTCTTGAAAAGCTTCTATTTGACACTTCTGCAATTCGTCAAAGATGATAGGTAGGAGTTCAGCTCGTAGTGAAATAGCTTTTATTGTTCCACTCCTTTCTTGACGACTTAGTGCATCAGCTACCACGTTCGCCTTTCCCGGATGATAAAGGATCACATTCTAGCCATCTTCTTTGCCTCATATTTAGTTCCTTCTGATCGAAAAGGTGTTGGAGACTCTTATGATCAGTATAAATTTGACATTTAGAACCGTAAAGGTAATGTCTCCAAATCTTCAACGCGAAAACAATTGCTGCCAGTTCCATGTCGTGTGTAGGATACTGTCTTTCATGATCTTTTAACTGACGAGAAGCATAAGAAATAACCTTTCCACGCTGCATTAGTACACAACCCAATCCCAATTTGGAAGCATCAATGTAAACAACAAAATCATCGGAACCTTCAGGTAATGCTAGTATCGGTGAGCTACAGAGTTTCTCTTTCAATATTCGAAATGCTTCATCCTGTTCTGCTTTCCATTCGAACTTTAGATTCTTCCGAGTTAGCTTAGTGAGAGGCGTAGCGATACAAAAAAAATCTTTTATAAACTTTCGATAGTAACCGGCTAAACCCAGAAAACTTCGTACTACCGTTGGCGTCTTCGGAGGTTCCCATTTTTCAATTGCTTCTACCTTCGTTGGATCAATTTGAATACCTTTCTCGGAAACTACATGCCCCAGAAACTGAACTTCCCGTAGCCAGAATTCACACTTAGAGAACTTAGCGTATAACTGTTCCTTCTTTAACAATTCCAGAATTAACCGAATATGTTGTGCGTGATCCTCTTTGGATCGGGAATAGATAAGTATATCATCGATAAATACAATAACAAATTTATCGAGATACGGCTTACATACCCGATTCATTAAATCCATAAAAACAGCTGGAGCGTTCGTCAATCCAAAAGGCATCACTAAGAATTCATAGTGACCATACCGTGTGCAAAAAGCAGTTTTCAGAACGTCTTCTTCTTTAACCTTCAGTTGATGGTAGCCAGATCTTAGATCAATCTTGGAGAAATAACAAGCTCCAACTAATTGATCGAAGAGATCATCAATTCTGGGAAGCGGATATTTGTTCTTGATCGTGCGCTTATTCAGTTCTCGATAATCAATACACATCCTCATCGAACCATCCTTCTTTTTCACAAACAGAACCGGTGCTCCCCACGGCGAATAACTGGGTCTGATGAAGCCTTTATCTGAAATATCCTGCAGTTGAGTCATCATTTCTTTCATCTCTGGAGGTGCCAAACGATACGGTGCACGGGCAACAGGAGCGGCTCCAAGAATCAGATCTATACCAAACAAAACTTGTCTAACGGGCGGAAGGCTAGTCAAATCTTCTGGAAAAACTTCCGGAAATTCACGAACAACCGGAATATCTCCCAGCTTATTCTTTTCTAGCTTAATATCTATCACATAAGCTAAGTAACTTGAGCAGCCTTTATTGATACACTTACGAGCTTTCAACAAAGAGATAAGGCAAGACTGATGATTTCTACGGTCACCATAAATCACTACTGGTCCCTTCTCAGGTAAGACAACATTTATCAACTTCTTATCACAAACTATATTAGCCTGATTCTCGGCTAACCAATCCATTCCCACTACCACATGAAACTCGATCAAGGCTATAGGAAATAACTGAATAGGCACTCCACACCCATCTATGTTTATCACACAACTATCAAATACCTTATTAACCGGTACTTGATTATCATTAGCCGTATCTACCATTAACGCATGATCTAACACTTTAGGCTTTAAATGCATATAGGCAGCAAAAGAAGGCGACACAAACGATCGGTTTGCACCGGAATCAAATAACACTTTAGCACATGTAGAATCTATTAAGAATGTACCTATAACCACATCGGGAGTCTTATCTGCTTCTTGCTCTGTCATCTGGAAGGCACGGCCCCTTGCTCTTGGTACTTCTGGCCTTGGTACTACCGGTCTAACACCCGTTGGTCTTACTGACGTACCACCCGGTTGTATTCTCCTCAGTGGACACTCGGACTGAAGGTGATCAGGAGAATTGTACGAGTAACAAAATCTAACTACTCGACAGTCTTTAGCAATATGACCGATCTTTCCACACTTATAACAGTTTCTAGGATCCACTTGACAACTTCCTTGAAGAAAACGGTGGCACTTTGGGCAAGGTTTTTCAACTGGTCGGAAAGGTGGACGGTTATCAAATCGTTGAAACCTGGACTTCTTCGAATCATACTGCGGTCCTTCCCACTTTCTTTTCCCCACATTCTTATCACTAGTACTTCTCCCTTTATCTTGTTCCACGGTTTCCCCAGCGTCTACTGCGGCGGAGAAAGTTTCTGGTCCTTTAGCAATCACAAAACTTCTGACTTCTGCATTCAATCCAAAGATAAACCTTTCAATCTTCATGGCCTTCGTAGCAACGTAGTATTCCGCAAAATGAGACTTTTCCAAGAAACGAGCGGTGTAGTCCCGAACTGACAAATTCCCTTGCTGCAAGTTCATAAACTCCCCTTCCAATTGTTTAACTGCGGCTTGAGGACAAAATTGTTTCCTGAAAGCTATCACGAATTCTTCCCAAGAGTAAGTAGAATATATATCAGATCCTCCCGAGGAAATATGTGTTTCCCACCAGTATAGGGCATCGCCTTTTAACATTGCAGTTCCATAGAGTACTCTATCCTCTTCAGCGCATTTACTAGTCTTGAAAATAGCTTCTATTTCCTTTAGCCACTTCATAGCTTTCACTGGATCCCGATCTCCCGAGTAAGTTGGAGGTTTACAACTTAAGAACATTTTATAGTCACACTTTCTTAGTACTGGTGTGATTGTAGGTGTAATAGGCATCTCGTCTTCCTGACCAGGATCTAGTGTATCAGCTTCATTATGACGAGTTCGATCAAACATGGCTTGTATACTGGCCTGCAGTCTTCCCATTTCGGCTGTTAAATCGTCCCTAGTAACAAATTCATTACCTCGCGGCGGAGTTCCACTCCCAGTTCTACCCCCAATTCTGCCTCCAATTCTGCCTCCACCTCTTTCTCCCCCTCTTCCCCTTCCTCCGGCTGTTGGGTTTGTTCTATTCGGATTTCCTCCTCCTTCCCGATTCGTTTGTCTAGTACCACTTGCCATTCTGTTGATTCAAACAAGGTTAATATACACATAAGCACATACCCCATATAACAAGGTATTCCAGTTCAAACATGTACCTGTAAGATCACAATTACACTGCCAGGTGTAATCTGAAATTACCTTACATGATGTTCCTTCTACCTTTTTATATTTAACATCCCAAGGTTCTACAATAATAAGGACATCCTACTTCACATGTAGTTTAAGTCTAGGTACAGATACAAATACCTAACTCCCTTAAACTAGGGCTCTGATACCATCTGTAACGACCCGGATTTTCAAACATAGTTCAAATAGCATACATTGCATAACGTCGTTAAAACAAGAGATACCTTAGATAACAAATACGGTCCCCTAGTCTTTACAAACATTCAATACATCATTACAAACGTTTACTTAGTAAATTTACATCATTACTAATAACATGCTATATCTACTAAACACATCATAGTCTTCAACTACATAGTCCTCCAAAAGCTATTGGCGATTTAACCTTCTTATTTGCTCTTACTTGATCCACGACCTGGAATACATATTTTTAAAACAAAATGAGGGTTAGACCTTGAGGTCTATTGAGAAAATCCCCGTTAGTTAAAAAAACCATTTGCACAAACATCATACACATAACACACATAAGAATACCAATTATGACTCATACATCATGTATCTTTCCATCTCATTCTCTTGGCCATATTAATTGGTTGTGAGCCAATTAATTAATTTGCACCACTGTACTAAATACAGCCAACACCACTGTCCCACTGTACAGCCAACATACACCGGTCCTAAGCCCGGCCAACTAGCACCCATGTAGTGTAATACTCATATAAACATAATATGCACATTATTACACTCATCCACATATATGTATTCCAGTTAGAAAACATTTTAAGTAAAAAAAACTCACTTGTTTGCTTAACACAACTCTTCCCGGTCTTTTCCAACAGATTTAGCTTTCACCTTCGATTCACAGTATCTGAAACAATTGAATACAGATATCTCTTTACCAAATAGAACATACAAGTCTTACTAAAGCTAAGAACTCTAGATAACTCCAATCTTCAAATGTTACCCCCAAACCCGAACTTAAGTCGAGTCCATAATGCATTCAGTCCTCATTCATTTCCCCTTCCAAGAATTAACAAGACACAAGTTACTGGATACTCAAAAGCATCTAAACTCTCAAAATTGACCAAACAGCTAAAGTATCCGGACAACACAACCTTTCCGGACAACACCAACTTTCCGGATAACATAACCAATTCGGATAACATAACTATCCGGACAACACAACAATCTGGACACTATCCGGTAAATCATTTCATCCGGAAACTAGAGAAAATAGGACTTACCCGGTTAATCGATTCAACCGGATACCTGCAAGAAAAACTACCGGACACTAACAACACATTATCCGGACACCACCCAAGAAACTACCGGACACATTCATCTTATCCGGAAACCTCTGACTGTTTATCCATTTTCTACCCAGAAATCGACTGAATCATTACTAGATGTGAAATTGATGATTCTACTCCGATAGAAACCTTCCAATACCAATTACAAACATAAATTACAAAGGAACATACCTTAATATCACTTTTCAAGCAAACCAATTGAAGCCTTAACCTTTCTTTCTTTCTTCTTCTTTTTGGTCTCAAAACACACACACTACACACACTGGATTTGTTGGATATTTTCTGCTGTTGTGATAATATCTGACTTCCTAAGGGGTAATATCTATTCCTATTTACCATTTAGACCTTAAGCTATCCATTAATGACCAAATCACCCCTAACTTATAAATTAACCTAAACTTACCCTAAACATCAATTATAAAGTTAAATAAATTTAACGGAACTAACATTTAACTAACGAACTTACCCGGGGTATTACAGCCATTCGTCTCTTCTTAGCTTACGATGTACACAAAGACTTCAAAGTTTATCAAATGGATGTTAAGTCACCGTTCATAAATGGAAAGCTGAATGAAGAAGTCTACGTGGAACAACCTCCAGGATTCTCAGATCCTAAGCATCCAGGTTATGTTTATAAACTAGATAAGGCACTTTATGGCTTAAAGCAAGTTCATCGTGCATGGTATGACACTCTCTCTACTTATCTCCATATTGAAAAATTTGAGCGTGGTCAGATTGACAAAACTCTATTTTTCAGGAAAGTAAAAGGTCATATTATTCTTGTTCAAATATATGTCGATGATATTATATTTGGTTCCACTAACCCTGACTTGTGTACTCGTTTCGCTGATAGAATGAAAGCTGAATATAAAATGAGTATGATGGGTGAGCTAACATATTTCCTTGGTCTTCAGATAAAACAAAATGAAAAGGGAACTTTCATTAATCAGGGAAAGTATGTTAAAGATATGCTGAAGAAATTTGATTTAACTCAGAGTTCAGCTATGAATACCCATATGGCACCGCCGCTGACACTAAACAAGGATCCTTCTGGAATACATGTTAATGTCACGACGTACCGTGGGATGATCAGCTAGCCGACCTAATATTATGTATGCAACCTGTTTGTGTGCACGATATCAAGCTGAACCTAAGGAATCTCATATGATCGCTGTAAAGCGAATCTTTCGTTACCTTAAGGGTACTCCTAATCTAGGTCTTTGGTATCCCATAGACTCAGGGTTTGTCTAATCGCCTATTCAGATAGTGATTTTGCAGGTTGCAAATTGGATAGGAAAAGCACCACAGAAGGTTGTCAGCTCCTGGGTGGAAAGCTGGTGAGTTTGACAAGTAAGAAGCAAAACTCAGTGTCCACCTCAACTGCTGAAACTAAGTACGTAGCCGCTGGAAGCTGTTGTTCTCAGGTCTTGTGGATGAGAAATCAACTACTGGACTATGACCTTCAGCTCTCGAAGATTCCAATATATTGCGACAGCACTAGTGTCATCGCTATAGCCAACAATCCAGTGCTACACTCAAAGATCAAACACATCGAAATCAGGTATCATTTTATCAGAGATCATGTGATGAATGGTGATATAGAACTTCATTTTATCCCAACTGACTTTCAGTTAGTTGATCTGTTCACCAAGCCTCTTGATGAGACAAGATTCAACTTTCTCATCAGCGAGCTTGGAATGCTGAACTTTGAAGAATAAAATCTTCAGCGGTTCACATTTGATCAGCGATAGGATAAAACAAACTTGTATAACCCTTTCTATCATCTTCTCTCTGAACAAAATTGATTCGCTGATATCAAGGTATGTTATGTCTTTCTTGCTGACGTTCGCCTAGAACTGAAAAACTTCAAAACAAATTACATCGGTGAAAATCTCTTCCTTATCAGCGATATTTTGAAATTTCTAAAACTTACTGATATTTCTAATCAGTGCTTCATGTTTTCAAAATGTCCCTGAGTTTTCAAAATCCTCAGAGACATTCTAAAATATGAAAGGACGTTTGTGACGTAATCAAACGGACAAACCCAAGCACGTTCTTTTTCTGACACACGTTTGCACGTTTCGTTTTCTCAACCATTCATATGCAAACACGTGTCCGTGTCATCATGAAAAACTTTTCCCGCTCATAGTTTTTCTCTCTCTACTCTCACTATATAAACCCATTCGAGTTTATATTTTTCCTTTACGCGAACAACTTCTCTTCCAAGAAAGAATTACTGTTGCATTTTGAACTCAAGTTTCCAGAAACTGTTCATCTTCTTCTTCGACAACAAAGGTTAATACTCTCATTATTTTCCTACATTAACTTATTTCTGATCTTATCTTTGTTTTCAAAAGATCAAACAAAAGAACCTTTTAAAATGAAATCATTCTCTTTTCATGATTTTATAAACACAATCTTCATGATTGTTCTTCAAGTTTTAAAACAAAAATCTTAAACTTGTTCTTCATATGTTTTTCCAGAATCTCTTCTTCAAACAGAAACTGGAAAACACATATTCTCCATGTTTTGTATTTCTTTTTCAAGACAAGAAAAACCCTAATCTTCATTAAGACATTTCTTTTGTCTGAATGAAATGGACAAAATTCAAAAACATCTGTTTGAAAAATCTTTCCACATTAAGACATTTTTGTTTATTTTCTTCATGGTTACATGTGTTACACAGAAATGGCATCCTCTGAAGCTCCTTCTGCTAAAACCCCCACTACTGCAAAGAAAGTGGTTCTCACCAAGGCTCCTCAGGTCAAGTTCAAACTTGAGAAAGTCACTTTCCAACACAACAACCACTATGCGCTTTTCGATTTTCCTCAGCGAAAGCAAGTCACACATCAAGTCACACATCTGGATGATGCTGTGAATTTTCTCAAAACCTGCTGCTTATCTACAGCCCTAACTACTGTACCCCCTGCCCATAAATTCCTTTTAGCTCAGTTCTGGTATACTGCCAGACGAGCTCAGGTTCCTTCACCCAAAGACCCAACGAAACTACTTGATGTCATCCTCTGTGACACCAAATTTGGCACCACCAAAATCAACCCTGCTATTATCAGGCGTGCACTCAACCTACCAGCAGTTACCAAAGAAAAACGCTTTATCTCTCTACCAAACCACAAAAACCTAGCTGATAGGGAAACAATCACTGCATTCTTTGATGCAATGGGTTACACATGGGACACAGGGAGAGATAAACTCCCTAAGAAGAAGCTGACCCTGATCAAGAAATCAAAGATGCCCGGCGAGATGAACTTCATCTTCGCTCACCTGATAAGCTGCATGACAGCGAAAACTGGCTCCTCTGATCAAGCCTCTCAACCTCAACAGGCCATGGGCTATACACTGCTGAAAAGTCTCCACGTCGACTGGGCGTCAATCATCTACGACGATTTGGCGTTCAAGGTGGATATGGCTGACAGACCTACATGCGTTCCATACCCCCGGTTCATTAGCGTCGTCTTTCTAAAAGGACTCGGGGACAAATACCCAATAGAGGGTGATCTGAGACTCTCTCAGGTTGGCCCTAAGGTGCTCGACTTCAGCCCCATGCCAAACGAAGTACGTCTCTCTACTCTCTTAACTATTCTTAATCCTCCTTCTTCTACTTTTGCGGCTACCTCAGCGGAAATCCCCACCGCTGATACCCAAGCTGCACCCTCCACTCCTTCTCGTAAAAGGAAACACTCTACTTCCCAACTTGACTCCGAAAGGATCAAGAAAACCAAGGAGCAACCCTCCAAGCCATCAACGACTGAAGACCTAGCGTCTGACTCTCAACAGACTACGCTGGATGATTTTGTGGTACGCTCTGCCACAGCTGAAAAAGCCACCCCTTCCATCCAAACTTCAGCGTCTCTAAACGCTGACGTTATTAACTTGGAACATAACCCACCTCATTCAGCCTCTCAACAGACTGAAGTGATTCTCAGCGGATCCAACGCTGAAGTTTTGCATCCTTCAGCCAAAACTTCCAAAAAGCTAGATTTATGAATTTCCACCCATCAATACCAAAGTCTAACCATAAGGAATCATCATCCATCCATAATATACCAAAATACCCATTATAACAAAACCTTAAATTCATAATCAAAGAGGAGAGGAGATTACCTTAACCATATGAATCCACCAACCCAAAACGTATCTACAACCTCCAAGATGCACCACAACTCCTAATCTTCAAATGGGGTGGAAAGGGTTAGGTAAAAAAACCCTAGAAATCAGTGGAGAAGATGAAGTGGAGGTTTCCTTTTGAAGCGTTAAGGTTTCCAATCCATGGTGGGTGTTTGATTTGGGGACAAAGGTGAAGAAACCACTTGAAACATCAAATCTTGGGGTTTGAAAGCTCAAAATCGGCTTTGGATGCTCAGGGTTTCGGGTTAAGATAAGAATGGATGAAATGGGAGAAGTGAGAAGGGATTTGGGGTGAGAAATGGTTTTAATCGGATTCCAGCTCCCCGACCGCGACTATGACACCGCGACATTGACATGGTCATAGTCGCTGGTCATAGTCGCGACCCGTGTACCACATTCTGTTTGATTTGCTCAGATCGACCCCCATCGCGACAATGCCACCCAGACAATGACATGGTCATAGTCGCTGGTCATAGTCGCGACCCGTGTACCAAGCCCCAAAACTCGACTTTTTCAACGCCAAAACTCCCGATACTCTTAGAGACTTTAAGAAATGTCTTCCAAACATAAATCCCACCATTTTCAAGATGCAAAACATTTGGGTGGTATTTGTTTACCGAAATTACGGGTGTTACATTTCCTCTGTTCACAAGTTATTTACTGTTACAGGTCCTAATTTGGGAGATATTCAAAACTCCCTGAAAGATCTGGTGACAAAGGTGGACTCTTACAACAACACTCTTTCCACCAACTCTTCAGCGGTTACAGACGCTGGAGAGAATCTCAAATCGCTGACAACTGAGGTCGCTAAGAAAGCATTCAGTGCTGACATGGAGAAGGTTGAAGGTCATATTGGAAGCTTTGCTACTACAATCGCTGACCACTCCACCGTCATCAACAATCTCATCTTGGCGCACACCACCCTCTCTACAAACTTCACCACGCTGTCCAATGAAGTCACAACATTGACGACAGCGGTTGGAACTCTTCAGGGTGAGGTGACTTCTATCAAGACTGAGGTTGGCACTGTCAAAGACCTACTCCAACAAGTCCTCGATCGCCTGAATGCTCCAACTTGTGCTCCTTCGCATTTCACTCAGGCTGATCGAGAGGATCTTCAAAGTCTCAATCCTGCAATTTCTAGCCTAGAAGACAGAATCGCAGTGATTGAAACCTGCATGGGAATCACTAGCCTAGAAGACAGTGACTCTCATGACACTGCTGCTGACATTTCGATTACCTCCCCCACTCATCATGTGGAAGAGGGGGAGAAGAATGATGAAGGTCTTCCCCATAATGCTGAGGGGGAGACAAATGAAACTGCTCTTGCTGTTATGCTGATACTTCTACTGGACAACCTCAGGGAGTTGAAAACCCTGAGGGAACCGAGAAACCTCCCTCTATATCTGAGGGGGAGCAACCCAAAGAGCAACATGATGAAGTTGTTGCTGATGTTACTACTCCTTATGCTGACGAGGAAGAATCTGATGAAGAAGCTGAAAACGACGAACCTATCGACATCGCTGATGATGAACCATCATCATCCCCTAAAAACGATGATGATGATGATGACGATTTCTTCTTCGTCCAGCCTATCAAGACCGCCCCAGCTCAAAAAGGGTTCATGATAAAGGAACTTCTAGGGGAGACGACTAAGACAAAACCTGCAGCAACTGAAGCTGATAAAGGCAAAAACAAAGGCCTCGCTGCAGAAGGCAATCTGTCTATCCTTCTGAAAAAGCCAGTTTGTCAGGTACAATATCTCCTCTTTCCTTATACTGCATCCCTCCTCTATCCCTTCTCAATCTCAGTTCTCCTCTCCATAAAACCTCTATACACTTAATCCTCATTCTTTTCTCTATCTCTTTCCTCCCATGATCTTATTTAAACGATCGCTGTGTTTCAGCTAGTCCTCTCCCCTGCTTGAGGATCCAGCTGAAGGTTATCCTGCTGCAACTCCAATAATCCCAGCCACAAGAGCTAAAGAAATAATCCCAGTCTTAGACTTTACTGAGACTGATGACATTTTTGAAGAAGAAGAGCTGCTCTCTCACAACAACAGATCTTCTGTTGATCCAAACCCTCAGTGATTTGATAATGACCCTCTCTTAAATACTTAGTGAAAATTGTAAGTAAACAATATGTATCAGAGTTTCACTATCGCTGATAAGTACTAAGATCTTACAGTACCGCTGATAGGAACTCTCGCTCTTTAAATTAAACATTCAGCGAACACTGTTCATCATTAATGCGCTGAGTCTGTTCAGTCATTATGATGATCGCTGATAAGTTAGTTGTTTACTTATGATCCCTGAAGACAAGTTGTAACATCCCTTATCTTTAAAACACTCATTTAACGGAAAGTAACCTTAAAATACAGCGGAAGATTTGTAATTAAAACATTTAGATAAAATCCCATAATCTTATAGAAAAGAGTACAAGTTTGCAACTTAAAACCAATAAGTTTGAGACAAACAATATTCAACTGAAAAGCTTAGAGAATCCAAAACTATCATTCATCAAAAGAAAATATAAGCTGCTGAGCTGCCGCAAATCCAAAAGCTTCAAGCTGGAGCCTTTCCTCTATTCTTCGAAGATGTACTTGCCACTAAAAGATGAATAACAACGGGGTAAGCTTTCGCTTAGTGAGCACGCACCTGTACCACATATCATCATGCATACATACTCGCATAAACATAGCAATCACATACATGTAACATCCTTCCATTCCTTAAGGCACAAAGCCAATAAGGAAGGTCATAACTAGACACTGGTACCAGGCCTCTTCTTACATAACATATTCCCTAGGGGTATTACTACCACCATAGGTACTCTTTCCTTTGGCAAAGCCAACATACACATAATCACACATGCAATCCAACTACGTACACATAACTTACATAATATAGGTAGAGTACTCACTTGTCAAGATGTCAATTACCAAGTACTTCACAGTGTATAATAATCACCTCGTACCACCTATAACATTCATACATACACATATCATAACAAGTCCAAAAATGGAACTCTAATTCTATCCCAACTCTCATCCCGAAATGACATAGCTAGGATAGTCCAAATACCATAAAACTTTGCCAAACATCCCATTTCATACACCCCATTTCTATTGATTTCTAAACATAATACACATACCTTGCAATTCTAGACCGCGAACAACAATCTTCCTAGAACCTTTCACAACTTGAATCTTCCAAAATCACCAAATCTTTCGCCTGGAAAATACAGCAACTTCGGACACTTGGTTCTCTCTACTGGGAACTCCGATGCCAAATCCCTCCGGTCAGAATGTAGATTAGAGGGTCGTGAAGTCGCTGTCCAAATTTCACGACGATCCAACGGTTAACGAAGGAGAATCGGTCGATCTTTCACAGCAGCTCACAAGAACTCCGAAAATCCCTTTCACAGCAACTTCGGACACTTGGTTCTCTCTACTGGGAACTCCGATGCAAAATCCCTCCGGTCAGAATGTAGATTAGAGGGTCGTGAAGTTGCTGTCCAAATTTCACGACGATCCAACGGTTAACGAAGGAGAATCGGTCGGTCTTTCACAGCAGCTCACAAGAACTCCGAAAATCCCTTTCTCTTTTCTCTCTTCTTTGCTAAAGAAACAAATGGCTGCAAATGAGGGTGTTTAGGGTTTCCATCCCCTTTACATACATGCCAAAACACACCCTCATCTTACAAAATTGATAAACTGGCCCCTAGATTCCTGAACACGTACATAACGACCCAAAAATTAACTCAACCCCAAAAGAGACAGTTAAATCACGTAAATTGGGAAACGGGGTGTTACAACTCTCCCCCACTTACCAGGATTTCGTCCTCGAAATCGATCAGACTTGGAAGAGTTCCGGATAATTTGATCTCATCTCAGCTTCCGGTTCCCATGTCCATTCTGATCCTTTTCGGTGTTCCCACTGAACTTTCATTAAGTTGATCTCCTTGTTTCGCAAGGATTTGGTCTTCCTTTCCAAGATTGCTATCGGTCTCTCAATATAATTCAACCGTTCGTCGACCTGTATGTCATCTATAGGGACATGCGCCGACTCGTCAGCTAAACACTTCCTCAACTGAGATACGTGGAAGGTGTTGTGTATCAGACTGAGTTCCGGCAGAAGCTCCAGCCGGTACGCAACCTTCCCAACCCGTGCTATCACCTTGAAAGGTCCGATAAACCTAGGGCCTAGCTTGCCCCTCTTCCGGAATCGGATCACCCCTTTCCAAGGTGATACCTTCAACAAAACATTATCTTCCACGTTGAACTCCAGATCCGACCTTCGCTTGTCGGCGTAACTCTTTTGACGACTCTGTGCGGTTCGTAGCCTATCCCGAATCATCTCAATACTTTCCGTCGTTTTCTGAACCACTTATGTGCTGCTTAACTCCCGCTGGCCTACCTCTCCGCAACAGATAGGAGTCCTACATCTTCTCCCGTACAACATCTCATACGGAGGCATGCCAATACTGGCATGGAAACTGTTGTTGTATGAGAACTCAGCCAACGGTAAATACGTATCCCAGCTGCCCCCAAAATCCAAAACACAGGCTCTCAACATATCCTCAAGAGTCTGAATTGTTCTCTCGCTTTGCCCGTCCGTCTGTGGGTGAAAGGCTGTACTGAACTGAAGTCTCGTACCCAAATCTTCATGGAACTTCCCCCAAAACCGCGACGTAAACCGAACATCCCTGTCTGATATCACTGTTACCGGTACCCCATGCCTTGCTACAATTTCACTGACATAGATGTCAGCTAACTTTTCTGCAGATGAACTTTCACGGATCGCGATAAAATGGGCACTCTTTGTCAGCCTATCTACAACCACCCAAATGGCATCATGATTCCTAGGTGTTCGAGGCAACTTGGTAATCAGATCCATTGTTATATGCTCCCACTTCCACTCTGGTATCTCTAATGGCTGTAACTTCCCGTGCGGTCTCTGATGCTCTGCTTTGACCCTTAAACAAGTCAAACATTTCTCCACGTACTTAGCCACGTCCCTCTTCATCCCCGGCCACCAGTAGTCAGTCTTCAGATCTCTATACATCTTAGTAGCACCGGGATGGATAGAGAACCTTGACTTATGCGCCTCATCCAGAAGTGTCTGCCTTGCCTCACACGATACTGGAACCCATACCCGACCGTACCGAGTCAATAGACCTCGACTGTCGGGCACTAACTGATCCACCTGTCCCTTTATCCGTTCCTTCTTCTGGTTCTCACCCTTGATCGCTTCCTCTTGAGACCTTCTTACCAAGTCGTGAAGCGACGTTGATACTGTTAGTCTCATCAACGGTACCCGAAGTAGAACACTACTCGCTCTTCTACTCAAGGCATCCGCTACGACATTTGCCTTCCCCGGGTGATAAAGAATCTCGCAATCATAATCCTTCACCACATCCAACCACCTCCGCTGTCTCATGTTCAAATTCTGTTGATCCATGAAATAACGAAGACTCTTGTGGTCCGTATAGATAGTACACTTCACCCCATACAGGTAGTGCCGCCATAACTTGAGAGCGAACACCACTGCCGCAAGCTCCAAATCGTGAGTCGGGTAATTCACCTCATGTGTCTTCAGTTGACGAGACGCATAGGCAATCACCCTTCCCCTCTGCATAAGAACGCAGCCTAGCCCATGATAAGACGCATCACAGTAGACTGTCATGTCTTCAACTCCCTCCGGTAGTGTCAACACCGGAGCCTCGCATAACTTTCTCCTTAAGGTTTCGAACGCTGTTTTCTGTTCCTCTCCCCAAACGAAACGTTCGTTCTTCCTCGTCAGCTTCGTCAACGGAACTGCTATCTTGGAGAAATCCTGGATGAACCGGCGGTAGTACCCGGCTAATCCAAGGAAACTCCTAATCTCAGTGGGAGTCTTCGGGGTTTCCCACTTCATCACTGCCTCCACCTTCGCTGGGTCTACCTTGATACCTTCTCGGTTCACAAGATGTCCAACAAATTGAACCTCTTATAACCAGAAATCACACTTGGAGAACTTTGCATATAACTGCTCCTTGCGCAAAATCTCCAAAACCTCTCGTAGATGCTCCATATGATCCTCCTTCGACTTGGAGTAGATCAGTATATCGTCTATAAACACGATGACTGACCTATCCAACATCGGTCTGCAAACTCTATTCATAAGATCCATGAATGCCGCCGGTGCGTTCGTCAGTCCAAATGGCATCACGATGAACTCGAAATGCCCGTACCTGGTTCTGAACGCTGTCTTGTGAACATCCTCTTCCCTGACCTTCAACTGGTGATACCCTGAGCGAAGATCTATCTTAGAGAACCAAACGGCTCCCTGAAGTTGATCGAAGAGATCGTCGATCCTCGGCAACGGGTATCTGTTCTTCACCGTAAGCTTGTTAAGCTCTCTATAGTCGATGCACATCCGCATCGACCCGTCCTTCTTTTTCACGAAAAGGATAGGGGCTCCCCAAGGTGAACTACTGGGGCGGATGAAACCCTTATCCAACAGTTCCTCCAGCTGCTTAGACAGTTCATGCATCTCCGGAGGTGCCAAACGGTAAGGAGTCTTTGCTACCGGTGCCGCCCCCGGAATCAAGTCTATTCGGAACTCCACTTGCCTCCCGGGAGGAATGCCAGGCAAGTCATCCGGGAAAACATCCGGAAACTCGCTGACCACTGGTACATCTGCCACTGTTCTCTTCTTTTTCTCCTCCTGTTCATCAACAATATACGCCAAGTAACTGCTACCACCATGGTGCACATATCTTCTAGCTTTGGCCAAAGTGCACACCTTTGGTACCCCTTTTCTTCCTTCACTCGAGATAGTTAATTCTCCCCCACTTGGGGTTCGAATCACTACCTGCTGTTTTTCACAATCAATGCGCGCTCCATTCCGACTAAGCCAATCTATCCCAACTACTACATTTATTTCCCTCATCGCAATAGGAATAAGATCTATACTAAACTTCACTCCGGCTATCTCTATTACATTACCTTTATACACATCACTCACAAAACGAAACTCCTCGTCCGCTATTTCTACTTCTAGCGGACTCTCTAACTTGTCCTTTACAATAGCAAAGTCTTTACAAAACGATAAAGAAACAAAAGATTTAGTAGCTCCCGAGTCAAATAAGACAAGGGCAGGTGATGCATTAACAGGAAAAATACCTGTCACGACATCTGGCTCCTCCTTTGCTTCATCTACGGTCATCTGGAACACTCGCCCCCGAGTCCTGGGTGCGTCGTTCTTCTTTCCCAATCCACCCTCTAGCATCTTCACCGGTGCGGTTCCCGAGTTCTGGACCGACCCGGTATTCATTGGGCACTCGTCAGCAAAATGGCCCGGCTTGTAGCACTTAAAACATATCTTTGCGGTCGCCTTGCAGTCTCGACTGATATGACCCGGTTGCCCGCATTTGTAACAGGTTCCGGAGCCCATACGGCATTCTCCCGGATGCTGTCGTCCACACTTCCCACAGCGGGGATGCTCTCTCTTGAACTCTTTCTTTACCTCCGGTTTATGACTCCCAGTTTTGAACCTCTTAGTCTGCTGAGGTTGAGTCTGAACCGTTTCTGCCCTTCTTGTCTTTCTTTGGCTCTCTAATTCGAGCTCTCTAGCCCGAGCCGCCTCGTGCATCTGCTGAAAATCAGTGCACCTTGCCATAACAACAAATTCTATAATCTCCTGTTTCAAAACTCTCCCATATCTGTACATTTTGGCCTTTTCATTCCTGACATACTCAGGACAGAAAAGGGACCGCTCCAAAAACTTGTCAGTGATCTCGTTCACCGACTCCGTAGTTTGCTCCATAGATAGAAACTCATTTGTGAGTCTCTCTACCTCAATTTGGGGCACATACTGTTCCATGAACAGTTCCTTGAACTGTTCCCAAGTCATGCTATCCACTTGTTCTGGCGTCCGAGCACGAACAATAAGGTTCCACCAGTCTTTCGCTGCCTTCCTCAGAAGGTTCGATGCGTAGCGAACCTTGACTTCCTCGGTACAAAAACTGGTGCGGAAAGCACCCTCCACCTCAGCTATCCAACGAGTGCTGGTTACGGGGTCCTTCTGCCCCTCAAACTGTGGCGGCTGACAGGCCGAGAAATCTCTATAGCTTGTCCCCCGTGGTTGTACGCCTGACAAGCCCCCTGATCCACTGGCCCTGCTGGCCACAGCTGCCTCTACCTGACTACGAATTTCATTAGCCAGTTCCTGCTTTACCTGCTCAAAGAGACTTGGGAGTAACTCGTGAAGAACCTCCCCGACCTCAGCAGCGATCACACCTCTCAGATCAGGAATTTCCTGATCCTCTTCAATAATCGGTCTCTTGCCTTGCCTTCTAGTGTTCACCATTCTGATACATAAACATGATACTTTAGAATAATTCATCTACATCCCCCCCCCCCCTGAGCAAACTCCTAGCATAGTCCAGAGGTCCTAGCTTAGTTGTCTTTCTTTCTAACATGCTCCTTAGAAACCTTCTGCTTATACTCTCTTAACAAAATCCCTTTCTAGCATGTTACTACCCAACCCTCAACCTTGTCTGGTTCATAGAATTCTTTTGCAACTATATCAAGTCCCGGCATGTACAATGTAATTGCAATGGTATGGGCCCTTATACCATTATAATTACACCCTCCATGTTTAGACTCAACACCGTCACTAAGGTTCCAATTCCCAGCTTAGTTGGTACCTTTAACATATATATCACAACATTTTCCATATCTACCACTTATCATATAAACATTATAATCATATTCTAATTCACATTATGCATCAACAAAACATACTTGAAATCATAACCTTGTCACATTGACCATATCTAGCATACATAAACATAATTACTCATCCAATACAGTTATAAAACTGGTCTTTCACAAAACTGAACATGCTTTATCATAAATCCTAATATGGAATAGTGTGCTCACCCCCGTCTTGATGCTCTGGACCGCAGCTCAGCCGTGAAAACTTTTTCTTTTAAAACACCATTTCCTTATAAACCATTTCTTTACACGAAACAGCTTTTTTTTAAAGGTTACTTATTTGAAAACTTGAGCACTTGGGTTTAAGTTCAAACACTCACCACTTGTGAATGCCCGAATCCCTTAAACCAAGGCTCTGATACCAACTGTAACATCCCTTATCTTTAAAACACTCATTTAACGGAAAGTAACCTTAAAATACAGCGGAAGATTTGTAATTAAAACATTTAGATAAAATCCCATAATCTTATAGAAAAGAGTACAAGTTTGCAACTTAAAACCAATAAGTTTGAGACAAACAATATTCAACTGAAAAGCTTAGAGAATCCAAAACTATCATTCATCAAAAGAAAATATAAGCTGCTGAGCTGCCGCAAATCCAAAAGCTTCAAGCTGGAGCCTTTCCTTTATTCTTCGAAGATGTACCTGCCACTAAAAGATGAATAACAACGGGGTAAGCTTTCGCTTAGTGAGCACGCACCTGTACCACATATCATCATGCATACATACTCGCATAAACATAGCAATCACATACATGTAACATCCTTCCATTCCTTAAGGCACAAAGCCAATAAGGAAGGTCATAACTAGACACTGGTACCAGGCCTCTTCTTACATAACATATTCCCTAGGGGTATTACTACCACCATAGGTACTCTTTCCTTTGGCAAAGCCAACATACACATAATCACACATGCAATCCAACTACGTACACATAACTTACATAATATAGGTAGAGTACTCACTTGTCAAGATGTCAATTACCAAGTACTTCACAGTGTATAATAATCACCTCGTACCACCTATAACATTCATACATACACATATCATAACAAGCCCAAAAATGGAACTCTAATTCTATCCCAACTCTCATCCCGAAATGACATAGCTAGGATAGTCCAAATACCATAAAACTTTGCCAAACATCCCATTTCATACACCCCATTTCTATTGATTTCTAAACATAATACACATACCTTGCAATTCTAGACCGCGAACAACAATCTTCCTAGAACCTTTCACAACTTGAATCTTCCAAAATCACCAAATCTTTCGCCTGGAAAATACAGCAACTTCGGACACTTGGTTCTCTCTACTGGGAACTCCGATGCCAAATCCCTCCGGTCAGAATGTAGATTAGAGGGTCGTGAAGTTGCTGTCCAAATTTCACGACGATCCAACGGTTAACGAAGGAGAATCGGTCGGTCTTTCACAGCAGCTCACAAGAACTCCGAAAATCCCTTTCTCTTTTCTCTCTTCTTTGCTAAAGAAACAAATGGCTGCAAATGAGGGTGTTTAGGGTTTCCATCCCCTTTACATACATGCCAAAATACACCCTCATCTTACAAAATTGATAAACTGGCCCCTAGATTCCTGAACACGTACATAACGACCCAAAAATTAACTCAACCCCAAAAGAGACAGTTAAATCACGTAAATTGGGAAACGGGGTGTTACACAAGTTTCACGTCAACAAAGGTTCTACGCTGAAGTCGAAGATCAAGCTCAAGAACCAGCGACAAGTCTCCTAATGAACTGATGCGGATCAGCGAAGACTCAGATTTGTCCACTCAACGTGAAATATCAAGTAGAAGACTTCAGCTATCGTTGAACTTTATCATCTGCTGAATAGTAAATGATAATCGCTGAATCAACGAAAGTTGATCATGAAGTCCTCCGTACAAAGTACTTTTGTCTTAACCACCCTTGCACGCCTCCGTACGAAATGTCAGAAAAGAACCTCCGAATATCTGAAATCGTACAACCACTCTGATACTACACTGTTCATCCTTACGGCTACTAAGGTTGTCAACCAAGGTCAATGACATGCAACCAACCAGCTGATGACACGTGTAAAGTATATACTGACTTGCATTAAATGCATGCAGTATATAAAGAGAAGAACTCACTTCATTTGAAGCAACTTGCTAACTCTGGACAAGTTCAAATCTCTCTCAAGATAGGATTTTATTAGTAATCTCCTTATCTTTCTTAGTGCAAGAAACCTTAGTGTTCCAACTTGTTTAGATTTAGGTTTATCCTTAATCTTGTTTCCGCAACAAGCTGTAAATTGTTAATGATTTATCAATAAACAATTTAGAAAAGTAAAATAGTGTGTTTGTATTCAACCCCCCCCCCCCCCCCTTCTACAAAATTGTATAGGCCTTTCGGGACCAACAAGTGGTATCAGAGCGGATTTGTTTAATCTCATAAACAAGATCTAATCTAAGATATTTCTCTTCCTTGCTATTATCTGAAAATGGCCAACACAAACACACACTATATAGACAATGGTTCTCTTGCAAAACCCCCTAGATTTTCCAGAGATAACTTCAACTTATGGAAAAATAGGATGATGCTCTTCTTAGAAGGTGTAGACCCTACTATGACCTACTATCTTGAAAACGGCCCACACATCCCTGTAACAATTGATCCTTTAGTTCCAGCCACTGCAACTAGAGCTGCTATTCCTGAAAGGCTGATTCCAAAGGAAATACACATGTGGACCGATGAAGATAAGAAGAAAGTGGCTATAGATACAAAAGCCAGATCCATACTATCCATGGCCCTTCCTGACGAAGTCTACCATTCCGTCATTGTAACGACCCGGTTTCCCAAACATACAACAAATAACATACAACGCATAACTTCATTACATTCATAATAGAAGATACATCACAAACCAAGTACGGTCTCAATAGTCTTGACATTACAAAATATATATAAGCTTCCTAATCAACGCCCATCAAATGCTCCTTACACTTAATCCTTTCCTTTGCCGATCCTTAACCTGGAAAACATATTTTTGAAAACAAAATGAGGGTTAGACCAAACGGGTCTAGTGAGTTAATCCCGGTCCTTTCCAAAATCATTATAAAACCTTTTATGTAAATCCTTTGTATCAAAATAGTTTAGATAAACCTTTGATAATTCTTTCGTAAAATATAAACATACCACACGTATTTAAATACCAATCCAGACTCGTGCATCGTGTACATCTCATTCACCTTATTCCTCCACAAATGGCCATATTAGTTGGTAGCAAGCCAACTAATAAATCAACAACCGGTCCGCTCACCGGAACCCGGCTACCTGTCGGTCCGCACACCGGAACCCGACTACTCACCGGTCCGCACACCGGAACCCGGCTACACACCGGTCCGCACACCGGAACCCGGCACAAGTGCACTCGTGTAGTGCAAAGCTTATATAAATACAATATATATCTCATTACATCATATTGTCATCTATATACACATAGTCATATTCCTACCACATAATCATCTCATTTATATATACACATACTCACATACATATATAAACACATATATGTATTCCAGTTGAAAACGTTTAAAGCAAAACTCACCTTGAATGCTTAAAATACGCTTCCAAGCCTTTCTCCGAGCTATCCGTTCCTTTATCCAAATACCTCAGAATCTGAAACCATTTACATACAAATATCTCCTTACCAACTTATGTATAAGACTTACTAGCAGGTTATGGACTCTAGATACATCTACATAACTTTTATCCTCAAAATTACCCAAACAGCCAAGTTATCCGGACAACCCAAACAACCCGGACAACACCACTTTTTCCAGACAACAAGACTTTTCCGGACAACCTCAGTAATCCGGACAGCAAGACTAATCCGGACAACACGAGGAATCCGGATGCCATCCGGACTCTAAATCACCCGGAAACTCTCAAACAAATCATCCGGACACTATTAATAAACTACCCGGATACCTTCATATTATCCGGACACCTCTGACTGTTTATCCCATTTTCACCCAGAAATCGACTGAATCATTAACAGAAGTGTTTGGGATGTTTCTACTCCGATATGAACTACTTACTAGCAATTACCAACACAAAATACACAGGGAACATACCTTAAATCGTTTCCAAGCAATCCAATTGAAGCCTTAACCCTAGCTTTCTTCTTTTCTCCTTCTTGCTCTCTCAACACACACACACACACTAAACTGAAATCTGGATAATTGTTGTAAATGAAAATATCTGGATATAGCTTAAGGGATAATATCTATCCATACTTACCATATAGACCTTGAACTTCTCAATAATGACCCAAACACCCCTAAACTTATAATTTATCCAAACATACCCTAAACATCTAACTTTAAAGTTAACTTTATTTAACGGAAAGGAGATTTTAACTAACGAACTTATCCGGGGTATTACATTATCTCCCCCTTAAAAGAATTCCGTCCCGGAATTCGGTTAAGCAATAAACGAGGGTAACTACTATCATGTCCTATCCAATGGTCCTTCACTCTGATCATTACATTCGACTACTTTCTCCCATTCTCTTCTCAACATAAAACACGTTTTCTCCAAGGATAGCACACTAGAAGGTACTCACTCTTAACAGATCCTATAAGCTAGCTTTCTTTCGCCTCCAAACCAATTGCACGCACCTAATTTCAACAACTACTATACTTTACTAACAACTTCACCATACCTCATATCAGAAGCTTAATCGAGTCAATCCGAAATCACACTCAATGCTCAAAATAACTTCACATTTTCCATTTCTCAAACGGTAATACTCTATTCTTTAGCTAACCATCTATTGCCACTCCATTCTCTTATTCTGGAATAACACTACTACACACCGCCTAGACATCCATACCTCTCCCCACATACTTTTGGCACCTCTACACAACTTACAAACAAAATTCCGAGCAGAGGTTTCCACTTATACTCACCCCATATCCTCACAAATCCACCACTTAATCTCACGAAATTCATTACTACTACACCTCGCACATTCACTAATTATAAACTGCCACCATCTTATCCACATTACCCCACACATTTAAACAATACCTTTCTTGATAGCGTCAACGATCACATTAAGTATAATCTACACAACATACTAAACTGTCGCCTTCATGACTAGGTCAAGACTTTACGCACTATCGTTACCTTCCTACACACAATTCATCACGTTCTACATATTGCTATTATTCTTTACACTCAAGCCATCACACTCTACACACTAACAAATTAGAACAACAATAATTAAACACACCCTTCTATATCTCTAACACAATTATCAAATATTTTTCTAACACAAATAATAAAATTGAAAACACAAAAGAATCGGTTTGCACCGAAGTCAGATAACACTTTAGCACGTATAAAGTTTATAGAAATATACCTGTCTTCATCTCTATCCATCCGTCGAGTTCGACTTGCCACTCTGTTGATTTCAACAAGGTTAATATACACGTAAGCACATACCCAATATAACAAGATATTCCGGTTCAACATGTACTTGTAAGTTCCCGCTTACACTGGCCAGGTGTAATTTGAACATACCTTACATGATGTTCCTTCTACCTTTTTATACTTAACATCCCAAGGTTCTAAAATAATAAGGACATCCTACTTCACATGCAGTTTAAGTCTAGGTATAAATCCAAATACCTAAATCTCTTAAACTAGGGCTCTGATACCATTTGTAACGACCCGGTTTCCCAAACATACAACAAATAACATACAACGCATAACTTCATTACATTTATAATAGAAGATACATCACAAACCAAGTACGGTCTCAATAGTCTTGACATTACAAAATATATATAAGCTTCCTAATCAACGCCCATCAAATGCTCCTTACACTTAATCCTTTCCTTTGTCGATCCTTAACCTGGAAAACATATTTTTGAAAACAAAATGAGGGTTAGACCAAACGGGTCTAGTGAGTTAATCCCGGTCCTTTCCAAAATCATTATAAAACCTTTTATGTAAATCCTTTGTATCAAAATAGTTTAGATAAACCTTTGATAATTCTTTCGTAAAATATAAACATACCACACGTATTTAAATACCAATCCAGACTCGTGCATCGTGTACATCTCATTCACCTTATTCCTCCACAAATGGCCATATTAGTTGGTAGCAAGCCAACTAATAAATCAACAACCGGTCCGCTCACCGGAACCCGGCTACCTGTCGGTCCGCACACCGGAACCCGACTACTCACCGGTCCGCACACCGGAACCCGGCTACACACCGGTCCGCACACCGGAACCCGGCACAAGTGCACTCGTGTAGTGCAAAGCTTATATAAATACAATATATATCTCATTACATCATATTGTCATCTATATACACATAGTCATATTCCTACCACATAATCATCTCATTTATATATACACATACTCACATACATATATAAACACATATATGTATTCCAGTTGAAAACGTTTAAAGCAAAACTCACCTTGAATGCTTAAAATACGCTTCCAAGCCTTTCTCCGAGCTATCCGTTCCTTTATCCAAATACCTCAGAATCTGAAACCATTTACATACAAATATCTCCTTACCAACTTATGTATAAGACTTACTAGCAGGTTATGGACTCTAGATACATCTACATAACTTTTATCCTCAAAATTACCCAAACAGCCAAGTTATCCGGACAACCCAAACAACCCGGACAACACCACTTTTTCCGGACAACAAGACTTTTCCGGACAACCTCAGTAATCCGGACAGCAAGACTAATCCGGACAACACGAGGAATCCGGATGCCATCCGGACTCTAAATCAACCGGAAACTCTCAAACAAATCATCCGGACACTATTAATAAACTACCCGGACACCACCCAAGAAACTACCCGGATACCTTCATATTATCCGGACACCTCTGACTGTTTATCCCATTTTCACCCAGAAATCGACTGAATCATTAACAGAAGTGTTTGGGATGTTTCTACTCCGATATGAACTACTTACTAGCAATTACCAACACAAAATACACAGGGAACATACCTTAAATCGTTTCCAAGCAATCCAATTGAAGCCTTAACCCTAGCTTTCTTCTTTTCTCCTTCTTGCTCTCTCAACACACACACACACACTAAACTGAAATCTGGATAATTGTTGTAAATGAAAATATTTGGATATAGCTTAAGGGATAATATCTATCCATACTTACCATATAGACCTTGAACTTCTCAATAATGACCCAAACACCCCTAAACTTATAATTTATCCAAACATACCCTAAACATCTAACTTTAAAGTTAACTTTATTTAACGGAAAGGAGATTTTAACTAACGAACTTATCCGGGGTATTACAGTCATGAACCTGAAATCATCAAAAGCCATGTGGGACACAATATGTGTTCAGTATGAAGGAACGTCTGAAGTCCAGGACTCAAGAAAGATCAACCTGGTAAGACAATACGAAAGCTTCATTTCTGGTAAGAATGAAACTCTCTCTGAAGTTCACCAACGTTTTAATTGCTTAATTATAGATCTAAAAACTGTTGGTAAGGAATATTCTAACTTTGAAGTGCTGACAAAGTTTCTAGAATGTTTACCTGAAAGTTGGGACAATTATTCCATGTGTCTCAAGCTGTCAAAGGATCTTAAATCAATGACCCTTTCAACCTTATATGGTACATTGCTGAATCATGAGCAATCTAGCCATCTTAAGAAGAATCTTGTAAAAGATTCCAAAAGCACTCCTGTTGCTTTAATCTCAGAAGAACCTTCTACTCAGCGACCCTCGGTCACTATTACTGAGTTAGAAAGTAACTCTGAAAGGTCATCAGACTCTGATTCTTCAGATGATGATGAATCCTTGGCTCTCCTAACTAAAAAGTTCAGGAGATTCGCCAAGAAGAAAATGTTTAGAAAGAACAAAACTCTTTCCATAGCTGACAAGCCTAAAACATCAGCTTTTGTTGATAAGGCTACTGCTACTTGTTTCAACTGCGAAAAGACAGGTCATTTCGCTAATGAGTGCAGGTCAAAGAAAATCATGAGACCTTCAGCTTTTACAAAGAAATCCTTTGTTCCAAGGAATAAAGATGATAAATACTCAAAGCTGAAGGAGAAGTATGCAAAGCTGAAAAGCTTTAAGAAGAAAGGAAAAGGCCTGATGGCTGACTATGATTGGGCTGCTTCTGATGAAGAAGCCTCATCATCTGATTCTGAAGATGATGAAGCAAATCAATGTCTCATGGCTAAGATTGAAGAAGAGGAAGAAAGTTCAGACATTCCCTCCACTTCAACATCTGCCATTCAGGTATCACCTTCTTTCTTTACCAATATTGCAAATATTGATGAAGCTGATAGTCTCCGTAAAATCGATCTATTGACTAGAAGTTTATACGAAGCCATGAACGGCAAAGCTGTGGTTGAAAACCAAAATCTTGATCTCGCTGAAAAGCTTAAAAACTGCCACCTTCAAATAGAAAAGATTTCTAAAATTGAAGATGATTTTAAAGATCAAGTCTATTTAAATCAGCTAGTCAAAATCGAACGAGCAGAAGCTATCGCTGCATTAAAAGCTGAACAAGCTACTGTTGAAGGATGGTGTAATTCTTCAACAAAGATCACTGAGATAATTAAGGCTCAGATTCCTCTGAGTGATAAACGTGGTCTGGGTTATAAATATGATACTCCAAAACCAACCACTGAACGTTCAATGCTTAAATTTGGAACGTTCGTATCCTCAGTCGCTGACACTTCATCATCTCAGTGCTCCTCGTCTGTTACACCAATCCCTGAGGAAACTCCTACCTCCTCAAAAGGTAAGGAGAAAATGGTTTATTCAAAACCTACCTCTGTCTCTAAAGACAAAGGTAAAGGAATTGTTATTTATCAAAATCCTCAGAAGGGTACCTTAGTACCTAAGCTGAATGCTTCTAAAGCCTTGGTGATTCATTCATCTGGTTCTAGAATTCAGACCTCTGGATCAGTTCAGCGACCTACTCCTAGACTCAGAGTAGATGTCCTTGGTAAGAAATCTGAAGAACTGAATGTTCGTCCCATTTCTAAAGCCAATAGTTTACTTGGTGCTGGTACTTCTAATTCTAAATTAAAAGCTCAGCATACAAGTGGTCCTAGAACTATTTTTAGTTATAGGAAATGTTATCACTGTGGACTCACCGATCATATTGCTAGTAAGTGCCCCACAGCCACCAAAGCTGAAAAGATAGCTAAGGTGAAGATTTCCCCCAAGGAAAAGAAGACCAACCCTGGTGCAAATCAGGTCAAGGTGACTCCTACCACTGAGGTTAAGAAATTAACCAAAGTGAAGAAAGACAAAGCTGAATCTTCAAATGCTGCGAAGACTGCTGAACCTTCAATTCCAACCACTTCCACTGACAAATGTGTATACATGGTTAAGTGGGTACCTAAGAAAAACTAATCTTCCTTTGTATTGCAGGTTAAGAAGGGTATCTGGTATCTCGATAGCGAATGCTCTAGACACATGACTGGTAAGAAAAGCCTGCTCGCTGAATACAAGGAAGAGAAAGGTCCCTCTGTGACTTTCGGTGGAAATGGGAAAGGACACACCCGAGGGTATGGTGTACTTTCAAATGGTACAACCTCCTTCAGAAGAGTCGCATATGTTGAAGGGCTGAAGCATAATCTTCTGAGCATCAGTCAGCTTTGCGACATGGATAACAAAGTGATTTTCACTAAGGAATCCTGCTTTGTCTCTGACAAAAAGGAGAAGATAGCTCTCAGCGGTTATCGTTTGGAAAATGTTTATGTAATAAACATGGACTCAACAACCACTGAGAACTCATGTTTCTTCTCAAAGGCATCTTCTGATGTTAACTGGCTATGGCACAAGAGGCTCTCACATCTAATTTTCAAGGCACTGAATACTCTTTCCTCCAAAGAGTTAGTCACTGGTCTACCTCAGCATTCATACGCCAAAGAGTCTTTATGTTCAGCGTGTGAAAAAGGGAAGCAGACCAAGGCAAGCTTCAAGTCAAAGCAAGTCTCTTCAGTGTCATCTCCTCTACAACTACTCCATATGGATTTGTTTGGCCCTGTTAACAAACAATCCATCGCTGGAAAGAAATATACGCTAGTCATAGTTGATGAATTCTCTCGTTACACATGGGTAATGTTTCTCCGTTCTAAGAGTGACACCCCTGAAGAACTCATCACCTTTGTTCGGAAGATGGAAACTCTGAACAATATGATTGTTCGCTCAATAAGGAGTGATCATGGAATTGAATTCAAAAACAGTTCTCTTGATTCCTTCCTTGAGAGTAAGGGTATTTCTCACAACTTTTCGTCAGTGAGAACACCGCAACAAAATGGAGTCGCTGAAAGAAGAAATAGAACAATTATTGAAGCTGCATGTTCAATGCTCAGCGATTCTCACCTGCCTACTCAGTTTTGGGCAGAAGCTGTCAACCCTGCTTGTTTTACGCAAAACAGGTCGCTGATAGTTAAAAGATTCAAAAAGACAGCCTATGAACTCTTTCATGGGAGAAAGCCTTCAATCAGCTTTCTTCACATCTTTGGATGTCAGTGTTTCATACTGAACAACAGAGATGCCCTTGGAAAGTTTGATCCTAAGGCTTATGATGGAATCTTTCTTGGATACTCCTCAGTCTCCAATGCCTTCAGAGTCTTCAACCATAGAAGACAAACTGTAGAAGAAACTATTCACGTCACGTTTGACGAATCCCGTTCAGCGAACTCTAAACCGAACGCTGATACAGAAGAACTGAATCAATGGATGTTCTCTCATCTTGGTGATTCAGAAGAAGTTCCCACTCCTCATGCTCACACCGTAGAAAATGATGGTCCTACTATCATTCCAGATATGCAGAATAGTGAAGCTGAAACATCTTGGGTCTCAGTTGTGCCTATAAACACTATACCTGTAGTTGATCCAAATGTCTCAGAAATTCCATCTATTTCTCAACAATCAGTGAATGAAGTGACAAATGCAAACATTCCTCTCTTAGCTGATAATCCAGAAGTAGCTGAAGCCTCATCTTCAGTTTCTCCAGTTCAGACTGAATCAGCGACGTATGCTCCTGCTCAGCGATGGACTGTAAATCACCCAATCGATCAAATTCTTGGTGATCCCAACGCTGGTATTCAGACTCGTAGAAGTGCAGGTAATATTTGTTTATTTGTTAACTTTATTTCTCTAACTGAACCAAAGAAAATAGATGATGCCCTCAGAGATCCAAACTGGGTCAGCGCTATGCAAGAAGAGCTGACTGAATTCAAAAGAAACAAAGTTTGGAAACTCGTTCGTAGACCAACTGACAAAACGGTGATAGGCACTAAATGGGTCTATCGAAACAAGTTGGACGAACATGGTACTGTAACTCGCAACAAAGCTCGTCTTGTTGCTCAGGGATACAGACAAGAGGAAGGCATAGATTATGACGAAACTTTTGCTCCAGTAGCAAGACTTGAATCTATTCGTCTTTTCTTAGCATATGCTGTACACAAAAACTTCATTGTACATCAGATGGATGTTAAGTCAGCGTTTCTGAATGGAAAGCTGAATGAAGAAGTTTATGTGGAACAACCTCCAGGATTCTCAGATCCTAAGCGTCCAAGTTATGTTTATAAACTGGACAAGGCACTTTATGGCTTAAAGCAAGCTCCTCGTGCATGGTATGATACTCTCTCTACTTATTTCCATATTGAAAAATTTGAGCGAGGTAAGATTGACAAAACTTTATTTTTTAGAAAAGTGAAAGGTCATATCATTTTAGTTCAAATATATGTTGATGACATTATATTTGGTTCTACTAACCCTGAGCTTTGTACTCGTTTCGCTGATAGAATGAAAGATGAGTATAAAATGAGCATGATGGGTGAACTAACATATTTCCTTGGTCTTCAGATTAAGCAAACTGAAAAAGGAACTTTCATAAATCAGGGAAAGTATGTTAAAGATATGCTGAAGAAATTCGACTTAACTGAAAGTTCAGCTATGAAAACCCCTATGGCACCACCGCTGACACTTGATAAGGACACAAAGGGTGTTCCTGTCAATGTCACGCTGTACCGTGGGATGATCGGCTCACTATTGTATCTTACAGCTAGCCGACCCGATATTATGTTAGCAACATGCTTGTGTGCACGATATCAAGCTGAACCTAAGATATCCCATATGAAAGCTGTAAAGCGAATCTTTCGATATCTTAAGGGTACAACGAATCTAGGTCTTTGGTATCCCAAAGACTCAGGATTCGATCTAACCGCCTATTCAGACAGTGATTTTGCAGGTTGCAAAATGGATAGGAAAAGCACCACAGGAGGATGTCAGCTCCTGGGTGGAAAGCTGGTAAGTTGGACAAGTAAGAAGCAAAACTCAGTGTCCACTTCCACAGCTGAAGCTGAATATGTAGCCGCTAGAAGCTGTTGTTCTCAAGTCTTGTGGATGAGAAATCAGCTACTAGACTATGATCTTCAGCTCTCCAAAATTCCAATCTATTGCGACGGCACTAGTGCCATCGCTATAGCAAACAATCCAGTGCTACACTCAAAGACAAAACACATAGAAATCAGATATCATTTTATCAGAGATCATGTGATGAATGGTGATATAGAACTTCATTTTATCCCAACTGATTATCAGTTAGCTGATTTATTTACCAAACCTCTTGATGAGACAAGATTCAACTTTCTCATCAGCGAGCTTGGAATGCTGAACTTTGAAGGGTAAAATCTTCAGCGGTTCACATTTGATCAGCGATACGTTTATACAAACTTGTAGAGCCTTCGGGATAAAATCAACTCATATAATGCATTTCATCATCTTCTCTCTGAATAAACTTGGTTAAACTGATATCCAGGTATGTTTTCTCTCTCTGACAATCGCATGTAAATGCAAGATTTCAAGATAAATTACATCGCTGAATATCTCTTCCTTAACAGCGATATTTTGAAAGTTCTTTAAACCTTCACTGATATTTTCTATTCAGTGCTTCATGTTTTTCAAAAGAGTCCCTGAGCTTTCAAAACCTCAGAGACATCCTAAAAGAATGTGAAAGGACAGTTGTGACGTCATTGCAACGGATAACACTAGGCACGATTTCTTTCTGACACACGTTTGCACGTTTCGTTCAAACTTCCAATCAAATGCAAACACGTGTCCGTGTCATGATGAAAACCTTTTCCCGCTCAAGGTTTTCTCTCTCTAAAACTCCCTATATAAACAACTCTTGGTTTATATTTGTCTTTTACGCGAACAATCTTTCTCCGCAAGAAAAGAATCCTCTGTTGCATTTGTGCTCTCAAAAACCTCAAGAACTGTTCATCATCTTCCTCATCAAAACATCAAGGTTAATATGTTCTTATCTATTATCAAATGCGTATAACTTGTTTTCGATCTTCTCATTGTTTTAACAAGATCAAACAAAAGAACTTTGTAAAATAAAATCATTTCTTTCATGGTTTTATGAACACAACCATTTCATGGTTGTTCTTCAAGTTTTAAATCTAAAATCTTAAACTTGTTCTTCATTCGTATCCAGTTTTCTTTCAGAAACTGGAATACAAGACTTTATGGGTTTTACATTTCATTTCAAAAATCAAGAAAAACCCTAATCTTCATTAAGACATTTTTGTCTGAATGAAATGGACAAAATTCGAAAAATCTTAATGGAAAATTCTTTCCACATTAAGATAATTCTTATTTGTTAACATATTTGGTTGAACTGATAATACAGTGAAATGGCAACTTCAAAGATCAATGTTACCGCTGAGAACATCTCCGCTGACTCTGAGGAAGTGGATATCATCAAAGCCCCTCAGGTTAAGTTCGAGCTGGATCAACTAGATTGGACTAAGGCCAACAACCTCTCAGCTCTTCTCGAGTTTCCTCCTCGGAAGCAAGTATCACATCTGGACGATGTTGTGAGTTTTCTGAAGAACAGCCCCATCTACACAGCCCTGACCATAACACCTCCTGCCAGTCAGCGGCTCTTATCCCAGTTCTGGTACTCTGCCAGACACACTGAGCTACCCTCTGCCAAAGATGCATCCAAAACCATCGACTGCATACTCAGTGAAACTGAGTATGGCACCATCAAGATCACACCCGCCATAATCCGAAAAGCCCTGAACTTCCCAAATGCTACCAAAGAAAAACCCTTCGTTCCATTCCCTGACCACAAGAAGCACGCTGACAAAGAAGAAATCATTGCTTTCCTTGACGCAATGGGTTATATCTGGGATATTGGAAGGGACAAGAAGCCTGAGAAGAAGCTGACGCTGATAAAGAAATCCAAGATGCCCAGCGAGATGAACTTCATCTTCGCACACCTGATCAGCTGCATGACAGCGAAGTCCAGCTCTTCTGATCAAGCCGTCCAACCTCAGCAGTCCATGGGATACGCACTGCTGAAAAGTCTAAACATTGACTGGGCCTCCATTATTTATGATGACCTGATTCAACGTGTCGATTCTGCCGCTGACATACCAGCATGGGTTCCTTACCCACGATTCATCAGCGCCATCTTTCAATATGGCCTAAAGGACAGCTATCCTGAAGAGGGTGATCTGAAACTTTCTCAGATTGGCCCTAAGGTTCTCGACTTCAAGCCTATCGCAAATGAGGTACGTCTCTCTACTCTTCTCACTCTTCTAAATTCTCCGCTTTCTGTGGCTCCTTCAGCGACAATACCCATCGCTGATACCCCGGCCACAAAATCCTCTCCTTCTAAGAAAAGGAAACCCTCTCACACCCAACTAGATTCCAAAAGGATCAAGAAAACCAATGAGCAACCCCAGCAATTCCATGCTGAAGACTCCTCAGCTCATTCTGAAGAGCTGAAGGAAAGTTCCGTGGTACGCTCTGCCACACCCGTGCAAGCCATCTCTCCAATCCAGACTTCAGCGTCTCTAAACGCTGAGGTTAGAAACTTGGAAACTACCCAACCTCCCTCAGTCTCTCAAAAGACTGATGAAGTGATTGTCAGCGATTCCAACGCTGAACTCAGAACCCGAACCCAAATCTTATCCTTCGCTTCTCCCTCCACTCACTTGGACACTCCTCCAAATATCACTGGAGATGCCATCATTCCAGAAGCCACCGCTGACGCTTCTCAACAAATGATGAAGAAAGGACCTGCAGAGATCACCATACCTCACCGTACTTTCGAAGAGGATATGGAACATTATTCAGGAACTTGCAACTTTGACGAGTTCATCAATCCTCCTGCAGGTACAAATCCCACCTTAAACACTGTAACTAAACCTGAAACTTCTGAGCTTTCCTTTGTTCACAAGTACTTATATGTTACAGGTCCTAATTTGGGAGACATCAACGCTTCTATGAAGTCCGTGGAAACAAAGCTGACCAGTCTCACCACCACACTCTCCAACAATTCTACAGCTGTAACAAACGCTGGAGAAAATTTGACAAAGCTGACAACGGTGGTGGAGAAGAAAGCTTCCACTGAAGACATCAAGGGACTTGATAAGACTCTCGCCGATTTTGCCAAGGTGCTCTCTGACATCTACACTGACTACACCAGCCTCAAAAACTCAGTTTTGACCGTGTCCAGCGAAGTAACAACGCTGAAGACATCGGTTGGAAAACTCGAGGGTGATATGTCAGCGGTCAAGACTGACTTAGGCTCTGTAAAGACCGACGTTGGTACTATGAAGACGATGATCGAGACGCTGGTCAACAAGGCAAATAATCCAGCTCCTGCTCCTGCCCCTGCCCCTATTTTGGAATCTTTCACAGCGGCGGATCGCACAGAGCTGAAGAAAATCACGCCTGCTATTTCTGGCCTAGAAGACAGAATAGCAAAGCTTGAAGGTTGTGTGAAAATCTCTGGCCCAGAAGACAGAGATAACACCAATGCTGAGTCTACTCATTCCTCCCCCAATCATGAGAAAGAGGGGGAGAAGAGCGCTGAACATACCGGGGAGAAGAGCGCTGAAAATCTTGAGAAGAGCGCTGAAGATCTAAACAAAAGCGCTGAAGACCTTTCCCATGATGAATCTATCATGGGAGAGAGGAATGAAGATCTAACCGCTGGACCTCAGGGAGATGAAAACCCTGAGGGATCCGAGAAGCTCGCCTCTGTATCTGAGGGGGAGCAACTCGAAGAAGATGCTGAGGAATCCGAAGCAGAAGAAGATGAAGACATCGACATCCCTGAAGATGAACCATCCTCCTCTCCAAGGAAGGATGATGATGATGATGATGAAGATGATGATGATTTCTTTATCGTCAAACCTGCCCCAAGGATCAAAGCTCTTAAGGGAATCTCAATAAAAGAACCTTCAGGGGAGAAGACAAAGACAAAGCCCTCAGCCTCTGGCGCTGAGAAAGGCAAAGGCAAAGGCCTCGCTGAAGATGAAAATCTGGCGATCTTGCTTGAAAAGCCGGTTTGTTAGGTACACTAAACTTTACTTATATTCCTTCCCTGAACATCTCTATACACAATCAGTTCTCTACTCCACAACCTCTCTACACATCCACATTCTTTTTCTATCTTTTCTACCCAAGTTCTTCTACCCAGTTCTTATTTGTAAGATCGTTGCGTTTCAACTAGTCCTCTCCCCTGTTTGAGGATATCGCTGAAGGCTCTACAACTGCGACTTCACCAATAATTCCAGCTGCCGCTGAAGACATAATCCCAGTCTTGGATTTGATCTCTGAGACTGATGAACCAGAAGAACAACCTCTCTCGCACAGAAACAGACCTTCCTCAGCTCCTCAAAAGCTGAGTGAAGAGGATCAAAAGAGAAGAGAAGAAATGATAAAGCGATTCGAGGATCAGCGAATCATTCTAAGGCGTGATCAACTGCCTTCAGTTCCTCCAAAGTTCAGAATTTCAAAAGCTGAATACAAGGAACACCTCAGAGCTGAACGCCTCATCGCTGAAAGAAAGGAAGCTGAAGAGAAAGACAGAGAATACGCCATCAAGCTTACTCAAGAATCTGTCAAAGACCCAAAGCTGAAGCGTGTTCCCATTCAAGTCCAACGAAAACTTTGGGAAGAAGCCCAGAAGATCGTGGAAAAGAAAACTGAAGTTTCTCAAGACCACCCTGATCTGGTGTAAAGAGAAAATTCACTTCAGATATCGTCCAGCGAAGATCAACAAGGTATTCATCTCTGGAAAAACCTCTATCGGAGTACCTATTGTTGACATCAAACTGTTCAGAGAAGATGGCCAAACTGAAACCTTTCGCGCTGACACTGTAAAAAGGTATGGTCTCTCTGAATGGCTGGAGATGAGGTTAGCTATCCAATCGTCACAATCTAAGTACAAGGATCATTTCGAAAAGCTGATAAACAGACAGATCGATTTGATATCTTCTTGTGTGGACATTCCTCCTGTTCCTGATCTAAAGCTGAAAAGAAAAAGGGGCTCTCCAAAGAAGAAACGTCAAGATTCAAACTCAGGTCCTGTCATACGAAATGAAACTGGAATTGGTTTCTCTCGCGCTGAAGTGCTTGGTCCTGATCCTGATCTATCTGCCCTTGACATTTCTTTGCCACCATGTGAACTTTTCGTCCCTGGTAAAGTCATCAGTAATCCTTATGGAATATTCTTTCTTGACTACGACGGACGTAAATGCTTTCAACGGATCGCTGAGCTTCCAATCACTCCAATCGAACAGCTCAGAGATCTTATCTACTGGTGCGACTTCAGAAAAGACATGCAGGCACGACACCTAAAACCCTTGATCTTTAAAGAAGCGCTGATCAAAAGAAAACAAGGCGTAACGGTTCCTGACTGGATGATCCCCACTGAAAAGACGACCCTTGATGAACTTCTCATTAAGGAAGAACCTTTTAGAAACTGATATAATCTCCTTTTTCTCTATTGTATCAGTTATCCTTCTGTACTTGTAAATTATTTCGTTTGTACTTGTAATCTTTCTGTTCTTCATTGTAACCTGGTTCAATATTTTAAAGAAAGATTTCAGCGAATGTACTTTACTCCATCAGTACTGAAAAGATCCTAGAAAACAGTAAAAGGGACAAATATTTTATGAGTTCTTTTTATCCTTATGTTTTCATTAAATAGCAATTTTCTTTGTTGCTATGTCATAATCAAATAGGGGGAGATTGTTGATCCAAACCCTCAGTGATTTGATAATGACCCTCTCTTAAATACTTAGTGAAAATTGTAAGTAAACAATATGTATCAGAGTTTCACTATCGATGATAAGTACTAAGATCTTACAGTACCGCTGATAGGAACTCTCGCTCTTTAAATTAAACATTCAGCGAACACTGTTCATCATTAATGCGTTGAGTATGTTCAGTCATTATGATGATCGCTGATAAGTTAGTTGTTTACTTATGATCCCTGAAAACAAGTTTCACGTCAACAAAGGTTCTACGCTGAAGTCGAAGATCAAGCTCAAGAACCAGCGACAAGTCTCCTAATGAACTGATGCGGATCAGCGAAGACTCAGATTTGTCCACTCAACGTGAAGTATCAAGTAGAAGACTTCAGCTATCGCTGAACTTTATCATCTGCTGAATAGTAAATGATAATCGCTAAATCAACGAAAGCTGATCATGAAGTCCTCCGTACAAAGTACTTTTGTCTTAACCACCCTTGCACGCCTCCGTACGAAATGTCAGAAAAGAACCTCCGAATATCTGAAATCGTACAACCACTCTGATACTACACTGTTCATCCTTACGGCTACTAAGGTTGTCAACCAAGGTCAATGACATGCAACCAACCAGCTGATGACACGTGTAAAGTATATACTGACTTGCATTAAATGCATGCAGTATATAAAGAGAAGAACTCACTTCATTTGAAGCAACTTGCTAACTCTGGACAAGTTCAAATCTCTCTCAAGATAGGATTTTATTAGTAATCTCCTTATCTTTCTTAGTGCAAGAAACCTTAGTGTTCCAACTTGTTTAGATTTAGGTTTATCCTTAATCTTGTTTCCGCAACAAGCTGTAAATTGTTAATGATTTATCAATAAACAATTTAGAAAAGTAAAATAGTGTGTTTGTATTCAACCCCTCCCCCCCCTTCTACAAACTTGTATAGGCCTTTCGGGACCAACACCTTCCTTAGTGCCTCACAAGCTAAGTGAAGATGACCTGAAAAAGAGAGATGCCATGATCAAACAGTTCGAGGATCAGCGACGTCTACCCATTCATCTTAACATTCTCTCAAAAGATGAAGTCGTTGAATCTCTCAGAGCTGAGAAACTTTTTGCCGAAAGAAAGAAAGCTGAAGAAAAAGACACAGAGTATGCCTTAGAGCTCGCTCAGCATTCTTTCGAAGATCAAGACCTGAATAAATTTCTTGTTGTTGTTCAAGAAAAACTACTGTTGGACGTACAGAAGACTCGCCAAAAGAAGACCAAAGTCAGCGACACCACTCTTGAATGGTGCAAGGAGAGTTGCCACAACAGACAACATTCCTCAAGAATAAAAAACTGTTAACGTTCGAGGGAGATACGCTTTGAAAAACAGCATAAAGGTACTGATTGTTCATATCCAAGTTGTCAGAGAGAACGGCCACTTTAGAACCTACTACATGTCTGATATAAACAAATTTGGCTTCTCTGAATGGCTGGAAATGCGGATAGCAATTCAGCGCTCTCGCTCTACTTTCAAACCCTATGTCATTCAAGCCATAAACAGGCAGATTGACTTAGTGTCTTCAACGATTGATATTCCTCCTCCACCATCGACAAATGGACAACTTGCTCCAAAGAAGAAAAGAACTTCCTCCTCAGGACCCGCTCTAAGAAACGAGACTGGTATCAGTTTCTCTCGTGAAGCAGTTCTTGGCCCTAACCCTGACCTCTCCGGACTTGATACATCTCTACCTCCTGCCGAAGATTTCGTTCCCGGTAAAGTTATCAGTGAACCCTATGGCATATTCTTCTATGACTATCTTGGTCACCCACGATTTCAACGCATCTCTGAGTTATACAAAACTCCGATTGAACAACTCAGAGATTTACTTACTTGGTGCGAGTACCGACACAGTGTACTTGGATCACTCCTGAAGCCCGACATATATCGCAAAGCGAAGAAACGAAGGGAACAGGGAATCACTGTCCCTGATTGGATGATTCCAAAGTCAGATTCTCTTGACGAATTAGTCAAGAAAGAACATGAATAGCTGATAGGATTTCTCTTTGTAATTCTTCTTTCTTTATCAGCTAATATCTTTTGTACTTGTAAATTTACTTGTTGTACTTGTAATTTTTCCACTTCCCTCTGTAACCTTTACGAAGTTCAAAGAAAAATTTCAGTGAATGTACTTTACTCCATCGGTACTCAAAAGATCCCAGAAAACAGTAAAAGGGACAAATACTTTATGAGTTCTTTTTATCCTTATGTTTTCATATTTAGCAATTTTCTCAGTTGCTAAGTCAATATCAAATAGGGGGGATTGTTGATCCAAACCCTCAGTGATTTGATAATGACTCTCTAAGAAACCCTTAGTGAAAATTGTAAGTAAACAATATGTATTAGAGTTTCACTATCGCTGATAAGTACTACGACTAACAGTACCGCTGATAGGAAACTCATGCTCTTTAATTTTAACACTCAGCGAACATTGTTCATCAATAGAGCTCTGAGCCTGTTCAGTCCTATTGGTGATCGCTGATAGTTTAGTTGTTTACTTGTAATCCCTGAAGACAAGTTTCACGTCAACAAAGGTTCTACGCTGAAGTCGAAGATCAAGCCCAAGAACCAGCGACAAAGTCTACTAATGAACTGATGCGGATATCAGCGAAGCCAAGACCTGTCCACTCAACGTGAAGTATCAAGTAGAAGACTTCAGCTTTATGAAATCGGTTAAATTAATGGAAAGGTATCGAATGAATGATCTTGACATTTTAATGTTTGAAAGTTTGTTTTATTAGTTCATTTGTGTCCTATAACTATTTTATTTCTCTTTGATTTTTGTTACTTGATGCATCCTTGAAACTCCCACATTTTGAAGTAATCTCATTTGTGACAATTAATTTTGGGTTTTAGTTGCCTAGTATTTGAGCTTAAACTGATTTAATTGAGTAGTTAATTAGTGACACTTGTGCAAATCAGAAAAAACAATTAGCTTACTATTTATTGACTTCTCCAAAGTTTTTGTTTTCATTTAGTTGGGTTGGGGTGGGGGGCATCTGCTAAACCCAACCCCAATCTAAGTTAAGGGGCTTTGGCTCCAGGCTCCATCGACCGACATTGACTCATCCCCATCTTTAAGGAAGAGATCAACGACCCCAAGTGTATTACTATCGACCATACCAACCATCTACCTACACAAGTTCGATCAAGAGATAGGGAGGATCAAACATAAGTACGAAATCTGTGTGGGGTTAATCTAAGCTCCTTATAATCATGCGTCGTCCATCGGTCCTTCTCTCCTTCCTTCCTTCCATACCATGTAGGCCTGCCTATTCATGCTCTTGCTATCCATATTGAAGCCCTTCATCTTTTTCTTTTTGCTACTAATATATAGAGTAACCAGCTTCTCTTTCATCCTTGCCTTCAAACAAATAAAGTATTCATCTACATCAATGCCCATTTTGGTTTCTAACCCATAACTAGCATGGCTCAACAGCTTCCACCAGTTCCAAAATAGTACCAAAGTCCATATAAAACCAATTCGCAGTCTAAAACCAAGCAATTCATCAAATCCAAGTAGAAATAAATAACAACAAAAGTTTCCATTTCCTTCACTAACTTACAAGTCAAGTCACATGTGTCAAACCAAAAAAACTCACTTGCATTGTAAATCTCCAAATGCAACTACAATTACACATAATCCCTCAGAAAAGAGATGTTCCCTTGCCCTTCTTGTCTCCACCAATTTCAAAATGCTTGCACCTCTGTGCACAAAACAAAAGATAGAACCATTAATTAGTAACTGCACATCAAATACACACACACACACAGTCAAAGCCGACCTTAATTGGGTGCTGGGACACATGCTTGCAACCTTGGCATTGCAGCCTTAGCACAATCTTCTTTGTGGTTTTTGCCTGAATCATACAATTACATGCAATTATTAAGAAATATATAAAATCACCGGAAAACAGGTTAGGTTTATAATATGATGAAGTTAAGTTAAGAAAAAGAGGGTTTTGAGTTTTGACCTTCTTGTGAAAGACAGGCTTGGTCTGTCCACCATAACCAGATTGTTTCCTGTCATAACGACGCTTTCCTTGTGCAGCCAAGCTATCTTTTCCCTTCTTATATTGTGTCACCTTATGCAAGGTATGCTTTCGGCAATCCTTCGACTTGCAATAAGTCTTCTTCGTCTTTGGAACGTTAACCTGTAAAGGAGGAAGAAGTTAAATCATATTTTGCTAGAAGAGCTACTCCTACAGTATTGCAGTGCATATGTATTATGTAAACTAGGGTTGGGTTCCACTTAGAGGTTGAGTTAACGTGAGAAGCATGAGAAGTGGTTATCAACCGAGATAAGATGGACCGAGATGCACCGGATCAATCCCCGTATCAAGCGCGATTCATGGGTGGACTTGAGATTAAAAGTGATCAAGGGTTCAGATCCATTTCTCACATTAACACAACTTCTCACAAAGTTGGAAGTGAATAATATGACCTTCGAACCATATTTAGATGAACAAAAGTTAAATAATGTCTCCTAGAACTAAACTTATGACATAAGTTTTTTTAAACTAAAGTTATGCTTCCACATAGGTCTGTCACTGTACTTTTTAAAACTAATCATATGACAGAAGTTTGTGATGGCTGAGCAGCTGGTCCAAGTCATCAGGTTAAAGTGTCTTGCGCAAAAAAGCATGGCGTCAAATCCTTCATTTAGCAAATTACCAGATTTTCAGATTTTATGTTACAGCTTTTGTGAAGAAATCGGAGGAAAATTGATGTGATGGGTCAAACCCATGACCCTTCATATGCAAATGCAAGGAATCAACAAACTAACCTATTACAATTTTAGGAAAATTTTCTATAACTTTCACACATATGGTCCACTGGTACCACCACTTGAAAACTTTTCCAGGTCTACCTCTAACCATGCTTCTGATCAACTATTGATATCAGAAGTAGAACATTATAGACTTAGGGCCCATTTGTTAGCAGGTTAATGAGCTTAATGAGACTACCCGCTCATTCGGTCTTGGAATTTGCTTAATGATATAGAAAGTGACTTATTCAGTAAGATTTCAAAGGGGAGCTTTATGCAGGAAGCCAAGTTTTTCCCAAACATGTCCCTCCCATTCACGCTCCTTCAATTATAAAAAAGCCTCCAAAACAAAAACCTTCCAAATCCATACACACAAATTAATCCAAACAGAAAACTTTATTTATACAGGACTTTATGGAAAACGAACCAAACAGCCCCTTAGAGCATCTCCAACAGATTCCCCAAATATTCTCTCTAATGGAGAACCAAACATGAAAATCTCCAAAAACAAATTTCGTTCATCTCCAACAGATTCCCCATTTTGGAGATATAAACATTGATTATAATATTAAAATATTGCATTCATCTATTAAAATATTATTTCTCTCACTAAATATTTATTATCAAAGATTTCTATTGGTGCGGTTATCTCAATATTTGGAGAAAAACTTCTTCACTCCTACTTTCTCCATTTTAGAGATAGTTTTGGGGAAGGTGTTAGAGCAAAATTATAGCTCAAAATCCCCATATTCTTCATTTTCTCCAAAATGGAGAAGCTTTAGGAGATGCTCTTAGAACCACGTTTAAATAATAAAAATACAGAGTATAAGTAACATACATCTGCAAATATTGGCAGTATGCTTTAACTAAAAGTTTTTCACTCACCAATGTTGAAAAAAAGGATTGTTAAAGATCAGAAAAACCTAGAAGTTCATGTCTTCTAACGCCAAACTCATTGGAACAGAAAAGAAACACTTTAATCCAATGCCATTTCTAAGTAACAATTCCTGCTACGATAAAATGGCCATTACTTTTTTAAAAGCAACTACATTCAAATGCATAAATGCTCACATTAAGGATTCTTTTAAGTGTTTTGAAAAATTCATACAAGTTCAAAGAACAAATTGAAAAGAAAAACTTTTAACTAAATGAATCAAAAACTGATCACTTCAAAAACAAAACAGAATACCTATTCTTCAAAGAGATTATAAAATCATCGAACAAATAGCAGCGCTTGACTGAAACAGATCGCATAATAGGCATAGAAAATACATTTAGATTCTATAACAATGTATACAAACATCCAGTATAATGGAGGATTCTAACGTTCAACAGAAACAATTAAAAAACCTAATTAATTTAGAATCCAAAATGCAGATTAGAATGAGCAATTCCAGTTTTCTTAGCTACAAATACAACGAACTAGCGATCGAATGAGTAATTCGAGGGATGAAGGTAGATTAGAGTTGTTACCATGGCTGAAGATCACCGGAAAGTTGAAAGATGAGATGGACAGCCGCTATTAGGGTTTCAGCATTCGGTTTGTGCGTGTTTTAAGGCTCATATTAAGGTTAGGGCTTCATTTCTTTTCCATTCAGCCCAGTTGAATACCTAAAAGGGCCCAATACCTAAAACTTCTTCGGCCCATTTCACTTGGCGCATCTCCAATCGTACTCCAAAAAAACACACCAAAACATCAATTTTGGTGAGGCCAACACCAAAAAAAAACCTTCAACTCCGATCGTACTTCAAAAAAAACACCAAATTTATGGACCTCACATTAAAATAACATATTTTATTTACTATTAACTATTTTTAATAACAATAATTATAATTTGTAAATATAATAATAAATAATCAGTAATTAATTTATAATACATTTAAATAAAAATAAAAACGATAATCTTTTTAATTGATAATAATTAAGTAATAATTAAGTAATAATTAAATAGTAATTAAATGAAATTTATATTAGTTTTTAACTATTTTTAATAACTATAATTATTTAGATTATTCAATATATATTATATATATTAGTTTATATTATAATCAAATTAACTTAAATAGTATATATATTAATTAAATTGAGATGATGGTGGGGGACCACCTTTTTGTCGTTCCAATTCCACACGCCATATATGCCGTGCATTTTTTTGGACCACCATATTCATCTCACTTTTATCAGACGATTGGAGCAGAGAAAACGCCAAATATTAGGATTTACAGTACGATTGGAGATGCTCTTATTGGATTGAGTAACCTATTTGGATCATATGATAAAACGTATAATTGTGTTTGAGTAGTTTGGTTGGGAAACAGATTTTATAAATTGCTAAAAGCCTAAAACATATCGTGATGCTTTATAATCTGTATCTAAGGGTTATTTAGCAAACGTTTACCGGAAGACGTGTATCGACAATAGTCATTATTATTATTTACTTTATGAGGTAACATTCTCAACCATTATCAAAATGAATTGATGGTAAGCCGTAAGCGTTATATAGCCGTTAAATGCTTGCCGGTTAAGTCATCTCCCTCACTCACCGAGTAACACTTATCCATCATTGTCGTCCCTCTTACCAGGTAAGATTCTCGGTTCTTGTTATGTTCAACCGGTAAGGTAATTGAACCGGTAATCGCTTACCAAAGTAAGTATTTAGTAAATGCACACTTATTTTTTTAATTCAACAATATGTCTAGCAATACGACGTGTATTCAAAAAAAAAATTGAACCCAAACCTTAAATCATGCAATCTTGAAAGTAATATATAAAGACTTGCCTAAACGGCCCAGAAACATCCAGTTAATAAACTAAATACAACCCAAGTCTACAGTGATTAACGCTTCACAGTTGAGAATTTTGAAATAAAACTAAGTCTGGAAGTCTAAGCCACGAACTACAAATTTCATCTACGCATAAGGCCCCAAGTTCATAATCTCTCTTTCCCTTTGCTCGTGCCCTCAACTACCTGTTTACCTGAAAATGTTTTCATTTTTATAAAAAATGAGGGTTAGCCCGAAGGTCTAGTGAGTTCCCTCAAGTAACACGCCACAAACCACAAATATCATTTATAATGAAACGAAAGCATTAGTAAATGATCCACACTTTTAAACCACCCTGCACACACACACACACAATACATGTAGATGGCGCACGCTTAGGTCACGTACACCTGTGACACGTGCCCGGGCTAACATCTGCCCTCAAACGAATCACATGAAACGAACTCATGTATTCCAATGGGTCACACCACGTTTCCACCCCAAATGCATGCACACTTTAACATTTACACCAACAATGCAATTTAAAGCGATGTAAAACATGCAATTTTCGTAAGCATCATACATCATTAAAACTCATACGTCCATAAATGAAGTTAAGAAAAACTCGCATGTTATCCATACTAAGTCTCACTCTTGAGTCACGAATGCCCAAACCGAACACCTAAACCACACGAGGGTATTAAACCACTTAATTATCCCTCAAAACCATCCTTTATGATCCCTAAGGCCACCCTTAACCGATACCTCAATTCTAGCCTCAAACGATAGACGAAACACAGTAGAAAACCGCCCATCAAGCCTTGACGCAACTTCCTACGCGACCCAATCCACGCAGGGCACTAGTTCAGCCCCTGCACGCATTTTCAGCCCAAACTCACCCAACTCATTCCTAAACTTCCCCAAATCAAATTTTCAAGCTTTGAATCAAATGGGACGATATTCTAGCCTTTTTAGGCAATCACCAAACATGAAAACTCCATTTAACCCCTTTGATTTCATCCATAAAGTACCCCATTTTCACCAAAAAAATTCAAGGATGAAGAACAAGAAGAAAAAGAACACCATTAATGGTGGTTTTGACCCAAAGCTTCAAGAAACCAAATCAAAACTCCAATAAGACACTCAAACCAAATAATTTCTATCCAAAATACCTCAATGGAGAAACTCCCACACTCCCAACATTAAAAACCCACTAAGATATCATAAGAGATCAACGGAGAATATGATTGTCTGATGAAGAAGGAAAGAACCTTCCTGAATCTGCTTCCTCTCTTAATTTCCTTCAAAAACACACCCACAATATGCTCTTTCTCTCTAATATGCTTTTCCAACCTTGCGAATGTGACAATGAAGAAATGAATAGGGTTTAAGGGTTTTTACCCTCTCATTGCTTATTTACATTTTGATCCCTGTAGTTTTTGAAATTTCATCAAACCCACTCTTATTTTCGACTCTCAAAATAAGGAACATGGTTATTACAAGTAATGTATTTGTAACAGTGTTTTCCATAGCGAGCTCATATTATATACTTGTGCACTAGGGTTTAGTAAAAGTTTACGCTACTCTAAAAAATTAGATACATGTTAAGGACTATTTTCATAAAAGGTAAAAAAAAGTTCATTATTCAAGTAGACTCTATTGTAAAGATTTTGATTTTAAGTCTTCAAAACCATCATTTGATATATCTATAAAGATGAAATTTGACCTACCTAATGCTTGAACGTCTATTTTTACAAGAAAAAAAAATCCCAAGTTAATTTGTTTCATAACTCACTCAAAGTTAATAATAAGACTACTAATTATGATCGAAGGGTTATTGAAGTATTATATGATATTTGTAGTATTTGAAAATGCTACAACTAAAATTTTCAACGTATATTACTTTTTAGTTGTTTACGGCTCGTTTTCAAAGTTTCTTTGTTCCACACTCTCAAATGTGAAAATATAAAGAGCTTAATGGAACAAAGAAATAATTACTACACATTCGACAAAGGCCATTGTGTTTTTTGTAAATTTGCCCGTCGAACAATGTTACGGTTTTGACTGAAAGACGAGTTTTGTCAAATACAAACATCTGAAATAGGACAAATATGTACTTAAGGAATAAGACAATATTTTTTGAAAAACTCACCCAAAAAGGTTAAACCATATTTGACAAACCAAAGCTCGAAAAATTTGTATTAATTATTTAAACACCGATTTTTTTCAAGGTCAATTGATTACTAAAAACGGGTTAAGATAGCCGAACATTTTTTACTCTAAAAAATTCATTCAAAAAGCATAAAATAAATTGCGGATGTCCATCTCTAGCCCGACAAATAAATGAATTTTGTTATTTGCATAACATATATGGATGTTTTCTTATATAGCTTGTGTTACTTAAACCTAGAACCCCAAATTTCTTATATACATATTCATTAACCGACAATATCTTCTTGTTTTTTCTTCAAACAACTCATGATTTATAAAAAAGGAAAGTTTGAGTAATAAAACCATTCAAGTTTATAAAATTAATAATAAAACTTATTTTTTTTGAACGACATCATATTATTAAATCAAACAAAAAAACTCTAAGCATACAACCAAAAGACCAAGCAGATGACCCACTTGTGCATCAACACTGTTAGGACAAATATGTCTTCAAGATTTAATCTTGATTTATAGAGTCAAAGTCAATGTATTTAGTCTTGTGTAGAAAGTCAAAGTTAGCTTAATGCCTTGTTAGTCTTAGGTATATAAGCATGTGGCTAGAGTAATCTTGTAACAATTGAGAGAACCATTCCATAAGCTTTTGGTCATAACTCATATCTTGTAAACACAAAGAGCTGACATAATAAGAATATATTTTCTCTCTCTACTCTCTCTCTAGAATTTCTCTCTAATCTTGATAGATCTTGGATTAACAATTGGTATCAGAGCAGGATCAAGATTAAGAGGAGGATTTTGTTGATCAATCAGTAGAATTTGAGGATTTTTCAAGAAAATTTGATTGATTTTCTTGAAATTTAATCAAATTTTGTTGATTTGTGATCAAATTGGTCTACATATTAGTGATTTGGATTCGGTTCATCATTTAGATCATCTTTCTTTCAGGAATCGAGAGCTAATTTGTTCGTTTTAAGGTTCGATTTCGCGAATTTCAGGTTTTTGCACTGTTCGTGAAAAGTTCACTGTTCGATCGGCTGTTTTTGTGATTCAGAGGTTTTCAGACATTCGTTTGTGAAGAAGAAGTGATCGTATCAGTATTTCGAAAGTATCTGTGAAGGTTGATTTCAGAGATTTCGATATTTCAGAGGATTTCAGTTGGATTTTTGAAGAACTCGCTAGATCTGGACTTTTCGCAACATTCATCTTCTTTTCGCAACATTCATCATCCAAGTATACTTTTCGCAACCCACTGACCCGAAAAGCCATACTTTTTGCAACCCACTGACCCGAAAAGCCATACTTTTCGCAACCCTCTGACCCGAAAAGCCATACTTTTCGCAACCTTCTTTTGCGAAAAGTGATCTTTCAGCTTTCAAGTTTCTGCCCAAGTCTACTTTTCGCAACCATTGCTTGCGAAATCCTCATTTCTCGCAACCGTTGCTTGCGAATTTCTCATTTCTCGCAACCGTTGCTTGCGAGTTTCTGACTTGTTAAAAAAAAAGTATTTTGAGAAAATGTTTTATACTGAAATTTTTTTCTATAGTGTATTTCATACACTTTAAGAGTTTTTCAAGAAAAAGTTTTATATAATTTTTTTTTAATTCTTCAAACATGAAGCGGCTTCCGGTGTTGTTCAAAGATTCTGATTTTGAACTATGGAGAGTCTCGTTCATCGATTTTATTGCAAGTAGAGAAAATGGTGAAAATATGATAAAATCTTTCACTGAAGGCCCAATGATCAGAACTGACAAAGATTATACAGAAGAAGAGATTAAAAGAATGAAAGCTGACAAAGAAGCTTCATCCAACTTGATCTTCGCACTTTACAAACTTCCGCAACACATCTTCAAACGCGTTGAATGTTTCAAAAACAACCCAATGCAGATGTGGAACGAGTTAACAAAGCAAATGCTTGGATCTGAAGTTGCTTTTAAGAGAAAAGAAGAAGAAAAGAAAGCTGAAAAAGAGGATGCGGAACAGAAATCATCAAATGCTGAAACTGAAGAACTTAAGGAAAACGTTATAGAGCTTACAAAGAGACTTTCTGACTCGGAAAGGTTGCTAACAGAGGAAAGAGCGAATCGTACAAATGACCAAATGAGCTATGAAAAGCAAATTTTGTCTCTTTCACAGAAAGTTTCTGAAATTGAAAAGAATGAGAAGACGGAGAAGAAGGGAAATGAAGAAAAGAAAGCCCTTGAACTCAGATGCATAAAACTTTCTAAACAAAATGCAGATTTTGAGAAAGTTTTATTTCTGGAAAAAGAAAAACTGGAGAAGGAAAGGGTCGAGTATGAAAAGGAAAGGAAAAGCTTTGAAGCGAAGAATGCGAAACTGTCAAAGAAAATTTCTGATCTTCAAAAGGATTTAGAAAAGGAAAGACAAGAGCTAGATAAGGAAAGTCATGAGCTAGAAAAGATGAAGAAAGCTGACTTTCAGGCTAGGAGCGTTAAAGAAGGATTTTCTAGAGAACGGAAGATATTTCAGCAGGAAATTCGTAAGCTCACAAAGAATTTGGCCGTGTTATCAACTGATATCATGAAAGAGAAGAGGGTTAATTGTGACATTCAGAAGAAGCTTGATTTCGTGACCAAGGAACGGAATGACTTATCAAACAAAGTGAAGTCACTCAACAAATCCAAATGCTATTCAGAAAGTCCGATTCGACCGTCTAATATTTTCTATGATCACTCAATGGATAATTCTTCCAAGTATCAATCTGTTGATCTTCCTTCATACAAGAAAGTCAACATGCAATGGATAGTCAAAGGTACAATTCCTGAAAAAGATGTACCAAAATCATCGGTTTCCAACAAGAACACTAAACTTGTAACATCCCAAAAATTACAAGCAAATTTAAATTTTTAAATAAACATTTTATTTATAACAACTCATTAAATGATCCCAACGTTTCGTTTGCAAACTCATAATTAATATCTTCATAATAAAAACCAGCGGAATAAACGTTTAATTATTAAAAACCATAAAGCAACCAGCTCTCCTCGCGCGCCAGTGTGTACTCGTCACGCCTTGGAGCCGCCCGTACCTGAAACCACAGTTTATTGGGGAAGGGTAAGCACGAAGCTTAGTGAATTCAACACCATAAGTAACACAGTTATTTCTACACCACCATAAACAGATAATTGCACATAAACAGCATACAAGTCTACGAACAAATCATAGACGTGTATACTCACACCAACCCACCTAATAGGCATACGTCGGTCCCACCGACCACACGACAACCGTGCAAACGCAACCCGGCACCCCCGGGTTCATACGCCACCCGCGTATACAACCTTCGGTCCCACCGAATTACTACGCCACCCGCGTATGTGACCCTCGGCCCCGCCGAACTCCTACGCCACCCGCGTAGTCACAACAATAAGGTCCGACTAAACACCCCACTATTTAACCCCGCATCAAAAGCAAATAGAACTACCACATACATACACGACGTAATGTAAAAATAACCGACATTAGTTATAGTGAGAGAACTCACCTCGAATGCGCGCCTAGCTCAACAATACAAACTCAAGCTTCCCAATTACGGTCACTTCCCAGCACCTAAACGCACGTTAAAACGTATCAAAACGAGACCCGGACCCTACGACTCGACACCCGCTTAAACCGTCACTAAAACTACTTCCCGGTCTCGCCAAACAGGTCTGTTCGGGACCTGTTTCGACCTCTTTAAGCCCAGTAAATCCTCAATGTTATTACATGGTCAGAAAGTACTATGAGTTAGGGTTCCAAGGACATATTACACACCTCCTAATGATTTTTCTACCATTTATTATGGATTTTACAAAAACAGTTCCCCGAACAGCGAAAATCAGCACCTTTCAGTATAAAATGATATTTTGACCAATGCTACGTCCCGAACTGGGCTTCGCACAAAATAGAGAAAAGTTTATAGACTCAAAAAGGGAACTTTTGGCGCTGGTCTCACCCAGATACGAGTTACGAGCAAAAAGTTATGGTCTACGCAAAACAGTGGCAGATTACAACAATTCGCATGAAATGATAAACGGTTTAGATAAAAGGCTCGGCGGTTTAGGGCTTAGACTCCGGTGACGCTAGGGTTCCGCCGTGGCGGTTTTAGGGTTCAGGCCACGGCCCCGCCCACTGCCACCTCCGGCAGTGGGGCACGGCGGCGGCGGCGGTGTTTTCCGGCGATGATTACACACACACACACCATCCACACCACCCTCTCGCACCACCTTCCTCCTCTCTCTCGATCGCCATAAACGCACACACACCTACACACACCACCACGACCACCCTACGCTACCACCCCTCAAGGTGGTCCACGGCGGCTATCGCCTGCAGCGGCCAAGGTCGCGTGCGGCGGCTATTTCGCCGGCGACCATAACAAGAAAAGAATCGCGATTTAAAGCTTACCTCTCGACGAATAGCGGTGGCGGCAGTGGTTTCCGGCGACTGCAGCGGCGGTGCCTCCTTTTCCGGCGTCTCTCACCTCCGGCGATCCCTCTCCCGACTTCTCTCTCTCTCTCGCCGCTGATTCTCTCTCTCTCTCTCTCTCTATCTCTCTCCTTCTCGGCGACGAGCACACACAAGGGAGGGGAGGGGAACTTAGGGTTTGCTAGGGGGGGGGCTGTTTGTGCTCGGCGTAAAACAGGAACCAAAAGAAAAGTATGGGCCGATTTCTTGGTTTAAAAGCCAACCCCATGCACTTCTTTTATACTAAATCCACAATCAGCCCCTAGAGTTAAAGCCTTCTTCCAATTAAACCCTTAATCCCAACAGTTTATCATCTGGGTCTTTCTCGACGATACCCGTTAAATATTTCGTTAAGAGAAGATAATAAAGTAATTAAATTAAATTAAGATAACTCCGCTAAATAAACATTATAAACAGTTAAATAAAATGTATAACGGGACACGGGCTTTACAACTCTCCCCCACTTGAATTAGACTTCGTCCTCAAAGTCTACGCCCGTGAATAGCTCTATATAGTTCTCCCTTATCTCAACCTCAGGTTTCCAAGTCCACTCGAAACTCTTTCGATGCTTCCACTAGACCTTCACTAACCGGAATCTAAAAAAAAATTCTTCAAGAACACTGAAATTATGATCGGAAGAACACTCCAACAACTGGATCCGTTCATAGTCAAACGACTTCGGTTGTCTCCCAACCTTAGATATTCCATACATCTCGAATCAAATTTCAAGCTCTAACTATTATCAAGCTGCTCGCCAACATTACCTACAGGATACTCGAATCCGATTATTCCTGCCATTAACTGCCGATTAACTTCTACGACTTCTACTAGACTCCCAAAATTTACAATAAATCACATTAACAACATCGGGCCCCCGCCGAACATCGGTCCAACCGATTACAATAACAAACATCGGCCACCCGCCGAACATCGGTCCAACCGATTACAATAACAAACATCGGCCACCCGCCGAACATCGGTCCAACCGATTACAATAACAAACATCGGCCACCCGCCGAACATCGGTCCAACCGATTACAATAACAAACATCGGCCACCCGCCGAACATCGGTCCAACCGATTACGATAACAAACATCGGCCACCCGCCGAACATCGGTCCAACCGATTATAATAAATCACATAAGCGTGGTATTATCCTAGACACTAACACAAATAGATATCCCCCACAATCAAGTCAACTAACACACACGTAGGTCATTCCCTTAACCGATACTACCCGTCCTACATTACCAACACGCGTGGAATACCCAACCTCCCACCGTCGACGTATCCCCCACACTCGCTCTACAAAGCTAATTTATCTGAACCGAGGATACACCCTGACGCCTACCTCTCAGGTAACGCCTCAGGGCCCCTCACATCGGAATTACCTCCCAGGTAAGTGCCCACAACTATATCCTCCTAGCACATACTAGAAAGCCTAGGCTATAACACCTGAAAACCGGGGCCTCACCCCGAGATACCCAACCGACCACTACCAGCGACTGACTAACGTGCCTAAGGATCCAAAGTAAAACATCCTACCCACAAGTGCCTATCTCGGATTGTCTCCCTCACCCAAACGTGTAAATACTCGACGTGCAATGAATGCCAAACGGTGCGACAAAACAATTCATCAACAAGACTCCACCTCGAGTCATTAAAACCGGGCAATTAGCCCATGACTAACTCCAAGTCAAAACCGAGCAAAATGCTCCACGCTGTGACCATTTGGGGAAATCTTGGAAATCAATTTAAAGAACCCCACCTTTTGAGATTTTATGAGATTTTAGTCGATATTTTCAAATGATGGAAACGGATTGGTTTTTATCTTTAAGTTGAAACTTACACGAGACAGTTGTGTTTAAAAAAAAAATATATTTGTAAACCATTTCATCGTTTTGTATGACTAGTCGACGCGCGTAAGATTTGTGGGTGAACCCTGTGCCACGACATTTTATGTTGAAAAAAGAGAAATTTTGGGGTCAAATGTCGTGGAACTGATTTTGAAATTATGTGTACACTTTTGTCGCACCCGGTGTAAGGTCGAGCGGTTACTTTAAATACATGTCATGAGTCAATTCATACTAGAACCGTGACGGTTCATTTTCAAAGAAATCATTTTTTCGCTTTACGTTTTGTGAGTAAGCTAAGCTGCAATGAAATGATTTTCAACATGATTTTCATATGTGGGACGAGCGTGTCTATTTTTGCGTAACTACCGACCTGGTAATAGTAGTTTTATTGCTTACGGTCTTTTTGAAATAAAAAAAAATCTTGACGTTGAAAATATTTTGTAAATGATTTTGTAAACCATTTGGGAAGTGCGCTTATAAGTGTTATGTGTCATTTTGAGAATTTTAAGGGTGTGAGTCCTTTTGGAAAACTCTTTGGTTTAACCCGTGTCGAGGTTGGGACTAATGTTGATTTTAGAGTATTGCTTGCTTAAACTTTATTTAAACGCGTTTTTGACCGACTTATGGGTCTAGCAAGCGTGGAGCGTTTTGCTCGGTTTTGACTTTGAGATAGTCATGGGTCAATTGCACAGTTTTTAATGGCTCGATGTGGAGTTTTGTTGATGGGTTGTTTTGTTGCACAGTTTTGCACTTATTGCACGTTGAGTATTTACATGTTGGGTGAGTGAGTCATTCCGGGATAGGCATGTTGTTGGTAGACTGTTTTGCATTGGATCCTTGGTCACGTCAGTCAGTCGTTGGTAATGGTCGGTTGGGTATCTCGGGGTTGGACTCCGGTATTCATGTGTTATGACCTTGACTTTCCAGTAGGCACTGGGAGGATATAGTCTTGGGCACTTACCTGAGAGGTAGTTCCGATGTGCCGGGCCTTGAGACGTACCTGGGAGGTAGGCGTTAAGGCGTATCTTGATACAGTGTAACTAGGTTTCCTAGAGCGAGCGTGGAGGATAAGTAGACGGTGGAAGATTGGGTATTCCACACGTGTTGTTAGTGTAGACCGAATAGTGTCGGTTACGGGAATGATGCCCTTTGTAATTAAGAGAATAAATGCGCAGTAACCTTTTTAAAGTAAGTAGTATATTTAGGTGTCGACTTTTGGGCTTGAGGCCAAACACCTCTAGTGTAATCGGAGATTTGTAGCCGATTTTCAAATAATTATGGTGATGGAAGCAGTAACCCTGAGATGCTTATTGTGATGAATGGTTATGGTGGAATGACCTTCGTGAGTGATTATAAATTACTGGTTCGATGATGCGTGTAAGGTAAGTTTTGGGAGTCTATTAGAACCCGTAGGAGTTAATCGATGGTTAATGGTAGGAATGATCGGATTCGAGTATCCTGTAGGGTATATTGGTGAGCACCTTTAGAATGGTTAGAGCTTGAAAGTTGAATCGGGATGTATGGAACATCTATGGTTGGGAGACAACCGAAGTCGTTTGACTAGGAATGAATCCAGTTGTTGGAGTGTTCTTCCGATCATAATTTCAGTGTCCTAAAAGGAGTACGTTAGTAAGAAAGTATTCGAGAAGTTTTAGAAGGGGTTTCAAGTGAACTTGGGAACCTGAGGTTGAGATGTGGGAGGACTATCTTTAGCTATGCACGGGCATAGACTTCGAGGACGAAGTCTAATCCAAGTGGGGGAGAGTTGTAAAGCCCGTATTCCGGTATATAATTTCTTTTATTAAATCCTTTTGTTTTAGTTTTATTTAATGTGGTTCCGTTAACGGGGTTAGACGAATCGGACCTAATCGTTAAAAATGTCGGAATTTTGGTTAGTTGCGAGAAGGTTTGTAGTGGAGGGACTAAATGTGTCACTTCTCAAACCTTTGCATGGGATCGGCCCAAGATGGACCGACCCCTTTCTTTCTTTCCTTGTTCCTTCGTGCAGCAATCCAAAAACAACAAACCCTATTTTGTTTGGTTCTTCTTCCTTGCGCCGTGAGACCCCAAACCAAACACCCTTCTCCTTTTTTCCGTGGCTGCCGTGAAACCAACGACCACCAGCAGCGCCGGTGCTGTTCACGCCGGCGAGAGAGGAGTGCAGCGTGAGGGAGAAGAAGCTGGACTTGGGTTTGCCTTTGTGCCATCGACGAGGTAAAACTTCCCTTCCCTTCGGTTCTTTCTTGTCGTTTCAGCCACAAAACAACCACCATCGTCGGCGTCGCCATCTTGGCTGCCGACGAGTGTGCCGCCGTGCACCACCAATAGGTGGCTGTAATGGCGGGTTGCGACCTTGTATTGCGGTGTTGTTCGCGAGAGGGAAGTACGCTTCTCTTTCTTTTCTTTTCTTTTCTTTTCGTTTCGGCGTCGAAAACCCAGGAAAAACGCCATCACCGCCGGTGGCCGCCGCCGCCGACCACCACTGCCGGAGGTGGCAGTGGGTGGTGCGCGGTCGAGTCCAGACCCTAGTCACCATGAAACTCTAAACCGTGACCTGATCGCGTAAACCCGACTCGTTTAAACCTTGAACCATTTTTGTTGTAAAATCGTTATTTTATGTGAAAGCTTGTTGCTGTCCAGTTTTTATTTCGCGCGTAACTTTTTACTCGGAACTCGGATTGGAGTGAAACCGGTGCCAAAAGTTTCCTTTCCGAGTCTAGTAACTTTTCTGTTTTTCGTGCGAAATCCAGTTCGGAACGTAGCATAGGCCAAATCGTCGTTTTATACCGATAGCTGCTGTTTTTCACTGTTCTGCGAACCATTCTTATAAATTCCGTAATAAAATGTAGAAAAATCGTTAGGAGGTGTATAATATGTCCTTGGAACCCTAACTCAGAGTACTTTCTGGTAATGTAATTTAATTGAGGAGTTTCTGGGTTTAAAGGGGTCGGATCAGGTCCCGAACAGACCTGTTCGGTTAGACCGAAAAGTCGTTTTAGTGACGGATTAAGTGTGCGTCGTATTTTAGGGTCCGGGTCTCGTGTTAATACTTTTTAACGTTCGTCTAGGTTTCGGGAAGTGATCTTGGATTTGTGGAGCTTGAATTATTAATTGTGAGCTAGGCGCGCTTACGAGGTGAGTTCTCTCACTGTGTAGATAGGAATTGTATGCATGTTATGGTAGTTTGTATGTACTACTGTACTTGTGGTGTGAACTAGTTGTTTGTGATGCGTAATATTTGCTTGGGTTAAATGCTTAGTATAAATGTGTGTTACATTACATCTCGGTGAGACCGAGGAAGTGGATAGAAATGTTGTGGGAACTCGGTGGGACCGAGGAAGTGGATAGAAATGTTGTGGGAACTCGGTGGGACCGAGGACTCGGTGGGACCGAGGACTCGGTGGGACCGAGGAAGTGGATGGGAATGTTGTGTGAACTCGGTGGGACCGAGAACTCGGTGGGACCGAGGAGTTGGGTACATAATTACTTGTATGTGTTTACTTGCTTTATGTAACTGTGGTGTTGTTGCTCATGTGCGGATAGGAGTGATGTGTATATAATTGTTATCTGCGCATGTGATGGAATTCACTAAGCTTTGTGCTTACCCTTTCCTATAAATGTGGTTTCAGGTGATAGTGGCTCCAAGGCGTGACGGGTACACACAGGCGTGCGTGAAAAGTTATTATAATTATGAGATTAGAATTATTATTTAAACGATTTAATTTCCGCTGTTTATTATTACCGAGGATATTTATTATTAAGTTTGCAAATGAAGCGGTGTTGGATATTTAATAAGGTATTATTTATTAAAATACTATTTTTTTAAAGTTAAAATTTATTGTAATTTTTGGGACGTTACAGCGACCCTTTACGTAAATGCTATGGTACCAACCATAAGCAATTGAATCTGAAAATCGAATATTAAAATCAAGCGTTGACAAACAGGTTGTGTAAATACGGATTAATTCTAAAAATTGAATCTGAAACTTGTTATGATACAACAAATAAACCGTAACTAATCGAATATGAAAACCAAACCAGGAAAATTAAATTTGAAAATCAATGTTTTTAATCAACGATGGTGCAACAATGGCCACCGAAGATGGCTGTTGGCGGCAACGACAAGTGCGATGATGATGGGTTGGTGGCTGGTGGCGACATGTGTAACACCCTCAAATCTGGAAAGAGCGAATGAATTAAAACTTTCAATAATACATCAAATGATGGGTAATTCCCTTTCTATAACTCAACCCTTATATTAACTTCTAATACAAAGATGGATTTAACATCAATAACAGGTAACCAAGCCTTACATCATGACTATGTCAAGGTAGGGTATTACTAAAACTCCATAATAGTCGTTATCTTCGAATACGGAAAACATCACCTTATAGCTACATCCTCCTCGTACAATCTAACTAGCACTCAACTCTTCACGATGTCGCTAGTACCTTTCCCCAACAAGCACCTAATGCACATGCCGAAAAACAAAAAAATTAGGCTTAATGCCTAGTGAGTTCAAGCTGTTTTCATTATAATTATAAATAGTAAAACTGATAGACTGCTTATTTAAAACATAACTCATTATGAAACACATTTATCGTAAAAGCAACACCTTTCCAAACCCCACTATTTTTATGATGAAAAATAATAAATCAAAGTACACATTTAATATGAATTCAAAACCCAACACTCGGTCCAAAACACAATGGAGTTAAATAACCAAATCCTGAAAACGAAGATAAATATCTATTATGCAAATAATCCAAAAACATGTATGAAACTCAATAATACAAAACCACAAATCATGGATATCAATCCATACTCAAAACATCACCAAAAACATGGATAATACTAAATACCTAAAATAACACCTTTCGGTGATGGGGAGACCTGTTTCCACTGAATGTGGCAGAACACGAAGTTAAGCCACATATCTATGTTATCGAACTACACCTCAAATCGTGACTTTATTACATGCTTTAATCAAGTCGTGACTTTATTGCATGCTTAAATAAGCTACATCTCAAGTCCTCAATTTCTGTCGTGCACATAATGGGTGTCACCTCAAGGACACAGTACCTCTAGTGCGCATGCCTTGCCAGGCTCCACCTCGAGGATACCCGATCTTATTGCATGTTTGTTCTCTAGTAGAGTTACAACCTCATGGTTCCCATTCGACCTTTAGTGCATACTCACTAGCATTCAAGATAGGAGCCTCAACCCTTTACTTGATATCCCAATATCTCTAACTCTCATGCATAAGAGTTAGGGCATATAAACCACAAAACCCAAGGTCTATGGAGTCCAACCCATAACGGGACATCTCCACAACACCGACATGACATCAATGCCAACTCGGTCCTAAAGTTATCAAATATCACTGACTCATATGCCTATGGATCCAATGGATTATAGTCTAAAATATATGACTCCAATTGAAAGACACCCGCACTCAAAGCATGTATTCTCCGATAAAATGCACTAAATGCAAACCATATCCAAAGCTCTAAATTGAGCTATTAAAACGGGATAAATGTCCCCAAGACTGTTCGGAGTCAAAACGAGCCAAAAGCTCAATAAATCAATTGACCAATAAATAAAGATCCTTAAAACAATAAAACGCATTTAACCGACGTTTATGCAAATATATATCTTAAAGATATGATTAACTCTAAAACTCATTATTGGTTGAGGCAAACCATTTTTCCAATGAAATCATACCCTTATGTTTACAAAATGCCTCATAACACTATAACATGTATTTTCCAAACGGTTTATAAAACCAAATACACAAAAATGCATAAATCATCAAACAGACTCCATTTGTACAATAAATCACCAAAATAACACATTTTTTAGATTTACTCACCAAAATATCCAAAAATCCAAATATAGTCATTTCATAAGATTTATCAACCTAAATTTGCCAAAAATGAAAACTTTGTCAAATACTCAACACATTGATAAATACCGTAAACACATTATTACATAAAAATAAACATTTTGTCATGTACATAGTTTTCACAAAGCAACTTGAACTCACTTTGCTAGATTTAGGCTAAATCTAGGTTTTTACCCCAAACTTTGAGTTTTCTTGGTGAAAACTTGAATTCACAAGCAACACCTCCTAATTTTTAGATCCAACACTTGCAAAGTGTTTCATTCACCTCCAAATATCCAAAACCTAAGACAATATGGAAAGAAGAGGAGAGAAAATGAAGAACACATCAAACCCCATCTTAAAATCGAAAGAGATGAGAAATTTACCACCACAAAATACTCTTGAATCTTCCAATGAACTTCAACACTCATAATATATCTTTGAAGACCTTTCAAAAAGGAAGCCATAGCAAAAAAGAATCACCAAATCGGAGATACGATGAGAAAAATACGACCAAATGAAGAAAACCCTAGAAAATCCAATCTTAAGGTCTGCATATGCCACACGACTATGCCCAGGGCATTGTCGCATGGAAATGTCGTGTAATACCTCGGGTAAATCCGTTAGTTAAAAATCTAATTCCGTTAAGTTTATTTAACTTTAAAGTTTCTATTTAGGGAAAGTTTAGATAAGTTTATAAGTTAAGGGTGTTTGGGTTATTATTGAGAAGTTCAAGGTCTATATGGTAAGTATGGATAGATATTATCCCTTAAGCTATATCCAGATATTTTCATTTACAACAACTGTCCAGAAACATTAGAGTGTGTGAGTGTGTGTTTGTGAGGCAAAAGAAGAGAAAAGAAGAAAGCTAGGGTTAAGGCTTCAAATGGATTGCTTGGAAACGATTTAAGGTATGTTCCCTGTGTATTTTGTGTTGGTAATTACTAGTTAATGGTTCCTATCGGAGTAGAAACATCACAAACACATCTGGGGTTGATTCTGTCGATTTCTGGGCAAAAATGGGGTAAACCGACAGAGGTGTCCGGATAAGTTGAATGTGTCCGGGTAGCTTCTTTGGTGGTGTCCGGGTAAGTTGTTGATAGTGTCCGGACGATTTGATTGATGGTTTCCGGATGATTTAGAGTCCGGATGGCATCCAGATTCCTTGTGTTGTCCGGATAAATCGTGTTGTCCGGATTAGTCTTGATGTCCGGATTACTGAGGTTGTCCGGAAAAGTCATGTTGTTCGGAAAAGGTGGTGTTGTCCGGGTTGTTTGGGTTGTCCGGATACTTTAGCTGTTTTGGTCACTTTTGAGGATTTGAGTTATCTAGAGTCCTTGGTCTTCTAGTATGTTTTATGTGATCAGTTAGTAAGGGGATATTTGTATTTAATCTATTTGCAAACTCTGTGGATTGGGATTGATAGACTGAATCTTTTGGAGAAAAGCTTGGAAGTGTTTATGGATAAGCGATCGAGGTGAGTTTTGCTTTAAAACGTTTTTGAACTGGAATACATATATATGTGTATATATATATATGAGACGATTATGTGGTAGGAATATGATTATGTGTATATAAATGACAATATGATATATTGAGATATATATTGTATTTATATGAGCACTGCACTACACGAGGATATGTTAGCCGATCTGTTAGTCGGCGGAGCTGTATGGAAATGCAGCGGAGCTGTATGGAATTACAGTGGAGCTGTAGGTAATTGCAGCGGGGCTGTATGTAATTACAGTGGAGTCGACTGTATTGTACAGTGATGATGATTAGTTGGCTTGCTACCGACTAATGTGGCCAGGGGAAAGAAGATGAGATGAGGAGAGATACACGGTGCACGAGTCCTAATGTGGTATTTATATACGTGTGGTATATGCGTGCTTATACGAAAGGTTTTATGTAAACTATTTTGATACAAAGTATTATGTGAAAAGAGTTTTATATTGATTTTGGAAAAGACCGGGATTAACTCACTAGACCCGTTTGGTCTAACCCTCATTTTGTTTTCAAAAATATGTTTTCCAGGTTAAGGATCGGCAGGAGAGGATGAAGTGTAGGAAGCTTTTGATGAATGTTGATTAGGAAGCTTTTATATATTTTGTAATGTCAAGACTTTTGAGACCGTACTTGGTTTGTGATGTATCTTTTCTTATGAATGTAATGAAGTTATGCAATGTATGTTATTTGTTGTATGTTTGGGAAACCGGGTTGTTACAAATGGTATCAGAGCCCTAGTTTAAGGGATTTAGGTATTTGTACTCGTACCTAGACTTAAACTGCATGTGAAGTAGGATGTCCTTGATATATTAGAACCTTGGGATGCTAAGTATAAAAGGTAGAAGGAACATCATGTAAGGTAATTTCAGATTACACCTGACCAGTGTAATTGTGATCTTACAGGTGCATGTTTGGACTGGAATACCTTATTATATGGGGTATGTGCTTATGTGTATATTAACTCTATAAAAATCAACAGAGTGGCAGATCGGACTCGACGTATGGATAGATATGAAGACAGGTATATTCCTATAAACTCTATACGTGCTAAAGTGCTATATGACTTCGGTGCAAACTGATAATCTGTATTTCCGTGCTTTTGTTGCTTATCTGTGTTAGAGATATAGAAGGGTGTGGGGTGCCTATTTAGTTATCTCCTATGGTTTTGATTGAGTTCGAGGTAGTAGTGGAAACTAAGTATTCGTTACCTTTTTGCTTAACCGAATTCCGGGACGGAATTCTTTTAAGGGGGAGATAATGTAATACCCCGGGTAAATCCGTTAGTTAAAAATCTAATTCCGTTAAGTTTATTTAACTTTAAAGTTTCTATTTAGGGAAAGTTTAGATAAGTTTATAAGTTAAGGGTGTTTGGGTTATTATTGAGAAGTTCAAGGTCTATATGGTAAGTATGGATAGATATTATCCCTTAAGCTATATCCAGATATTTTCATTTACAACAACTGTCCAGAAACATTAGAGTGTGTGAGTGTGTGTTTGTGAGGCAAAAGAAGAGAAAAGAAGAAAGCTAGGGTTAAGGCTTCAAATGGATTGCTTGGAAACGATTTAAGGTATGTTCCCTGTGTATTTTGTGTTGGTAATTACTAGATAATGGTTCCTATCGGAGTAGAAACATCACAAACACATCTGGGGTTGATTTTGTCGATTTCTGGGCAAAAATGGGGTAAACCGACAGAGGTGTCCGGATAAGTTGAATGTGTCCGGGTAGCTTCTTTGGTGGTGTCCGGGTAAGTTGTTGATAGTGTCCGGACGATTTGATTGATGGTTTCCGGATGATTTAGAGTCCGGATGGCATCCGGATTCCTTGTGTTGTCCGGATAAATCGTGTTGTCCGGATTAGTCTTGATGTCCGGATTACTGAGGTTGTCCGGAAAAGTCATGTTGTCCGGAAAAGGTGGTGTTGTCCGGGTTGTTTGGGTTGTCCGGATACTTTAGCTGTTTTGGTCACTTTTGAGGATTTGAGTTATCTAGAGTCCTTGGTCTTCTAGTATGTTTTATGTGATCAGTTAGTAAGGGGATATTTGTATTTAATCTATTTGCAGACTCTGTGGATTGGGATTGATAGACTGAATCTTTTGGAGAAAAGCTTGGAAGTGTTTATGGATAAGCGATCGAGGTGAGTTTTGCTTTAAAACGTTTTTGAACTGGAATACATATATATGTGTATATATATATATATATATATATATATATGAGACGATTATGTGGTAGGAATATGATTATGTGTATATAAATGACAATATGATATATTGAGATATATATTGTATTTATATGAGCACTGCACTACACGAGGATATGCTAGTCGATCTGTTAGTCGGCGGAGCTGTATGGAAATGCAGCAGAGCTGTATGGAATTACAGTGGAGCTGTAGGTAATTACAGTGGGGCTGTATGTAATTACAGTGGAGTCGACTGTATTGTACAGTGACGATGATTAGTTGGCTTGCTACCGACTAATGTGGCCAGGGGAAAGAAGATGAGATGAGGAGAGATACACGGTGCACGAGTCCTAATGTGGTATTTATATACGTGTGGTATATGCGTGCTTATACGAAAGGTTTTATGTAAACTATTTTGATACAAAATATTATGTGAAAAGAGTTTTATATTGATTTTGGAAAAGACCGGGATTAACTCACTAGACCCGTTTGGTCTAACCCTCATTTTGTTTTCAAAAATATGTTTTCCAGGTTAAGGATCGGCAGGAGAGGATGAAGTGTAGGAAGCTTTTGATGAATGTTGATTAGGAAGCTTTTATATATTTTGTAATGTCAAGACTTTTGAGACCGTACTTGGTTTGTGATGTATCTTTTCTTATGAATGTAATGAAGTTATGCAATGTATGTTATTTGTTGTATGTTTGGGAAACCGGGTTGTTACATGTCGCCCCAAAGGTACCAAGGGTTGTTCCTTCACTGCGACTATGCCCTGGTGACAATGACACTCTCATAGTCGCCCGACATTGTCGCCCCAGACATACCGGACTTTGAAAACCCACTTTTCTCACCCAAAACACCCTCGATTCTTTTGGGGGATAAAAGCTAGCAATAAGTTTCCTAATGTAAAACCACAACTTAGAGGAAAAAAAAACACACGGGTGACTTTTACTCACTGAAATATACGGGTGTTACAACAGGTAAAGTAATTGAGGTGATGGAGAGATCGGGGAATCGACGTTGAAGTAAATTAAGTTTTTTTTAAGTTTAAAATTTCCTATTAAACTAGTAACAAGTAAAACTTGTTGATAAACAAATGCGTTTAATCAGTTTTTTAAAGTTTAAGATGTAACACCCTCAAATATGGAAAGAACAACTAATTTCAAATTTTCAATGACACAACAAATAAAAGATAGAATCCATTTCTACAAATAAATACATGAATTACATCAAATAGAATTTTAAATTTATCTTCAACAAATAATAAACCATGTCTTATATAAAGACTAGATGTTACTAAAACTGAAAAACCTTAATTTTATAAGGTCCAAGACAACTATTTCCAAATATTTTATACATAAATGGAGAAGTCATAAGAAGGTTCGTATATACATCCAACTATTATAAACAACCTACTAATCTAATCCATAACGTGCGCGATCATATTATAAGGGTTGTCTACAAATCTCCAAAACATCAATGCTTTCCTAACTTCTCCATTATGTCACCAAAAGCATAGCTCTGGAACTTCTCGACACTCATCCCTGGTTATCCCTTCCCGAGCTATTACATGGTAAGAAAGGTTAGTTTGAAAAGATTAGGCTTGAATTTCGATTACACTTCCTAGCATTCGTGCATGGTATCAAACCAAATCATACATCAAAGCATAACATACTAACATCAAGTTATAAGTATGTTCATACCGCTAGGATTGAATTTCGATTAATTAATCATCCCCTGCCAAAAGTAATCAGAAGCTCTTAGTTACCGGAACTCAGGAGTATCCGGAACATCAAAAGTTACCGGACATCAAAAGTATCCGGAACATCAACAGTTACCGGACATCAAAAGTGTCCGGAACATCAAAAGTTACCAGATAACAATACTATCCGGTCGATTGTCCGGAACTCATACCCGGAAACCATCAGAATCCGGGAACACATACAATCCGGATGGCGTCCGAAAACCAAAGTAATCTGGATACCATCCGGTAACTAGTTATCCAGAAACTCAGGTGCTTACCGGATGATTTCACCCTTAACACTTTACCGGACACTACTGAAATAAAGATTTCCGGACACTACTGAAACAAAGACTTCTGGACACCCAAGACTTACTCGGATACTGGCGACCTGCACATCAAATTCTCAACCCAGTTTGATATCTATTTCAACCATCTTATTATGCTATTAGCCATTCATTTCCAATACCCTTAACAATATCAATTTACTGTTTAATTTGTTAAAAGACATCAATTTAAAATAGAGGATGAACTCACCTGCAATATCGAAACTTGACGAAACCAAATCAGAAATCCAAACTTCAGTCTTTCTTTCACCCACACGAATCAGAACCAAATCAAACATGCTAACCCACTCTCTGCTTGACCGACTTCACCAAATAGAAATGAGATGATTATCACTATCAGCCGACTCCAACTTTAATACATACACAACTTTCATTAAATGACCAAACCAACCTCCAAGTTTCAAGTTCCACAAATAACTTAAACTTTGGGTCAATTACCTATTTACCCCTTCTCGACATTCCGTTTAAAAAATAATATTTCCATTATTTTAAACATTCATTCCAAAATAAAAGTACATTGACTTTAGAAATTTCAAGGTGTTACAAATCTCCCCAACTTGAAAATGATTTCGTCCCCGAAATCAAAGTTAGGTAAATAGATGAGGATATCTATTCTTCATATCCTCTTCAGCTTCCCACGTCACGTTAGCACCTCTATGATGTTTCCATTGTACTTTCACCATAATCACTTCCTTATGTCGTAGCTTCTTAGTCGTGCTTTCTAAAATTGCTTCCGGTTCCTCCACACAACGACTCTTCTCTTCCACTCTTACTTCAGAAAGTGGTATAACATTTTCTGGTTGAAAGAAGAACGACTTTCAAGCATGAAAAATGTTTTGCCTAAATGTTCAAACCACTTCTCTATTCTCAAACAGATTTTATGAATTTAGAAGTGTGACTTTAAATGTTTTTCATGGAGATCTCGGATTACCGTAACATCATTTCTGACCGTGTGTTTCTAGAGATTAATACTTGTGTATTATCTTTTCTATACTTTCAGTTATTCACACACATCGGTTCAGCTTCATATTGAATTTGTTATTACCATGTCTCCAAACGAAACAATTTTTCGATGGTAATACTCCCGTTTGTATTCCAACTTTTATTGAGCATCATATTCATTTTTGCGTGAGAACTTAAGCATTTCATTCAAAGATTGTTTATATTTGTTCATATAAACAAATTTCAATTCTTTGATACCGTATCCTTTTATGATCACCATTCATAATATTTGATTCGATTGATACATTGTCAGATTCTCAAACAAGTCTTTCGAATTCATTTCATTCATTCATTATCCTTGTTTTTGAGAAATTCTTCATCGCTCAAATGCTCAAATATTGAGGAGCATACATTCTGATGGCAATGTTAATCAAATGCCGATATTCATATTTGTTCAAGCTAAACTGTTGAACAACACAAATCATTTTAGGACAATTTCATGGGATCAGTGTGAGATATTAAAGAACTTCTATGGATTCACGTTAACCAATGTTTCCTACCCAAGAAGTTATTCTTTGAGTGATTGAGGGGTGAGGGGTCTACATCAAAGAGTGGGGGAGATAACTCATACGGTTGAGTATCTCATTGTGCTGAGGTAAAATGTAAATGAGAGTTTGGGTAGAAGTGAGCGGATTAAAAACAGAAAGAGGGTGTGAGAACAGAGTTAAAAGAATAAGAGAACTCTGCACCATCCATTTTTCTGAGCCGGGAAGCCACATTACTGATTGGTTCACATTCTTTGGTGACCATCATTGAAACAGGTAGTTAGCCCATGCCAACTCTTGCATTTAACCCTACCAGCTACTCATTTCTTTCTTAACAAAGCAATGTTTCATTTTTCTTAGGGACTCAACATATAATCTATCTAATCTTCATTCAGAAGGTTCGGATATTGAAAAAGAAGGAAGTTTGCCCCACCTTCGCTCTTCATTCATGCACATTGAGTCCGTGGAAAATTGTTGCTGTCTCAACAGTTTACAAGCTTTGAGCCTATAATCTTTCAAGCATATGTTGCTTCAATTCTTTCTACACAAGCACGTACACACAAGGAATATGTTTTCTTGTCTTAACGTTCATATAAATTCATTTGTGGTTTTTCGATGATTGAATGGAAGCCCTGGGGGAGTGAACATCAAAAAGCTCCTTTACAAAGTACATCCGTTGTACTAAGTGGCTCCGTGCTACTTACAGGTATTTTAACTGATTCATCCGTTGTTTCAGGGTTACCACTCTCTATTTATCTGAATTTGAAAAAATTCGGATAAATATCTTTCAGAATTGACGGTTTATCAGATAAAAAGAAGGAGAATGTTACTTGTGGTGTACAATAAGTGTGCTGAAAATTGATGAAGGTTTTGATGATCATGATGCTCACAATCATCAAAAAGGGGGAGAAATAATATATTGAAGAACATGGGGGAGAAATAATACCCTGAAGAAAAAGGGAGATTGGTCAATGACAGATTAAGGGGGAGAAATGACGAATTAAAGTCAAGAAGACATTCCGAGGTGTTTCGAGAAAGTTCGTTATTCAAAGACAGTTCAAGGCCAAAGAGATGAAGATACAAAGTTCAAGAAAAATCATTCAAAGTTTGAGTTCAAATCTTCAAAGTTTTCAAAGCTTCAAAGCTTCAAAGTTTCAAAGTTTTCAAAACTTCAAAGTTTAAAGTTGCAAAGTTCAAAGATGCAAAGATCTGAAATTCACGTTCAAGACTTGAAGACAATTTGTTGAAGATTACATTTCATGAAGATTGACTTTACATTGTGAAAGACAAAGAATTTTCATGTTTGACTGAAGATTCTTTAAAGCTGAGCTTTTAAAGAGTGTCAAAGCATATAGTTCGCCGTGAATTAGTGAAGATAAAGTTGTTTGAAGATTATCTAAGCTTCAAAGTTTAAAGCGGTCAAAGTTAAAATTTTGAAGATCAAAAGCTGAAGACTGCTACCATATTTTTTAAATCTTGAATCCAAAGGGGAGAATGTTAGAGCATTATTGTATTCAAGATTTATTGTAAAGTCTTGTAATAAGTCAAACATTGTAAAGTCAAAGCATTAGTCAAAGTAGTCAAGGTCATGTAAAGTCAAACTAGCTTTAGTGTTTAAAGCCATGTAATTAGGAAGTATAAATAGGTTTTGTAAAGCTTAGATGTTAAGCAAGTCTTAAGCAAGCAAGTCATTAGAAAGAAAGTAACTAGAGAGCTTATTGTAATATTCTAGAGAGAGAAATTCTAGAGAGAGAAAGCTTCATTCTTATGTAATATCTAGAATTTCTCAAGATCAATGGAAGATTTCATGATTACCTAATAGATCTGGTGTTAACATCTTCTTCGGCTAAGCATTTCCGAAGATAACAGACATGAAAGGTATAATAGGTTCCTTCCAATTCAGGTGGAAGATCCAACTGGTATGCTTGAAGCCCTACTCGCTTGGTTATAGTGAAAGGTCCAAGAAAACGAGGACTCAGCTTTCCACGTTTTCCAAACCTTATCACACCCTTCCACGAGGATACCTTTAGCATCACCCGCTCCCCAACTTGGAATTCTTTCGGCCTTTTTTTCGGATCGGCGTAACTCTTTTGTCGATCTTGAGCCGCCTTCACGTGCTTCCGAATCTCTTTCACTTTATCGGCCGTTTGTTGTACAATTTTAGGACCAACAATTTTTTTTTCTCCAGCTTCTAACCAACACACTGGAGTTCTATATTTCCATCCATACAATGCTTCGAAAGGTGCTCTTCCAATACTGGAATGATAACTATTGTTGTACGCAAACTCCACTAAGGGTAAATGCGTATCCCAGTTACCTCCAAAATCAATCACACATGACCTGAGCATGTCTTCCAAAGTCTGAATGGTTCTTTCACTTTGCCCGTTCGTTTGTGGATGATAGGCAGTGCTCAAATTCACTCTTGTACCCAGTTCTTCTTGTAGTGACTGCCAAAACCTTGAAGTAAATCGGCTGTCACGGTCAGAAACTATAGACACAGGTTTACCGTGTCTTGACACCACTTCATCAATATAAAGCTTGGCTAGCTTATCAATCGGTTATGCTTCTTTCATTGCCAAGAAGTGAGCACTTTTGGTTAACAAATCCACGATTACCCAAATAGTATCGTTACCTTTCAACGTCCTTGGTAACGTAGTCATAAAACCCATGGTAATCTTATCCCACTACCATTCCGGAATCTCCAAAGACTGTAGACTTCCATAAGGCCGTTGATGTTCAGCTTTTACTAACGAACACGTCACACACTTTTCTACACATTGTGCCACATCTAATTTCATAGCTGACCACAAATAGTGTAGCTTCAGATCTCTATACATCTTAGTACTTTCGGGATGTATAGATTATTTAGACTTGTGGGCGTCTTCGAGAATTAACTCTCGATTTCCTCCCACCTTTGGCACCCAAACGCAGCCTTGGAACAGTTTGACCCCACGACCATCTTCAGTCAATTGAAGACGTTGTTTGACCATGACATCCTCTTTCAGATTTTATTCTAATAATTGTAACACCCTAAAATCAGGGCCAATTTGAACCTAAAATTTTAACAAGGTATAACAAAATATCATCCAAACTTTTATATGTAAGAAGATAATTAACTATGAGGGTTCATATTTACAAATATTGAATTCTCCAAATAACCTATTAATCTAATTATGTCAACTATAAATTAGATTAAATGGGTTATCTAAGCAATCCATCAAAAACCTCCTCTCGTTAGCTAAATTCTCCGCTTATCTCAAAAGTTGAATACTTCCAAGGCACTCGTCCCACTTCCCATTACTTCCCTGAGCTTGTACCTGGTAAGAAGATTTAATTTGAACAATTAGGCTTACGCCTAGTGAGAACATCCAAATTAAAATTAAAACATTAATAGCTTTGAAAACTCAGATATCCAAAGCATATAAACAAACCTGGTTCGCCACCATTATTACCATACACGTGCTCATCTCAATGACGGGAACATACCCGATCCCATGAATATGACTAACATTCAGTAAATCATATCATCACAATCAAGAGCCTACTACGAATCAATGCAGATTCTAGATCATTGCTCTTATCCAAGAAATTACAAATTACTTTATGCCTATTTCTTGAACTGGAAGTAGAGATTACAATTTACTTTATGCCTATCTCTGACCTTCCCATAGAAATCAGGAATTACAATTTACTTTATGCATATCCCTCGATTTCTACATTACGAAATGAGAATTACAATTTACTTAATGCCTATTCTCCATTTCCACGTGAACGGGAATTACAAATTACTTTATGCCTATTCCGCGTTTCACATCACACTATGAAATAGAAATTACAATTTCCTTTATGCCTATTTCTCATTTCATAACACCTTTACGAAATGAGAATTACAAATTACTTTATGCCTATTCCACATTTCAGGTCAACGGGAATTACAAATTACTTTATGCCTATTCCTCGTTACAATTCTTATCAGTGCCTATGAATCCATTACACTTACTAACGTATATGTATAAAACATATCACGCTATAACTCGTAACATATTCTTAACTTAAGAATATTAACAATTTATCGTTTCTTTATTCTCAATTGTTTCCCTTCCAAATACTATAATCAGAAAGTATTCCGAACTCAAATTGTGGAGTTATCCGAATACGAATTCTAATTTAAAATCCAAAACCATAACGGGATTCTAAGCCTAATCCGGGTCCATTTTAATACCGGACTTAAAGCCTATTCCGGGATCCTCTATTTTTGGATTATAAAACTAAATACCGGAATTTAATTAATATCGGATCCCATAAGCCCAAGGCCCACTTCGGGAATTTCATTAAATACCGGATCACTCGGCCCAAATACCGGAAATCCAAACGATACCGGATCCGGTCCTAACTTCCGGTATCCACATCCATTCCGGATCCAGTCCAATTCCGGTATCCAAATCCATTCCGGATCCGGTCCAATTCCGGAATTTAGCCTATTTCCCGGAACCCAAGCCCATTCCGGAACTATTCATTTTTCCGGATCCAAAACCCAACTTCCGGAATCCATTAATTCCGGATCCGATACCAGTTCCAGAATTCTCTATACCGGGACTTCGATTTTATAAATTCAATTCTCGTCAATTTAACTCCAACAAGCCCATCTAAATACAGTTTATGGATTGATTTCATTTCCATACAGACATACCACTTCATTCAGATAGTTTATACATCAAATCTAGTTCAAATTTAATTTAAAATCATTTGAAAGAAGATGAACTCACCTGGAAAGGAGTTTTAACCCAGCAACCAAAACCTTCCTTCACTGGTTCAATCAATCTCTCACAAGAAATCGATTCTTGATTTTTCTTCTTCTGACCTTTCTTCTTTCTTTCTCTCTCTCTCTGTGTTTGCCGACTTCAGTGATGCTGAATTGAGATAATATCTCAATTCAGCTTACCTCACTCTTAAGCATTCACAACTTTCAAAAATGACCAAATAGACCTTCAAGTTAATTTTCATCATTAACATCAAACTTTGGTCAAATTACAAATTTAACCCTGGAGTTTATATTTACAATTAGTCCACAACTTAGACTAAATTACAAATAGACCCCATTATATTAAATACAATATAATGAAAATTCGAGGTGTTACAAATCTCCCCAACTTGAAAATGATTTCGTCCCCGAAATCAAAGTCAGGTAAATAAATGAGGATATCTAATCTTCATATCCTCTTCAGCTTCTAACGTCATGTTAGCACCTCGGTGATGTTTCCGTTGTACTTTTAACATAACCACATCTTTATGTCGTAACTTGTTAACTAATCTCTTTAAGATCGCTTTCGGTTCTTCCACACAACGGCTCTTCTCATCCACTCTCACGTCAGTAAGTGGGATTACATCATTCTCTTCGGCTAAACATTTCCGAAGATAACAGACATGAAAGGTTTTGTGGATCCCTTCCAATTCAGGTGGAAGATCCAACTGATAAGCTTGAAGCCCAACTCTCTTAGTTATAGTGAAAGGTCCTAGAAAACGAGGACTCAACTTTCCACGTTTACCAAACCTTATCACACCTTTCCACGGGGATACTTTAAGCATTACGCGCTCCCCAACTTGGAACTCTTTCGGTCTTCTTTTCGGAATGGCATAACTCTTTTTTCGATCTTGAGCTGCTTTCATATGCTTCCGAATCTCTTTCACTTTATCAGCCGTTTGTTGCACAAGTTCAGGACCATCAAATTACTTCTCTCCAGCTTCTAACCAACATACTGGAGTTCTACATTTCTGACCATATAAAGCTTCGAAAGGTGCTCTTCCAATACTGGAATGATAACTATTGATATACGCAAACTCTACCAAAGGTAGATGCATATCCCAGTTACCTCCAAATTCTAACACACACGACCTGAACATATCTTCCAAAGTCTGAATGGTTCTTTCACTTTGCCTGTCCGTTTGTGGATGGTATGCAGTGCTCAAATTGACTCTCGTACCCAATTCTTCTTGTAGTGACTGCCAAAACCTCGAGGTAAACAAACTATCATGATCCGACACTAAAGACACCGGTATACCATGCCTTGACACCACTTCATCAATATATAGCTTTGCCAATTTATCTATTGGTGATGCTTCTTTCATTGCCAAAAAGTGAGCACTCTTGGTCAATCGATCCACGATTACCCATATAGTATCGTTACCCTTTGACGTTCTTGGTAACTTTGTCACAAAATCCATGGTAATCTTCTCCCACTTCCATTCTGGAATCTCCAAAGATTGAAGACTTCCGTAAGGCCTTTGATGTTCAACTTTCACTAACGAACATGTCACACACTTTTCTACTATTCGTGCCACATCTAACTTCATAGCTGGCCACCAATAGTGTAGTTTCAAGTCCCTATACATCTTAGTACTTCCAGGATGTATACAATACTTAGACTTGTGGGCGTCTTCGAGAATTAACTCCCGATTCCCTCCCGGCTTTTGCACCCAAACGCGGCCTTGGAACAGTTTGACCCCACGACTATCTTCAGTCAGTTGAAGATGTTGCTTGCTCATGACTTTATCTTTCAGATTTCCTTCCAATAAAGCTTCCACTTGTTCCTCTTTTATCTTTTCTATCAAACTTGATGACACACAATTCTGGCGTTAGTCGATTTCAAGCACCCAGTATATTCTTTTTTACTTAAAGCATCAACAACAATATTTGCTTTACCGGGATGGTAATGCAATTCACAATCATAATCTTTAAGTAGTTCTAACCAACGCCGTTGCCTCATATTCAGCTCTTTCTGATCAAATACATGCTTCAAGCTCTTATGATCAGTATAAAGAGTGCACTTCGTTCCATACAGAAAATGTCGCCATAGCTTCATTGCAAACACTACCGCTGCAAGTTCTAAATCATGGGTAGGGTAATTTTTCTCATGTTCTTTGAGTTGTCTTGATGCGTAAGCAATCAGTTTCCCTCGTTGCATCAACACACACCCCCTAATCCCATCTTTGATGCGTCACTATATACCACCAATTCTTCCGTTCCTTCTGGTAGTGCAAGAATAGGAGCTTCACACAGCTTCTGACGTAAAGTTCTGAAAGCTGACTCTTACCTTTCAGTCCATACAAACTTTACATTCTTTCGAGTCAACACGGTCAAAGCATAAGCAATCTTTGAGAAATCTTTGATAAATCTCCGGTAGTAACCTGCTAGACCCAAGAAACTCCTTATTTCAGACGCGCTCTTCGGTGTTTCCCAGTTCGTCATTGCTTCTATCTTTGCCGGATCTACTTTGACTCCTTCCGAAGTAATCACATGCCTCAGAAATTGTACTTCTTTTAACCAAAATTCACACTTAGAAAATTTTGCGTACAATTTCTCCTCTCTCAGGACTTCCAAGACTTCACGAAGATGGCATTCATGATCGACTTCATTCTTCGAATAAATAAATATGTCGTCAATGAACACAATGACAGACTTGTCTAAGAATGGTCGACATACTCTGTTTATCAGATCCATGAACACTGCTGGAGCATTTGTCAACCCAAATGGCATTACAAGAAATTCATAATGCCCATACCTCGTTCTGAATGCCGTCTTAGGAATATCTTCATCCCTTACTCGAACCTGATGATATCCCGACCTCAGATCATTCTTTGAAAAGCATCCCACACCTTGGAGTTGATCGAACAAATCATCAATCCTTGGAAGCGGATATTTATTCTTAATCGTCACCTTATTCAGCTCTCGATAGTCGATGCACATTCTCATAGTGCCATCCTTTTTCTTAACAAACAATACCGGAGCTCCCCAAGGTGAAGAACTTGGTCTAACAAATCCCTTGTCCAACAGCTCTTGCAGCTGAGACATCATCTCTTTCATTTCGGTTGACGCTAAGCGATACGGTGCACGCGCTATCGGTGCTGATCTAGGGACAAGATCAATACGAAACTCTACTTGTCGTTCAGACGGTAGCCCTGGAAGATCATCGGGAAATACGTCCGGGAATTCACGTACTACCTTTTTTTGCCTTCCACCTGTTTCTTTTCTGCCTTCACATCTAGAACATATGCTAGGTAGGATGAACATCCTTTTACCAGACACTTACGCGCTTTTGCAACAGAAATTAACGGAACTTCCCCTTTTCTCCTTTCTCCAAAGATGAATACATCGTCCTTATCAGTCATCGGAATTCGAATTAATTTCTTTGCACAAAGAATTTCTACCAGGTTGATTGTAAGCCAATCCATACCCACAATTACATCGAGCCCTCCAATTTCCATCAACAACAAGTCAATCAGAAATTTGGTTTCCCCTATCAAAATTAGACAACCCTCAAGTCTTTCACAGACTAAGACTTGACCCTCGTTAGCTATCTCGACTACTAATGCACCTCCCAAGGTAGTGTCAGGCATAGCTAACTTGTAATAGAACGATTTCGATACAAACGACGGATTGGCACCACAGTCAAATAAAATTCGTGCGGGAATGGAATTAACAAGAAATGTACCAGAAACAACATCTTTAGACTCCTTCGCCTCTTCCGCCGTCATATGAAATGCCCGTACCGTTGGTTTAGGAGCATTCAGTTTCTTTCCCTGGTCTCCACCCTTCTTTAGCTTCGGGCAATCTCTTCGGAAGTGACCGGGTTGTTTACATTCAAAACAAACCAACTCTTGAATAGGACAACTTGCTGCTAGATGCCCAGATTTCCCACATTTGAAACACTCATTTGAAATCACTCGGCATGAGCCATAATGCTTACTTCAGCACTTCTGGCACCAATTGGGTTCCCGACGGGACTCGTAACGAACATTTTTGCCAAATGATTTTGATTTCTAAGAAGACTTCGACTGGCCTTCCCACTTTCGTTTCTCTCCCCCTTGTGTCTTTTCTTCATTATCTTTGGCATACACATCTTCTATTACTTTAGCTTCTTCGATCGTCTCTCTCAACGTTGAAGCTTTGGAATTTCGCACCCGCGACATCATGTCAGCCGGTAAGCCCTTCAGATAGGCTTTGATCTTCTACTTTTAAGTTGGAGCTACATGCCCCACTAAATTCAGCTTTTCCATGAAGGATTCAATGTACTTCTGAACAGTCGAAGTACCCTTCTTAAGAGTCCGAAACTCTTCTTCAATCCTATCCATTTCGTTCTCATTGCAATACTATTCTAAAATCTTTTTCTTGAACGACTCCCATGTCATAGCAGCCAAGACTGGAACCATCACGGTTGATGTTACGATATTCCACCAAGTCAAAGCGTTGCCTCGTAACATTTGAGAACCGAACTTGACCTTCGATTCTTCATCACATTCACAAGCTTGAAACGCCTGGTCCATCTCTCTAAGCCAGTTCATACATGCTACTGGATTGTCTGCTCCAGTAAACTCTGGCGGTTTACAACTTAGAAATGTTTATAAGAGCAAACTCTCTCCACTCTCCTGTTTACATTCACAACAGGATTATGGAGTGAATTTACTACACCAGTACTCGTCTCCGTTCGTCGTAGCTCAGTACTCGATCATTTAACGCTTTCATGAACATCTCTGGTTGTTGTGCCATTGTTGTATTCATCATTCGCATCATATTCTCCATCATGCGAGATTCCATTGTAGACTCAGTTGTCACCGGGTTAGAGGTACCGGTACTCGTTCTTTGTGTTTGACTTTCCAATCCTCCTATAAGAGGTGGCCTCGGCGGACTTTCATGTGTTCCGCCCATTGTTGACCGATTTGGTGTACCCCTTTTTAAAATTATATTATATCCAAAACGTGGAGTTTATCGGGCCAAATCTCTCAATAAATAAACCAAGACGCAACTATACATCTCAATCCATTATTGTCTCAATCAAGTAATAATGGTACAAAAGTACCGGATATCGAACCCACAGGGAAGCGTGGAAAAGTTTCTCTTTCAAAAGTCCAGTTCGTAAAAGCGAGTTTCAGATGGCGAATTCGAAAACAGATTTGTTGGTTTGATTAACAACTAATAACAGAAATCAGTTATAAAGAGAAGCACAGGGTATAAAGATTCATTGAGATGATTCCAATAATTAAATATAGCGATGAGACCGCATTCCTCAGTTATCTCAGACGTCGACTATTTTATGATACAACGAACCGAGTGTCAATTGGTCAATTGTTTTTACACCACAAAATATAACATTGATTTAAATAACTTTGGACAATCATGCAGTACGCGACACCTTTCTATTTAATTATTAGTCTCGGTCCCAACTTCACTTCATACCCCGAACTAACATGGTTAGCCCAACATCGTTCGGTTTCTAATTATAAGAGATGTGTAAAAATAGAAAGCAAATAATGGAGATGGACAAAGCATGAAAAAGACGTAACTTGTTATGCAAGTAACGACAAAATTATCTAATGAGAAGTTAACGACAGCTTGAAATCTAAGTGGAAAATCTTGTTTTAAATGGAAAATTGAAATGGAAAACTTGTTAACAACTATAATGATGTAACTAAAATTACTTGTACGAGAAAATAAGCGAACTTGAATTATAGAGCAAGATTACAACTAAATTAACTACGAGTTTAAGGGAGAAAGAGAGCGTTGTTAATAAGCGATTTAAAACCGTAAGTAACTAATTAAAACGAGGTTAACTACGAGTTAATAAACTATATTTGAAAGCTAGTAAATAAAATGAGAAACAAAGAGATTAACGAATTAAAAACTACGGAGTTGTAAGCGATTAAACAAAGCAGTAGTAATGATGATTAAAAACCGAAAGTTTGCGAGAAACAAATGGTTAGTAACAAGATTACGAAAACTGCAAGAAAACGAGATTAGTATCGAGATTAAGGATGAATTTAACTAAGCCGAAAATAATGAACACGAGATGATGATCGAGAGAGTAAACTGCAGAAATGAAATCATGCGTAAACAGTAAACAATTAAGTGGAAATCGAGTGTTACGAAACTGCAATTAACACAAGCAAACAAAACAATACGATGATGTGGTAACAAAACCGTGAGTAAAAGGATTAGAAACAAGATTAGCGCTGCAAAATGTGATCAGTAAGCTGCTGGAAACAGATTGCAATCGAGAGCTATCGAGCAAGTCTTCAGCTAACAAACCGAACCGAGCTTGAGAATGCAAGGTTCAAGCCGTGAGCTTAGAATTTCGGTTCTAAAGCTCACTAATCTATCACTAACCAAACTAATTGCTAACAAACCATAGTAACAAAGAGTGTTTTGGTGTTCCAAGTTATGGAGTACTTGTTCCAGGTGTGTCCTCCATCTTCAGCATGTAAACATATATATATATATATAGCAAACAAGACTTGGAGAAGGAGATAACTAAAATGGGTTATATCCATGGATCATAAGATCCATGGGCCGAATGGCCATGTGGGTCGGTTCCAAGAGAGGCCCATCCGATTACTTCACCAAGCCCAACAAAAGATGTAGTTTGTATGCTAATAATCTCGGCCCAAGTGTTTATACAAGGCCGGCCCAAAAAGTCTTCACAAAAGTCGATCCACTATGCATATATTTATCGTTGTCGAAGCCCGGTCTTCAAACAAAAGTCGGAGTCTTTTTTATGACTCCGCAAGACCATCTTTACGTTACCTGAAAAGCATAGAATTTACAATAAGCGTTTTTGGACGTTTTTCATACAATTATGGACGTTTTTGGCCAACTTGACATACACAGGTTCAACTTATTTATTTTACGCTAAAATTACTATAATTAACTAATATTGACTAAATGGGATGGCAAAATGGCTCAAAAATTGGAATTATATAGCTAAAATAGGGTTAAATAAATAACCCTATCACCCATTTCAGGCTGTCTTTCCAAACCCCAATCAATTACTGCCCTATTCTCCGAATAATTAGGGGATCTTGTTGGCGTATTCACCATCGTTCTGATATAACACAAAGAAATAACCATAAGAAATGGTTACACATATCCAAACACACGAAACGTACTTTACCGTTCATTAGTCACGGTAACAATTTAGAAACAAGTATGCTTGTGTAACCATATATTAACAATGACAGTAGCTAGTTGAAATTGTGAACATAATATACATGAGTATCCTCGTTACCATCGTTACAGTACTTAATCACGTATTTCCGTCGACTCTAAGACTATCCCGTCTTAGTACTTCTACCCATATCTCACGAATCATAACTTAATTCATCACAACTTAAGTCTAGGTATCTCATTATCATACCTAGTTCGCTTAAACTTCTGCTCTGATACCATATTGTAACACCCTAAAATCAGGGCCAATTTGAACCTCAAATTTTAACAAGGTATAACAAAATATCATCCAAACTTTTATATGTAAGAAATGAATTAACTATGAGGCTTCATATTTACAAATATTGAATTCTCCAAATAACCTATTAATCTAATCATGTCAACTATAAATTAGATTAAATGGGTTATCTAAGCAATCCATCAAAAACCTCCCTGCGTTAGCTAAATTCTCCGCTTATCTCAAAAGTTGAATACTTCCAATGTTGGGTCTTGTTCAAAAATCGATTTAAAAAATCAAAACATTTGCAACGGAAGCTTAAAAACTTTGAACAACATTAAAACATTTTAACATCCACCAAGGATCCATTTGCATGAACATGAAAGATTATAGAACATACATAGGGGGTTTTAGAAAGTACAACCTTTGTAGTCCTTTGCAAAGTCTTCTAGTTTGATGAAGATGGAGATGGCAAGAACTCAAAGAAGAGTCCCTCTAGAGAAGTCCACCACAAGCTCCAACACCTTGATGTATGCTAGTACTTCCTTGAGTAAAGATGCAAAAGACCACTTCTAGTTCAAGAATACAATAGACTTGAGTTGAGAAGAAGAACAAAAACACACACACCTTGTGTGTGTTGATTTCGGCCGAAAATGGGAAGAGAGGGAAGAGAGAGTTGCTTGGTTGGTATGTTGTCTAGTTACTCTCTCTTGAAAATGCCAACTATATTAAAAGCAAGGGCATTTTCTATTGGACCCTAAAAAGGGTCCAATGAGAGTCCATGCAATATTACAAAATAAACCCTCCTAGTTTAAGATGGTTAAAATCATATTTTAACTTTCTTAAACTTTCTCCTCAAGTCCCTCCTTTCAATTTTAGTTATAAAATAAATCCATCATATGTATTATTTTATATATAACCAAGATTTATTATTTGCATCTAATATTATAAATCATATTCATTAATATTTTCAAGAATTAATTAATATTTATCAAGAATCAAATTCTTATAAATATCAATTTGGTGTCTACTTGTTGTTCGGTGTGACCCTATAGGATCATATATTACCAGTAATATTATTTTATAATCATTCTTGAGCATATAGAACCAACAATCTCCCACTTGCTCAAGATTGCATTATAGAATGATATAGACAGTGGTGGACGTCTAACAACATCTCACTGCCCCCAACAATGTATGACTGTAAGTGCCATTCAACAACATCCAATTCCCACAAGCTCATAACTTCAATTGATGTATTAGGTGTGGTATCAGTTATCCCTTTGTTTGGACATCATGTTGAACATGAGACATGGATCACTATCATTCTCATCTGTTGTTCAACTTTTGGTAAGGCGCCTTAGATGTCTCACTCTTAACATATTAAAAGAAACAAATCCCATCTTGACTACATACGCCTCTTATGCAGTTCATGTCATGCCCAATAATGGCCTTTACAGCTGTCTCTTTCAAGAACAACGGTTAACCATATCAAAGCATAACATTCCCTACACTTGAGTCCCAAATATGCATCTCAGGTCGAAGAATACAAGGATACTACCTTTATTCAAGAATCACTTATGACGACGATCCATGAGGTGATCTTGAAGCGGGTCAGGTCCAATACTTGTTCCCTAACAAGTACCTATGAACTTGGTTGCAACACTTTGCCACTTTTACTCTTAAAAGTCAACCAATCCAATTCATATTAGTCTTACTTCATAGTTGCTCCCACAACTATGATCGACTATGGACATTTAGAATAACTAATTTATTCTAGGATTAAACATGCTAATATAGAACACAACGAGTATGTAAAAGATCATATCCCATATATCTAACTTAAATACTATACTTGTTGCTTAACCCGTTCCAATATCCAAATACTAAATTCAAATCAAATCCCATCATTAGAATAACGAAATCCTATAGCTCAAACATGACCCTTCAAGTTTAGCTTATGAAAGGAGCTTCGTGAATGGGTTCATCCAGAAACTTGATTTGTGTAAACTTTGTGAACACTAACATCTCCATCTTTAACTTTATTCCGAATATAGTTAAATGTTTGGAGTAGATGCTTGGTACTCTGATGTGAGACAGGGTACTTTAGCTCGCGTAATGGCACCCACATTTTCACAAAGGATTTCTAGATGATCCTGAATGAGAGGTATCTACCTAGCTTTTCAATGAACTCTTTCATCCAAGCATCTTTCTTTTGTGGCTTCTAAAACAACAATGTATTCTTATTTTGTAGTGTATTATGCAACTTTACCTTTACTTGGAACCTTTTCAAGCGAACTACTTCTTTATTCATAATGAAGATATTTCAATTTTGTGGTCGAGAACCTTCTCGATCCTTGTGGAGTCATTAGTGTAACATTTTACTATGATCTTCTTCCAACCCTCAGTTAAGGAACACTTCCTTTGTTCTTCGTAAGTACCTTAAATTGTTCTTTATAGTCATCCAATGACCTTTCCTCGTATCTTCTTCTAATGCTCTAAAGCATTATGATATAATAGATCTAGTGCATGTCATTGCATATATGATAGATTCAATTGCCGAAGCATATGGAACACCAATCATTTTATCTAGCTCAGCCTTTGTGTTAGAACATTGAGACATGTTCAAAATGATGTGTTATCATACTTGCAAGAAATTATCTTTAGAGCCTTGCATCTTGAATCTTTCAAGATCATGTCTACTTATGCACTTTGACTTATACCTATAAGTCGTCTTGATCCAATATTTAAAGATCTCTATTTCAAGAATAAAATTAGCCCTTTCTAAGTCTTTTTATTAAAGAAATACTGTCCGAGCAAAAATATGATATTTTGCTAAGTCGAAAAGTTAATTTCCAAATACTAGTATGTCTTGCACATACAAGATTAGGAATTTTACTGCGCTCCCACTAGTTTTAGTAAATGCACGAGTCATCTTATATTTTGATGAAAATTAAACTTTTAATTTTACTGTCAAAATGAAGACTTCTGCTTTGTGATAGTTGTACTGATCCATGAATGGATTGTATCTCAGTGTTCATGACTCTAAGCCACTTACCAGATTCAGAATCTGACATAGCACTTTAGTAGTTGATGGGTTTACTAGAACCCATTCATATATCACTCTTCATTAGTTATAAGAAATCGATATCTCTCGAATTTCGGAATGATTCTACTAGATTTGGGAACACTTGGTATTTTTACTAAGTTTCTGATCAATCAAATTGCTCAGTTTCAACAACCTTTGATAACTAGTGCCAACCAATAAGTGCATTAGGTTATGAGGTTCTTGATTCCTTCAAGTTCCTTAAATCTCCCATTTGCCTTGCCCATTAAAACTTGCTTTCTAAGAACTTGTCTTTAGAACAATAAACAATTTTATTGTTTGTGGGATTGTAGAATCGGTATATAAAACAATTTATAGTATATTCTACAAAATATGCATTTGGTAGATATTGGGTTGAGTTTGCTTGAAGCTTATTGTCTTACATGAGCTTCATAAACCCACACCTTCAACCAAGACTAAGGATGAAATTTTTTCATACGAAATCTTATAAGGTGTCTTGTTCTACCTTTTTGGTTGGTGTCATAAAGTACGGCTTACAGTAACTAGGAATAGTACTTCTACTCATCATAGAGCAAACCTATATCTAATAAGGTTCGGTTCATCCTTTCGGATATACACAATTTCTAAGATGATCCAAGAGTTCCTGGTTTAGTTACTATCCTCCTATATCAGAAAAGACTTCAATGGTCCTGCTGAGTTGTTTTCTTAAACTTCACTTTGAAACAGTTTGATCATATCAAATGCTTCATGCTTATGTTTTATAAACATAACTTCAACGTTTGAAATCGCTAGTGAAGATATTGTTTTATCTATCACCATATCTAGACTTGGTTTTGAAAGGCCACATACATCAACATGTATCAATTCTAACAAAACCTTTTTCTCCTTTTGCTATAACTAGAGAAAGGAGCTATATTCAACTTATCAAGATCCATATATCAAAAGGAAAAACATTTTATTTGTCTTTAAAATACCACATTTTGAAGTTGAGATATGCGTTTAATAAATACTTGATCAAGTTGACTATTTCATGTGTAGATATGATTCAAATCACATTCGAGTCTTAGGGTGTTTATATAGAACTATGTTTTTAGAAAGCTTTTGAGATTCACTTTATTATTCAATTAAGAGGACTAGTTCTCGAAATGGAATAGTTCATTTTTGAATATGAATATAATCGTTTCCAAAACGGTTAAGTGAATTTCATTCAATCAATAAACATGTGACTGAATAATAATTTAGTCAAACTAAATTCAAATATTGTTCGTAACATACATTGTTTAATAATACAAGCCAAATGGTTTCAAAATAAAATCTCTTATAAGCCTGGGATGCAATCTTGCTTCCTTGCTTATATGGATCACCATTTTGCTTGTCATTCAGTCACTTACCTTTCTTAATCATCTGTAACATTTTACAAAATTGAGTTCTACACTTAGTATCAAATACACAAGTGCAAGATAGAAAGGTAAAAGTTCTATCTAAAATATAGATACCCGAAGGACTTTCCTTCACTACAAAACATTTATTTCTCAGAAGGGCAATCTCCTCTTCTATGACCAATGTTGCCACATTTATCATATGTAACTGTTACCATGGGAAGATTCATTTCAGCAGTTTTTAGCATCGTATGCAATTCTGGGACTGAAATCTTCTCGAGGTCTATATTCAGATTCTAGACAAAAACATCAAATGCTTTGGTCAGAGATTTGAGGATCACATCTACGACTCTCCCATTGGAATAAGGATAGCCAAGTCTATCCAAATAGTCAAGGTGCGTCCTCATTTTGTGAATATAAGAGCTTACATCTTGGCCTTCCTCCATATTTGTCCTGTGAAGTACCCCAATAGTATTGAAGCGTTCATGGACCATATATATTTGGTAACATTCCCATAATCGGTTTACCATGTCAAATGCCCTCAGTGGAAACGTTTCCATTCTTTCTAGTAAGGATGGAACCATGGTTTCAAGCATAAGACGTGATACATTGATTGAATCATCATTATGTTTCAATCAAGTATCGTTAGCTTCTATGGAGGTAAGAGGAGGTTCTTGAGGAATAGGTACGAGGAGTACGTATGATTTGTTTTCACGTCTGAGAACGCGTCTCAATGTTTTGAAAACAAATTGGGAAGTTCTGAGTGGTTAACTTTTCTTCCAAAAGAAAAGGTCTTAGGGATGTGTTAATTGTAGTGTTTGCATTTTAGGCCATCTACAAAATTTAACAAAGTTAATATAGTATTTTCAATATTAATTGTTAGCAAATTAATTACCCTTTAGTTTTCTAAAAACATTAATTTGCATAAAATCTAGGATCCAACGTTGCAAAACAAATGAAACGGTTAGATGACCTTTATCCCGTCCATTTAATCCAACAAGGTAGATAACGTTTATCGATTACATCGAATGTAATTCCTAGCGTTATGGGATCCTTAACAACTTGTTTGTTAATTGGCATGTTTGATCCCATCTATGCCTTGGGTTTCTAATGCTTAGGTGACCTTTATCACAAAAGATTCCCAATCAAGTCATCCTACTTGAAACAACATGTGAAACTCACATCTATGCCGTTAGGTGACCTTTATCCCACAAAGACATAAGAATCACCTCATCCATCTCAAGACAATCCAAGTGGTTAGGTGACCTTTATCCCACAAGGGTGTCATAACGACGTATTGAGTGTTTCTCAAAAGGACGACACAAACTTGCATTTATAAAAGGGATTTTAGATGCATTACAATTCTAGTTTTGTATACATTTTAGTATCATGTGTTAGTATTCAATAAGATATGGTACTATATTTAAAATCTTATTTCTCATTAAATGGTTCCTTTTAGTTAAATAAAATCTCTATTTTATCCACTAATTATATATGATCATTTGTTAATATCATATATTATCGTTTGAGTTTGATCATAATAAGAACCATTTATAGTCTTTCAATAAACACTTTTATTATTAGACTATGAGTTTGTATGAGTTTCAAAATCTCCATTTAAACTCTTTTCATAAAATTCAAAATCTCAATTTTAATTGTAAAACTCATAGTACCATATTATTGCATGCATCCAATAACACATGGTACTTAAAAAAAACTTTTATTGGTTCTTTTAGTCTAAAATAAAATCTCTATTTTATTAACTATTTTGATGCGGTCAATTTTAAATTTATATCATATATCAAATTTAGAGTTGATCGCATTAGAATCAATTATAGTCATTTTAATAAAACAACCTTTTATTATTTAGACATGAAGTTTGGATGAGTTTTAAAATCACAATTTTAACTCATTTTACCATTTCAAAATTTCAAGAGTTTTAGAATAAAACTCCTTTTTATTTTAAAAACTCAATGTTATCATTTTACAATAAAATGTTACTTTGAAAAACCAAACTCCAAAATATGATTTAATTTTATGTTCAAAATATTATCTAGCATGCAAAATCCTATTTCAACCACACATGATAATATCAACATAAAAAATAACCAACATAATTCAAAAAGTGTATAAACCAAGCCAAATTTCTAGTGATAATTCTTGTGAACCAAACAAGAATATCAAGTCCATTCCTAAGGGACAAGATGACCAAAAAATCCAAATTTGAGGTCTTCAAGCTCCCACTTGCAAAAACATCCAAATGCATGCATAACTTCTAGGAACTTCATGGCTTCTTGAAAGTCTTCAAAAGGTCTTCATTCTTCAAACTTGTTACTTTTTATATAAATAAATCTAATCTAACATAGATCTATTTATATATATAAAAAAAATAACAAAAAAATGAGGAAAACCTATTTACTATTACATACTTTATGGAAAAATAAATATTACAACCATCTTAAAAATAAAAGGGGTCTTTGCCTTGTTTATACACATTATTTACATTTAACAAAAATATAAACAAACAATTTGTTTTTCTAAGGCAACTTTTATGACCAAAAAATGCATGGAAATTTTTGGTCACATAAAATAACAATTAATTTTTTTTTGCCAAAGATGCCATGTATGAACTTCTTCATACAAAATGAAAAATCACCCATGGCTTCCAAAAACCAACTATTTTTCATATAAACAAAAATCTAAACATGCATGCAAAAGAGGCTCTGATACCACTTGTTGGGTCTTGTTCAAAAATCGATTTCAAAAATCAAAACATTTGCAACGGAAGCTTAAAAACTTTGAACAACATTAAAACATTTTAACACCCACCAAGGATCCATTTGCATGAACATGAAAGATTATAGAACATACATAGGGGGTTTTAGAAAGTACAACCTTTGTATTCCTTTGCAAAGTCTTCTAGTTTGATGAAGATGGAGATGGCAAGAACTCAAAGAAGAGTCCCTCTAGAGAAGTCCACCACAAGCTCCATCACCTTGATTTATGCTAGTACTTCCTTGAGTAAAGATGCAAAAGACCACTTCTAGTTCAAGAATACAATAGACTTGGGTTGAGAAGAAGAACAAAAACACACACACCTTGTGTGTGTTGATTTCGGCCGAAAATGGGAAGAGAGGGAAGAGAGAGTTGCTTGGTTGGTATGTTGTCTAGTTACTCTCTCTTGGAAATGCCAACTATATTAAAAGCAAGGGCATTTTCTATTGGACCATAAAAAGGGTCCAATGAGAGTCCATGCAATATTACAAAATAAACCCTCCTAGTTTAAGATGGTTAAAATCATATTTTAACTTTCTTAAACTTTCTCCTCAAGTCCCTCCTTTCAATTTTAGTTATAAAATAAATCCATCATATGTATTATTTTATATATAACCAAGATTTATTATTTGCATCTAATATTATAAATCATATTCATTAATATTTTCAAGAATTAATTAATATTTATCAAGAATCAAATTCTTATAAATATCAATTTGGTGTCTACTTGTTGTTCGGTGTTACCCTATAGGATCATATATTACCGGTAATATTATTTTATAATCATTCTTGAGCATATAGAACCAACATCCAAGGCACTCGTCCCACTTCCCATTACTTCCCTGAGCTTGTACCTAGTAAGAAGATTTAATTTGAACAATTAGGCTTACGCCTAGTGAGAACATCCAAATTCAAATTAAAACATTAATAGCTTTGAAAACTCAGATATCCAAAGCATATAAACAAACCTGGTTCGCCACCATTCTTACCGTACACGTGCTCATCTCAATGACGGGAACATACCCGATCCCATGAATATGACTAACATTCAGTAAATCATATCATCACAATCAAGAGCCTACTACGAATCAATGCAGATTCTAGATCATTGCTCTTATCCAAGAAATTACAAATTACTTTATGCCTATTTCTTGAACTGGAAGTAGAGATTACAATTTACTTTATGCCTATCTCTGACCTTCCATAGAAATCAGGAATTACTATTTACTTTATGCTTATCCCTCGATTTCTACATTACGAAATGAGAATTACAATTTACTTTATGCCTATTCTCCATTTCCACGTGAACGGGAATTACAAATTACTTTATGCCTATTCCGCATTTCACATCACACTATGAAATAGAAATTACAATTTCCTTTATGCCTATTTCTCATTTCATAACACCTTTACGAAATGGGAATTACAAATTACTTTATGCCTATTCCACATTTCAAGTCAACGGGAATTACAAATTACTTTATGCATATTCCTCGTTACAATACTTATCAGTGCCTATGAATCCATTACACTTACTAACGTATATGTATAAAACATATCACGCTATAACTCGTAACATATTCTTAACTTAAGAATATTAACAATTTATCGTTTCTTTATTCTCAATTGTTTCCCTTCCAAATACTATAATCAGAAAGTATTCCGAACTCAAATTGTGGAGTTATCCGAATACGAATTCTAATTTAAAATCCAAAACCATAACTGGATTCTAAGCCTAATTCGGGTCCATTTTAATACCGGACTTAAAGCCTATTCCGGGATCCTCTATTTTTGGATTATAAAACTCAATACCGGAATTTAATTAATATCGGATCCCATAAGCCCAAGGCCCACTTCGGGAATTTCATTAAATACCGGGTCACTCGGCCCAATATACCGGAAATCCAAACGATACCGGATCTGGTCCTAACTTCCGGTATCCACATCCATTCCGGATCCGGTCCAATTCCGGTATCCAAATCCATTCCGGATCCGGTCCAATTCCGTAATTTAGCCCATTTCCCGGAACCCAAGCCCATTCCGGAACTATTCATTTTTCCGGATCCAAAACCCAACTTTCGGAATCCATTAATTCCGGATCCGATACCAGTTCCGGAATTCTCTATACCGGGGCTTAGATTTTATAAACTCAATTCTCGTCAATTTAACTCCAACAAGCCCATCTAAATACAATTTATGGATTGTTTTCATTTCCATACAGACATACCACTTCATTCAGATAGTTTATACATCAAATCTAGTTCAATTTTAATTTAAAAACCTTTGAAAGAAGATGAACTCACCTGGAAAGGAGTTTTAACCCAGCAACCAAAACCTTCCTTCACTGGTTCAATCAATCTCTCACAAGAAATCGATTCTTGATTTTTCTTCTTCTGACCTTTCTTCTTTCTTTCTCTCTCTCTGTGTTTGCCGACTTCAGTGATGCTGAATTGAGATAACATCTCAATTCAGCTTACCTCACTCTTAAGCATTCGTAACTTTCCAAAATGACCAAATAGACCTTCAAGTTAATTTTCATCATTAACATCAAACTTTGGTCAAATTACAAATTTAACCCTGTAGTTTATAATTACAATTAGTCCACAACTTAGACTAAATTACAAATAGACCCCATTATATTAAATACAATATAATGAAAATTAGAGGTGTTACAATAATGCTTCCGCTTATGCCACTTTTATTCTTTCAATCAGACATGACGTCGCATCAATCCTTGCGTTAGTCGTTTTCAAGCATCCACTATATTCTTTTCTACTTAAAGCATCAACCACAACATTTGCTTTACCAGGATGGTAACACAATTCACAATCATACTCCTTAAGTAGTTCTAACGAACGCCTTTGCCTCATATTTAACTCTTTCTGATCAAAGACATGTTTTAAACTTTTATGATCAGTAAAAAGAGTGCACTTCGTTCCATATAGATAATGTCGCCACAACTTCAATGCAAACACCACTGCTGCCAGTTCCAAATCATAGGTAGGGTAATTCTTTTCATGTTCTTTGAGTTGTCGTGATGCGTAAGCAATCACTTTGCCACGTTGCATCAATGCACACCCCAAACCCATTTTTGACGCATGACTATAAATGACTAAATCTTCCGTTCCTTCCGGTAGTGCAAGAACAAGTGCTTCACATAACTTCTTTTGTAAAGTTCTAAAGGTTGATTCTTGTTTTTCAGTCCATACAAACTTTACATTCTTCCGGGTCATAATGGTCAAGGCAGAAGCGATCCTTGAGAAATCTTTTATAAACCTTCGGTAATAACCTGCCAGACCCAAGAAACTCCGTATCTCTGATGCATTCTTTGGCGTTTCCCAGTTCGTCATTGCCTCTATCTTTGCCGGATCCACTTTGACCCCTTCAGAAGTAATCACATGCCCAAGAAACTGTACCTCTTTTAACCAAAATTCACACTTTGAAAATTTGGCATACAATTTCTCCTTTCTCAAAACATTTAATACTTCACGAAGGTGACATTCATGATCGACTTCGTTCTTTGAATAAACAAGTACGTCATCAAAGAACACGATGACAGACTTGTCTAAGAATGGTCGACACACTCTGTTCATTAAATTCATGAACACAACTGGAGCATTCGTCAACCCAAAAGGCATCACCATAAATTCGTAATGCCCATACCTCGTTCTAAATGTTGTCTTGGGAACATCTTCATCCCTTACTCGTACTTGGTGATAGCCTGACCTCAGATCAATTTTTGAAAAACATCCTGCACCTTGGAGTTGATCAAATAAATCATCAATCCTTGGAAGCGGATACTTATTCTTAATAGTCACCTTATTCAGCTCCCGATAGTCAATGCACATTCTCAAAGTGCCATCCTTCTTCTTGACAAATGATACCGGAGATCCCCACGGTGAAGAACTTGGCCTAACAAATCCCTTTTCCAGCAACTCTTATAGTTGAGACATCATATCTTTCATTTTGGACGGTGCTAAACTGTACGGTGCATGCGCTGTCGGTGCCGCTCCAGGAACAAGATCAATTCGGAACTCTACTTGTCGTTATGGCGATAAACCTGAAAGATCATCAGGGAACACGTCTGGAAATTCGTTTACTGTCTTTATGTCTTCCACTTGCTTCTTTTCTCCTTTAGCATCCATAACATATGCTAGATAGGATAAACATCCTTTTACTAGACACTTACGCGCCTTGGCAATAGAAATTAGCGGAACCTCCCCTTTTCTCTTTTCCCCATAGATGAATACAACATCATTTTCGGGCATAGGGATCCGAATTAATTTCTTGGCACAAAGAATTTCTGCCTGATTGATTGTCAACCAATCCATACCCACGACTAGATCAAATCCCCCAATTTTCATCAACATCAAGTCAATTGGAAATTTCTTTTCTTCTATCACAATCATACAACCCTCAAGCCTTTCTGGAACTAAGACTTGACCCCCGTTAGCTATTTCAACTACTGAGGAATCTTCCAAGGTAGTGACATGCATAGCTAACTTTTGATAAAACGACTTTGATACAAAAGATAGATTGACACCACAATCAAATAATATTCGTGCAGAAATAGTGTTAACAAGAAATGTACCAGAAACCACATCATTCGATTCTTTTGCTTCATCAGCCGTCATATGAAATGCCCGGCCCGTTGGCTTAGGAGTATTTGGCTTCCTTCTCTGATCTCCACCCTTCCTTAGCTTTGGGCAGTCTTTTCGGAAGTGACCGAGTTGTTTACACTCAAAACAGGTCAGCCCTTAGATGAGACAGTTTGCAATCTGGTGACCACTCTTTCCACATTTGAAATATTCATTTGAAACTACTCGGCACGGGCCAAAATGTTTGATTCGGCATTTCTGGCACCAGTTCGGTTCCCGTCGAGACTCAAAGCGAACATTCTTGCCAAATGACTTGGATTTCTGAGAAGATTCCGACCGACCTTCCCATTTTCTTTTCTCTCCCCCTTGTACCTTTTCTTCCTTATCTCTGGCATACACTTCTTCTATTATTTTGGCTTCTTCTATCGTTTCCCTCAACGTCAAGGCTTTAGAATTTCGAACTCTTGACATCATGTCAGCCGGTAAGCCTTTCAGGTAGGCTTTAATCTTCTCTTTTTCAGTTAGAGCCACATGCCCCACTAAGTTTAGCTTCTCTAGGAATGTACTGGTGTATTCCCTTACTGAAGAAGTACCTTTCTTAAGAGTCCAAAACTCTTCTTCAATCCGATCCATTTCATTCTCATTGCAATATTCTTCTAAAATCTTTCTTTTAAACGACTCCCATGTCATGGCGGCCAAAACCGGAGCCGTTACTGTCGACGTCACAATGTTCCACCAGGTCAAGGCGTTGCCCCGTAACATTTAAGAACCGAACCTGACCTTCAATTCTTCATCACACTCGCAAGCTCTAAAGGCTTGCTCCATTTGTCTAATCCAATTCATACAAGCAATTGGATTATCCGATCCAGCAAACTCCGGTGGCTTGCAGCTCAAAAATGTTTTTTACGAGCAAACTCTCTCCACTCTCCTGTTAACATTCAACGTTGTGTTAACAGGCGGAGTTACAACTCCAGTTCCCGTCTCAGGTCTTCGTGACTTGGCACTTCTGTCATTTAACACCTTCATGAACATTTTTGATTGCTATGCCAGTGCCTCATTCATCGCTCACATCATATTTTCCATCATTCTGGACTCCATGGTGGATTCCGTCGTCACCGGATTAGAGGTACCAACATTCGTTCGTTGCGTTTGACTTTCGCCTCCTCCTATTATAGATGGCCTTGGTGGACTTTCGTAAGTTCCAACCCTTTCAGGTTGCTTCTCCACCACCCATTCACTCATTGCCCTCTCTTCCGAAGAATTAGGGGATCTGGTTGGTGTATTCACCATCGTATCCTGAGATATACAAAAGATAACCATAAGAAATGGCTATACATACTCAAACATAGGAAACGTACTATAACGTTCATTAATTGCCATAACAATTTAGAAACAAGTATGCTTACGTAACAATATATTCATAATAACAGTAGCTCATTGTAATTATGACCATACGATACATAAGAAACCGTGTTACCATCATCACAGTTCATAATTCACGTATTTCCGTCGACTCTAAGACAATCCCGTCATAGTACTTCTACCCAAATCTCACAAATCATAACTCAATTCATCTCAGCTTAAGTCTAGGTATCTCACGATCATACCTAGTTCACTTAAACTACGACTCTGATACCAAACTGAAACATCCAAAAATCACAAAAAATTTAAACCTTAATTTTATAAGGTCCAAGACAACTATTTCAAAATATTTTATACATAAATGGAGAAGTCATAACAAGGTTCGTATATACATCCAACTATTATAAACAACCTACTAATCTAATCCATAGCGTGCGTGATCAGATTATAAGGGTTGTCTACAAATCTCCAAAACATCAATGCTTTCCCTAACTTCTCCATTACGTCACCAAAAGCATAGCTCTGGAACTTCTCGACACTCATCCCTGCTTATCCCTTCTCAAGCTATTACCTGGTAAGAAAGGTTAGTTTGAAAAGATTAGGCTTACGCCTAGTGAGAACATCCAGTTTTCCAAATTAACACTTTATAAGCTTTGAAACCAAATGTAAGCAAAGCATATAAACAAACCTGACTTGCCATCATTCTTTACCGTACACATAACATCTTTCGATGACGGGAATACACCCGATTCCATGAATATGACAAACACTAAGTGAGTCATAGCATCACGTTCGAGAGCCTACTACGAATCACCACGGATTCTAGATCATTGCTCATGTCCAAGAAATTACAATTTACCTTATGCCTATTTCTTGGAGAAGTAGAGATTACAATTAAACTCATGCATATCTCTTATCTTCCCATAGAAATCAGGAATTACGATTAACTCACGCCTATTCCAAGATTTCACGTCACTATCTGAAATAGGAATTACAATTAACTCATGCCTATTCCTCATTTCACGTCAACGGGAATTACAATTAACTCATGCCTATTCCACGTTATCAAATAATGCTAGTGCCTATGGGTCCATTACACTTCATAGCATTCGTGCATGGTATCAAACCAAATCATACATCAAAGCATAACATACTAACATCAAGTTATAAGTATGTTCATACTGCTTGGATTGAATTTCGATTAATTAATCATCCCCTGCCAAAAGTAATCAGAAGCTCTTAGTTACCGGAACTCAGGAGTATCCGGAACATAAAAAGTTACCGGACATCAAAAGTATCCGGAACATCAACAGTTACCAGACATCAAAAGTATCCGGAACATTAAAAGTTACCAGATAACAATACTATCCGGTCGATTGTCCAGAACTCATACCCGGAAACCATTAGAATCCGGGAACACATACAATTCGGATGGCGTCCGGAAACCAAAGTAATCCGGATACCATATGATAACTAGTTATCCAGAAACTCAGGTGCTTACCGGATGATTTCACCCTTAACACTTTACCAGACACTACTGAAATAAAGATTTCTGGGCACTACTGAAACAAAGACTTCCGGACACTCAAGACTTACTCAGATACTGGCGACCTGCACATCAAATTCTCAACCCAGTTCGATATCTATTTCAACCATCTTATTATGCTATTAGCCATTCATTTCCAATACCCTTAACAATACCAATTTACTGTTTAATTTGATACAAGACATCAATTTAAAAGAGAGGATGAACACCTGCAATATCGAAACTTGACGAAACCAAATCATAAATCCAAACTTCAGTCTTTCTTTCACCCACACGAATCAGAACCAAATCAAACTTGCTAACCCACTATCTGCTTGACCGACTTCACCAAATAGAAATGAGATGATTATCACTATCAGCCGACTCCAACTTTAAATACATAGACAACTTTCCTTAAATGACCAAACCAACCTCCAAGTTTCAAGTTCCACAAATAACTTAAACTTTGGGTCAATTACCAATTTACCCCTTCTCGACATTCCGTTTAAAAAAATAATATTTTCATTATTTTAAACATTCATCCCAAAATAAAAGTATATTGACTTTGGAAATTTCGAGGTGTTACAAAAACATATTAACAGCTTCTATCTCTAAGTGTGCGGAAGACCATCACCCAATAGCTATATCCTTTAGTACACACGCCTCGCTTGGCTTCACCTTAAGGATACCCAATCTTAGATCCCATTCGATCTCTAGTAAAGTTCCAACCTCAAGGTTCCAATTCAACCTTTAGTGTCTACTCACAAGCATTCAATATTGGAACCAAAACTTCCTACTTGATAACACAAAACATCTAAATTAAACCCACAATACTCACAGTTCCGGAATCCGACTCATAAGGGGTTACCTCCGCACTACCGAGACAACCACAATGATTTTTCGAGAATGGGTCACAAAGTGAGAATATCAAGACTCATCATTTACCGAACACGACTGACTCTTATGCCTATGGATCCTGTTGATCCAAACCCTCGGTGATTTGATAATGACTCTGAGAAACACTTAGTGAAAATTGTAAGTAGACAATATGTATTAATGTTTTGCCATCAAAGAAAATATACTAAGTCTGTTTAGTATCGCTGATGAAAACATACTCTTTAATTTATGTATTCAGCGAACACTGTACATCAGTGAGCCCTGAGTCTGTTCAGTCTCACTGATGATCGCTGATAATTTATGTTGTTTACTTATGATCCCTGAAGACAAGATTCACATCAACTATGTTCTACGCTGAAGTCGAAGATCAAGCCAAAGAACCAGCGACTAAGTCTACTAGTGACCTGATGCGGATATCAGCGAAGCTAAGACTTGTCCACTCAACGTGAAGTTTCAAGTAGAAGACTTCAGTGAACGCTAAACTTTATCATTCGCTGATAAAGATTCATTCAGCGAACGCTGATCATGTAGCCTCCTCTACAAGCAACTTTTGTCTTATCCCCTTGCACGCCTCCGTACGATTTTTGTCAGAACGGACATCCCTTTTGTCCAGAATCGTACAACCAACTCTGATTCTGCACTGTTCACCATGTGGCAACTAGGTTGTCTACCAAAGTCAAATCATGCAACCAACCAGAGGCTGCCACGTGTAAAGATGTACTGTTGTGCATTAAATGCATGCAATATATAAAGGAAACCCTACTTCACGTTGAAAAAGCTTGGACATTCCTCTCACTGAACTTACTGTGTGAAAGAATATTATCCTTAATATTATTAATCTCCTTTCTCTCTATATTTCTAGTGCAAGAAGTCTTAGTGTTCTCATAGTTTGTTTAGATTAGGTTTATTCCTTAATCTTGTTCCGCAACAAACTATAAATTGTTTGATTCATATCAATAAACAATTTAGAAAGATAAAAATTTGTGTGTTTGTATTCAACCCTCCCTTTCTACAAAGTTGTATAACCCCTTTGGGACCAACAAGTGGTATCAGAGCAGTTTGTTTAATCTGATAAACAAGATCCTGCTTATACTATCTATTTCTCTTCCTTGCTATTCTTCATTATGGCAAACCCTACAAATACAAACTATATCGATAATGACTCTCTTGCAAAACCCCCAAGATTTAGCAAAGATAATTTCAATCTTTGGAAAAATAGGATGATGCTCTTCTTGGAAGGTATAGATCCCACTATACCTCACTTTATCGAAAATGGACCATATGTCCCTTTCATGTTAGACCCTGCAGTTCCAGCCACTGCTACTAGACCTGCTGTCCTTGAACGAATCATCCCCAGGGAAGTCACTCACTGGACTGATGAAGACAAGAAGAAGGTGGCCATCGATACTAAGGCTAGATCTATCATCTCAATGGCTCTTCCTAATGAAGTCTACCACTCCGTCATGAACCTGAAGAGTTCCAAAGCCATGTGGGACACTATATGTGTTTAATTTGAAGGTACTACTGAAGTCCAGGATTCGAGAAAGATCAACCTGGTAAGAAAGTACGAAAGTTTCGTCAGTGGTAAGAATGAAACCCTCTCTAAAATACATCAACGGTTTAATTGTTTAATCATTGACTTAAAAACTGTTGGTAAGGAATATTATAACTTTGAGATCCTGACAAAGTTTCTGGAAAGTCTTCCTGAAAGCTGGGACAATTATTATATGTGTCTTAAGCTCTCAAAGGATCTGAAATCAATGACCCTCCCTACCTTATTTGGCACTATGCTCACTCATGAGCAGTCGTGTCAACTTAAGAAGAATCTTGTAAAAGATTCCAAAAGCACACCTGTTGCTTTACTCTATTCAGAGTTGGTGCCCACTCAGCGTTCTACTGTCACTATCACTGAGTTGGAATCTAACTCTGATGAATCATCAGAAGCTGATCCTTCAGAATTTGATGAGTCACTGGCCCTCCTAACTAATTCTTTCAGGAGATTTACCAGAAAGAGTAACTTCAGAAGAAATAAACCTCTTTCCCTCACTGACAAGCCAAAATCTTCAACCCCTGTAGATAGAGCAACTGCTACATGCTTTAACTGTGAAAAAGTAGGACACTTTGCTAGTTAATGCAGGTCAAAGAAAGTTTTCAAACCCTCATCTTCTTCCTACAAGAAATCCTCTAACCCCAGGGCTAAAGATGACAAATACCAGAAGCTGAAAGAAAAGTATGGTAAGCTGAAAGCATACAAAAAGAAAGGAAAAGGTCTGATCTCTGAAGATCATTACTAGGCTGCTTCTGATGAAGAATCTTCTGACTCTGAAGATGACAATGAGGCCAATCTCTGCCTCATGGCTCAGATAGAAGAAGAGGAAGAAAAAGCTGAAATTCCCTCTACTTCTACTTCCACCTCTCAGGTATCAAATCTTACTACTGATACTTCTAGTTCAGCCTTTAATGACATTGATATAAGACGGACCATCTATCTTTTGACTATTGATTTATATGATGCCATGAATGGCAAGACCAAAGCTGAAAAACAAAATATTGATCTCGCTGAACAGCTTAAAAGCTATCATTTGCAAAATGAAAAGCTTTTTAAAATAGAAGAAAATCTGAGAGATCAGGTCTGCATAAATCAAATCATTAGTATTGAGCGAGAAGAAGCTATCGCTGTATTAAAAGCTGAAAAGGATACTGTTGAAGGATGGTGTAAATCCTCAACAACGATCACTGAGATAATTCGTGCTCAGATTCCCCTGAGTGACAAATGTGGTCTTGGTTATAAAGCTGATGGTGTAGAACCAACCACTGATCGTTCTATGCTTAAGTTTGGAATATTCGTGTCCTCAACCCCTGACACTTCTTCGTCTCAGTGTTCTTCTTTAAAAATTCTCATTCCTGAGGAAAAACCTACCTTGACTTCTAAAGGTAAAGGTAAAGAAAAAGTTTTTAATCAAAAACCTCACAAGGGTACCTTTGTACCTAAGCTGAATGTTTCTAAAACTTCAGTGAGTCATCCCTCTACGTCTAAGACTAAGATCCCTGGATTTATTCAACGATCTTCTCCTAGATTTAGAGTGGATGTAATTGGTAAGAAATCCAAAGAACTGAAAGTTCCTCCAATTTCCAATGCCAAAGGTATTCTTGGTGCTGACCCTGCTAATTTAAATTTTTTGGCTAAGCATGCAAATGGTCCTAAAGCTACTTTTAGCTATAGGAAATATTATCACTGTGGACTTACCGATCATATTGCCAGTAGTGCCCTACAACCACGAAAGCTGAGAAATTAGCTAAGGTGAAGATCACTGCCCCAAGGCAAAGAAGACCAATACTGGTGCAAATCAGGTTAAGGTGAAATCAACCACTGAGGTTTTAACCAAAGTGAAGAATGTTACTGAAGCTGAATCTTCAAATGCTGCGAAGAATGCTGAACCTTCAACTTCCTCAACCACCACTGACAAATGTGGACCCATAGTAAAATGGGTGCCCAAATCAAACTAATCTTCCTTTGTTTGTAGGTCCTGAAGGGTATCTGGTATCTCGATAGCGGATGCTCAAGACACATGACTGGCAAAAAGAACCTGCTCACTGAATATAAGGAAGAGAAAGGTCCCTCTGTGACCTTTGGTGGAAATGGGAAAGGCTATACCCGAGGGTTTGGTGTACTCTCTAATGGTACAACAACCTTCAGAAGAGTCGCATATGTCGAATGGCTGAAGCACAATCTTCTGAGCATCTGTCAGCTATGTGATAAGGATTACAATGTATGTTTCACTAAGGAATCCTGCTTTGTCACTGACAAAAAGGAGAAAGTCGCTCTCAGTGGATACCGTTTGGAAAATGTTTATGTTATAAACATGGACTCGACAACCACTGAGAATTCTTGTTTCTTCTCCAAACCTTCATCTGATGTCAACTAGCTATAGCATGAGAGGCTCTCTCATCTCAACTTCATAAAACTGAATACTCTTTCTTCAAAAGAGTTAGTCACTGGTCTTCCTCAACATTCATACGCTAAGGAATCTCTATGTTCAGCGTGTGAAAAAGGGAAACAAACCAAAGCAAGCTTCAAGTCAAAGCAAGTTTCCTCAGTGTCATCTCCTCTTCAACTTCTTTACATGGATTTTTTTGGTCCTATCAACAAACAATCCATCGCTGGAAAGAAATATACACGGGTCATTGTTGATGAATTCTCTCGCTATACCTGGGTTATGTTTCTCTGTTCTAAGAGTGACACCCCTGAAGAACTCATGTCTTTTGTAAGGAAAATGGAAGTCCTGAATAATATGACCGTTCGCTCTATAAGGAGTGATCATGGGATTGAATTCAAAAACAGTTCCCTTTAAAACTTCTTTGAAAGTAAGGGTATTTCTCACAACTTTTTCTTCAGTGAGAACACCACAACAAAATGGAGTCGCTGAAAGAAGAAATCGAACGATCATCGAAGTTGCGCGTTCAATGCTCAGTGATTCTCATCTACCTACTCAGTTCTGGGCAGAAGCTGTCAACACTGATTGTTTTACTCAAAACAGGTCGCTGATTGTCAAAAGATTCAAGAAAACAGCCTAAAAACTTTTCCATGGGAGAAAGCCTTCAATTAGCTTTCTTCACATCTTTGGATGTCAGTGTTTCCTACTGAACAACAGGGATGCCCTTGGAAAGTTTGATCCTAAGGCTGATGATGGAATATTTCTTGGATATTCTTCAATCTCCAAAGTCTTCAGAGTCTTCAATCGTAGAAGACAAACTGTAGAAGAATGATAACGCCACTTTTTGGCGTTATCTTCGGTCCTCAAATCAATGAGATTGGCTTGTGTTCTAGCAAAAAGGCGGAACTTTATGGTTTATCGAGTGAAATGTGCAGGTAATCTAAAAGGAGGCAATCATCGAGAAAAGAGGCAGAAAAGAGCCAAAAGAGAGTCCAAAACGAAGCCAACGGAAGCCCAAGATCCAAGCCCAAGACCCGTGCCCGAACCTGGACCCAGATCCACGAAACAAACATGACCCGGACACTTCAGGAAAGCGCGCGGTTTGTTGCGCGGTTTGTAAGCCACGGGACAAACCACATAAGTCCCTGTTCGTTTTCTATACTAGGCGATTTTCCGAAATTAGGTCACTACTTCTGGAGGTGCGACGGTAGGCTGCCTGGGGGGCGATTTTCAGAGGTTTTTCACAGACTTTTGAGCGACGATAGAGGATCGATTGAGGAGAAGTTTACCATGCGAAGCGGATTAGAGCCAAGAGAAGGGAGTTCACCATTACATTCACCACGTTTACAATCATTATGTTTACACACACTATTTCTCTTCCTTTTCTTATGTTTTTATCCACCTCCAACATGAACTAATCTTCAAATGTTGGGGGTTGGTTTGAATTTGGTTTAAGCTTATGAACACATGATTTGAGACTTTTATCAGTTTTTCCTATTTAATGAAGCATGTAATTTGGGTTTTAATGCTCTTGTGAGTTTGGCCAAGTTTCAATTGTTTTGTTTGTTATCAATTAAGTTCGAGAGAGTTAATTGTTAACTAGAACTAGAATTGCATGCCTAAGGTGAGAAATTGGATAAAGATATACCAAGTAAGCCTTAGTCCCATTGAAATCTTGAGTTTAATGTGTTTTGAATTTCATAGGTTGAGATCGAGAGATAAAACTTGTGTTTTCAAGATAAAATCCGTTGTTGCTTGAGAAAGAACAACGGTGATTTTAGAGATTGGGTATTCATTACAGGGAATAGCTGGTAATTGTTTCGAGTCAGGTGTTTATATGTGAAAACCTTAGGATTTCCAACCCTCAACTATTTTCTTTATCCGAAGTCCTTAAGTTGTCTACTGTCCTGTTCTTGATTTATTTGCACTTGAATAGTTTAAAACCAACAACTCAAAATTGCGACCGTTCAGTTAATAGATCTTATAGTCATTGTGATACTTAGTTCCTAGTTCCCTGTGTTCGATACTCGTACTTTCAATACTATTACTTGATTCGACCCGTACACTTGCGGTTAGATTTAGGGGGGTGTAAACCCGCCTATCAAGTTTGATCCTAAGGCTGATGATGGAATATTTCTTGGATATTCTTCAATCTCCAAAGCCTTCAGAGTCTTCAATCGTAGAAGAAACAATCCACGTCACTTTTGACGAATCCCGTTCAGCGAATTCAAGACCTTCTGCTGATACTGAAGAACTCAATCAATGGATGTTTTCTCATCTTGGGGACTCGGAAAGCATTCTAAATCCTCAGGTCAACATCCCTACTGTTGATGCTGACCCTACTATCATCCCAAGCATGCAGACAAGTGAAGCTGAATCGTCATGGTTTTCAGATGTTCCTGTCAACACTATGCCTGCCTCTGAACCATCAACCTCAGAAATCCCATCTACTTCTCAGCAATCAGTAAATGAAATGTCATCTGAACCTCTTCCTCTTCTGCCTGAAGTACCTGAAATTGCTGAAGCTTCTTCTTGAGCTCCTCCAGAAGCTCAAATTGAGTCAGCGAATCATGCTCCGGATCAACGATGGACTATCAATCACCCCATCGATCAGATTCTTGGTGCCAAACGCTGGTGATCAGACTCGATGAGGTTCATGTAACATTTGCTTATTTGTTAACTTTATTTCTCTGATTGAACCAAAGAAAACAGATGATGCCCTCAGAGATCCAAACTGGGTCAGCGCTATGCAAGAAGAGCTGACAGAATTTGAAAGAAACAAAGTTTGGAAACTCGTTCCAAAACCATCTGACAAGTCAGTGATAGGCACTAAATGGGTCTATCGAAACAAGTTGGATGAACATGGAACTGTAACCCGCAACAAGGCTCGTCTTGTTGCTCAGGGATACAAACAAGAGGAAGGCATAAACTACGACGAAATATTTGCCCCAGTGGCAAGACTCGAAGCTATTCGTCTATTCTTAGCATACGTTGTTCACAAAGACTTCAAAGTATATCAAATGTATGTGAAATCAACAATCCTTAACGGAAGGCTGAATGAAGAAGTCTATGTTGAGCAACCTCCAGGATTCACTGATCCTAAGCATCCAGGTTATGTATATAAACTGGATATGGCACTCTATGGCTTAAAGCAAGCTCCTCGTGCATGGTATGGCACTCTCTCAACTTATCTCAATATTGAAAAATTTGAGTGTGGTAAAATCGATAAAACTCTATTTTTCAGGAAAGTAAAAGGTCATATCATTCTTGTTCAAATATATGTCGATGATATTATATTTGGTTCTACTAACCCTGAATTATGTACTCGTTTCGCTGAAAGAATGAAAGCTGAATATAAAATGAGTATGATGGGTGAACTGACATATTTCCTTGGCCTTCAAACCAAGCAGAATGAAAAAGGCACTTTCATTCACCAAGTTAGTATGTTAAAGATATGCTGAAAAAGTTTGATTTAACTCAAAGCTCAGCTATGAAAACCCCAATGGCACCGCCGCTGACACTTAACAAAGATCCTTCACGGAAGCCTGTTAATGTCACAGCGTACCGTGGGATGATCGACTCTCTTCTATATCTTACAGTTGGCCGTCCTGATATTATGTATGCAACTTGTTTATGTGCACGATATCAATCTGAACCTAAGGAACCTCATTTTATCGCTGTAAAGCGTATTTTTCGATACCTTAAGGGTACACATAACCTAGGTCTTTGGTATCCCAACGACTCAGGGTTTGATCTAATCGCCTATTCAGATAGTGATTTTACATGATGTAATTTGGATAGGAAAATCACCACAGGAGGCTGTCAGCTCGTGGGTGGAAAGCTGGTGAGTTGGACAAGTAAAAAGCAAAATTCAGTGTCCACCTCAACCGCTGAAGATGAGTACGTAGCCGCTAGAAGGTGTTGTTCTTAGGTCTTATGGATGAGAAATCAACTATTGGACTATGACATTCAGCTCTCCAAAATTCCAATCTATTGCGACAGCAGTAGTGCCATCACCATAGCAAACAATCCAGTGCCACACTTAAAGACCAAACACATCGAGATCAGGTATCATTTTATCAGAGATCATGTGATGAATGGTGATATAGAACTTCATTTTATTCCAACTGACTTTCAGTTAGCTGATCTGTTCACCAAACCTCTTGATGAGACAAGATTCAACTTTCTCATCAGCGAGCTTGGAATGCTGAACCTAGAAGAATAAAATCTTAAGTGGTTAACATTAGATCAATGATAATATGAACTTGTATACCCCTATTAGTCATCTAATCCCTGAACAAAATTGATTCGTTGATATCAAGGTATGTTCTCTCTCCTAAACGCTGACGTTCGCCCCAGCATGCAAAATTTCAAAATAAATTACATCGCTGAATATCTCTTCCTTTCAGTGATTCTTTTGAAAAGATAAATTCTCTGATATTTCCAATCAGTGCTTCTTATTTAGAAAATATCCCTGAGTTTTTAAAAAAACCTCAGAGACAACTGTAAATATGAAAGGACGTTTGTGAGGTCATCACAATGGATAAAACCATGGCATGCCTTTTCGTCTGACACGCTCGCCCGTTTCATTTTCTTGTCCAATAAGATTTAAGGGACGTGTCACGTGTCATCATGAGAAACTTTTCCCGCTCATAAGTTTCTCTCTCTACTCTCACTATATAAACCCTTCGAGTTTATATTTTTACCTTTTACGCGATCATACTCTCTAAAGCAATAGAACTCTTTTGCATTCGGATTATTTTCTCAAGAACCTGTATTCATCATCTTCTACTTCACGAAACAGGTTAACATTTCTTTCATTTTACATCTTAAAAACTTGTTTGTGACCTTATTTTTTGTTTTCAAAAGATCAAACAAAAGAACTTTCTAAAAATGAAATCATTTTATTCATGGTTTTATGAACACAATCTGTTTTCAGGTTGTTCTTATAAGTTTTAAATAAAAATCTTAAACTTATGCATTTCATACCTTTTTTCCAGAATCCCTTCCATAAAAGGAAACTGGTAAAACAAGCCTTTTCACTAGTTTTGGTACTTCTTTTCAAAACTAGAAACCCTAAAAATCTTATTGTGGAATCTCTTTCCATATTAAGAAACTGTTCTTCATCTTCTTCATCGTTTTGTGTTCTGAACAGAAATGGCATCAAACACCAACGCTGCATCTCCTGCCTCTGACAGTGCTGAACTCCCAAAGGCACCGAACATGAAACACTCCCTGGACCAGATCCAGTTCCAGTCCAACAACCCCTATGCTCTCTTGGAATTCCCCAAGAAGAAGAATATTACCCATCTTGATGATGCTGTCAACTTCATCAAGACCTGTCCTCTGGCGACAACCCTGACAATCAAACCCCCTGCTCACAAAAACCTCCCTGCTCAGTTCTGGTATACCGCACACCGAACCGTTGCCACCTCATCCAAAAACCCTAACCGCAAGTACGACGTCATCGCTTTCGAAACTGAACTTTGCAGAGCTGAAATCACCCCTGGAGCTATATGCTCAGCACTGAATCTCCCTAGATCCAAACCCAATCGTTTCGTCTCATTCCCTGACCCTAACTCTGCTGCAAGAAAGCTAGAACTTATCGCCTTTTTGGATATGATGAAGTACAACTGGAACCCTGATCGTGAAGGGAACCCTGACAAGAAGATAACCACTGTGCTTAAGAGCAAGATGCCCAGCGAGCTAAATTTCATCTTCGCTCACATCATAAGCTGCATGTCTGCAAAGACAAGGTCAACGGATCAGACCTCCAAGACTCAAACTGCCATGGGTTATGCCCTAACAAAGGTCTTCACGTGGACTGGGCTAGCCCGATCTTCGCAGATCTGTTGGAACGAGTGGACGTCGCAGATCGTCCAGCGATGGTTCCATATCCCCACTTTCTCAGTGCTCTATTCCTGCATGGCCTGAAGGACGAATACCCTAAGGTTGGTGACCTGAGACTCTTTCAGGTTCGCTCGAAGGTACTCGACTACAAGCCCATTCCTAACGAGGTACGTCTCTCTACACTCTTAACTCTTCTTCGCTCTCCTTCTTCTTCTACTTCTGCAGCTACCTCAACGGCAGCGGTCAACCCAACCGCTGATACCCTGGCTGCAACCTCCACCTCATCTAAAAAGAGGAAACACTCTGAATCCCTCCTTGGCATCCATAAGTCCAAGAAGACCTCAAAGGTGCAACCCAAGCCTTCCCAGGCTGAAGACTCTACGTCGGTCCCTCTGTAGACGACGATGGATGATTTCATGGTACACTCCGCCACATCCGTTGGACCATCTACTTCCATACCCATTTCAGTGCCTCAGTTCACTGAAACTCTTTTGGATATGAACCCCCAATCCTCAGCGCCTCGAAGCACTACGGAGGCTATTTCCAGCGGATCCAACGCTGAGACTGCTACCCACACCCTCTTCACAACCTTTGATTCTCCATCTCATTCGTTGGTCTCTTCCAAATTCATCTTCCCTACTGCCTCAACTACAAATGTCATCCATCTGGACGACATTGCTGCTGCTGAACTTCAGAGGATGATTCAACAAAACCCAGGACCTGCAGGTGCTTCTAATCAATCGTCGCTGGAAATGGACATGGCCTATTACTCGGGTCATACTGATATCCACAACTTCTTCGACCCACCTACAGGTACCCTAAACACTCCTCTCTCTGGACCCCCAACTTCTGAGCTTTCTTTTGTTCATAAGTTCTTTTCTTTTATAGGTCCTAACTTGGGCACGATTAGCAACTCCCTCACGGAGATCGCTAATAAGGTGGAAACTCTTACAACCACAATCTCCACAAACTCCACAACAGTTACAAACGCTGGGGAGACGCTGAAGACACTGGCCGACGCTGTCAAGGACAAGGCTACATCCGCTGACGTCTCAAATCTTGAAGGCGGTTTATCTAGTGTCGCTGAGGCCATCACCAACAACTCTTCCACCATCAGCGCCCTCAAAACCACCAACGAAGACCTCTCCTAAAACATCAAAACTATGTCTAGCGAGGTCACAACGCTGAAGACAGAGGTATCTAATCTTCAGGGATAGGTGACGTCTCTGAAGACTGAGGTGAGTGCTCTAGCTCACAAGGTTGGCTCCTCCAACGATCTTATCAGCCTACTCCTCGACCGCCTCAACGCTCCCACTGTCCCTCTGTCCCACTTTTCTCAGGATGACCGGGAAAATATGGAGATGGCAGTGGACTTCATCATCCAAGGCACCCCTGCTATTTCTGGCCTGGAAGACAGAATGGCAGTGGTGGAAACACAACTTGGGATTCCTGGCCAAGAAGACAGGGACCCTAAGACTACTGATGCTGCTACTACTTCAGCTGCTGCTACTACCTCCCCCATCCAACATGTCGAAGAGGGGGCGAAGGACAAAGATGAAGGACTTCCCCATGTTTTTGAGGGGGAGGATATTGCTGAAAAACCTCAGGGAGATGAAAACCCTAAGGGTATTGGAAAATGTCCCTGTCATTCTGAGGGGGAGAAATTCGAAGAACATGCAAATTCTACCATGCTTGTTGAAACCTCGGAAGATGAGGAAGAAGCTGAAGAAGAAGAAGACCTGGAAATCCAGGATGACGAACCTTCATCATCACCCAACAATGATGATGACGATGATGATGATGACGATGAAGGCTTCATTTTCCAGCGAAAGCAACACAGAATCCCTGCTCAGAAGGGAGTTGTATCAACAGAACAAGGGGAGGGGACCAAAACCAAGCCTCCAGCGACTACGACCAACCAGGGTAAAAACAAAGGCCTCGCTGAGGACAACCTGACTATTCTCCCCAAGAATCCAGTTTGTCAGGTATGTTACATTCTTTTCCCCTACACTGCATCCCTCCTCTACCCCTTCTCAATAACAATCCTACTCTTACTCAAACCTCTAAACACTTAAACCCATCCTTTCTCTATCTCTTCTACTAAATGATCTTACATCTGTGATCGTTTTGTTTCAGCTAGTCCTCTCCTCTGCTTGAGGGTCAAGCTGAAGCTCCCCGCAACAATCTAGAAATAATCCCAACCACAAGAGCTAAAGAACAAATAATCCCGATCCTGAACTTTGATGGGACCGATGACCTTTTTGAAGAAGAAGAAGAAGAAGAAATGCTCTCCCATCTGAACAGACCTTCCTTGGCTCTTAAAAAGACAAGTGAAGATGAAGCCTCAACGAGAGCAGCGATGATCAAGAAACTGGAAGATCAGCGGATTGTCCCTCCTCACCTGAAGTTCCTATCAAATAGGGAAATCGCTGAGTCTTTCAAAGCTGAAAATCTCCTGACTGAACGAAAGAACACTGAAGAAAAAGATAAAGAATATGCCTTAGAACTCGTTCAACGTTCAGTCAAGGACCCTGCCCTGAAGAAGGTTCCAATCTATGTTCAACGAAAGCTCTGGAACGACGCCAAGAAGACCAGAGAAGAGAAAACCAAGGTCTCTGATTCCACTATAACTTGGTGCAAGGAAAAATGTAATTTCCGACATCATGCCTCCAGAATCAAAACGGTCAACATCAGGGGAAGAACACTCAATGACGTTCCTATCATCGACATTCAGATTATTAGAGAGAATGGTCACAAGGCAACTATCTACACATCGTGGCTTGATCAGCTTGGTTTATCTGAATGGTTGGAGATGCGGATAGCTATTCAGCGGTCGCGATCAACTTACAAATCCTTTATCGAGAAAGCTCTAAACAGGCAAATCGACATGGTAACATTAGCCGTTGATATCCATCTTCCTCCTCCAGTTCAAAATAGAAGGTCTGTTGCACAGAAAAAGAAGAAACCATCAGCTTCAGGTCCTCCTATCCGAAATGAAACCCGCATCAATTTCTCACGAGAAGCTATTCTTGGTCCTGATGCTGATCTCTTAGCGCTCGATGTCTCCCTACCGCTGGTGAAGACTTTATCCTTGGAAAAGTTGTCAGCGAACCTTATGGCATTTTCTTCATTGACTACACCGGACGCAAATGCTTTCAACGCATCTCTGAGCTAGCCATTACTCCTATCGAACAACTTAGAGATCTCATCTACTGGTGTGGTTTCAGAAAGACCTGCTTGGACATTTCTTGAAGCCCTTGATCTACAAAGAAGCCAAGAAAAGAAAGGAACAGGGAGTAAAAGTCCCTGATTGGAAGGTGTCTGGAACAAATACTCTTGATGAATATTTGCCAAGAATGAACCTGATTAGCTGATAGGATTCCTTTTGTAATTCTTCTATCTTTATCAGCTTGTAACTTTTTGTACTTGTAAATTTTAATTCACTGTACTTGTAATTTTTCCACTTCCCCTTGTAATCTCTACGAAGTTAATGAAAAATTTCAGTGAATGTACTCTACCACATCAGTACTTAAAAAGATCCCTGAAAACAGTAAATGGGACAATTATTTAATAAGACCTTTTTATCCTTATGTTTTCTTACTTAGCAAATAGGGGGGAGATTGTTGTTCCAAACCCTCAGTGATTTGATAATGACTCTGAGAAACACTTAATGAAAATTGTTAGTAGACAATATGTATTAATGTTTTTCCATCAAAGAAAATATACTAAGTCTGTTTAGTATCGCTGATGAAAACATACGCTTTAATTTATGTATTCAACGAAGACTGTACATCAGTGAGCCTTGAGTCTGTTCAGTCTCACTGATGATCGCTAATAATTTATGTTGTTTAATTATGATCCCTGAAGACAAGATTCACGTCAACTATGTTCTACGCTGAAGTCGAAGATCAAGCCAAAGAACCAGCGACTAAGTCTACTAGTGACCTGATGCGGATATCAGCGAAGCCAAGACTTGTCCACTCAACGTGAAGTTTCAAGTAGAAGACTTCAGCGAATGCTGAACTTTATCATTCGCTGATAAAGATTCATTCAACGAACGCTGATCATGAAGCCTCCTCTACAAGCAACTTTTGTCTTATCCCCTTGCACGCCTCCGTACGATTTTTGTCAGAACGGACATCCCTTTTGTCCATAATCGTACAACCAACTCTGATTCTACATTGTTCACCATGCGGCCACTAGGTTGTCTACCAAAGTCAAATCATGCAACCAACCAGAGGCTACCACGTGTATAGATGTACTGTTGTGCATTAAATGCATGCAGTATATAAAAGAAACCCTACTTCACTTTGAAGAAGCTTGGACATTTCTCTCGCTGAACATACTGTGTGAAAGAGTATTATCCTTAATATTCTTAATCTCCTTTCTCTCTATATTTCTAGTGCAAGAAGTCTTAGTGTTCTCATAGTTTGTTTAGATTAGGTTTATTCCTTAATCTTGTTCGACAACAAACTGTAAATTGTTTGATACAGATCAATAAACAATTTAGAAAGATAAAAATTCGTGTGTTTGTATTCAATCCCCCCCCCCCTTTCTAAAAACTTGTATAACCCCTTTGGGACTAACAGATCCATTGCATTACCATTTAAAATATTACATGACTCCAAATGAATGAGGTGTTCCTCTTGAAGTGCTTCCACTTGGCACGTTTTGATGTTCTCTGTTAGACTTGACACCACGTCGATCCTAATAAGAGATAATTTAACACCGCTTCCAAAATTCTTTCGGATTAACGCATCCGCTACAAAATTTGATTTACCAGGATATTAAATTAATTCACAATCGTAATTCTTCAACAGCTCGAGCCGTATCCTTTGACGCATATTAAGCCTTTTTGGTCAAATATGTACTTGAGACTTTTGTGATCGGTGAAAAGGGTACACTTGGTTCCATATAAGTAATGTCAACACAACTTCAACGCGAAGACTGCCGCCAAATCCAAATGATGAGTGGGATAATTCTTCTCGTGATCCTTCGCGAAGGCATGGCTATCATTTTACCTCTTTGCATCAACACACATCTAAGTCCCATCTTGAAGCATCACTATACAAAACAAAGTCTTCTGATCCTTCAGGTAGAGATAGGATCGGTGTTTCGCAAAATCTTATCTTAGGCGTTCTAAAAGCTGCTCTTGAGTTTCGGTCCATAAGAACTTGACATTTTTCTCGTCAACACCGTAAGCGGTGAAACGATCTTTGAGAAGTCTTGAATGAATCTCCGGTAGTAATCTGATAATCCTAAGAAACTCCTAATTTCCGTCGGACTTGTTGGTGGTTCCCAATTCATCATTGGCTCAATCTTTGTCGGACCCACCTTTACTCCGTCCTTGGATACTACATGACCCAAGAATTGAACTTCTTGTAGCCAAAACTCACACTTTGAGAACTTAGCAAATAATTTCCATTTTCGAAGGACTTATAGTACCTTCCTACAAATGTCGTCCATGCTCCGCCTCATTCCTCGAGTTGACTAAGATGTCATCGATAAAGACTATCACCGACTTGTCCAAGAAAGGACGACATACTTGGTTCATTAAACCCATAAACATGGCTGAAGCATTCATCAAACCGAATGACATCACCAAAAATTCGTAGTGTCTATAACTCATCTTCGGGGTGTCGTCTTTCTTCACTCTTACTTGATGGTATCCGGACTGTAGATCAATTTTAGAGAAACATCCCGCACCTTGCAATTGATCAACGTGGTCGTCTATTCGGGGAAGTGGATACTTGTTCTTCACCGTAACCTTGTTTAACTCTCGGTAGTCTATACACATCCTCATAGACCCGTCCCTCTTCTTTATGAACAATACCGGAGCTCCCCATGGTGACGAACGCGATCTTATAAAACCCTTCTCTTAAAGTTCTTGTAGTAGCGTAATCATTTCTTGAATTTCCGTAGGAGCTAAACGATAAGGGGCACGAGCAATCAGAGCCACTCCCAGAGAGAGGGGTATATGAAACTTTACTTGACGTTCCGATGGTAAACTGGGTAGATCTTCCAGGAAGATACCGGATAATCTCGCACCACATCCATATCATTAATCTTATTCTTTTCTAATTTTGCATCCACTATGTAGGCTAGGTACGAAGAACACCCCTTAAATAGACACTTGCATGCTTTTAGTGACGAGATGGTTGAAGTGGTCCTCTTTCGAACAAGTTAAATTCACATAATATATATACATGTCCTCATTTATTATTCAAAGAATATAATGATATCCAACAAGTTAAATTCATAATATATATATGTATATATATTGATATCAAATAAAGATCTTAGATAGTTGCATGTGATGTTACAACCAACAAAAAGTGATGTACAACGCTACAAGCTCATTGCAAAAAGTATGTTAGATACTTAGATTAGATGTACGAGATGAAGCTATCAGTGTGGTAACTTAACAATTTAACACATAAAAGTAGATGCAAAAGTAAAATACAAATTGTAAAAGAAACTTAATATATCAACGTCTGACAAAAAATGGACATATCATAACGGCAGAGACACGTCTTACACCATGACATAACGCTATGGTACATATCATAACGTTAGAGACGCGTCTTACACCATGACGTTCATTATAAGTTACCATAGTAGGTATGTTTACAAGTAATTGAGCGACCCTTTACGTAAATGCTATGGTACCAACCATAAGCAATTGAATCTGAAAATCGAATATTAAAATCAAGCGTTGACAAGCAGGTTGTGTAAATACGGATTAATTCTAAAAATTGAATCTGAAACTTGTTATGATACAACAAACAAAACGTAACTAATCGAATATGAAACCGAACCAGGAAAATTAAATCTGAAAATCAATGTTTTTAATCAACGATGGTGCAACAATGGCCACCGAAGATGGCTGTTGGAGACAATGACAAGTGGCGATGATGGTGGGTTGGTGGCTGGTGGCGACATGTGTAACACCCTCAAATCTGGAAAGAGCGAATGAATTAAAACTTTCAATAATACATCAAATGATGGGTAATTCCCTTTCTATAACTCAACCCTTATATTAACTTCTAATACAAAGATGGATTTAACATCAATAACAGGTAACCAAGCCTTACATCATGACTATGTCAAGGTAGGGTGTTACTAAAACTCCATAATAGTCGTTATCTCCGAATACGGAAAACATCACCTTATAGCTACATCCTCCTCGTACAATCTAACTAGCACTCAACTCTTCACGATGTCGCTAGTACCTTTCCCCAACAAGCACCTGATGCACATGCCGAAAAACAAAAAGGTTAGGCTTAACGCCTAGTGAGTTCAAGTTGTTTTCATTATAATTACAAATAGTAAAACTTAAAGACTGCTTATTTAAAACATAACTCATTATGAAACACATTTATCGTAAAAGCAACACCTTTCCAAACCCCACTATTTTTATGATGAAAAATAATAAATCAAAATACACATTTAATATGAATTCAAAACCCAACACTCGGTCCAAAACAAAATGTAGTTAAATAATCAAATCCTGAAAACTAAGATAAATATCTATTATGCAAATAATCCAAAAACATGTATGAAACTCAATAATACAAAACCACAAATCATGGATATCAATCCATACTCAAAACATCACCAAAAACATGGATAATACTAAATACCTAAAATAACACCTTTCGGTGATGGGGAGACTTGTTTCCAGTGAATGTGGCAGAACACGAAGTTAAGCCACATATCTATGTTATCGAACTACACCTCAAATCGTGACTTTATTACATGCTTTAATCAAGTCGTGACTTTATTGCATGCTTAAATAAGCTACATCTCGAGTCCCCAATTTATTTAGTGCACACAATGCGTGTCACCTCAAGGACACAGTACCTCTAGTGCGCATGCCTTGCCAGGCTCCACCTCGAGGATACCCAATCTTATTGCATGTTCGTTCTCTAGTAGAGTTACAACCTCAAGGTTCCCATTCGATCTTTAGTGTGTACTCACTAGCATTCAAGATAGGAGCCTCAACCCTTTACTTGATAACCTAAGACGTCTAACTCTCATGCATAAGAGTTAGGGCATCAAAACCACAAAACCCAGGGTCTCTGGAGTCTAACCCATAATGGGACATCTCCACAACACCGACACGACATCAATGCCAACTCGGTCCCAAAGTGATCAAATATCACTGACTCATATGCCTATGGATCCAATGGATTATAGTCTAAAATATATGACTCCAATTGAAAGACACCCGCACTCAAAACATGTATTCTCCGATAAAATGCACTAAATGCAAACCATATCCAAAGCTCTAAATTGAGCTATTAAAATGGGACAAATGTCCCCAAGACTGTTCGTAGTCAAAACCGAGTCAAAAGCTCAATAAGTCAATTGACCAATAAATAAAGATCCTTAAAACAATAAAACGCGTTTAACCAACGTTTATGCAAATACATATCTTAAAGATATGATTAACTCAAAAACTCATTATTGGTTGAGGTAAACCATTTTCCAAATGAAATCATACCCTTATGTTTACAAAATGCCTCATAACACTATAACATGCATTTCCCAAACGGTTTATAAAACCAAATACACCAAAAATGCATAAATCATCAAACAGACTCCATTTGTACAATAAATCACCAAAAATGCATAACTCATTATTGGTTGAGGTAAACCATTTTCCAAATGAAATCATACCCTTATGTTTACAAAATGCCTCATAACACTATAACATGCATTTCCCAAACGGTTTATAAAACCAAATACACCAAAAATGCATAAATCATCAAACAGACTCCATTTGTACAATAAATCACCAAAATAACACACTTAGAGATGAGTACCCTCAGTGGAAGATACGAATGATTCACTTCTTCGAAGGTACTGACAAAGAACTCATGCACTTTATCAACAATCCTCCTTACGTTCCCATGGTCACAGTACCACGTATTCCTGCCACAGGTGACACTCCTAAGGTTCCTGCGTACGAGAAACCAAAGACCAAGGAAAAGTGGTCCGAACCTGATTGGGCAAGATATGAGGTTGCTCAGAAAACAAAGAGACTTCTGATAATGGCCATACCCAGTGACCTTTTTCAATCCCTAGATGCGTGTGAGTCTGCATACGATCTGTGGAAGGAACTGGAAAAACAACTGGAGGGTGGGGCCAAAGCTCAGAAGAACCGCAGAGCCCAATGCATAAATGAATACTATGCATTCAAAGCTCTGTCGACCGAATCTCTGCAGATGACATATGATCGGTTTAACTCTCTAATCAACAAGTGCAAGAAGTTCGGGATTCACAGAACTTCTGAAGAGAACAACGTCATGTTCCTAAAGAGCCTAAATGAAGAATGGCTCCAGTTGTCCATGTCTCTGCAAACAAATCAGGACATATACTCCTGGACTCTGTCAGATCTCTATGGAACATTGGCAGCCCAAGAGCCTCAAATCGCACAAGCAAAAGCACAAATCAGTGCACCTCTTGCACTGGTCGGTAAGACCACAGAAGTTAGAGAGAAGCCAAAGGAGAAAGCTGCAGAGGTAAAGAAGGAGAAGAAAAAGAAAATATTGATCGTTGATAGTGAAGATGAGGAGGTGGTGGAAGAAGAAGAGACATCAATGGCCTCTATTGCTAAATCATTAGCCCTTTTGACAAGGGAATTCAGCAGAGGTTACCAGAAGAAGTCTGGCAATGAACGCTATGGAAGAGATGATCGAGGAAGAGAAGAGTCAAATGAAAGGAACGACAGAGGTAGCGACCAACAGAGGTCGACTGACAGAGGTGGTGAACAACAGAGGTCAGACGATAAAGTTGGCAACACTCCACAGAACCAAGTATGTTACAACTGTGGAAAGCCAGGCCACTACGCCAATAAATGTAGAACTGAAAGAGGTGGTGACCGACAAAGGTCGGACGACAGAGCTGGCAATGGTTCCCAGAACCAAGAATACTTTAACTGTGGCAAGTTAGGTAATTATGCCGCTGACTGCAGGACCAAACCTAATCGCCCACAGAGGGACACTGCTTACTACAAAAAGAAAGCGGAGTTTTATGCTCAGAAGTCGCTAATGGGGAATCAGGAGAACTGGCTGTCAGACGAATCATCTGATGAAGGCGACAAAAACTCCTTGTTCTGTGGAATGGCAGAGGTCAGCTCATCCGACTCCGATACTGTGGTATCCACTTCTGACTCTAACTTTAGTCAAGCAGAATCTGGTTTGCTCAAACTAAACATTGAATACACAGAACTTAAAAAGACCTGCGAAAATATTCAAAAGAAGCTTACCTTCTTTGAGAGAGAAGCTAGACTTCTCACTCAAGAAAAAGCTAAAATCTTTCAAGAAAAGGAATAAATTGAAACAAATTGGAACAAACACCTAAATCCTTTGAAAGAAAAGATTTCTGAACTTAACTCTGCATTAAAAACAAAATCTAAAGAACTAATGGACGTTGAGACCGACAGAATGAACATTCTAGCTCTTAAACATTATTTTCAAAAGGAAAGAGAAGTCCTCTGTCAAGACTTACTCAGAAGAGATCTTTTAATTAAGAAATACCAAGATCCACAAAAGGTATACGAAAAATTTAACACATAAATAGGGAGATGGGGAATTGGCTTCTGTGATATAGATCCATACACCGGAAACAAAAGAAACAAATCTCTGTCATCTCTATTTCTCACTGGAAGTACAAGAAAACCTGGTTTTCCAAATATACTCTCTGTTAGCAAAAGGCGAAAAGTCTCTGGGTAACCTCACATAAGGAAACCTCTGAAGATGACAAATGTGTGGTTTGAAAACACAGATTTGTCACCTTCAATCTCTGTCAAAAGAGAATCCAAACCTAAGAAATATCTGAAAACTCAAGATCAGATAGGAATCTTCAAGTTTGGTAAACCCGAGACTCAAACACAAGTTGCCTTTGTCTGCATGATAAACTCTGAAAAGAAATTATCGGCAGAGGCTCCTGAGTTCAAGCCTAACGTTTCAGATAAAAAGAGTTGATAGAAATCGGGAAAAACAACTTTTTCGAAAACTTCTGTACACCTTCTGTCGATCAAAATCTCTCTGAAGAAACGTTATCAGATACTTCTGTTGACTTAGAAGATAGTCCCCTAGAAAAGGAAGAAAGTGAGTATGGCACATGCTCTGAAAGTCCAGCCTCTGTCGAAAGAGAACTAAGTGACTCAACCTCTGTATATGAGGATGATTCATCCTCTGACGAACCTGAGACTGACTCTAAGTCAGAAATAGGACCTTGTGACACAGAGGATTTTAAACTACTCTCTGGAGTTCTTAACAGAACTATTCCTCCCAAGGAGAAAATCACAACAGTTCCTATCTGTCCAGACTTTTTGGACATGTGTATACAAGCCAAAACCTCTCTTGAGCTTGAGAAAATTAAACAACAAAAGGCTCTGTCCTCTCAAAATCCAACAAGTTCAAAGATTTTAAAATCCTTAAAGCCTATTAAAGAAAAACTAACATGGCAACAGAAGGGTAAATGGGCTAAAAATGACAAATCTTTTTTCTTCTGTGACAGTGAAACCTGCAGAAGTTTACCACAGAAGGGGTCCACAGAAGGCTGCTCTCAACAAAGGATTTTGCAAACAACAATCTAACCTACATAGGTCTTCTTTTAATAGGAAGTCAAATGTTAGGATAGAATGTAATGCCTTTGTGCCCCCATTTAATGTTTTCAATAAAAAGTTCAAGCAAATCTCTTCACACATTCATTATTGTCATTGCTTTGATCTCATGCATAAATTAACCCAACACTTCTCAAGTCAACATTGTTTACTCTCTGTACCCAACAAGAATGCTAAATTCAAGAGTAAGAAACAAAATGTTTCTTCACCAGAATCTAAAACAAAGACCAAGAATGCTAAAGCAAACTTGAAGACCCCTAACAAAGCTGGACCCATGTGGATATGGGTACCAAAAACTCTCTGATTGTCTTGCAGAAGCAGTATGTGCCGATCTGGTATCTAGACTCCGGATGCTCGCGGCACATGACTGGCGACAGAGGTCTACTATCCACATACAAAGAAAAACACGATGGTGGATCTGTGACCTTTGGAGACAACAAAAAGGGGTACATTAAAGGCTACGGAGTCATCAAGAAAGAAAACATATCCGTATGCAAAGTCGCATATGTGGATGGCCTTAAACACAATCTTCTCAGTGTTAGCCAACTCTGCGATATGGGTTTCGACGTGATGTTCAATAGAACCTTCTGTTCTCTACAAGGTGAGGACACATGAGTCGAACTTCTATGAGCCGAACGAAGAGGCGATCTCTACCTAATGAACTTCTGTGCCAAGAACAAGGAAGACAAGCTCTGCCTTGTTGCCTGTAAAAGCGAAGAAGCCTGGTTATGGCATAACAAGTTCTGTCATTTAAACTTTCATACTCTAGATAAGCTCGTTAAAATTGATTTAGTTAAAGGTCTGCCAAATGTCAAGTTTAATAAAGATCATTTGTGCTCTGCCTGCGAAATGGGAAAACTCAAAAGAGCTTCCCATTAAGGCAAAACTGATATATCTTGCACTAGGCCTCTGTACATGCTTCATGTCGACCTCTGCGGTCCAATCGCTACACAGAGCCTAGGTGGCAAGAAATATATACTTGTTTTGATCGACGAATACTCAAGATTTACATGGGTTGAATTTGTCAGAAAGAAATTAGATGTTCCAAACATGCTGATAAATTTAATGAAAAGAATCCAAGTTCTGTATGAGTGCAGGATTCAGAAACTAAGAAGCGACAATGGCACAGAGTTCAAAAACTTTGTCATTGAAACCTATCTTACAGAAGAAGGCATTTCACAGAACTTCTCTGCTGCACGCACCCCACAACAAAATGGCGTGGTTGAACGAAAGAACCGCACGCTTGTGGAGGCTGCCAGAACTATGCTGACAACATGTGGATTACCAATGTAAAGAGGTACATCAAGACACCTTATCATTTGATCAACAAAAGGCGACCAAACATCAAATTCTTTCATGTATTTGGATGCAAGTGCTTTGTCTTAAATGATAGAGAAACAAGAGGAAAGTTTGAGGTGAAAACAAATGAAGGAAAGTTCATAGGATACTCTGCCACTTCAAAAGCTTACAGAGTGTACCTTCTGAAGTCTCGATCCATCGTAGAAAGCATCAATGTATCTTTTGACGATTCCTTTCAAAAGACTTCTGAACAAATCAGTTCAGAACTCGGTCTAAAGAAGGAATCCTCTGGCATTTCAAAGACAAGAGAAGAAGACTTAAATCTTCTATTTGAAGAAATGTTCCATGATGATATTGATCCCTCTGCTGGAGCCATCAGAGGCTCTAGAAAAACATCTTCTGCAAACCAGACTGAGTCAGGTATATCTCTAACTGGTCCATTAAATACTTCATCCTCTTCTGTGAATCATACAGATTCACATGCTGAGGGGGAGCGAACAAAAGCTGAAGATAACACAACCAAGGACTCAACCACAGAGGCTCCTGAGATACCTACTCCAGCGACTACAGAGGAATCAATACCAGAGGAAAAAGAAGACTCAGTCTCTACTTCTTCAGAGGAACAAATTCTAACTCTCATTCCAATCCTCCCACAAGCTGAAGAACCAAGCATAAGCACAGAAGAACCATCAACAACAGAGGTTGCACACGATCCGCAGTATGCAACCACAGAAGTTAATCTTGATGACTCAAATGACCATCTTCCAAGAACAACACAGTGGACGAAAAGCCATCCTCCAAGTCTCATAATTGGCGACCCTTCTGAAAAGGTCAAGACAAGATCAGTCACTGCTAATTTTTGTTTCTTTACAAATTTTATAAGTGTGATCGAGCCAAAAAGAATCTCTGAAGCCCTAGATGATCCAAACTGGGTAGATGCTATGCAAGAAGAGCTTCTACAATTTGAGAGAAACAAAGTATGGACCCTAGTACCTATGCCACGAGGGAAACAAGCCATAGGGACAAAATGGGTCTTCAGAAACAAGAAGGACGAGGATGGGGTGGTCATTAGAAACAAAGCAAGATTGGTGGCCATGGGTTATCGCCAAGAAGAAGGCATTGATTACGATGAAACTTTTGCCCCTGTCGCACGGCTCGAAGCAATAAGGATCTTCTTAGCCTTCGCTGCCCACAGAGGTTTCAAAGTCTTTCAGATGGATGTAAAATCTGCCTTTCTGAATGGTGAAATCCAAGAAGAAGTATACGTCCAACAGCCACCAGGGTTTGAAAGCTCCAAGTACCCAAAATACGTGTATTACCTTGACAAAGCTCTGTATGGACTGAAACAGGCTCCAAGAGCATGGTACGAAAGACTTTCAACCTTTCTTCTCGATAACAATTACGAAAGAGGTACAACCGATACTACTTTGTTTTACAAAAGAAAAGGTGATGAGATTCTGCTTGTACAAATTTATGTGGATGACATTATTTTTGGGTCTACAAATGCACAACAGTGCAAAGATTTCGAAAAACTCATTCAGAGTGAGTTTGAAATGAGTATGATGGGAGAATTAACTTTCTTCCTCGGACTCCAAGTAAAACAATCATCAGAGGGAATTTTTATAAATCAAGCAAAATATGTCTCTGACATACTTTCAAAATACAGTCTCTCTGATGCCTCTGTAATGAAGACCCCAATGGCCACTGGAAATAAATTATTCTCAGATCCAAATGACACATCTGTAGAGTGAAAACTCTACAGAGGTATGATTGGGTCTCTTTTATACTTAACCGCAAGTAGACCTGACATAATGTATGCCACATGCCTCTGTGCAAGATATCAAGCTAACCCAAAGGAATCCCACTATATTGATGTAAAGAGGATCTTCAGATACCTTAAAGGGACCAAAAATCTTGGACTCTGGTATCCGCAGAACTCTGGTTTTGGTCTTAAAGCATACACAGATTCAGATTATGGAGGATGCAAGCTTGATCGAAAGAGCACCTCTGGGAGTTGTCAATTTCTGAGAGGTAATCTAGTCAGCTGGACTTCGAAGAAGCAGAACTGTGTGTCTACATCTACAGCAGAAGCGTAATATGTTGCTGTTGCTAGCTGTTGCTGTCAAGTTCTGTGGATGAAAACTCAGCTTAAGGACTATGGGTACAACATATACAAGATTCCCATCTTCTGTGATTCCAAAAGTGCCATAGCAATCTCTGCCAATCCAGTACATCACTAAAAAACAAAGCATATCGATATTCGTTATCACTTTCTGAAGCATCATGTTGAATTTGGCACAATCGAAATGCACTTTGTGCCCACTGAATACCAGCTTACAGACTTATTCACCAAGGCACTAGATGAGAAAAGATTCCTTTTCTTGGTAGGTAAGTTGGGAATGATTAACATGAGTTAAACCCTCTGTAAGTACGATTTGATCTTCTTGTACATATGTATATATTTAAAGTCTTCTGTATCTAAATTCTCAATCATCAAAAGTTTTGTAACCAACAGATTTTCTGTAGGATTGCTCAGAGAATGACAATCTCCACAGAACCTCTGATAACTTTGACCTATGTTCTATGCACAACTTATCTCATTTGATCCAAACATAGGTCAAGGGGGAGCAGAAGGAGATCTTGAACTGATCTACAGAGGTTGATCATTCAAGGGGGAGCCAAAGAAAAGATATGATCAACCATATCCACAGAAGTCAGGTGTTTTTACCGAACAAAGAAGAACCAAAAGTGAGTAACTCGTACAAATCCTTTTTGAAAACAATTTTCTAGGACACAAATTTCAAAATACGTCCTATAAACATTGTTTAAGACATTTCAAACTAGAAATCATCAAAAAGATTTTTGAGCCTTCCGTTATGGGAAATTTAAGGTCATAGAGCTTCTGATGAGCTCAACAGAGCCTCTGTAACCGGATCCTCTAGAACTGCAAATTTCATACGGAAACTCTGTCGATCAAACTTAAATGTCTTCTTTAAGGATTTGTACGTACAAATGCACACACACAAGGATACTGGAAGAAAGTCTTATCGGCAAAGAGCTCACTCAACCAAAGAGTCTCTGTCGCCCAAACTAGACACTCTAAGAATGTGTCTCGAACAAAATCAATTTCCAAAACAGTTTTCCAGGACACAAACTTCCAAATATGTACTAAAAACAGTGTTTAAAACAATGAAAACTTTGGATGATCAAAAAGTTCTCTAAATTTTTTGTTATGATAAATTTTCACTCTCAGAGCCTCTGCTGGCCTCGACAGAGCCTCAAAGCCTCCGGGAATGAAAACTTTGTACTAAAGATCTATCGATCCTCGCCAATGATCTTTCAAATGTTTCTGGTAAAGGTACAAGCATCAGAAGAGACAAAAAGACAAGGTTCAGATCACATAGCTCACTCCACCACAAAGCCTCTGTTGAATCTGACACTTAGCCTTTTATGGATATTCTGTAAAAGAACGAGTTATCTACTACAAGTGACAATCTTCTGAAAATAGAAAAGCTCACGCGCCAAGCATTAATGGGCCGCACACGCCATCTAATCGTGCTCTGACATTAATGACGGCATCTTTTGATTGGACGTATGTGGCACACGTTCTCCTGGAAAGCTGAACTAGCCGTATGCACTCAATTACGGATCCCAAATTTTATTCACTTTCAAATATTTACCCTTTCAGATTCTACCATCTCTTCAGTATAAAACCAAACTTACCACAACCTCTAAACGTTTACGAACTTATTCTCTTCATCTTCTCCGGAGAAACATGCAAAAACCTGCAACCTCCATTTTCTACTCTCTTTCTTCAAGATTAAACCAATGGCTTCCACCTCCAACGCTCCAGTGAACTCTCCATCTCATTCTAAGAACTCCCAAAACCAAGAAATCGCCAGAAACATAGAACAAGACCACTCCGGCGATGAAGCAGATTTTGCTCCGACATCCAATCTTCAAAACTTCATTGCCCATGAACACTTTGAACGTGTTCTTCTTTTGAAACCAAACAACGACTACCTTGTTCCCTCAAAAACCGCTTTTAGGGAAGCACATGCCATCCTTCTTCACATTCTGGAAAACCATTACCTTTACCCCCTGTTATCCAAAACAGTCAATAAAATCCCTGCCATATACCTAAATCAATTCTGGATGAGCAGCAGATTTGACCCCGCAGATAGACAAATCAAAGGCTACATCTCCAAACCAGACAAATCCGAGCACCTCGAACTCAAATTCAACAGAACCATGTTCTCACTGGAGTTCAACCTACCCACCAGAGGACTACTAGGGATAAAGGCATACACAGAAGAACCAACAGACGAAGAGCTCTGCCGTTTTGTTGAAATGTTAGGGTACAACACAACCCTAAGAAAAAAAATGATTTCAGAAGAAATCGCCTTCCTCCTCTGTGGAATACGCTCTTCTCAATCCAAAATCGGTGCCTAACAGGGAAGGTGGGTAGTCCAGACCAAACTTCACACCAAATCTTGACCATAATGTACGGGGTATATTATGATCTACCTCTGGACTACTCCACCATCATGATGCAAGAAATGGTCAACACCATTGACAGAAGGATCTCCTCTCAGAAGGCCAAAGGACGAAATCCCGAAACTCTACCTCCTCTGCAATATCAAAGAATTCTGGGTGTCCTGCTAGAGCCTCTGCTACGTCTACAAAAATGGCCAATGGAGGGACCAACAGCCAGAATGTACCCCCTGAACAAAAACACCCCAACAGAGCACGAAGATGAATACCCTTTCTGCAGACCTCTGCCAAAGAAACTTCTGGGATACGCTACAGACAAAACCCTTAAGTTAGAATACATACGCGATCATAGGACTCCAGAACCGAGTCCTGTGACACCCCACGTCTAGGAGCCCCATTAGGAACTAGGGTTGTCGAAAAGATGTTAGATGAGCAATGGGCTGCAGCTTTGGCCAAACATCAGCTTGTACAGGCCAACTTTCAAGCTCAGAGGGAAGCGATTCTCTCCCCTTCAACAAAGAGCAAAACCTCTGCCACCACTCCCAAGAAGAATAAGAAGAAGAAAACCCACAAGAAAATTACAGAGGACACCTCTACCTCTGCTGCTCAACTATCCCCTCCTCATGCAACAGAGGTTGGATCATCTGCACAACCCCCTCCTCCAAAAGAAAAGAAGAAAATAAAACATAAGTCTTCAGAGGAGGGTGCCCCAAAGCCAAAAAGGAAGAAGAGCAAGAAGAAGACCTAGAAACCTCACACCCCTCTGCGGACCATTGAAGAGGATGCAGAAATGGTAGAAGAAACCAATGAGCAACCTCTGCAATTCCCTTCACCCATCAACTATGCAGTAGATCAGGGTGATTTTTCTCTCTTCCTCCAACAACCCGGGATTGCACACTCTTTGGACCCTTCTGGATGGACTGCAGAAGCTCTATCTCATCATTCAACAGAAGCACCAGACTTCATAATCTCTTCTGACTTGGATGATGATGACCAAACCCCACAGAATAATCAGTCTAAAACTCCAGAAGTACTACAGAACCCCTTCACCCAACCCGGATTTGATGTGCAAAGGGCAAGCCCAGAAGAAGAGGTAGTTGCAAAAGACCATCAGATGGACACCATGTTAGGAGATCCAACAGAGGAGATGGTTGAAACTAGAGGTACTAGGGTAGAAGTCTCAGAGGTTGATTCTGATGAAGAGGAAGCAGACCAAATAAGAAAAGGTCTTTATCATCCACATATCATGCAACTAATTCGGACTCATTCTTGCTATGATGACCTAGGGTAAAGCCCAGAAGTCAGGGTAGAAGCACCAAGCCATAGGGTAGCAACAGAGGTTGAGACCATAGATGGAGAAGAAGTGCTTGGATGCTCCACAGAAGCAGAAGCAAGAAAAGATGCCTGGAATAGTAAAGGCACACAACCCCAACAAAATCCCAGTGCAACCCACATATCTATTACCGCCAGTCTAGTGGCAGAAGGTAATATTGAACAAGAGCAGCACGGCTCGACCCCAACCCAAACTGACTGGGCAGAGGTAACTCTTTCTACCTCTGTGCCAATCTTAGCCGGGGAAACCATTCCAGGGGAGTCCTCTCAAAAGGACTTACCTTTAGTTTGTGGTCCATCGCCCCAGACCACAATCGCCAAACTAACAGAGGAATTTGTTTCCTCTGCCACGCACACTACTATAGGTCCAAACAGCTCTTCAGAGGAGCTTAGAGTGCACAAAGACGGAGAGACTCTAGACAAGTCTCCGAGTCAACAGAAGGATACTCTTGTCCCACCTCTGGAGTGGATCAAGACAATGTCCTTCTCAGAACCTCTATAGAGTCTGAAGCTGATAAAGCCTCTGCTCATGGATTAGAGGGAAATCCTTCCGTCCTAAACATCAATACAGGGACGAAAGAAGGTGTTCCAGGAACGGGAACTCACTCTGGGGACGAATATGTTCCCCCAGAGGTTACACAAAGTTCACAAGTATCAAGGGATGAGTTCCAAACCCTTGTCACCTCTATGGACAATACATTAAAAGAGTTGAAAAGCTCTTTTAAATCTTTTGCAGATACTACATCTAGGGCACTCACAAACCTGAACACCAAAATGGACAACCTGTCCACAGAGGTGCACAATGCCTTAGCCCAGATGAAAACAACTGCTGATACCTCTGCTGCATCTGCTGCCACTGAATTCGGGAAAGCCGCAACCTCTGCCTTCAAATAATCTGTCAAACATTTTCTTGAAAAGCTGAAAGACCAATCCTCCAAATCTAAGGGCCTTACTCCAAAAGATCTAAAGAAGGCCTTACAACAAGTCCAAGAGCACGCAACCCGCGAAACTTAAGCCATAAAGCCTTCCGACTATATGACAAGAGCACAGCTTACAGAGCTCGGGCAGGGGATCTTCGACCAAATGACCGACTTCATCAAGGCATTTAGAATCGCCAATCACAACTATGTTAAGGACTTTCAAACGAGCGTCGGCAGAATGCGCTTCAACACAGAGGCAGAGCTCGGAACTCTTCTTGGTCTCTGTGATGATGCTTGTGCAAAACTGATAGCCGCAGGTGCTACTCCACCGAAGAAACCTAAAGCTTCATGCAGAGCAGAGGGTACGAAAGATAAGGGTCAAGATGACTCTGATGATGACTCTGGAGATTCATCAGATCATCCTGAGGGGGAGAAACAAAGGGAAGAAGCTGCAAACAAAGATCTACCAGAACGACCATTATCAGCAGAACCCCTAAACTAAATTCCCCCAACTCAAACCCAAGAAGGAAACCAACAACAGACCACAGGGGCAACAACCACCTCTGTGGAAATACCTTCTGAAGAAACCCCAATCGCAACCCAAATACCTGAAACCAACCAAGATCAACAACAGAAGACCACAGATGCAACACCCACCTCTGTGGAAACAACCTCTGTATTCGGAGCAGATGTCCCAACCTATGAAGAATTCTAAATTCTATCATCCTCCGAAGAAGATCAACCATCCCAATCACCAAAACCAAAATCACCAAAAGAACTCCCCTCTCCAACACCAAAATCACCAGAAGCTGCAACAATAAAACCTCTATCTCCCACACCTAAAACTAGAACCAAGACCATTGCTCACAAAAGAAAACATCTGAGCAAAACCACAGAAGCCTCACCAACAAAACCCTCATCACCAACCAAGTCCTCAGAAATCCAAAAGACAAATCCCACAGAGGCAACCCCATCTCTACAAGAAGATCTTCAGCCGAAGGCAAAAGACAAAGGCAAGGGGATAATGACAGAGGAACCCAAGAAGAAGAAACATAAGCATCAACCAACAGAGAAACTCATGAAAAGCTCCTTCGATGCTTATGTTACCCCAAAACCAGAAGAAGAAGACTGGGCTTTCGGTGCCACCGCTCTGTCAAACATACCTGTTCTGGATCCCAAAAAAAAGCTCACAGAGGATCGAGTGGCAGAAATTAAGAAGAAAATGGATGCTCTGCGCAGACCCATGCCTCCAGTTGGTGCACCTCCACCTCAAATGGAAGAAGCGGTGTACATGTATGTCTACAATAGAACTGCCAGAGATCCAATGCCACCAATGGTCCAAGATCCCGAACTTCGTGTTGACCTCGAAAACATCTTCACAAGAACAAAACCCAAGCCAAATAATGAAGTCTTCTCAATCGAAAAAATCGACAAGGTCATATACTGTAAGTTTTCTCAAACCAGAACTACACCTAAGGTTTCCTATAATATATACAAGGTCAAAAGGGAGAACAAAACCATGAATCAATTCTCAGATGCTGATCTGAGAAATCTAAATCCCTACGACCTACCCGACCTTCTACTCTGGACAAAAGAAAACTTCACAACAGATGCACATCGAAGGGCATACAGGGTAATAAGGAAAGCCAGCGTGAGAAACTTCTGCTATACAACCTTGTCGACTTCCAACTAGCACGAGATCTCGGAGTAAGAAACCTCGCTCTCCGACCACCAAAAGACGACTGCCCATCCTCTGCCATACCAAACTTAATCATCACATCTCCAAGAGTTGGGTTAGTCTATCAAGATCCTGCTGGGAAGACAAGACTATTTGTAGAAATGGACTGTCAGAAGTATGCAACAAGTACTTTGATAGAGTTCAGAGCAAGCCTCGTGGAGCACAGAGGAACAGAGCAAATGGATCGGGTTAATGCAGATAGACTGATAGAAGTCATCGATTCAACAATCAACTTCCAAAACCTCTGCATCAGCTTCTATCAAGAGCTTAAGGAATTAGGATTCGACAACAGAAGTTTCAACGACTTCAAAGACGCCAAAGTCTGATATCCTCTACCAACCTCTGTTACTTTTACTTTCATCATGTAATCAAATGTAAGTGTCTCTGGCACATCTTTTATGAAAGAAAATTATCAATAGAGGTAAAATACCTCCTGTTGTGTTCTTAGTCTACAAAACCTTGCATGTTTCAAATTTTTATTTTTCAATACTTAGGGGGAGATTGTTAGCTCCAATCTTTATGATAAATAGAAGTATTGGAAAAATAGACTAAGTATCGACACCAACAGAAGCTCTGTCGAGTAACCGAGAAGACAGAAGTCTCCGACAGAGGCTCTGCCAGGTTAGCCAAGAAAACCAAAGTAAAGAAGCAACAGAAGACTCTTCTATGCGGACAAGGCCACAGAGCTTTTGTCATACTTGACAGAGCCTCTGTGGTAAAAAGAAGATCTACGCAAAAGATCTATACAAGGACAATAGTACTTCACACGATTTCTGCCATTCGAAGGTTCTGAAGATCACTCGTACAAAGGCGTGACCTGACAACTCCACGTGTCAAACTATGATAGGTTTCAGCCTAAAGCAGAATACGGAGCATTTAATGAACGTTGTATCTGCAACAGTTCCAGAATAGTGTTTTGTACCTTCCAGCAACTGTTCCAAGCAGTGTATTAGTACCTACCATCCTTAGTATCTAGATCTTGTCCCCTTTGGGAGTAGTATAAATAGAAGGTTCATGTGAACTCTTCTATTAAGCTTTTTACACACCACACACACCTTTAGAGCAGTTTCTTGTCAAACCTTTCGGTGTTCTTGGTGTTCTTATTATATCAAATACAGTGAATCATTGAGCTATTTATCTGTCTTATTTACACTTCTTGTAATTGATATTGTGTGTTATTCTACCTCATAATATATGTTAGTTCGTTAAAACGCTTCCGCATTATATATTGTTTGAACTAATTAGATAGAATCATTATTGTTAAGCAAAACAGGAACCAACACTTTTCTAGCTGCACATCCAATGTCTTTACCTTCTTCTTAACCAACTTCTTCATGGACTTTGAATGCTTGTCCATTTCTTTCACCAGATCCTCCTTGAGCTTTTCCAGCGCAGCAGCCACAGGGTCAACAGCTAGTGCATCATTTGCATGGTTGTCACTATACCTTATCAGCCTCTGGTGATTGTCTTATCTATCACTGTCCTCTCCCTTGAAAAGGTATCAGAATCAAAAACAGGTGCCTTTGCATTATGAAGTAGTGTATGAATGATAGAAGGAAAAGGTAGCCTGTTATTGGATCTTTCTAAACTGGTCTTCATACATCCACAAATGAGTCTACCCACATCAATTGGGTAGCACTCCATGATGCAGTACAGCAAGATCACTCGCTCCATACAAAGGTTTGTGTCATGACTGGTTGGGTGCAAGGTATGCCTAATAAAGTAGAACTATACATTGGCTTCGGCCTTCAGAAAGCAGGTTATAAGGGTTCTACACCTTCCTTTTAAGGTCCATGTAGCTCCAGGATAGGCAAGGGTGGTAAGAATATCTTCTAACTCCTCATCAGTGACTCCAGCTCGTAACCTATCAAACTCAGATTCTATAGGCGGTGTCAATTTCAGCAGTTCATTCATAGTTTTAGGGGAGTAGGACACATGAGTCTGCCTAACCATGAGCTCTACTCCAGGGGTCACTGCCATCTCAGTATAGAACTCCCTCACCCAGTCCTCATTAAATTGGTTAGGCACAGCACACAATTTCTCCCATCCGAATTCCTCAATTATGGTTTTAATTTGAGGATTGGACAAAATGGTTTGGGGAGTAAATCCTTTAGGTGTGTGGCCAAGTCTATCAGCAAACATCGGGTATTTTTTTAGTGCTTCAGGTGTGCTGAACAGTTCAGTGGGAGAGGAGGATGGTGATACCTTCTTTGTTTTCTTTGATCCTGCAGCACTACTGGAAGAGTGCTCTAGGACTGCAGTGTTTGGACTATCCTGCTGAATACTTCTGGCCCACTGCCTGGTGATCCTTGGAGGAGTGCTAGAAGTCTCTCACATGCTGTGCTCTTCCATCTCTGCCCTTTTCCTTTTCTTTTGCTTCTTTGCAACCACTTCCTTTTCCTTTTCAGTTGTGACTTTAGTAGCAGCCTCTGTCTTCTTCCCTTTGCTCTTGGTGCCTTTTTTCTGTACCTTACTTGCAGGTTTGGCCTTAGAAATGCTCCTCAGTCGGATTTTGAGAGATGTGAGGGCTGCCTTTTTCTGCACAGTTTTCTCATTCTTCTTCATAGGCTGTTTCTTCTCAGTGGTTCTTTGTGGTGATGGTATTTTGTGATTCTGCACCTGAGTAGTTTGGATAGAAGGGGGAGGAGAAGCATCTCTAGTGTGAGTGATGACTATGTCATCCTCTTCCACATCATTCATGCTCCAGTCAATATTTGCATCAAACTGGCGGTTCTCATCGTCAGACTGCTCCATTTGGGGCTGCTCCATTGGTTTGTCAAGGGGGTCCAATGTTTCCATAGAAAATGGGTTTTCGCTAGTGGCTTCCCCAAAAGGGACTTGAATCAAAGGGATTTTTACAGAGTTGGCTTTATAAACAGGGGTCTTAACAGAAGCAGTCTCTGTTACAGGTTTTTCTATTACCAAGGTTTCAAAAGGATTTGTTATTAGCACAGATGTCTCATTTGGGATTTCTTTTGCAGGGATTTTGCTCATAGGGTCCTCAACAGACATGGGGATTGGCTGCTCATCCACAGGGTTTTGTGGCACATCAGTTTCCACAACAACAGGGGACTATCCAGGGGTATGATCGACCATGGTATCTGCAGAAGAAGTTCTAATCACTAAGTTGGGAGTTGGCATCCTGAGTTGGTAGGCACGATTTATCCTGGCAAGTAAATCATCCAACTGTGCAAGGTTCATGGTATCAGATTGGTCAGGGGGTGTAGAGGTGGAAGTGGATTATTGTACATACAATTCAGGGATTTTTATGGATGACACAATAGGCAATTTAGGCAAAGAAGGGAAATTCCTAGGTCTTCCTGTATGCAACATGGATATGAATCCAGCGGGGATTTGGTTCAAATTGGACAAGGATCTTGGGTTGGAAAAAGGGGTTATCAACATCAGAGGTCTTTGGGAGAAAGAGGATGGAATAGAAACATCCCTGGGTGGTCCCAAACTTTGGTTTAATACAGTGCCCATAGAGGATTGTGGGTGTGATATGGGTAAGTCGTCACTTGGTTCACAGACAAGGGTTTTGCAGGGAGATTCATACCTTGGTTTCGAGAGGTGATAGGTGCCAGTTTGGAAGAGGATCGAACCATTGCATGTACTGCATCTGCCAAGGCTTCCAGTGGGTTTGATGGCCCTACCTCAAACTTGGCCTTCTGCGGTGGTGGTGCTTCTTCTTCAGAATCAGAATCATCAGAAAGGGCAATGGCAGGCCCTTCTTCCTTTGTCATTGGCTTCGTTTTGAGCTTCCCGTTACTTCTAGTGATTCTTTTGGCGGGCTTAAATTTAGGAACAGGGGCAAAGTGCGGGTTGGTGGTGCTTGGCTGATGGGAGTAGCATCAATGGGGTTTTCTTCGTGTTGGGTATGGGTATTGGGATCATCTTCAGGATCATCAGAAGAGAACACTCTCCTTCTCGCTTTTGACTTGATTTTTGCCATGAAAATGGTTAAACAGGGGGTAGCAGAATTCTAGATGAAGAAAGTAGGAAAATAGGAAGGAAAGAGGGGTTTTTATCAAACGAGGGTTTTCGTTGGCATATTGGAGAAAGGATGATGCGTGGAGAAGAGGATTCCAGCCAAGATTGGGAGAGTATAAGGTATCAAATCGTACTGTAAAGGGTTGGTTCCAGGGAAGAGTACAATGTGGTGTACTAGTGAGGACAAGGAAGATGGTGAACAACAAAGAAGTTGTACGGTTCTAGGTTTTGGTTGCAGATAACAGTACCAAAAATGTACTTGTGAGGGATGAAGAAGAAGGTCAACAGTGGCTATGGTGGTTTCCGATGAGTTTTCTGGCAAAAAGGATGATGATGAAGTCAGACCATCATCACAGTTCTATGACCGTTTGAAATGACCGAGGAGTCATCTACACGACTCGGGTATGGGCTGTAATAGATGGGCCTGCTTCTTTCTTTTGTTATCTGCATACCATAAAACGCACGGGCCCAAGTTGCTTCTAACACGGGTTGAATTAAATCAGCAAAATAGGGCAAGGCCCAAAATAAAATTTTCAGAACTAGAAAGCAAACTTAAAATTAAATTTTAAAAATTAAAATTATACTTAAAAATCAGAAAATATTTTTGTTCTTTTTATTTTTATTTGAATGTTTTTGTATTTTATTATTTTATGCATATATATATACAGACACATATAAGAAAAACTATTTATCACTCACCAGGTTCGACAACCGTATAAGGTTGTGGTGGTGCTTCAGTTGGGTCAAAAAATGGTTTGACTCTATGACCATTGACTTTGAAAGTAGTACCCCTTTCTGGATCAATGAGTTCAGTTACACCGTAGGGGTACACTTTGGCAATACGATAGGGTCCATTCCATCTTGAGTTCAGTTTTCCAGGATGTGATTCCAAGATACAAGTAATATGGATCAAGATCTGTAATGAACACTGGTCATCTCTCATTAAACATCAAGAACTTGTTACATGAAATAGAGAGAAACTCACAGAGAGTTGTAAGATATGAATATCAAAGTGTTAGTCAAAAGCATAAAGATCTAAGACTTATATACCTAGATATAGACTTTACAAGTTTAGTCCCTCAACTTGAATACAACATAAAATAGACACTAACATTCTCCCCCTTTGTATTCAAGTGATCCAAGTAAGCTTTATCCTCTAAGCTGCTCCGGTGGAATGTATCTCTTTCTGATCCCAAAGATGATTTCAAACCTTCTTAGTGAATTCCGGTAATCCAACCATTCTTGTAATGCTTTCAAAGCGTTGTTGATCAAGACTTTTTCCTTATCTTTCAGAGGCACCTTTCTTTGTTCATCCAGTCTTAGCTTTTCAGTCAGCCGAATCTTTATTACATTTAGCGTCCCATCAGAATACAAGTTGACTTCAATGAGTGTCAAGAACTTCTTCTTCTTTTGCCCGTTGTGGTAAACAATCCCAAACTCTGGTTTTTCCAACATGGTATAAAGAGGAATACCTTGTATGTCTGGTAAGTTTCTGTTTGGCCTTCTTTTATTGACTCTGACTTGATTTCTTTCCAAAGCCATTTGAAAATCGGTTAAGTATGCAAGCTTGATCAAGTTCTTCATGAATCTTTTGACGGCTTGATAAGCTTCAAAATAGGTAATGTCTTTGTTCGGCATCCGTGCAAGAATATCATATAGTCTGAAGAAATCTTCACGGGTTAGGGATTTGAAGTCAGCTTCACTAAAATTCCATTCTTTTCCATCTGTTCTGTAGACGTAGAATCTCGGATAAAAGACATTCAAAATCCTCTCCGATTCTATCTTCACAATTCTGACAATCTCTTTATCTGTTCTGACCAATCTGAGCGCTTGATCTTTGTCGTTCAACATGTATAAGTATTCAATCTGATTCTGGTGTAGGAACTTTTCAATTGAATACAATTTTACCTTGTCGATTGGCTGAATCTTTTTCACGAACAAGTCACCCCAGATATCTTCTTGGAATGGAGTAATAATTCTTAACAATCAGTGCTTCTCTATCCACCAACATCTGAAGGTTTCGCATTTCAGCTTCAGAGACTGAATCTCTGATTTTGCCTTCAGGAAGATCAGGTATCACCGGAACTTCTATCACTGGATCAGGTTGATCATTTTCTTTCTCAGAATCAGAATCAGGTTGAACTACACCACCATCGAATACATCATCCATCTCTTCTTCAATCTTTACAACAGTTTGATCCTCTTCCGAGTCAATGTAAATCACATCTTGTATAAAATCATCTGCCATTCTTTCCTCAACTGTTCTGTTGTCACATCCTTCAGGATTTTCAATCGTAGGACTGACATCATCCAGAAATCCCAAATCAACACTTTCACCCACTTGAGTACCACCAACATTACCGGTACCCGTTTCCACATTCGTTTCCACATTGTCAGGCACTTGAACGCCCGAACCACTAGATTGTTCAACTCTTTGTCTTACACTTCTCCCCCCCTCATGGTGATCATGATCAGGATATTGATCATCATGTCTACGTTTGGTGGTTTGGGCTTGAATCCCACACTTTTCTTCCACCACTTTCATTCGGTTAGATAGGGTTGTGAACCCAGAAGAGATAGCTTCAGTTAGGTTGGATATGGATTGTTGTAGGGTATTAAGTGAATTTGATAAAGTGGCTTGTTGTTCGGTTTGGCGTCTAAGTAAACCAAGCATGTCTACTTCTTCTTGAGTATTCGTATCTCGTTGTTCTAACAAACGAGTAAGCAATTGAGATTTCAATTCATGTAAAGGCAAATTAGGATATACCTTTGGGTTAGGCTGAGATTCTGGTTCAGTGTCAGTTGGAGTAGAAGAAGATCCGGCAACATATTTTCCTTTGACAGCTTTTTGAACATCGACAGATAATTTCCCAATAACATCTTTCAATTCGGCCATTTGAGCTTTGTGACTGTTGTTAAGAGACTGGATGGAAAATTCGAGCAACTTCACGGATACAAATCTGTGAGGAGGAGGAGGACCTACCAACGACTGAACTGCACGAACTTGTAACGGGGTAACACCCAGACCACTTAGGTTACTGGTTGACATAGTAGTCGAGGAGACTGTATGGCCTATGTTCAATGCTGGCATGGTGTTAACATTGATAGGACTTCTGCCCGGTCCTCGTGAAGCACCAACGAATGGCGGCAACACTCGGGGCGTTCCGGTTGGGTTACGAAAAACTCCAACATTTTGTGTCACCATTGATGAAGTGACAAACAGTCTCGGTGTCCTAGGAAATGAAGTAAAATCAAAGGGTTCTAGACGCGATCTGTGCACAAATAAAGGTGGTGGCCGGGGTAGTTGCCATCATGTTTCAATATCAGCAGACACCAAGTGTGTCGCCGATAGAGTTTGTACTTTTCCCCTGTGAGAAAGTGAAACATCAACTTGTGAAGAAGTTGATGAGTGGCTGAGTGGGGTTGTGCATTGCATAGTTGGGTCCACTATGGCTTCTTCAATGTCTTGTGGCGACGAACGTGCACCGACAGTAGATGTGGCTACCCGGCTAGACACGGTTTGGGTAGGATCAGTAGTTAAAACTTTCTTTGATCATGTCACACTCTCACCATCTTTTTTTCTTTCCTTCTCACATAACCTCACCTCATTTTCTGTTTCAACTAATACTCCCTCATTTCCCATTATATCTCCTCCAGTATCAGAATGAGTAACCACTTTTTCAACAACAGTGTCAAGAATTTCCATGTTTTGATCATCATTGTTATCATTATCATCATCTGAGCTATCATCCTCTTTTTCATCATCAGCAATAGCATCATCATCATCCGAACTTGCGTCATATACAAGATTTGCTGGATCATCAATATCAGCATCAAGATCATCGGATTCTTCTTCAGTATCCTCAGAACCAAGAATTTCTTCATCGTCATCGTCCTCAAAGATCTTTGACGATTTTGAAGACTGACCAAGAGCACCCCCATCTCCTTTTCCCCTTACATCGCTTTTACCACTCAACATACCCTGTTCAGGTACCCCCAGTATCCTGAACTCGCTCACTAGCTACTGGACCCTCACCACTCTCACCTAGTTGGTTGGCACCTTGGGTAGGCCCTACCGGTCCTGGCCGGGCCATCAGTGCATTCTCTTCTCTATACTCACTCAAGAATGGTGACTCTTGGTCAGCGTATGCGAGCAGTGCTTCAGGTAAAATCATAACATGAGGAAAGATTAGACCTTTGGGAAATCGGAGAGACTTCATGTAATTGGTTGGACCAAGAACTGATCCCTCGCGTCTCGGTATCTGTCGGTTAGCCTCTATAATAGAATGAATAATAATCCGAAGATATTGCTGAAACGGTACAAACGATCTGGCTTTTGATGGCTTTGTCTTGTCGGTGACCACCTCAATCAGATCATTCCATATAAGTATAGCAAAATCAATCTTGTAGTAAAAAACGATAGCATGGAACATTCGAACAACTGAAATACTGGCCGTGTCGACTCCCGTATGTTTAGAAGTCATGCATCTATTAACAACACTGAATAGTGTGTAATAGACCGGCGGTAGATAGTTCCTCTTTAACTTCGATGTACTTGTTAACACACCACGAACTGGATCATTGTAACCCATCCGCATTATATCCCGGCACAAATCTTCTTCATACACCATATCCTCAAAATTTGGAGTATAAGGAAGATCTAGAACTGTCCGCAACCTTTTCAGAGTAATCTTGGCACCAAAGTGATCCACTTTTAGAGTAAAGAAGTTGTTCGACTCATTTCGTGGTACATACTAAATGTTATGCCATACTTGTTGCAAATAGATCTCCGGAACTTGTTGTGTCTTTTCAAGAGCAGTACGAAGCGAATGATGTTTCAGAATTTCCATGATGAGTTGATAATCCATTCTGACGTTGAAATCTAGGGTGTAATTGTTTGGCTTTAACTCCTTTTTGTCTCTTGTAAGAATAAGTTCGTCATCTAGATTTCGAGCGTTCACAGAAGGATGTGATGAACGATGAGATGGAATCATCGTGTTCTCATCAGAAGAATTATCATCACCCTGCTCTTGCATGTGTGCCATGGTCTATGATTGAAAGAATTTGACCATTTGGATATGAGTAGCTTTTCTTCAAACTTTTCCAAAAAAATCCTAAGTGTGGGCTACTGTCGTACAGCACATCAAATCGTACTACTCTAATTGTCGAACAAAGTTGTACGACTAAAATTTGTCGGACAAGCTTTGTACGACAGTTATGAATGCTTGTTTTGTACGACAATTATGAATATGAAGAACATAGTGTTGTGCGAAAGTTTTGAATGTTCGAACAAGTTTGAACATTCAAACCCAGAACTAAGAATTTCGAAGTGAAAGCGTGCAAAAACAAGTACCCTAACCACAATTCACTATCAGAAATGCTATTCTAACATCTTTTCCTAAAAACACTAACATTATGAGTGATTCTAACTAAGAATACGAAGAGTTTATAAAAACCCTTATTCGACTAAACTACAAATCGACATATCAGATGCTATTCATGATGAAAAACGAATCTAAGAACAGAATACGATACCTGAATCGATAATGAATCCACAGAAGTGAATAAACAGCAACAAAGGATCCAATCTTGATTTCTACTTTGTGAGAGAGTCGGTTTGCAAATAAGTCGTAAAAAGAAAAGCCCTTTGAAAATCGCACTATATATAGAACTCAGGCTGTGTGGACACGCGTCAAAAAATGATTGGTCCAAGGGTTGACCGACACGTGTCAGATAGTCGTACGAAACAATGTACGAGTATCTCTTCTTAGTCGTAGGATGAAGTGTACGACTAAGGTGGGATGATGAACAATAACTGTCGTATGAAGCTTGTGCAACTAGGATTGCTAGTCGGACAACGCTTATGCGCCTTTGCCTTATGAACAGTAACAATCGTACAAAGCATGTACGACTAGGATTGCTCGTCGGACAAGGCTTGTGCGACTGTCGTGAGTGAACAGTAACTGTCGTATACGGCTTGTACGACTAGGGTTAGAAGTCAGACACAGCTTGTACGACAAATTCCTGTACTTGGAAAAAAATTTCAAAAATGAACTTTTCAAATTAAAAGTTGTTCAACTTTTAACTCAAAAATTCAGTGTTCAGTGAAAATCATTTTGTCCCCCCTACAAAGATGCATAAGATTTGACAAAATTATTTTTCATCAAGTAGGGTTTGCACAAATCAATTGAAATAGAACACTTACCTCGATTGTGTTGATCAAACGCATCTTTAAAGTTAGATGCTCCCCCTTGAAACATGATCACAAACATTTATAGCTCCCCCTAAACACATGAACCCACACATAAAACTGCACAAGTAATATCAACTGAAGTATATACGGTAAAAAGAATAAAATTGAAATCGACTTTGTAAACTACTGAAAGTAATCTAAATTTGAGCACATCATAATGAATATTCAATATTGTGAAAATAAGTATTCTTCACTTAAATTTATAAAATTTGAATGACTAATAATTATATTCAAAATATTAAATAAAAATTATGATGAATCAAACTTTCAAATTTAACATGCCTAACTTTGAAACCAGAAACGTGAAACGTTTCTCATCCAAAGCCTTGGTAAACAAGTCGGCGAGTTGAAATTCAGTAGGAACAAAATAGAGTTCAAGTGTACCTTTTTCGACGTGATCTTTAATAAAATGATACCGTATTTCGATGTGCTTGGTTTTTGTGTGTTGAACCGGATTCACATATATTGCAATTGCGGACTTACTATCACAATAAATTGGGATCTTTTCGTACCGACATGCGAAGGCCATCAGTTGGGTTTTCATCCAAATGACTTGTGAGCAACAACTCGCGGCCGCGACATATTCTGCCTCCGCCGTAGAAGTCGAGACACAGTTCTGTTTCTTGGACGCCCAACTCACCAATTAATCTGCCAAAAATTGTATGTGTCCGGATGTGCTCTTCCGGTCCAACAAGCTACCACCATGATCCGCGTCGGAGTAAGCCGTTAGCTCGAAACCCGTGCCTTTGGGATACCATAGACCAAGGTAGGTGGTTCCTTTGAGATAGCGAAAGATACGCTTGACGGCCCCGAGACGAGATTCCTTAGGATTCGCCTGAAATCTCGCATAAAGACACGTAGCAAACATGATATCCGGGCGACTAGAAGTTAAGTACATTAAAGATCCGATCATACCTCGATAGTGTCGTATATCTGTTTCCTTACCATGAGGATCCGGACCGATCTTTGAACCTGGTGCCATCGGCGTTCCAATGGAAGTACAATTTTCCATTTTGAATTTCTTCAAAATGTCAAATATATACTTTGACTGATTGATGAAAATCCCCGTGGAAAACTGCTTCACTTGCAATCCAAGAAAGAAATTAATCTCTCCCATCATGCTCATCTGAAATCTAGCAATCATCAGATCAGAAAACCATTTATTTAAACCAGGGTTAGATGTGCCAAAGATAATATCATCTACGTATATTTGTACTGTAATCATCTCACCATCTTCGCGCTTGACAAACAAAGTCATATCAATCTTACCTTTTTCAAAGCCAGAGACGAGTAGAAATTGTGACAGAACGTCGTACCATGCTCGAGGTGCTTGTTTTAATCCATACAAGGCTTTATCCTATATGTAAACGTTGTTTGAATTTTCCTTGTCGACAAAACCTTCGGGTTAAGAAACATATACCTCCTCTTTGAGAATTCCATTTAGAAATGTTGTCTTCACGTCCATTTGATATATCGTGAAGTTCTTGTATGCCGCGTACGCTAGAAATATTCTGATTGCTTCAATGCGTGCGACTGGAGCATAAGTCTCATCGTAATCTATTCCCTCTTGCTGTCGGTAACCTTTCGCTACAAGTCTCGCTTTGTTACGAACTATGATGCCATCTTCATCTTTCTTATTCTTGAACACCCACTTTGTTCCAATGATACTTTTATCAGCCGGTCTTGGAACGAGCCTACACACTTTCAACGCTTCGAATTGATTTAGCTCTTCTTGCATAGCTAGAATCCAATCCGGATCATTCAACGCTTCCTTAACAGTAAGTGGTTCAATGTTGCTCAAAAACATTGAAAACAAACATTCATTTACGGTAGCACTCAAAGCAGACGAGCGGGTTTGAACTTGCGAAATTGGATCACCTATTACTTGGTGAATAGGATGAGCCTTCGTACACTTTGTCGTATGAGGATGAGGAGCATATGATTCTTGCACATTATCAAGAGTAGCATTTGTGCCATCTTCGGTTAGAGGAACAATTGGTTCAGCTCTTGGAATTTCTGAAGGAATAGTAGAAGTTTCCGGTTGATGCTGAGTAATGTTTGGTTCAGTAACCGAAGAACTAGCATGATGTGTTGATCCTTCCACATTAGTTGTAGTCTCTTGTTGTGGATTAACAACTTCTGGTACTTGAACATCTTGAGCAGGACTGGCAATATCAACCGGTGTTGAAGTAGATGCACCATCTTGAGTAATTGTGGCAGCGAAAATTGTTGTAGGTGCTTGTACCATCCTGTTTGAGTCAACAGATTTATTGTAAGTACCATAAAATTCATCATAAAACTCATCAAATAACAAATCAAGATCAGTTAATTGAGATTTTGAGGTAGAAGGTTGATCCTGATTAGAAGTTGAAGCAGGTTCTGAACTAAGATGTCCAGAAGCTAAGACTCCGGTTATTACGGGTTCTGAACTGTGTTGGTCAGAAGCCCATTCGTAATGTTCGTCGAATTTGACATTGACACTTTCCATGATTGTTCTTGATTGCTTAAAATATATCCGATATTAAGCCGCTGAGAAAGAATATCCAATGAAGATACCATCAATCGCCTTTGGACTGAACTTGTTCCGTTATTCTTTATCGTTGAAGACATAACACCTACAACCAAAAACACGAAAATGTTTTATGTTAGGTTTCCGGTTATTCATGATTTCATAGGGGGTTTGTTAGATCTGAAGTTTTGTCAATAAACCAAGTGTTGAAGATCTGATAAGAAGACTCAGATGTTCTGAGTAGAGAAGTCAGAGGTCTGACTGTGAAAGCTCAGAAGTATTGATCAGTGAAATCAGAAGTCTGGAAAGAGAAGTCAGATGTCTGAGTTAAGGAGTCAGAAGATCTGAGAAGCTTTATCAGAAGAATGTTCAGAAGTTCTGAACTACCTGTTCAGAACTTATGACGAGATACTTTACTTAGTATTTTATAAACTAATTAGGACACGTGTTATGTTCTTATTAGTCTTTCTTATTTGTACTGTAGCTTTAAGATGTCAGTTGCAGTATAAATAGTAGTTAGCTTTGTGTTGCTAACTGATTGATTTTTCCCGTATAACTTTGTATTCATTCCTTGTAATCTTTGAGATTCTCTCTCTCTTAGATCTGTAATTCTGTTCATCATTGAATACAATTGGGCTTGATCATACAACTTCTCAATTACTGCTTTCTATATTGATTGTAAGATTAGATCCTGTTCTTTCAATTGGTATCAGAGCCAATCAACAAACAAATTCATTCAAGATTGTGATTGCGAAGATCGATTGATCAATTTCTTGAAGATTTCTTGATTCGTTCAAAAATCGATTCCGCTGCTAGGGCTAGTTCTTGAATTCTTGGCAATTCTTGAATTACCTGTTACATTTCGATCAAGAAACTCGAATTTGTCTTTCTGTTGAATTTTCTTACAATCATGTCTTCTAAAGAATATCTAGCCATGGGATCTGAAACCAAACCGCCTGTTCTTATACAAGAAGAGTATCAGCAATGGAAAATCCGAATGATCCAATTCCTAGACAACATTGATGAAAACCTTATGATCTCTATTCGAGAAGGTCCAATTGAAGTGTACATCGATGTTGCTGCAACTCCTGCTACAGAGACAACTCCAGAAATTCCAGCGACCAGGGTGAAAAAGAGTTATTCCCAATACACAGCTGAACAGAAGAATAGGCATGCTATTGACAAAAGAGCAATTACTTTGATGACTTTGGCTGTCCCAAATGAGGTTCTTAACAGGATTGACAGTGGATCATCAGCTAAAGAAATGTGGGACGAATTGGAAAGGCAGATGCTAGGAACAGTAAGATCTATTCAGGCAAAGTTAAATCAAAGCATAAATGCTTATGAAAGGTTCAAAGCAAAAGAGTCAGAAAGTTTGACACAGACATACAGTAAATTTTGCACTATTCTAAATGACTTGAGAAGAAATGGACTGAAGAAAACGAAGTCAGAAATAAATTACAAATTTCTGAACAGTCTAAATTCAGAATGGTCATCATTTGCCATAAGTCTGCAAATGAACAAGGATATGTGTGAAGAAGACTTAAATGATCTGTTCTGTGTTCTTAATCAACATGAAGATTCTGTCAAGTTAGTTGTGGAAGAGAAGAAAAATGTTGCTGATCAGTTAGCATTCTTATCAAAGTCCAAAGCAATCAAAGCACCCAAAAAGACTGCATATCTATCAGAGATACCTAATCTGGAAGAATCTGACAAGGAAGAAGGATCAGAAGATGATGAAGATATCAAGATAATGGCTGAGAAACTAGCTTTGTTGACAAATACTTTCAACAAAAGGTATGGGAAGGGTAGATTTCAAGGAAATTATAAGAGAGTTGGGAGTTCAGATTATAAGAAGAAAGAAGACAGAGAAGAAAATAAGTTTGAAAAGAGAGTAGAGAGAAGTGAAGAAAACAAAGAAGAGAAGGATGAGAGAAAAGAAAAGAATCTGTGTTTCAAATGTGGAAAATCTGGCCACTATGCTAAGGATTGCAAAGTTAAAATTGTGAAAGACTATGAGTATTACACCAAGAAGGCTCAGCTTGCAAAGAAGAGAGATGATAAAATTGCTCTGTTGGCTGAACAGGAGAATTGGTTGTACTATACTTCTGATGAAGATGATCATATCAACTTTCCACAGATGCAGAGCTATATGGCAAAAATGAGGAATGAGGATGATTCTGATTTTGAAGATGCTGATTCTGAGTCATCTGCTGAGGTACATTCTTCACTTGAATTAGAGTTAATGACACAGATTGGTGAAATGAAAACTGAATTTTCTAATCTAAGAAAACAGATAAAAGGAGAAAGAAAATTGGTTAACAAATTCAGAATTGAAAAAGAAGTAATAAAAGAACAATATGAAGAATCTGAGGCTGAGAAACAGAAAGTTAAAGATGAAAATTCTGAATTGATGAAAAGGCTTTCTGAACTAAAAGTTGAGTTTTCAAAAATAAAGGATGAAAAAGGTGATTTACAAATAAAATTTGATATGTTATTTGAAGAAAGAAAGAATTTATACACCAAAATTAAAGAATTAGAAGATCTGAATTTGAAAAGGGGTCAGACTCAGCAAACACTAAATCTTTTATTAAGCAATGTTAAAGATACAAGATTTTACAACCCAAAGAAGGGATTGGGATTGGAAGAAAATGTCACTTTAAAAAGAGCTCCAATCAACTTGTATGAAAAACTTCAAGTTTCTAAGCCAAAAATCCCAGAAATTGTTGAAGTTTTCATAAGACCTGCTAGTTCTATAACAAGTTCTGACAATTTGCAAATACCAAACTCTAAAAAGTCAGATGAGAAAATTTCTGAGTCTAAAACAGAAAAGTCAGTTGGTTCAGAAGAAAAGGTTAAGAAAGAAGTTTCTAAACCAACAGATGAGAAGCCAAGATACAATGATACTAAATTCAAGTATGATTCTTTAAATGTCAGCTACAAAAATAAACAACCAAGTTTTTCATATCATGACATTGAGAGCATATTTGACACAAGTAAAAATTCTGAAACAGTCAATCAGAAGTCTGAAACTTCTAGTCAGGATTCTGAACTTTGTAGTCAGAACTCTGAGTCTAAAGATCAGACATCTGAGTCTGTAAATCAGAACTCTGACTTAGGTAGTCAGAAGTCTGATTCAACTGGATTTTCTGAAACAAAATCAGATGAATTTTTGCAACTTGAAAAAAGATTTAATCTTGTGAGTCAAGAACTTGAGGACTTAAGGAAAGCTTATGATGAACTTGAAAATGATTTCTGTGAGGTGGATATTAAACTTGAAGAAGCTTTGAAAGAAAAGAATATTTTTATTCAGAAAATAACAGAGCTTGAAAAACTGAAGACTGAGTATGATCTTTTTAAAATTAATGCTTCAAGAGAAAATGATAAATTCTTTAATGAATCAAGTACATATGAAAAAGGTGAATCATCTAATTCTTCTAACAAAAAGAACTTGACTTTTTCAGAAAAAGAAGAAAGCAAAAGGAAAGATGATCTTGCAAAGTTGAATGATCTGAAAAGGGATCTTGAGAAGCTTAGAATGAAATCTACTTCTGAACTCAAAGCTAGAAATTCTTGTAATAAGGGCAATTGTACTCTGAACAGTATCAATAAAAATGAAATGACCTATGTTTCAGATTTATTGTCACTTGCAAAGAAAAATCTTGTTTGTGTTAGATGTAAAAATGATTCATTCCAATATTCTCATAAATGTCAAGTCAAAATAACTTCTGTTTCATACATAAGAAAAGATATTCAGAAAGTTTATGTTCCTCAAAATACAGAAAAGAAGAAAATTTCTGTTCCTCAGACTCAGAAGAAAGAAAAGATAAAAGAAAAGAAAGTTGAAAATATAGCAAAACCAAAAGTTACAACTCTCAAAAAGAATTTGAACAAACTTGTAAGCAGAAAATGTTCTGACTTCATAAAAGTTCAAGGAAAATGGTGTTTGAAGAAAGATTTTGAGTGGAGAGTAAAAGGTACTAATGTTAAATCCAATGACAAGGCTAACAAAGATGGACCCATTCCAAAATGGGTACCTAAACCTAACTGATCCTTTTGCAGGGCTGTCATGTGTGGTTTTTAGATTCAGGAGCTTCAAGACACATGACAGGTCAGAAGTCTTTTCTATCAAACTTCACAGAAAAGGCTGGAGGAGCAGTAAACTTTGGAAATGACAGCAAAGGACAAGTCAAAGGTTATGGGGATTTAACTAAAGGGGATCTGACTATCCAAAAGGTTTTCTATGTTGAAGGATTACAGCATAATCTTTTCAGCATAAGTCAGTTTTTAGACAGTCTTTGTCAAATTAAGTTTCAAATAACAGGTTGCATGATTTTAACTGAAAATGATGTTAAAGTCTTCTGGGCCAAAAGACATATGGACTTATTTGTAGTTAATTTTTCAAAATTGAAAACATTAAATACAGTTTGTCTTTTATCAAAATCAACTGCAAATGAATGTTGGCTTTGGCACAGAAGATGTTCTCATCTGAATTTCAAAGATCTTAATAATCTCGTTGCAAAACATCTGGTTAAAGGCTTACCAAAGCTTAAATTTGAAAAAGAATCATTATGCTCAGCTTGTGAAATGGGCAAGATGAAAAAGAGTTCTCACAAATTAAAAATGGACTCATCTTGCAAAGCACCATTAGAAATGATTCATACTGATCTTTGTGGTCCAATTTCAGTTCAATCTATGGGAGGAAAGAAATATATGCTTGTGATTGTTGATGAATTCTCCAGATACACATGGGTTGAGTTCCTAAGAGCTAAGTCAGAAGCTGCTACTACATTGATAAATTTTATCAAAAGGATTCAAGTTCTCTTACAACTTTCAGTTCAGAAAATCAGAAGTGATAATGGAACAGAGTTCAGAAATGAGACTCTTCAGAATTTTTTAGAAAGTTCTGGGATTTCTCACAATTTTTCTGCTGTCAGAACTCCTCAACAAAATGGTGTTGTTGAAAGGAAGAATAGAACTCTAGTTGAAGCTGCGAGAACAATGCTGGCTTATGCAAATCTTCCTACTTTCCTATGGGCTGAAGCAATTGCAACTGCTTGTTTTACACAAAATAGAACTTTAATCAATAAGAGATTAAATAAGACTGCTTATGAACTTATAAATAAAAGAAAACCATTAATCAAATTCTTTCATGTTTTTGGTTGCAGGTGCTATGTTCTTAGAGACAGAGAAAATCTTGCCAAATTCGATAAAAAGGCAGATGAAGGATACTTTGTGGGTTATTCTTTAACTTCCAAAGCATTCAGAATCTACAATAGAAGAACCAAGAGGATGATGGAGAGCATAAATGTAACTTTTGATGAAGCCAGAATGCAGACTTCTGAACAAGACAATTCAGAACTCATGATGAACAAGACAAAAATGACTTCTGATACAAATTCTAATCCTATTTGTTCAGAACTCAATTTACTGTTTAAGGATGCTTTTAGTGAACTAATTTCTGATTCTTATGCAGAATATGAAAACCCAAAGATGGTCAAAGAGATGAAAAATAAGACTCAAGAAATAGTTCAATCAACTGTAATTTCTGACAAAGGTCCATCAGAGGAATGTCCAAATCTAATACATACAAGTGGTGAAAATTCTGAACCTTGTAATCAGAATTCTGATTCTTTTACTCAGAACTCTGAACAAGTCACTCGGAATTCTGACTTCATTAATCAGAACCCAAACTTGGATATAGCTCCTATTCATACATCAGAACAAGGGGACAGTTCAGAATTACAAGCAATCATTGATGAGAATGATGCAAACAACAATTATTCAGAGATTGATGTACTTCCTAGTGCAAATAAATGGACTAAAAATCATCCTATTCATCAAGTAATAGGTGATCCTTCAGTAGGAGTAAAAACCAGATCAGCTACAGCAAATGAAGCAATGTTTGCTGGTTTCTTAAGTGTGATTGAACCAAAGAAAGCTAATGAAGCTCTAGAGGATCCAGACTGGATTTCAGCAATGCAAGAGGAATTGCTTCAATTTGAAAGAAATAAAGTCTGGAGACTCATCCCAAAGCCTGAAGGTAAATCTATTATTGGAACTAAATGGGTGTTCAGAAACAAAAAGGATGAATCAGGTGTTGTCATCAGAAACAAGGCAAGATTGGTTGCTAAGGGATACTGTCAACAAGAGGGAATTGATTATGATGAGACATTTGCACCAGTGGGAAGAATAGAGGCAATCAGAATATTTTTAGCCTATGCTGCACATAAAAACTTCAAGGTGTATCAAATGGATGTCAAATCAGCCTTTCTAAATGGCAAACTTAATGAAGAGGTGTATGTCCATCAACCTGAAGGTTTTGTTGATCCAGAATTCCCTGATCATGTTTATATTTTAGACAAAGCTTTATATGGTCTAAAACAAGCACCACGAGCCTGGTATGACACTCTTACTAAACACTTGTTAGGTTCAGGATTCAAGAAAAGTAAGATTGACACAACTTTGTTTTTAAAGAAACAGGGTGATGATTTGATTCTGATTCAGATTTATGTTGATGACATAATATTTGGTTCTACCAGTCCATAATTATGTGATAATTTTTCAAAAATCATGTCGTCTGAATTTGAAATGAGCATGATGGGTGAACTGAATTTTTTCCTTGGTCTTCAAGTCAAACAATTACCAAAAGGTATTTTTATAAATCAAGGAAAATATGTCAGAGATATTCTGAAAAAGTTCAAAATGTCTGATTGTGCTTCTATGAGACCACCTATGGCAACTAACATAAAGTTAGATGCTGATCTCAAAGGTGTTTCAGCAGATATCAAACTTTATAGAGGCATGATTGGATCATTACTCTATTTGACTGCAAGTAGACCAGATATCATGTTTTCTACCTGTTTCTGTGCTAGATTTCAATCTAACCCGAAAGAATCACATATGTTGGCTGTCAAAAGGATTTTAAGATATCTCAAAGGAACACCTGATCTAGGTTTATGGTATCCAAAAGAAACTGACTTCAAATTGACTGCTTTCACTGATGCTGATCATGCAGGAAGTAGGTTGGACAGAAAGAGTACATCTGGTGCTTGTCACTTTTTGGGAGATAAAATAGTGAGTTGGGCATCAAAGAAGCAGAATTGTGTATCCACTTCAACTGCTGAAGCAGAGTATGTTGCTGCTGCTGCTTCATGCTCTCAAACATTGTGGATGAGAACACAACTCATGGACTATGGATATCAGCTTAACAAGATTCCCATCTATTGTGACTCAGAAAGTGCAATTGCCATTACTCAGAACCCTGTTCAACATTCGAAGACTAAGCATATAGATGTGAGGTATCATTTTATAAAGGACTATGTGGAAAAAGGAACTATAGAGATGCACTTTGTGCATACAAAGTATCAATTGGCTGACTTGTTCACAAAGCCTCTTGATCACAAAAGGTTTTCTTTTCTCATATGTAAAATAGGAATGCTTAATCTGCCTAATTGAAAATATTTTTTTCTTAAAAATGCTAAATTTTTCTAAGTAAAATTGTCTGAGTAGTGTACTCAGAACTCTGAGTCTTAAGAATCAGAATTTCGGAGTACTAAGATCAGAACTTCTGAGTCATGAGTTCAGAACTTTTGAGTCTTGAGATCAGAACTTCTGAGTCTTGAGTTCAGAACTTCTGAGTCTTGAGTTCAGAACTTCTGAGTCTTGAGATCAGAACTTCTGAGTCTTGAGTTCAGAACTTCTGAGTCTTGAGTTCAGAACTTCTGAGTCTTGAGATCAGAACTTCTGAGTCTTGAGTTCAGAACTTCTGAGTCTTGAGTTCAGAACTTCTGAGTCTTGAGATCAGAACCTCTGAATCTTAAGGTCAGAGATTCTGAGTCAATACTTCAGCAATCTAACTTTCAAAAATTTATTTTTGAGAAATACAAATAACTTCAACTGTATGGATTATGCTTCTTCTATTATCTTTTTATCTCATCTTTATGTATCATTAATAGTCAAATGCATGCTCAAGTCAAGGGGGAGCATCAAAATTCTTTTGGAAATCATTTTGTGATGCTTAAAAGATTTGTTTTCATTTCTTATCGCTGATCATTCTAAGAACAAGCTTTTAATGATAAAATTTTTTTGTTATTCAAACTATATCTGAATTAAAAACTTTTCATATTCATATATAAGATTTTAAATGATCCTTTTTAAATCATCATAATATGAACAGAGTTTTGATGATAAAAAGTGCTTCTATCTGTTCAAACCTCTTCTGAATAATCAAAATGTTTTATATTGGTCAGAAGTTGATTTTAAATGACATTTTGGTTACAAGGCAAAATTCTTCTGAGTCATGGAATCAGAACATCTGTGCGTGTTATTCAGATCTTTGACTTGAGTCAAAATTCTATCCACTAACACGTGTCAGCTTCATATTTGTTTGACAATGCCACGCATTTCATTTAAATCTTTTGTGGTATTTCAAATGTGTTGACTCCGTTATAACATTGATTTCGCTTTTCCGTTAAACCTTTCAACTTCGTGGATTTTAAATAGGTCTTAAAATCCCTATTTCAAATTTCTTTCAAATTCCAGAGCGAAACGTGAGATACGAATCAAATCCAGAGTTCTTTGAATCTGTTTTCTTCTTAAATCATGTCTGAAATACGAAGAAGTGGTCCAATTTCTCTACATTCTACAAAATCGATAATGGATTCATCCGATTCGGAAAATGATGAAGTACAAAATAGGGTTGCAGAGGAAGGGGCAATAAGAAATGATGAAGAAGATGAACAAATGGATGAATCTGAAGGAAATGCGGATGAGGTAAACGTTAATATTGAACATGAACAGAGTGCTGCAGGTTCTATTATGTCAGAAAGATCTATTTTAGTGGAAAGAATTGTTCCTGAGAGTGAATGGCTGAAATTATCTGAAAATAACTGTGTTATATTACTTGAGGAAAGTCGTTTTAAGCCTGAACACAGAATTATCATGGAGTTATTCAAACATCATCCGTACAGAAAATGGTTTACAAGAAGTAAAAATGTACCTGTTCAGTACATACAACAATGGTGGAAACATCTTAGGTTAGAAGATAATAAGTTTGTGTCTGAAATTGGAGGAGTGACATTTGCCTTATCTATCTCTGCACTAAGAGAAATGCTGAATCTACCAGAGAAAGATGATGTACAAAGAAGAACAGATTTTGAGGATTCACCCTTAACAGAGGAATTAATAGCAGAGTTTATGAAGTTGGGATACAATGAAGGATTGAGGACTCTCAGTTTGTTCAGAAGAAACAAATTACCACCTATTTGGGCTTGCTTCTTTCATGTGGTAAATAAATGTGTGTCAGGGAAGAATAGTTCTGCTGATCAAGGTTCTAAACAAATTCTTCAGATATTTCAGGGTTTAGTGAAGAATAGGCATTATGACTATACTTTAATACTTTGGGAACATATGAAGAATACATTTGAGAAGAATCAGAAAGCAATTCAGAAGAAAACAAAGGATGCTCCACTGACATACATTCCTTACATAAGGTACTGGAAAATTGTTATTTGGTATGCCATGCAGGAAAACAGAACAATCTCAAGAAGAACAAATGAAGAGCATGGTCCTACATTTTACTTGGGTAAGATGACCTCAGTAACAAGACTTGAAAACTATCCCAATCATAAACTATTGCCAAAATCACTTAGGAACTATATTCCAAGGGAGAGTGAGATTTTAAAAGCTTATTGCACCTCTATGGGAATTGAATTACCTCAAATCCCTACCCAAGAGGACCAACCTGAGAAGAGAGGTGAGGGGTCTAGTCGAATTAGAGAGGGGGAGGATGTTCAGATGGGTGAACATTCTGAGAGACTTGAGGGGGAAAATTCTGAGAGCTTGGTTAGATTTGGTGAGGAAAAACAGAATGAGAGTGATGAGGATGAGAGATTGTCAACAGAGGTTCAAACAGAAAGAGATGCCTCTGAACCAGCTAATCTTGACCAGGTAACCACAAATGCTATTGGTTCACATCTCTTGGTGTCCAATATTGAAACAAACACCATGGACCTAGTGGTGGATCTTGAACAACCCATCCATATCCACTCAGAAGCATTTCAACATGCTACTGCTTCACACAAATCCGGGGAACCATCCCAAACTCATTTGGAGGGAGGTGATAAATCCCAATTTATTTTTCAACACATTGAGTCTGAATATCACAGTCCTATTCATATTGAGCCTGAAATTCCTTTTGACACTTGCACAAATCAAGAATTTCGTATTCCTGAAACAACATTCATAGACATACCTAATGTTGGGTGTCGAGGATTGGATGGAAGTCCTGGTGAGGTGAGCATTACAAAAGCCTCATTCAAACGTGCATCTGTTGTACAAGATGACTGTGTGTTATTTACAGGCCATGAGCCCTCTGGGCACATGAAAACTGGACCATCTGTAGGTTCAGGTTCACTGTTAGAAACTTCTGAATTTGAAAAGATTCAGAAACAAAACAAGGAGATGGGGGAAAAAGTAGAAAATTTGGAGAAGAAGGTGGAGGATTTGAATGATGAGATGTCAGAGTTGAAAGTTGTGTTGGAGAAAAAGTTGATTTCTGTTGAAACCAAAGTAGATGATGTAAAGAAATCCTTGGATTCTCACAAAAAGGAGATCGTGGATATAATGTCTGGTTTTCAAAAAGATATGTTAAAACAAATGCAAGGTATGCAGGAATCTATACTGAAAGCACTGAGTGTATCTTTGGCTTCTACTTCAAAGCCTCTTGATCCTGTTCCTATTGCAGAAGCTGAACCTGAAGTTACTTTTAATCAGAACTTGAAAAGAAAGTTTGATGATAATGAGCCTCATGATCATCAAAAGGGGGAGAAAAGACAAAGGTTAAGTTCTGATGATGATATTGGCATAGAAGATTTTGAGATGGCATATATGCAATTAGCTAGTACAAAAAGTTCAGAAGATCAGACACAGGAAAATTTAAAGGCAATAACTCAGATAGTTCAGATTGATAGCTCAGATACAGAGGAAATGGAGTTGGAAAGTACAGATGGTGGTGATTCAGATAAAACAGAGGAATTGAACTTAGACATAGAAATGGAAAGAAACTCAGATGAAACTGAAGCTATTGAGGAATCTGTATTGAGATCAGAAAAGACAGTGGAAAGTGAAGTGGTCAACATGTGTACAGATATTGTGGTGTATAACAAAGAAAATATGACGGATTCTGAATTAAAAGAAAGGAGGTTAAGTGAAGAGTTGATCAGAAGGATGCATAATAATTTAGTCAGAGCTTTGAATGTTCAAAAAGTTCAGCAAGGAATAAAAATGATAAGACCTATTGATCTAATGGGAGAAGAAGACAGAATTGTGAATTATACTCAGGATTTTGAAGATGATTTTGAAGATGATTTTAGATTTAACTTTTGTGATGAGTTAAATACAGAAGAAGAGTATGTGAAAGTGAAAGACTTCTTTATGCCTTCTGAGTATGTGTTCAGAAAACCAATTGAGATCCCAAAGATTAAATTGCAAAGACTAGAAGAACCTGTATGTGATTTCATTCTAGAGTTAAGTGATGTGCCATTAGCCAGACAATTTCATGATGATATTTTTCCTGAGGAAATATATGATAATCTCTACTACACAGAAGGAGAGTATGAGCCTTTGGAAAGTAACATTGATGGTTTTATGGATGACAGAGCTCAGATGGTCTACTCAGAAGCTTCTAACAGGTTCAGAGTTCCTGACTCAAAACTGCAAATTCAGAAAAGAATTGAGAAAGTTCTGATGTTTCAACAAGATGAATTCAATGGTTCAATGTTTGTTAGAATGGAAGTACTGAAAGAAAGAAATACAAAGGTTTCCATGTCTACCTTTGATTTTCACAGATTGACTCTTGATGATCAGATCTTTCTAGTCAAGTTCTTTGCTAGCACTGAAGAAGCCTTGACAGAAATTGAATGCAGAAGACTTCTGGGTATTTATGTCAGAAATATATACTTGTATGACTTCCAATTAGCTATTGAAGAAAGAAAAGAAAAGTGTAATCTGAGTTCTCCCACAAAGAAAACAGAAGTTGATTTGCATTTGAAGGGATTTGTGAATGAAGGAATGGAGACAGAAGGGTTCACATATATAGTTCACGAAAGGCTTGAATTGTTCAGATTAAAAGAGTTGGTAAAGTACAGTGATGCAACTCTGAATTGGTTGTTGATTAAAATGGAAGTAAGTATGGAAGCTAAAAAAGAGAGTTTAAAGAAGAGATGTATAAACTGTGTGTTAGAGCATTGTTGTATTCAAGATTTACTGTAAAGTCAATGTACTGTATGAGTCTATACAGTATTGTGAATGCCTTTATACCTTGTATGTCATGGGTATAAATAGGCTTGTCTAGACCATTTGTAAGAAACACTTCAAAACACTTAAAAAGCTTTTGTAACACTTTAGAAACCTTTTGTAATCCTTTGAGCTCAATACATGGATGACATATTTGCTCTCTAGATTCTCTCTCACTACATTCATATCTTATTGTTAGAAATTTGGGATTTCACAATTGGTATCAGAGTTAAACAGAAGATTCAAGCAGATCGAAGACCAAATTGAAGATTTTTTACACTAAAGCTGAAGAATTCGGATTGGGTGTTCATCACTATTCATCACTGTTCATCAAGAATTCTAACCCTTCTTCATTTACTATTCATCCAGATTTCATCTTTTCTTTAATTTTTGATCTTTTGGATTGATTCTTGACATCATTGCACTCGGATTTGATTCCTGAACATCTTTAATTCTTGGATCAACACCAAAATCTGCACAGAATTTGCAGATCTGATCATTTTATATCATTTTTGTTCGAAAACTTTTTCTACTATTTTTGGATCAAAATTCGATTAAATTGATCGAATTAGGATTTGTGATTAACTAAGAAAGTGTGTGGAATCAAATTTCGAACAAATCTGTGCAAATTTCATAACAATTGATCAAGAATTGAAAAAGTTATGGCTGATTTAGTGATTTTCGTGTTCGAAGTGCAGAATTCGGATCATTCTTGGTGAATTCGGATCATTCTTGGTGAATTCGGATCATTCAAAGAAGAATTCGGAGTGTTCTTGGAAATACAAGTGTAGAATTCGACTCAAGAAGGATTCGAATTGATTGAATTCGAACCCAGCTAGATTCGAATTGAGGAGAATTCGAACCGTGTTAGATTCGAATTGAGGAGAATTCGAACTGTGTTAGATTCAAATTGAGTTGATTAAATTTTCCATGTGTTGAATTCGAACCCTTAAGCATCCGAATTCATAGAATTCGAACCCTTAAGCATCCGAATTCATAGAATTCGAACCTTTAAGCATCCGAATTCATAGAATTCGAACCCTTAAGCATCCGAATTCATTGAATTCGAACCAAGTTAAGTCCGAATTGAGTGAATTCGAACCCTTCAGCATCCGAATTCATTGAATTCGAACCCTTCTTCATCCGAATTCATTGAATTCGAACCCTTATTCATCCGAATTCATTGAATTCGAATCCTTCTTCATCCGAATTCGTTGAATTCGAATCCTTACTCATCCGAATTCTTGTGAATTTAAAAAAAAAAAAAAAAATTTCTATAGTGTATTTCATACACTGTAAGAGCTTTTCAAGAAAAAAATTTATATATTTTTTTTGTGTATTTTCATACACTGTCTGCTTGATCTTCTGAACGATCAATTTCTAGCAATATTCAAAATGGTTTTACAACAAGTTATTGTTAAAAGCAGTGGTGAAGATTTGAAGCAAACTCTGAAAAAGGAGATTCCTCCAATTGCAAAAGTTTTTGTTAAACCAAATGTAAAGTTGCAACAAGTCATTATAACAGAAACATCTGTTAATTCACATGTATCTGTTAAACCAAATAATGAAGTGTTGCAACAAGTCATAATAACAAAAACACCTCCAAAGCCACTTGAAAAAGCTAAGGCAAATAATGGAATTTTGCAACAAGTTATTTTATCAGAAACATCTCCTGTTAAAGATAATGCTTCAAATTCTTCAACTCCTATTTTAAATAAAGCATTGGAAGAAGAAAATGTTAATCTGAAAAGACAAATTTTAGACATTTCTTCTTCAAATGCTAAACTTACTAAAAGAATAACTGATCTTGAAGTTTATATTGCAGATCTTGAAGCAAAGAAAGACAACTCAAGTCTGCACGATCAAATCGAGAATCTTCAAGAGAAAGTAACAACTCTTCAAAAAGAAAATGCCGATTTGAAGAGTAGAGAAGAAAAGAGAGTGAAGTGGAACTTAAAGTTACATGCTCAATTAAAAGAAGTTAAAGATATAGGGAAAATTTTGGACAATGAAAATGCCGATCTAAAGAGAAAACTGTCTAATTTTTCTTTTGAAGAAAAGAAAGTTTTTGAAGAAAAGAAAGAGACTGAGCTGAAATGTATAAAACTTTCAAAACAAGTTTCAGACTTTGAGAAAGTTTTATTTTTAGAAAAAGACAAGCTCGAAAAAGAAAGAGTTAAATTTGAAACTGAACGCAAATCTTTTGAAATTAAAAGTTCTGAACTTTCCGTGAAAATCTCTGAATTAGAAAATCTTTTGGAAAAGGAAAGAAAAGATTTCACGGAAAAGAAAAATCTCTTTGAAAAGGAAAGTAAAACTCTTAAAAAGAAAAATATAGAAATTTTCAAAGAGATTACTGATAAAAGAAAGTTTTTGGAAAAAGATTTTGAATCGGAACGTGCATATTTTGAAGATGTGATTCTTAATCTTACCAAAAGATTATCTGGTTTATCAGCTGATATTATGAAGGATCAGTTGATCAAATCTGATCTCCAAAAGAAATTTGATCTAATTTCTAAAGAGAAAAATGTTTTAATAAACAAAGTCAAAGAACTTGAAGACGTCATTTTTAAATTTGATGTCTCAAAGCAGGTAAGTCCTGAAAGTATCTTTCAGACTCCATTTGTTAATTCAAATGATTCTGAATGCTCTTTTAAAACTGCTTCAAGTTCAAGTTTTAAAAACATTCCTTCTAAACATATTAATAGATCAACTGGTTTCTCAAAAGATCAGATTTGTTCAACAAATCTCTTCTATAATCCTCTGTTTGATAAATCAGATAACAAAACAAAGGTGCCTAAAATTAATACTTCCAAATCTGAAGAAGTTCCAGTCTTCAAGAGGGTGAAGATGGAATGGAGAATCAAAGGCACAACAGTTCCAAAGAAAGATGTGCCAAAATCATCTGTATCCACATCAAATGCAAAGAAGGACAATGCGCCAAAAGGTAAATCTTCTGCTAAACTTAATCCTATTCATTCTGTAAATCATCTGATTAGGTTGGCACATAAGAAAATCTGTTGTTCTTACTGTGGATCAAATGATTTTGTGCATAAAGATTATACTTCTTATTGGTATGGTTCTTACAGTATTCCTTGTAAGAAATCTACACCTAACCCACTAGGACCCAAGTGCCATTGGGTACCAAAATCTGCTTAATCTGTTTTGCAGGTTCTTCATGTGTTGTACTGAATTGTAGATACATACCACACACATGACTGAAAACAGAAGAGAAGCGGCGTATTTTTTGAAAAATATTTGTACCATTAAGGGGGAGACAAATATTAATGGCTTTTGAACATATCAGTTCAAAACCCGTGCTTCAACGACTATGGCTTCTGAACAATTCAGTTCAGGACCCGTATTTCAAAGACTAAGACTTCTAAACAAATCAGTTTAGAACTCACACTTCTCAGGTGATATCCTTAACTGTTACATCTTTCTGTTTCAAGGAACGTGGTAAAAGGTAACATTGGATTATATTTTGTGTCTACTACTTTGAAAATTTGAATCTTTACAAATTTAATTCAATGAGATAAAATTTTCAATTTTCATTCAATGAATTAAATGTGTGCTAAAAGATGATTTTACAAGTATTTTTGTTTTATCTGAGTTATATTTGTTTCATCTTTCACCTCTGAAATAAATCGAAAGGTCAGCAAAACATGAATGAAATTATGCTGAATGCTCAAAGTTATGTGAATCTGGACTTATATAGAATATAATGCTCAAAAAGCCTATTTATCAGAATGATGAATGGAAACGAAAATATGGGGGAAGCACTATGATTAAGAACCAAGTGATTGAGATATCATTCATATTTTGTGATGGAAATTCGAACTTATATAGAATATCATTTAGTTTGAAAGTTTGTGCCTGTGGCCTTTCTGGTTTGGGAGAGTAAGTCCTAAGGGGTGCTCGACACCTAGTCCCTAAGATCAACTGGTCTGGGATCGGCTGACCCAAATCCTGCAATAGAACCAGATAGAAAGCCATGTTTTACTGGTACAAATGGGTTTAAGATATATCGATGTGGCCTTTCTGGTTTGGGAAATTAAGTTCTAAGGGGTGCTCGACACCTAGCACCTAAGGCCAACTGGTCTGGGATCTGCTAACCCAAATCCTTCTATAGAACCAGATAGAAAGTCATGTTTAACGGTGTATCTTATTCTTACTAAACTTTTTGATCAAAAGATGCCAATGAGCACAAAATCAAAAGATGCCAATGCGCACAAAATCAAAAGATGCCAATGAGTACAAAATCAAAAGATTCAAATGTGCATAAAATCAAAAGATGCCAAAGAGCACACATCTCTTGAAACTTGGGGAAAATACAAAGTCGCGATAAACCCGTAAATTTATGAAATTCTGATTTTGGACAAATAGTGTGAGTAGAGCAAAGTATTCTTATATGTTTTAGAATTGCATACGCTTGATACTAATCATAATTCGCATGCTAGCACACCAAATAGATTTAATAAAGGGGTTGAAACTGAACATTTTTAACTTGATATGCAATGATGACTTGTTCTTGAATCCAAACACATGCATTTGATTTCATTTGATTGAAAAATCTGTTAAATTTCATTAAGTTGAATTTCTTTTGTAAAGTTTTCAAATGATCAAATGTTTGTTGTTATAAAATAAAATTCAATGAATGTTATTTTCCTTGTGTAAATTTGTTTTAAAATTTGTGCTACAATTTCAAATACTGTACGTTATTGAAATATATGCATACTTTCAGGGGGAGAAAATAAATTGCTCCAGAATTCTTATTTTGAGGGGGAGCAAGGTTATTCTGTAAGGAGGAGATTGTTAGCAATACTCAAAGACACGACTGAAATTGAAAATGGTTTTCGATGATAATGATGCTCACTTTCATCGAAAAAGGGGGAGAAATGTTTAATTCAATTTCATGTCAAAGATATCTCATGTCTAAGAGCTTTCAAGTCAATGATTCGTGAACAAAGACTGAAGATCAGGGGAGAAGGATCATGTGAAGTCTAAATATTGCTGAATTTGGTTATCTTAGTTCTGAGTGGTTATCGGAATGCGCTTACACCTAAAAGTTCAACAATGTGGATGGTTTCACATCTTTCTGATCCAAACTCTAATCGTTTCTGATTTATCTTGTTCCGAATTGATGGTTCTATATAAAGATATGAAATCCATGTTCAAGACTTGAAGACAATCTGTTGAAGATTGTATTGAAGAAGGTTGATTTTTCAAAGAAAAAGACAATGACTTTTCATGTTTGTCTGAAGATTCTTCAAAGCTGAGTTCTTAAAGAGTGTCAAAGCATATAGTTCGCCGTGAACTAGTGGAGATAAAGCTATTTGAAGATGGTTTGATAGAGTGTCTGTTTGAGAAGATTGACTTTACAAAGAGCTGAAGACTGCTGTTATTTTTTTTAAATCTTGAATCCAAAGGGGGAGATTGTTAGAGCATTGTTGTATTCAAGATTTACTGTAAAGTCAATGTACTGTATGAGTCTATACAGTATTGTGAATGCCTTTATACCTTGTATGTCATGGGTATAAATAGGCTTGTCTAGACCATTTGTAAGAAACACTTCAAAACACTTAAAAAGCTTTTGTAACACTTTAGAAACCTTTTGTAATCCTTTGAGCTCAATACATGGATGACATATTTGCTCTCTAGATTCTCTCTCACTACATTCATATCTTATTGTTAGAAATTTGGGATTTCACACTGTGTGAAGAGGAGGTTGGATCTTAGAAGAAAAACCAGAAACAGTAGTGAATGGTTGTTATCTGAGGTGAATCCCAAAAAGATTCTACATAATGATTTTGTGTTTCCTGCTGAGTATGAAGTGAATGAAATTTTGTCAGATGAAGTTGAAGAAGTGCAGAACACAATATCTCAGAATGTGCAGATAACTAGTTTTGATCAAGCTGAACAGTCTGAACCAAAAGAAGATGAAATATCCATTGATCTAAATGGATACTTTCTTGAATTTGATTTACCTGAGTTCTTCAAACCAAAAGAGGTACAATTCTTGGATGTGTATTATGATAGACCTAAGGAGACTCAGATCTGGTTGGCTGAAAAATTAAGATGTCTTGGCAAAACAAAGTAAGCTGTTTACTCAGATTTTTTAATCACTAGAATCAGAGAATTGAGGGTTAAGAAATTCAGAAAGATGGAGTACTTATCTTTTGAAGTTCTGAGAGAAGATGGCAAGGTTTACTACTTTACCGATGCAGATTTTGAGAAACTATCAGTAGTTGACTTCTACAGATTACACAGCTTTCTATGCTTTAAAGAGTCGAGCAAAGACAGAAATGAAAGGAAGGCCAGAAGTGTGGTAATTGAGGCCATGTTCTACATCTTAAGGTGGCACTGTTATACAGACTTTCAAATAGCTTTGTACCTACAAAAGTCATGTGTTTATCTGGCAAATCCCAACACAGATCATGAACAGAAAAAGAAGTTAAAGACTGGAAGTGTTCACAAATATCCAGATTTGGGAGTATTTTTGAAAAACAAAAGTGGAAAGATTTTCTTCAGAGCAAAGGAAACCGCAAAATACTGTTGTGGAACTTTAAGAAATATAAAGCATAATTTGGAGAAAAAGATGCTGAAAGTGAAGGAAGCAAATATGACTCAAGAAGTAATCAATCAGCAAGTTGAGATTATTCAAGAAATCATTGACAAAATTGATAAAAGGCTTAATCTGAGAAATGTGCTACTTCAGAAGATTATTCCTGCTCTGAAAGAACTGGATGATGCAAAGTTTAAGTTTATTTGACAAAAAGGGGGAGATTGTTAGATCTGAAGTTTTGTCAATAAACCAAGTGTTGAAGATCTGATAAGAAGACTCAGATGTTCTGAGTAGAGAAGTCAGAGGTCTGACTGTGAAAGCTCAGAAGTATTGATCAGTGAAATCAGAAGTCTGGAAAGAGAAGTCAGATGTCTGAGTTAAGGAGTCAGAAGATCTGAGAAGCTTTATCAGAAGAATGTTCAGAAGTTCTGAACTACCTGTTCAGAACTTATGACGAGATACTTTACTTAGTATTTTATAAACTAATTAGGACACGTGTTATGTTCTTATTAGTCTTTCTTATTTGTACTGTAGCTTTAAGATGTCCGTTGCAGTATAAATAGTAGTTAGCTTTGTGTTGCTAACTGATTGATTTTTCCCGTATAACTTTGTATTCATTCCTTGTAATCTTTGAGATTCTCTCTCTCTTAGATCTGTAATTCTGTTCATCATTGAATACAATTGGGCTTGATCATACAACTTCTCAATTACTGCTTTCTATATTGATTGTAAGATTAGATCCTGTTCTTTCAGGGTTTTACCAAACCGGTGGTGTATGACAGAACGATTTTGAGTATAACATGCAGTTGCCACTGCCTCGGCCCATAAGAAGAGAGGTAGTTTTGAGTACGCCAACATAGTTCTCGCAGATTCGACTAATGTTCTGTTACGTCGTTCTACAACACCGTTTTGTTCAGGAGTTCTGGCGGCAGAAAACTGTTGCATAATCCCATTTGATTCATAGAATTCACCTAGGATTCTGTTCTTGAATTATGTACCATTATCCGAACGTACGATTTTAACTGAAATCTGCATGTTGTTCTGAGCTGCCTTGATAACACCAATAAGAAGTTCTGAAGTTTCATCTTTCGAACGAAGAAACTTAACCCATGTGTATCTTGAAAAGTCATCAACTATTACCAAGACATATTTCCTCCCACTTATGCTTTCGGTTTTCATTGGACCGCACAAATCCACATGTAAAAGCTCAAGTATACTCTTCGTTGTAGGTTCCGGTTTAGGCTTGTGAGGAACCCTCTTCATCTTCCCTTTCTCATACGCATCACATAAACTTTCTGCATTGAACTTCAAAGTTGGAATCCCCCGAACTGAATCTCCTAAAACCAGCTTTTGAATGTATCGGAAATTCAGATGCGATAACCGTCTGTGCCATAACCAACTTTGTTCTTCCGAAGCCTTCGATAGGAGACACACTTCATTGGTCGGCTTGACATTAGACATGTTGATTGTATAAAGATTCGACTTCCGAGTGCCAACAAGAAGTTCTTTTCCTTCCTCAGTTTTGACACAACACCTCGTCTTTTTGAAGTTCACCTCCAAATCTTTATCACAAAACTATCCTATACTGAATAAGTTGTGCTCCAATCCTTCAACATAGTTGACTTTCATTATTGTTAGATTATCTTGAACAATGTCTCCAAAACCTTTGATTGGAGCAACGTGATTGTTTCCAAACCTTACTCGACCAAGATCCTTTTCAACAAAATTTGAAAGCATGTGTCTTTGGCCTGTCATATGCTTCGAATATCCCGAATCTAAATACCATAACTTATTTTTCTGCATCAATCAGATTGAAACATTTTTAGGTACCCACTTAACATTGGGTCCTTTTTGGTTAGTTTGTGAAGACATGGTTTTAGACTTTTGTGTCTTCTTCTTTTTCCTCAAATTTGACTTTCTATTACCATTTGGAATAAAATAAGAATTATCCCAACAACAAGAACCAGGCATAGCAAACGCACTTTCACAACCACAAACAGAACAAAAACAATCACCATTTTTAAAACTCAACAACTGGTTTGTAGAGTAACTTTTGTAAGAATTAACAAAAGTTGTTTGTTACTCGCACCAAATTGTTTATTCTTTGTAAAACTAATGTTTTTATCATTCTGTTTGGTTGAAACAGACTTTGATTGCTTTACCCGCCATTCTTGCGCTTTCTCCTTCAGATAGGAACAGAATTAAAACAACAGAAGATTTAAAATTAGAACCTTTCGAACTTTGAACTTGAATTATCTTTGTCTTTTTACTCTTCTTTCTTTTCTCTAAAGATGGTTTCTTTGTGTTTGAACACTCACCTTTAGAAAAAGTACTTAAAGGTTTTTCTTCAGTAATGATAAAATCTGTATGGTCCTGAAGTTTCTTTGAGAAATCAAATAAACAAGCTTTTCCTTTTTCATTATCTTTTGGCATTGACTTGGTTTCTAAAACTTGATTATTAGGCTCAAAATCACAATCAGAATCAGAATTGGCATTGTGAACTTCAAAACCCATTTTAAAATCCTCTTTAGAATCAGGTGTAAACCATGTTTTTGAAGCATATTCTTTTCGTTCTTTTGCCAATTCTTTTTCTAACTCGTCCACATCTTGAGAAAGCCCAATTATCCTCATTTCATAAAATTGTTTTTCCTTTTCAAAATTAACTTTCTCAAATTCAAACTGTGCTCTTTCAAGATTGAAAGTATCTTCAAAATCAGACATTGTATTTATTTTTCCTTCTTTCAAAGATTTTTCCAATGTCATCACTTTTTGAGAAAGTTCACAGTTTTGTTCTTTAAGAAAATTGTTTTCCTCAAGATTGAACCAGTTTTTCAAATCAAATTCCTTTCTTTCATTTTCTAAAACAATCTCAAGATCAGTTTTTGTTTTTAACAACTCAGTCAACTTCACATCAAATGAATTGATTTGATTTACAAAGTTGACCTTCTCATTTTCCAAATTAGTATGCTCGGAGAGAAGAATATTCTCAAGATCCACCACATTCTTAGAAAGTTTGAGACATTTTTATCAATCTTTTGTTTAGCATCAAAGATACTCTTTGATGATTCAGAAAACTTTTTGATCAAAGAATGTTCAATTTTAACAGTTTCCTTTTTCACCTCGTCTTAAAAAGTTTTAATCTTGAATTGAACAGAAGGACTTTTTGACCCTCATAAAAATCTTTTGGAAGAAGCTTTTTGACATGCCATTTTTTGTGTTTTCTTTATATAACTTGGCATTTTCATAGGAAAAATTCCTATGTTATTCCATCTCACAGAGTTGAAGAGTTCTTTTCTTACCAGTCTCATCTAGATTCATGTTGAGTTCTTTTATGGCCCAATATGCTTTATGTTCTAACTCAACTGGCAAATGACAAGTCTTTCCATAAACCAATTTGTAAGGGGACATTCCAATAGGGGTTTTGAAAGTAGTCTGGTAGGCCCATAGGGCATCATCCAATTTGGAGGCCCAGTCCTTCCGGTGTGGTTTGACTACTTTTGCTAAAATTCCTTTTATCTCCCTATTTGACAACTCAGCCAAACCATTGGTTTGAGGGTGGTAAGCAGTTGCTACCCTATGCTGAATGTTGTATTTTTCAAGAACTTCCTCTAACAACTTGTTTATGAAATGGGTGCCTTCATCACTTATCAATGCTCGGGGTGTACCAAATCTTGTAAAAATTTGTTTTTGCAAAAATTTGACAACTGTCCGGGCATCATTGGAATGTCAAGCCAAAGCTTCCACCCATTTGGACACATAGTCTACATCAAGGAAAATGTAGGCACAATTATTGGAGATTGGAAAAGGTCCCATAAAGTCTATGCCCCAAACATCAAATAATTCTACTTCTAGAGTTCCATTCAAGGGCATTTCATTTCTTTGAGAGATATTCCCACTTCTTTGACACTCATCACAACTTTTTACAAAGTTATGAGCATCATTGTACAAAGTAGGCCAGAACAACCCAGATTGTAAAACCTTTGCTGCTGTCTTACTTCCTCCAAAATGTCCTCCACATATTCCTGTATGGCAGTGCTGTAAAACTGATGTCATTTCTTCTTGTGGTATGCATATTCTGATCATTTGATCTGCACAAATTTTAAACAAAAATGGGTCATCCCATAAATACTTCTTGGAATCATAAATGAGCTTTTTCTTGTGGTGTATACTAAACTCTTTAGGAATGACTCCACAAGCCAAATAGTTTACAATGTCTGCAAACCAAGGAGCTTTGGCATGCTGTCTATCCAAAATCCTTTCATCAGGGAATGTCTCACAAATCTCACCACTATAAACAGGTTTGTCTTGTTTTTCCCACCTAGACAAATGATCGGACACTTGATTATCCACACCCTTTCTATCAATGATTTCCAAATCAAACTCTTGTAACAACAAGACCCATTTTATCAGCCTAGGTTTTGCATCCTTTTTAGAAATCAAATACTTGATTGCAGCATGATCTGTGTGAACAGTTACTTTAGTACCAATCAAGTATGATCTGAATTTTTCAAAAGCAAAAACCACAACTAATAATTCCTTTTCAGTAGTGGTGTAATTGATTTGAGCATCATTGAGAGTTTTACTGGAATAGTAAATAGGATGGAATATTTTATTTTTCTTTTGACCCAAAACTGCTCCAACTGCCCAATCACTAGCATCACACATTATTTCAAAAGGTTGGGACCAATCTGGTGCTATTACCACAGGTGCAGTGACCAATGCTTCTTTCAAAGTGTTAAAAGCTTTTCTGCAATCTTCATTAAAATTAAACACTTGATCATTCTGTAGTAATAGACAAAGAGGTTTTGAAATTTTAGAAAAATCCTTTATGAACCTCCTGTAAAAACCAGCATGTCCCAAAAAACTTCTGATACCTTTGACTGTTGTAGGCTCAGGCAAATTTGAAATGTCTTCTAGTTGGGCTTATCAACTTCTATGCCTCTTTTGGAAATGAGATGTCCCAACACAATGCCTTCTTTTACCATAAAATGACACTTTTCCCAGTTGAAAACCAAGTCTGTTTCTTCACATCTTTTAAGACTATTTTCCAGGTTTTGTAAACATAAGTCATATGATGTCCCATAAACTGAAAAGTCATCCATGAAAATTTCCATGGAGGTGTCTAACATGTCAGAAAAAATAGACATCATACATCTTTGGAAAGTGGCTGGGGCATTACAAAGTCCAAAAGGCATTCTTCTAAATGCAAAGGTTCCAAATGGACAAGTGAAAGTGGTCTTTTCTTGGTCCTCAGGCGCAATGGTGATTTGATTGTAACCAGAGTAGCCATCTAAGAAACAATAAAACTCTTTTCCTGCCAGTCTGTCTAGCATTTGGTCAACAAAAGGTAATGGAAAATGGTCTTTTTGAGTAGCTTTGTTAAGCTTCCTATAGTCCATGCATATCCTCCAACCAGACACTACCCTAGTAGGTATAAGTTCATTCTTCTCATTTGGTACAACAGTCACTCCACCCTTCTTGGGTACACACTGCACAGGACTGATACATGAACTACTAGCAATAGGATAGATTATTCCTGGTCTCCTTTTTGACAACTTCTTTCATCACAGGATTGAGTCTTCTTTGAGGCTCAACTGATGTGAAGTCTTTATCTTCCAAAATGATTTTGTGTTGACAAATGGTTGGGCTTATGCCCTTGAGATAAGCAATGGTCCATCCTATGGCTTTTGTGTGAAGTTTTAGCATTTTGACCAATCTTCCTTTTGTTCAAGTTCTATTGATGATGAAATAATGACAGGAAACTTCCCAGGGTCCTCTAAAAAGACATATTTTAAATGCGATGGGAGTTGTTTCAGTTCTAAGGCTGGTGCAACTTCTAAGGATGGGACAAGAGTTTTCCTATCCTTATGATCTAAAGTCTCAAAAGCAGCAACTTCCTGTGATGTTTCCAAGTCTTCAAAACCTTCCTCATTGTCAGAGTTGTCTATTCCCAACATTTCTCCCAAGCTTTTGTCTTGACACCAAGTCTCTATCATGCTCAAAGTGGAACATTCCTCAACTTCTTTAGGGTACCTGAGAGAATCAAAAACATTAAAAGTGACTTCTTGGTCATGCACTCTCATGGTCAACTCTCCCTTCTGGACATCAATCAAGGTTCTTCCAGTGGCTAGGAAAGGTCTTCCTAAAAGAATGGGGATATCTTTGTCAGCTTCAAAGTCTAGGATGATAAAGTCAGCTGGAAAAATAAACTTATCAACTTGGACTAGGACATCCTCAATTTTTCCTTTAGGCCAGGCTATGGTCTTGTCAGCCAATTGTAAGGAAACAGTGGTAGGTCTGGCTTCACCTATGCCTAAGGTATTGAAAATGGATAAAGGCATAAGGTTTACACTAGCACCTAAATCACAAAGGGATTTTCCTACTTTCTTTCCTCCTATGGAACATGGAATTGTGAAACATCTAGGATCTTTCATTTTAGGGGAAATCTTACTGGACAACAGAGCACTACATCCTTCAGTTAGAGCTACTGTCTCATACTCAGTCAACTTTTTCTTTTTGCTCAAAATGTCTTTTAAAAACTTTGCATAATTTGGCATTTGCTCAATAGCTTCAACCAAAGGTATGTTTATGTGCAACTGTTTAAAAACATCAAGAAACGTTTTAAATTGAACTTCTTCCTTATTATTCCTCATCCTTGGGGGGTAAGGAATGTAAGGTGTGACTAAACTAGAGGGGTCAATCTTGTGAAGGAGAGGTGCTTGTGTGGGTTTTACAGAAGGTGCCACTTCAGTCCTACAAGGTGCTATAGGACTGGTCTGAGTTGGTACTGTAGGACTGCCACCAAAGTGTGACACATCAACTACGGTACTTTCTTTGGTATTCTGGACTTTCTTAGGTTCATCAGGGAATAGCAAGGGATAGTCTGATTTAGTAGGGATGACATGAATATTAACAGCCTTCTCACTAGTTTTGGTCCCACTAGTACTACAGGATTGGTCTGTAGGTATTGGAGCAGCAGAATCTGGTTTTGCCTTTTTCTTTTCTGGCTCTGCTTTGTTTGTTCTTTTCTAGGATTTTCTTCTAAAGGCCTTCCACTTCTTAAAGTCACAACCTTAACCTGCTCTTTTCCATCTCGGCGTGGAATCTTTGTATCACTAGGAAGAGTTCCTACTGGTCTTTTCTTTATTTCCAAAGCCATTTGCCCTACCTGAGTTTCAAGATTTTTAGCAAAAGTTTCAAGGTTTTTAATTGAGGCCTGAGTTTGGGTCATGAACCCTTTCATCATTGATTCCAAAGAAGTAGATGACCCAGTCTGCTGATTGGGCTTGTTGTTTTGGATAGAAGATGGTCTATTTTGAATATTGGGTTGTTGGTTGTTGTGATTTCTTTGTTGAAAATTGGATTGTCCTTGAAAGTTGGAGTGTCCTTGTGGTCTATGTGATGGTGGATTGAGAGAAGGACTATGCCATGAAAATTTTGGATGATTCCTCCAGTTAGAGTTGTAAGTCTGAGAAAAAGGTCCTCCTTTGTTGTTGTTTTATACATAGTTTACTTGCTCTGGATTGCTTGGACAATTTTCAAAAGAATGTCCATCTCCACAAAAGATACACTGCACTAGTAAAACACCAGGGATAGCTGTAGCAGCATTAGCCTGCACAGGTGTGGCTAGGTTTTGAATTAGAGTAGCCATACTTGCCAATTGTGCAGTTAATGTTGAGTAAGCATCAGAATCTGGTATCCCTGTTGTTCTCTTAGGTGGCAGTGCACGTGGATGAGACCACTGTCCATTGTTGTCAGAAATCTTTTCTAGGATCTCATATCCTTCATTGTATGTACAAGCTGTAAAAGATCCGCTTGCAGTAGCATCAAGCATTTGTTTAGCAGTGATATCTAGACCATTGTAAAATGTCTCTTGCTGAATGTAGTACGGAATGCCATGGTGAGGGCATTTTCTCAACAACTCTTTAAATCTATCCCATGCATCAAGGACTGCTTTATTGTCCATTTGTTTAAAAGTGCAGATTTCATTTCTGGACTTAGCATTCCTGGTGGGTGGAAAATATTTTTTTAAAAACTTTTCTGCCATTTGGTTCCATGTAATTATAGAATCTGGTCGCAGAGAGTTGTACCAGGATCTTGCTTTATCTCTTAGAGAATATGGAAAAAGTTTTAGTTTTAAAGCATCATCCTGTACACCTGCCAACTTGAAAGAATCTGTAATTTCCATAAAAGACCTGAGATGAGAATGAGGATCTTCATGCGCCAAACCAGCGTACTGGCCGTTGATTTGGAGCATATGAAACATTATCAGCTTGGGTTCAAAATGATGTGTTTCGAGGGTAGGCTTAAGTATTCCTGAATGTAACTGATTTAAAACAAGAACAACATAAGTCATAATACCTCCATTTTTAGAGTTTGCAAGTCTGAAAATGTTTTGTTCCTCATCTTCAAGATTATGAATTGGCCTATTTTCAGGATTACCATCATTATTAGGATTTCCATCATTGTTAGGATTTCCTTCATTATTGGGTGGTCTATTAATTGGATTTCTATCCGGCCCAAATTCGAAGTTATTTTCACCTTCATCCGAAGTGTACTCATTTTCAGACATCATTGGAGAGTTTATAGCTGAAGCAGCTCTTTGTGCTTTCCTTCTTTGTCTAAAAGTTCGTTCAATCTCTGGATCAAATTGAAAAAGTTCTCCGTATGCAAGTCTGGGCATGCACTGGTTTTCAAAAAGGTGGTAGAAAAATCAGAGCTTAAAAACTTTACTTTAAAATGAAATTCTTTCAGCGAAGTGTTCCCCGGCAACGGCGCCAAAAACTTGTTGGTACAAAAACCTTGTATGTCAGATTTAGGCAACCTATGAGATTCACTTAAATTAGAACTCAGTGCAAGTATACACCTTGAACAACTATCGTCTCGTAACAAGTAATAATGGTAAAAGTACCAGATATCGATCCACAAGGAAACCTTGTGAAAGCTTTTCAAAAGTCCAATCTTTAAAAACTGATTTCAGATGGCGAATTCGAAAACAGATTGTTTGGTTGGTTGGTTTGAGTTATCAACTAAAAATCAATTCTAGAGAAGAAGCACAGGGTGCAAAGCTCCATAAAGATGAAAACAAGTGATCCAGCAAAGAGATATTATAACATCCAGCCAGTCCTAGGACTGCCATAGAACTAACTATCGGTTGAAACGGCCTCCCAAGAGTACACACTGGTCAACGTGCTATTGATACAATATCATTTATGTTAGACTTTGTGAATCATAGCACAACACAGTGTTACCATCCTACACCGTAAGAGTATAGTACTTGTCAGGCACTAAAACTATTTAGTACTCTTCTCTTATCATTTCAGATAATTATCCTTAACCTTAACACTGAATGTTAATGCATTTTCATATATAAAATTAGTTGTCAATTAATTAAATGCAATCTTCAATGTAAGTTCAATCACCTGAAATAAATAGTTAGATACAATATTATATTCAATACACCTCTTTACTTTCGCACAAATTTACATCTAAACCTTGCTTTACACCCCAAGCTCAGGCAATTAGCCCATCATGGCTTGATTTCTTCTTTCGAAAGGTGTAAGAAATGTAAATGACATAAATGGAAAATACTGAAAGGAAATTGCAAGAAAGTAAATTACAGAAATGGAAAGACAGAAATTAAAATACAGGAATTTTAATAACAAGAAAATAAAAACAGATATAAGAACTACAAATGCAGGGAAACTAGAAACAGAATTACCAAACTAACGTGGTAACTTGATCGCCAAGTTATGGAAACTTGTCGCACAAGTTACGTCACAAAACTACTTTTAGCCTTAAGAACGTTGGAACTTAAAATACTAACTTAAACAATCAAAGATTACGAATTTTAGAAGGGAGGAAATCCAAACTAAAATTATGCTTCTTGAGAGTTTAAACAAGTAACTTGAACAAAAACCGAAATCGTTGGAACTTTGCAAAAACACAAGAGTTTACTTCGAAACTACTTTGATTCAAACTTCAAACCGAAAGCGTAGCATATACTGGAATCGTAACAAAAAGTCTGAATAATAAGAGTTAACTAGACAGCAATAAGAGGTAAATAAAATCTAGAGAGCAAAAGCTAAGCACTTGTAGAGACTTAAGTGTTTTGATCCAAGATCATGTGTTTTTCTAAGCATGCAAGCCATCTATTATATAGGAGAGTTGATTGGGGATTAAGCAATAACAGCTGTTGATGGAGACTGATGTCCCATGTACTTCTTGTCCCCTCCAAAAGTCAACTCCAGCACATTGGTCTTCAAAAGAGTTCGGCCCAAAGATTTATCAAAAAAGGCCCAGCTGCTTACTCTTATGGCACTCCTACAGCATTCCTTCTGCATCCAACTCCTAAATAATTGCTGCAGTAGTGTCCAGCCCAAATCTGAAATCATTCAAATAAGGCCCAATAAGATCCAAAAGTACACAACATACCATTAATTCATGCTTGACACCTAAAACACAGAAAATGCTAAAAAGCTAATAAAAAGGACTCAAATTTGGACTTTGGGCAAATAAAACAAGGAAAATGACTACTAAAAACGGCTAAAATAAGGTTAATAAATTAACCCTATCAGTATGGTGTCCCAAAACCCAAGCATACATCAACCAGACTAGACTTTATACATGTCGACACAAAACAAGTGTTAGGTCAAAAGGACTACTAAGTTTGAACGAATAACATAAACCAATATTTAAAAGTTAGAAATCACGATTACGATGAAATAGTTCAATAAATTGAATCAATGGGGGAGACTCAATACCATGAAACAAAATATGGGTATTTTCATAAAAAGACCCAAATTTTTGATATAGTTTATAAATCATGAAACCAAGTATCAAGGTACCAAACATTATATTTTATACCAAAACTCCACAAATTTCCAAAATGGTGAAACATGACCATTTTGTTACACATAAGAGATTTGTATATAATAAAGCATGAAAAATGATAAACCACACATTAAGACATGTATCTAATTTTACAAAATTTTAGAAACTCACAATCTAGGTTTTTGTAGAAAACCTAGAAACTTTGGCTAAACCCTAGAAATGTAGGAAACGAAGAAATGAGCACTTGATCTTGACTTGAGGTCCATAATAAATGCTCCAATAATGATCTTGAGGTGCAATAAATGTTTCTCAAACCCTAGATGAGAATTTAATGAAGGGAAAGGAGTGAGGGAGAGAAAATCGGACTTGAAGCTCCTAAAATCGGACATGAACTCTTACTATTTATGAGCTTAAACTTCATATTCTTCTCATTTAATGCTCTTTTATGCTAAGAGAAAGGATGTCCCATTATTTAGGGGTTTTGACCTAAAACTAGGGTTTACATATTTTGGTTCAAAAAGAGATAACACAATGATCATGATAATATGATAACTTACCATAATTTTAACAAAGAGATGTGGAAATATGATGTCGATAAAAAAATATAAATACATGTGATCTCTACACATTGATAGGTAGAAGTTGATTTGTGAACTATTATACATTTGTGGTTAATTTATACTTCTAGTTTGATAATTAGTGTATTGTGACCCTTCAAAGTCTACTATGCTCATACATTATCATGTTTGGTGATTCTTGGAATCTAACTCCTTGTGCACGGGAATTTAGATTTGCATTAACTATATGTTATGAATTGTTGGCCGGTTTGGGCTACTAGTGAGTAGGCAATAGGGGACATTGAGGTCATTGAGGTGTAACTCGTCTAGCTTGGATATGCAATGTGGTCTCATAAGTCCTCGAGGTGTAACTCGACGGAGTAGGCAATAAAGGCATTAAATGATGGTTTGATGTTGTGATGTCTTAATGGCATGGGAAATAAAAACCGAGACTTGAGGTGCAATCCAATAACATCATGGGTGACTCCATTCACGTGTTCTCGTCACCCCGATGGTAACGGGTCTCCCCCGTATTTCAAGAGTCCTTCTCTTGTGTGTTTATGTTCTGGTTGGAACACTTTGACAAGAAATAAGTTGTGGTAAATAGTATCACACGGATCCGGTGACTTTGACTTGATTTACAATATCGCTTACTTTTATAAATCTTATGAATTTATACATTCTCTCTAGGCTTTCCGTCTAACACTTGTGGTATTGTGATTGTGGATTTCAGGTCCCACTAGTGGTGCGTCTTTGACGCGTTGATTTTCCGACCATGCTTTAGGAGCTTGGAGGTTCGGGCTTTTTGGGAAATTCGAGTTGAGAAATTTTTGGATATATAACGACACCCGTGTTAATCTAGTTTATTCCATTTCTAGATTAGTAGTTTGTTGTGTATTATGTCTCGTTACTCGCTACTTTAACCTTGTCCATACTATCCCGTTTTATTATGGGTTTTAGTTGGCCTATTTTAGAAGTTTTTATTTGACCCATTTTCCGGATTTTCCACTATTATGTTGTTCAAATTTTAGGGTGTTACATTCAATAATACAACAAATAAAGGATAAAATCCCTTTCTAAAAATCAATACTTGAATTACCTTAAATAGAGTTCTAGATTTAGTCTCAACCAATAATAAACCAATTCTTAAATAAAGATTAGATAAAGGTCGGGTGTTACTAAAACCCATTAATACCTTCTATCTCCAAACGTGTAGAAGACATCACTCAATAGCTACATCCATCTCGTTCATCTAACTAGCACTCAACTCTTCACGGTGTCGCTAGTACCATTCCACTAGTACGAGCCTGATTGTTAGGACCATAAATGTCCTACATATTAGAAATATATATAAAGAATTATAGAGTTTAAATTATTAATTGTAAAAGCCTTAATTGTGTTATTTGGGCTTAATTGATTAATAGGCTTGGGCCTTGTCTAGCTAAGGCCTAAGTATATAAGGTTAGTCTTAACCTAGTTTTAGGTTAGAGAAATTCATTAGAGCTTATTGTTTAGAAAAATCGTTCCTTTACATTGAATTGTAATATTCTTTGAACGATATTTTGAATGAATACGAGAGGGATGACAAGTTGAAATCAACAATTGTTATTGTTATTGCTCATTGATTATATTGTTACCTGTCAATTTGGGATCTACAATTGGTATCAGAGCCGAATCGGTGATTTAAAGATATAGAAGAAATCGAACGAAAGCGAGAAAAAGCATAAAATTCGTATTGATTTTTCTGGAAAACGCAGCGAGCCGTTTTGCCTATTCCCGGAGTTTGAACCGTCGGATCGTCACAAATTTTGGACAGTAGCTTCACGACATTCTGTTCTACATTCAGAAGGCACCCATATTATTTTCGACATACTGCAGTTTTTCTTGGGGTGAAACGATCATCAATCGGGTTTGAAAGGCTTTTCGTTGATTTAATAATTCTTCTGTTAATTCTCGATTGTTTAATCGTTTTTAATCTGCTCTTTATCTGCATCTATATCAATTCTCAAAGGTATCAATTTTTGTTTTTAAAAATTAATTCTTGAGTTTTTTGTATTGTTCTTAATTTTTTTTTTATTTTGGAAAAATATGATATATTTTGCTTAGAAAATCGATTTGGTTATGTTTGTTTTTGTGTTTTTTGTCAAAATCTAACCCTACAGGAGTGAAATCAAGCAACCCTATCGAACCCTGGTCCGAATTTTTCAACCAGTCGTGGTTACCGGAAGTTCCTTATTGTTTCCGGGTAAGTTTCCTAATTCTCGCCACTATCCGGATGAATTGATTCTGGTTATCGGGTAAGTTTGTTCGGACACTTCAATTGTTTCCGGATAAAATATACTTTCCGGTCAAAATTTAAATTTACCGGATAAATTTTTTTTTTGGGTTACCGGATGAAACAAATTTTTTTTGGTTACCGGATAATCTTTGGTCACTTACCGGATGAATTTTGTTTTGGGGTTACCGGATGAAAATTGTTTCCGGATACCTCACGTAGCCCACAATTGTTTACTGTTGTTTTTGCTATTCGACCCTCCGTCAGTTATCTTTCTGCATACATACATCTATTTAAAGCATGACATAGTTGACCTTTGTATTAATCTTTGACTATTGGTACTGGTTCGGTGGTTCCTCATTGTTGCATGCTTGTTGTTGGTGCCTCTTCACCATCACATTCTCATATGTCATAAGTGTCTCATAGGTTCATCCATAATTGCATGCATATACATATATTTCACTTATATACATATTACGCAAGCATACAATGGTCATCTTTTGTTGACCATCCTTTTGGTTATTGAATTTTGCTGCTACTATATTCCTTATCGTAACAACAAGTTCGATATTTTCGACAAGTTTTCAAGATCATCCGATAAGTTTTCACGATTACCGCACGTCTCGTGATTGAGAATTTCAACGGTAAGTTGCAAAATTTTAAACGAACGATTTGCCATCTTTTGTGATGGATTTGAGAGTTTTAGTGACGGTTTGAGACTATTTGCGACTGATTTGAGTCTATTTTCGACGCTTATCATTTTATGTGATTTATTTTGCCGTCTTGATCTAACTTGGTTTGCTCTTTTGCAGATTTCAGTCTCGAAGATTGATTTCGTTCGTTCGAATTCGATAATCAAATTTATTTTTTGGAAACGAATTTAGTTCTTAAATTGGTTTCTCAAATTTAAATTTTTGATTCTCTTCCGCATTAATTTTTTATTTTTCAAAGTAACACCGATCATCGATCAAATTTTTCAGGTAACAATGTCTTATTCATCTCAGTCTGAAGCAATTTGTCAGGACGAAGATGAGGTGATGGAGATTCTGAGCGAAAAGAAGTCCGCGTCCAAGTAACCTGCTGATCCACTAGCTCTTATTTCTTCAAAACGAGGCAAATCCTCCAGTCGTCGTTCCAAACGTGCCCAAGAGCCAAGTGAATCTGAGCCAGAATCTAAGAAAGAAGAGGACAGTGATTCTGATCCTGAGTTGACTGCTCTAAAGAAAACAATGGCTCCGCTCTCCAGATCCTTCCAGCAGCAGAAGCCTACATCCAATAATCAACGCTACTCCACTTCCTCCAACAAGTGCCATGATTATCAGGATAAATACGAAGGCAAGAAGAAGGTAGATGAGCACAAGCAACCTGATAAGAAGGAGAAGACTGAGAAAGAGCAAGCAAGACTATATGAAAAGAAGATCAAGCAAGCAGACGAATTGTGCAGCAAGCACGTCAAAGAACTGAAGGAACAGAAATATCAATTCTGGATCAGTTCTGAGAAACTCGCTAAATCTGAAGAAAAGGCAACGATATTAGAGTCTGAAAACACTGAGCTGAAAAGGAAGATTTCTGATTTGCCATCACAAGACGAGATAAAGGCACTTGAAGAGAAAGGTAAGCTCTTGAAAAGGTTTTTGAAAAGGAGACAGAAAGTTTTACAAAGGAAAGGCAAAAGCTTATACAAAAGCAATCTGATTCTTCAAAGAAATCTCTTGAAGAGAAGAAGAGTCTTGAGCGTATATGTCTAAAACTTTCAACACAAATCTCCGACTTTGAAAAAAATCTGATTTTAGAAAGAGAGAAGTTTGAAACTGAACGCAAATCTTTTTCTAAAAAGAATGGAGAACTTTCTTTGAAAATATCCGATTTGGAGAAAAAATTAGACATTCTAAGCAAAGAGATTGAGAAGAAGAAGGTTGAAATTTTAGAGCAAAAAGTTTGAAATATGATTTTGCATTCGAAAGAAATATTTTTCAGACTGAGATTTCTAAGCTTACAAAGCAATTATCTGTTTTGTCAACTGACATTATGATAGAAAAGAGGCTAAAATCTGATCTCCAAAAGAAGCTAGATATAATGCTTGAGAAGAAAAATGATCTTTTTAACAAAGACAAGGAACTTGAAACCAAAAACTATGATGTTGAATCACCCAATCTTGCTAGTCCAGATACTGTTAATCAGTCTCTTTACGGTGATTCAGTTAATTCAGTTTGCTTTTCTAAGACTGCTTCAAGTTCTATTCTCAAAAAGGTTTCTTCAAAGACCGGCATTAGATCAAATAGCTCTTCAAAAGATCGGCTCTGCACCTCTAATTTGTTCTATGACCCTATCATTGACAAATCGGATAATCAATTTTTCAAGAAAGTAAACATGGTTTGGAGAGTTAAAGGATCCGCTCCTGCTCCAAAGACATTCGTCTCTGTTAAGAGTGACAAGAACAACAAAGCTTTCCACGCTAAACCTTTTGTGAAAACTGATCGTGCTTACTCTGTTAATAAGCTGATCAGCTTATCTACACAGAAGCTGTGTTGTTCTTATTGTGGAACAAGTGAGTTTGTGAATAAAGACCATGCTAAGTATTGGTATGGTACTTATAGTATCCCCGGTCCTCATAGGGCATCTAACCAACAAGGATCCATCAAAAGATGGATACCAAAATCCTACTAATCTGTTTTGCAGGAATGTCATGTGCAAATAAATTAGACGATTATGTTCACATGACTGCATTAAAAGGTTATGCCAATTTTGAGGGGGGGGGTACTATTCTATGAAAGGTAAGTGGACTTCAACTGAATTCAAAAACATTGGAAATTCATTCTGAATAACTTACTTGCGTTTGTTATTATCTAAGTTTAACTTCCATGATTGCCATGTCCAAAACTTTCTTGATTTAGTTATTTCCATGTCTCAAATGTTTGTTGATTTTTCGATGGAAATACACTCTTTTTTGAAATCCACTTTGTGTTCCCAGTTCATCATTTCATATTAATGATTCAATTCTTATCTGATATAATAATTGTGACTTGTTCCTCACAATTAAACATTCTGATCATTGTCTCATTTCTTGCAAAATATTGTGCTTACTGAGTCATTCTGTTTTGCGCTTGATCTTGTTTCTTGAAATTCTATATTTCAAATGATTTTTATGACTTCTGATTACTTCAGATCAGAACTCGAACTTAATTTTTATGACTTCTGAACAATTCAGTTCAGAACTCGGTCTAAAAAGTATGACTTCTAAACATTTCAGTTTAGAACTCGTTCTTCACTGTTTTACTAAACTGTCCTACTCGATGCATGAAAGGAGTGTTAGGAATTACATCGTTTCTATGGTCTATCCAGAACCGGAAGGACCTACCCAAGAAACACATCCACTTATAGACATCAGTGAGGGGTCTAGATGATAGATGAGTTTGGAGTGAAAAGAATATGGTGAGGCTGTGACAGGACTTAAAAGAATCATTGGTCCTTACCAAACCGAGTCAGTTATCCGGGTAACCACACAATCTATTCATTCTCGTTCTTTGGAGATGAATATTGAAACAGACATGGACCCAATGTCGATAACTTGTGTCACCCCACCCAGCCACTCAATTATCTAAAAAAGATGCTTGTTTCATATATTCACGGAGAATTAGCACATAATCTATCTATTCCTCACTCGAAGGTCTTAGATATTGAAAAAGGAAGACATCAGCTCTGGTCTCCGAACTTCATATTCTACGCACTGTGTCTATTGATTTTTAACTTGCGTCCCAGGTTAAATCAATATTTTGAGCCTAACAGATAAAATTTATTTCTTTCACACATGCACGAGTCTTTGTGATTCCAATCGCATATCTTCGTGATATTGTCGAAACAATTTGAGAAGTAATTTTTTAAATTTTACTTCAGTGATAACTAGAAGTCCTATCAGAGATACCCCATTGCCAACTATGAACATAGGCCACACACTTATTTTAATTGGTGTGATAACAGCTACTAACGTGTTTCTGTGTTAGTTGATTACCCCATTCTGGTTACTAAACCTTTTATCTGGAATTTTTTTCTACAACGTGCATGATGCTCCGGATGCTCCTACTCATCATGAGGGGGGGAAAAGGGTACAGATTCAAAGACACCGAATATCAAGTTGAGGGGGAGTTAGCAAAAGCCGAGGGGGAGTAACTGTTGATTGATCAGGTCCCTGTTGATTGATCAGTTCCGTTATTTGGTCAGTTCAGAAATCCAAAAAGAGTTCAAAGTGCATACAAGTAATCAAAGTGCTTACAAGTGATCAACTCTTCTCATCGTTTATCAAGTGGTGTTCGCTACAATTCAGTATTTCCTCCTTCAAGCATACTGGTTCTACAAGTTCTTAAAAGCCAATTCAACTCACGGCCAATTCAACTCACAGTTCAAAGACTGATTCATTGAAGATAAGAGCTTTATTCAAGGGGGAGCCTGAAAAAGACATGAAGACAAGCAACACCATAGCGTTCCAAAGATTCCAAAGGGAGAGAAGATCAAGTCATGAAGTTTTCAAGACCAATTTTTATTTATATATCTTTAGGGGGAGATTCTTAGGACCATAAATGTCCTACTTATTAGAAAGATATATAAAGAATTATATAGCTTAATTATAGAGTTTAAATTATTAATTGTAAAAGCCTTAATTGTGTTATTTGGGATTAATTGATTAATGGGCTTGGGACTTGTCTAGCTAAGGCCAAAGTATATAAGGTTAGTCTTAACCTAGTTTTAGGTTAGAGCAATTCATTAGAGCTTATTGTTTAGAAAAATCGTTCCTTTACTTTGAATTGTAATATTCTCTTAATGAATACGAGACGGATGACAAGTTGAAATCAACAATTGTTATTGTTATTGGTAACACCCCGAATTTGCGTGTAAGCCACACTTGACCTCTTGGCGTGTTTATTTTGAGTATGTGTATACGTATGTATATATATATCTAATTGTACGTAAAGATATGTATGAGTATATACTCTTGTTAAGCATGCAAACCCTAAGCTTCCCATGCATGAACTCTTTACCATATTCGAGTAACCGACCTACCGTGCCTAAGGATCACTTCACGCCGCAAACGGAACCCAAATCAGCAGCTGCAACCATGGCAGCGACTATGCCTGACGATAATGCCCAGGGCATAGTCGCATGTCCATTGTCGCGATGGGAGGACCAAACTCGAAATCAAACAGAAAGTGGGGTAGAGGCAACGACATTGCCCCGCGACAATGCCCAGGGCAAAGCCGCGGGGGCATAGTCGGGCAAGGGGGATCGGGTTCCGGTTGAAAAGCTGATTTTAAGAGGGTTGCGGTTCTTTTTTTTTTCAGCAGCAAAACTCGACTTCTCTCATCCTTTGGGGCGATTTTCTCCCAAAATCTCTCCTTCCTCTCACTAAATACTCCTAGGGTTTTCACCTACCACTCCATTCACTCATCTTGATAATTAAGGTTAGAAGAAGAAGAATCTGAACTGTAAGAGCTTGAAGGAACCAAGTCTCCATTTCTAGGGTTTTCACCCAACATCTTTCCACTCCATTTGAAGATTAGGAGTTGTGGTTTGTTTTGGTGGTTCTAGATATGCCTTGGTTGGTGGATTCAAGTGTGGTTAAGGTAATTTCCTCTGCTATTTAATTATGAAGTTAGGGTTTTGTTTAAATGGGTATTGTTGGTGTAAATTGGGTAGATGATGATTTCTTATGGTTAGATAAGAATATTCATGGTTGAAAATCTATGGATTTAGGTTTTGGAAGTTTTGGCTTGAGGATGCAAACTTCATCAAAGGAGCTTACGTTTGGAGAACTCTAGATTTAGCTTAATCTAGCAAAGGTGAGTTCAAGTTACTTTGCGAAAACCTTGTACATGCCAAAATATTATTTTCGGAGATATTATGTGTTTTACTTGAAAAACTGTCAATGTTGATCTATTTGACGGAATTACTTGAAAAACCTTTTGAGGAATTACTTGTGGTAAATATGGTAAAACATTACCTTTGGATATTTTGGAAAACATGACAGATAAATCCTATATGAAAATGGGTTACTGATTTATGTGAAAAGTGGAGTCTAATTACTATGAAAATGTATTTTGAGGATTGAGAAATATGAGTATGGTACTTCATGTGATATTATGAAAATGTGAAGGTTGAGTCCTTTTGGAAAGGAGGGTTATCCAGATCCAAGGTTTTATTTCGGGTTTTCAGAGAATTATGGTACTTGGTTGCTTAAACAAAGTTTAAATGCATTTATGCGATGATGACCGTTATGTACGGGTCTAGCAAGCTTGGAGCACTTTGCTTGGGCTGACTTTGAGATAGTCTTGGGACATTTGTCCAGTTTAAATGGCTCAATGTGGAGTCTTATTTATGTGTTGCTTTTATTGCACCGTTTTGCATATTATTGCACGTTATGTATATTTACATGCTTGGGTGAGTGAGTCATTCCGGGATAGGCATGTTGCGTTAGACTGTGTTGCATTGGATCCATAGGCATGTTAGTCAGTCGTTGGTAATGGTCGATTGGATACCTTGAGGTTGGACCTCGGTGCCCATGTTTTATGACCTTAACTTCCAACTAGGCACTAGGAGGATATAGTTTTGGGAACTTACCTTGGAGGTTTGTGTAGAGATCCACGCCTTCGGGATTTATATCTTGGAGGTAGTCCCGATGTGCTGGGCCTTAAGGCGTTACCTTGGAGGTAGACGTCAAGGTATATCTTCAATTACGGTGTAACTTGGGTTTCAACGTTGTATGGGTGGTATACTTATGTGTTACCTCCACCTTCAACGGTTACGGGTCTCCCCCGTTTATGGTATTTGAACTTTAATACTGTTAGGACACAAAATGTCCTAATTATAATATAGTTTTGTAAAGGGGTAATTATTGTAATATGGGCTTGGATATAGTGTTATAGGCTTGGGCTTAATAGTGTAACAAGGGGGTATATAATGTTTAGTGTGTGTAATTAGGGTTAAGTGTGTGTCCATTGCAATGTAGCCTCCAAGGTGTTTGTGTGTGTTCTAGAGAGAGATCCATTCTCTCTCTAGGATAGCTCTTCCACATTGAATAATACACCACTTTGATTATCTATCTTCTTGTTACTATCTCTATCAATATATGAATCGTTGTCTTGTTCAAATGGGACTCACAAGTGGTATCAGAGCCAAAATCGAAGGAATCAATCATCGATACGATCATTCTGCAACGATTCATCATCAACAGCCCAATCTGGTATGAAACAGTAACTTTTCGAATTTTTGTTGCACACAAACTGTTTTGGGATTGAAAAACACATTTATGTTGGTTTTTGGACAAAACTCGAAGTGTTAATGTTGTCCAGAATACCCTTGCGCATCTACGTACCAATTTTCAGCCCAAACAGATCATTTTTGAGGATTAGACTTAAGATTATTTGAATCTTCATCCATGTCGCAACCTTAAGTGTTCTTCATGTTCATCCGAGTCGCAATGGTCATATATTCATGCATATCGCAATCCACTGTTCATGAACAGTACCAAATCGCAATGGTCTATTGCGACTTGGCCTCCAAATCGCAATGGTCTATTGCGACTTTGCTCCAAATCGCAATCCACATCACGATGAACAGTACCAAATCGCAATGGTCTATTGCGACTTGGCCTCCAAATCGCAATGGTCTATTGCGACTTGGCCTCCAAATCGCAATTGCCTATTGCGACTTCGGTCTCGAATCGCAATCCATTACACTATGAACAGTACCAAATCGCAACCTTCAGTTGCGACTTGGGTGAACTTTTGCCTATTGCGACTTCAGGTGTTGCGACTTCAGCTATTGCGACTTCAGTGCATTGCGACTTCAGTGCGTTGTGACTCCAGGTTTTAACATGGTTTGTGTTGCAACAAAAGGTTAAAAATGTGTAATCGTGACTGTTTCTAGAGATCCAGATGGTATCCTCGCCTAGTAATCCCTGGTATCCTCGTGACTGTTTCTAGCGGAACCCCCGTGCTTAGTCTCAGGAGGGGGGCATTGTTCATGGTGTTTAGCATAAAGCGTGTGTGACATCATTCCCATATTTAGGCTGTCACATACATATTGCAACTGTCAATGCTTAAAGGAGCTCAAGTTTGCCAAGATTTTCAGAAGATGGGTGTTGGAATTCAGTCTTTGGTTGAATTGAATTAGACGTTTGAGCATTTGCAATCATTATTCTGGAGTTTTTGTTGACGATGCTAGACCGTTGAGTGCTCTTCTGACATGATCAATCAGAATTGTGAGTGCTTGCAATCGTTGTTCTGGTGCTTTGGTTGTGATTCAGACTCTTGAGTGCTTATAATCATTCAGCTACTTCTTGAAGATTGAAGTTCCGGATTTTCTTCTTTCAGTATTCTGATATTTTGGGGATGAGCATTTCTCTACAGTTGATGAACAATGTTACTTGTGGAGTTATTCTAAACCCTACCTTATAGTGTATGCTTCATTATGTTTCCTCTTTCGAGCAAATCCGAATCACGCTCTTAAGCCGAATTCCTATTCAACTCGTGACTTATCGACGGATTTGGTGTTATAGACTGAGTTTGCATTTGGTATTGTCACGCAACAACTCGCTCGTTATTTTTTCTTGTGAGCTTATCGGTACGAGCTAGAGTTTCCACATTTATGAAGATATTTTTCGTGCACTCGGTCGAGACATTGAATCTGATTTGTCAAGGTTGAAATATAAAGAGTAAGAGCATATTTCAAGGGGGGGCCTAGACTACATTTGAAGAATTGCATCACTACGGTTTTCTAAAGAAATCAAGGGGGAGAAGAATTAAAGATCTTTCGAGATGGGTGATTCCTTTACAAAACTATAGGGGGAGATTGTTAGGACACTAAATGTCCTAATTATAAGATAGTTTTGTAAAGGGGTAATTAATAGTAATATGGGCTTGGATATAGTGTAATGGGCTTGGGCTTAACTATGTAACAAGGGGTATATAATGTTTAGTGTGTGTAATTAGGGCAAAGTTAGTCATTGCAATGTAGCCTCCATAGTGTGTATGTGTGTGTTCTAGAGAGAGAACCATTCTCTCTCTAGGATAGCTCTTCCACATTGAATAATACACCACTTTGATTATTCTACCTTCTTGTTACCAATCTATCAATATATGAATCGTTGCCTTGTTTAATTGGGACTAACAAATACATTTTACGGTCGCGTGTGTATTGCTTCGTATTATGTTTTAACAAAGTGTTATATTTTAATGAATGGTTTCCGTGTTTTACGGGTTGAGTATGTATTGTCAACCATATTTGGAGGTTTTGCCTAAACTAGAATCATTCATGTACTTTGAGGGAATTGGAATTGTAATTCATTTGGAAATGTATTATACCTTTCGGGAACTTCCCCGTGGAAATGTGTGAGTTGAAAAATGAACGATTTACAATTAAAGTAACTATTTGGAAATCATGACTAATCTATTACTCTTTTGATTTATGTTTTTATTTAGTCATGATAAAATGCTTGAACTCACTAGGCGTAAGCCTAACCCTTTTTATTTGTCGGCATGTGCAACAAGCTCAGGTTGGGGTAGCTCTAGCTACTTTGTGAAGTGGAGAGTTCTAGTAGAGTGCACGAGAGGTGACTTGATTATTGAAGTATTCCGCATTTAGTTTGGACGAGCAACTCGTGGTGTTAAGTAACACCCGATTAAGTTATTTTATTGTAGACTTGTAATATTTTAAATTCCGAGGTATTTTAAGGAATGAATTGTAGAAGTGATTACATCTATTTTGGTGATTTTATTAAAGTTTAATGTTAGTTGCTCGTTCCAAATTTGAGGGTGTTACAAGTTGGTATCAGAGCATAAGTTTGAGAGATTTAGGTGTTGATTTTGGATACCTAGACTCAAACTAGCGTTTGTTTAAGTAAATGAGAGTGAAGTTCATCATTAGGCACTTTAAGATATGATGTTTTGAAGTTGATGAATGTTATTTGAAACGAGAATCACGTCGAGAGTAACAAGGATAATCATGTACGGTGTGTTTATAGTGACACCTGGCCAGTGTCATGGTGAACCTACTAGTACATGTGCATACTTGAATTACTTTAAAGTGATGATCGTTGGGGTAGTGAAGGAAGTACTAAGCTAGTAGTCGTTGGAATAGATGAACGATTTTAGTATTAGTCACTTAGAGTGACGATAAGCATGATGTTTGCTTTAAGTAGACCGTTTCGGGTCAAGATTGATGGTTGAACTAGAACCATAGGCTGATTGAGCCGACTTTGATTTGGGGAAAAACCGTAAAGTTAATTTATGTAATTCCCAACTTGCCTTAAGAGGTTAAAGCATCCGGATGACAATAGTGGACCGGAGAGATTTGGAAGGGTATGAGTTAAGATGTTGAATGCCGACTAAGTCATGCACAAAGTTTATTTTGAAAATAAATTTCATCAACTATTTCATGTGTTTCCAATCCTTATATGGATTGTGTTATGAATTTTGGGAAGTGTTTGGCACACACACAAGATTTTGAATCATGGTTTTAACGTGCATGAAACCATTTTATTGCGAGAGTCGCAAACTCCGTCGGGATTTGTTTTGCCTTATTCCATTATTGTTCAACATTTGTTTTGGATATAATGATAATCATATTTTATGATGTTTAAGATGTTGGGCAATAACTACGGCTTGTGACTTTAACATTGGATCTCCTCCACATATGTTAAAGTTTGGACAGAAAGTTATTTTCCATTATGTCTATGAAAAGTTATTTTGAGAATTTGTCTAATGTGAGTTGTTAAACAATGTTGTTTATATGATATTACCCTAGAAGGGGATTTTTGGGATTTTGGCGTCGCATTTATGATTTTGCTTATAGCGATTTGGCTTTGGAAGCATGATGTTTAGTGCCGTTTTATTGACTTGAAGTCATTGAGTCCATTGAAGTTCATGGAGTTTTATTGTACGACGTTTTGTGTCGTGTGGGTACAATTTTACTATATGCATACTCTATTCGCTTATGTGAAAAGTTTACGAGTTATATTGGGCATTTGGTCCCACTCGAGTTTTGGTGAGAAAAGTTAATTTTATGCCATAAGGTGACTAAGAAGAGATGAGTTTGGAACTCTAGTGTCGCGTAACTTTTCTTTCAAGAGTTTGTGTTATTAAGTATTTCATTGCAAATAGTTCAGTGTATGGATTGACTTATACGTGACTTAAGTAATGCATGAAAGAACATTTTGGTAACATTCATAATAATTTGTTTGGTGCACTTTCAGTCAGTTAAGTGTTTTAGTATTATTTCCATGTAAATGCGTATATCGACTTAGGGGTATGCATAGCTTGGTAACCATTGTTTTCTCGACACTTTGCTAAACGAGACGTCCATGAAAATGTTTTATTAACTCCTTGTTTAAATGAGAGACCATTTGGTCAAAGCATGTTTTAGAGGTGTGAGGATCACGGATGGTTTACAATATGTGATATTTGAAAAAAAAACACAAATGTATGAGTCGTTGACATTGGTCAATTTTGATTTGCCGAATATTTTTGGAAAATTGAAAACCTTTTGGTTTGAAGGAAATGTGTATTTTGAGTATTTTGACAAATACATTTTAAGCAATGACGTTTAGACGTTTTATGTTCCAAGTACGAAATTTTGAGGAAAGTGATTCGTGATAAAGATTTTAGAAAACTCGTTTGTATAAAATTATGATGCGTGGAATTCTTATGTCTTGAACATTGATGCGCACCGTTGGCGCAATTTGGAATTTGAAAATAGGTTTGAACCCTTTTTTGTGTCAATAAATTATTAACACTAATTTCCTCATATGTTTTGGAAAAAAGCATTGTTGTGTGCAAGGTTGCCAAAAACATTTTATTCAAATGTCATTATATGACCGGATGAGAAATCTTGGGAAATCAATTTAAAGGATTTCATCTCTTGAAATTTTGGTATGAGTTATTTGGTTGCGTGTGTATTGCTTCGTATTATGTTTTAATAAAGTGTTATATTTTAATGAATGGTTTCCGTGTTTTACGGGTTGAGTATGTATTGTCAACCATATTTGGAGGTTTTGCCTAAACTAGAATCATTCATGTACTTTGAGGGAATTGGAATTGTAATTCATTTGGAAATGTATTATACCTTTCGGGAACTTCCCCGTGGAAATGTGTGAGTTGAAAAATGAACGATTTACAATTAAAGTAACTCTTTGGAAATCATGACTAATGTATTACTCTTTTGATTTATGTTTTTATTTAGTCATGATAAAATGCTTGAACTCACTAGGCGTAAGCCTAACCCTTTTTATTTGTCGGCGTGTGCAACAGGCTCAGGTTGGGGTAGCTCTAGCTGCTTTGTGAAGTAGAGAGTGCTAGTAGAGTGCACGAGGGGTGACTTGATTATTGAAGTATTCCGCATTTAGTTTGGACTAGCAACTCGTGGTGTTAAGTAACACCCGATTAAGTTATTTTATTGTAGACTTGTAATGTTTTAAATTCTGAGGTATTTTAAGGAATGAATTGTTGAAGTGATTACATCTATTTTGGTGATTTTATTAAAGTTTAATGTTAGTTGATCGTTCCAAATTTGAGGGTGTTACATTATTGCTCATTGATTATATTGTTACCTGTCAATCTGGGATCTACACTGATGCATATGCCAACAAATAAAAAGGTTAGGCTTAAAACCTAGTGAGTTCAAGCAGTTTTCATCATAATTATAAAATTGTAAAACCGAAAGACTGCTTATTTAAAACATAACTTCTCATTATGAAATGCATTTATCGTAAAAGCAACATATTTCCAAACCCACAATTTTCGTGATGAAAACTGTTAGCTTCAATCTTCCTAATCATAGAAGTATTTAGAAGTAGTGAAAAATAGGCTAAGTGAAGAAAGCCTCTTACAGAGGCTCTGCCGAACTTACCGAGAGATCAAGGTCAAGAAGCTACAGAAGCTAAAGAGGCGCCCTACAGAAGCTCTGTCATACGCGCAAAGAAGACCAAAGACTCGGAATCCGGTGAAGACTGCTCTTCTAAGGACCAAACCGCAGAACCTCTGTGGTACTTCACAGAGCCTCTGCGGTCTTCAACAAAGACTTAAGATATTTATAATATCTTGCTACTGTTACAGGACCTGTTCATCAACTTGCATGGTAGCATGCCTTGTCCAACTGCAACGTGTCAAACTCTGGTTGGATTCAATAGGGCTTAGTACATAATAGACGTCTGCTGCATTAAATGCAATACAGCACGTCCAACTGTTCATGCCATCCGTCCAACTATTCATACCGTCCTTTGTGAATAGTATCATATGCTTTATGGTCCCCTTAGAGTAGTATATAAGGAAGACTCATGTTGAGTTCTTCCTATCGATCGATCAATCGAACAATCGAAACAAGAATTCAAGAGAGAAAAACATCACAAGCTTTAAACACTTTGAGAGTCATATCTATTTTAAAAGCTTTGCTTAACTCACTGTTCTTGAATCTGTTCTTAATATATATATTCAGTAAACTTTGAGATATTATTTCCTGTTCACTGTTTATTTATATTATGTTCTAAATCTATCAAACATATCTGTTAGTTCTTCAAATACGCTTCCGCATCAAACTCAAACTTGACTAATAGATCTGATAATCTTGTATAAGCAAAACGGGAACCAACAATTAGTATCAGAGCGAAGCTTGATTTTCAATATCAAGTGATCCTCGTTTTTACAAGATTAGTGATAGAAATCATTTTTTTTATTCCTCATCTCTAGGTTAAAACTCCATTAAAGTGTACTCTGGGAACTGTTCAAACCCAGAAAACTTTCCAGATCTTCAGACTCATACTCTTTAAATCATACTATCTTTTCAGAACCTTAAAAATGACAAATACAAATAACTTCTTTACTGCTGGTTCACTCACCAAGCCTCCTACTCTCCTACGAGATGAGTATCCTCAATGGAAGATAAGAATGGTTCATTTCTATGAGGGTACTGAAAAATATCTAGTACAATATCTTTACAACCTTCCTCCTGTTCCCATGATAGCAGTACCACGAGTACCAGCTACTGTTGAATCTCCAGAAATCCCTGAACATCAAAAACCAAAACCAAAAGAAGAATGGTCAAATGAAGATAAGGCAGAAGATGAAGTTGCACAGAAAACAAAAAGAATCCTGATAATGGCTATCCCCAACGAACTTTTTCAATCCTTAGATGCATGCGAAACTGCGCACGATCTTTGGAAAGAATTAGAAAGACAGTTGGAAGGGGGTGCTAAAACACAGAAGAACCGAAGGGCACAGTACATAAATGAATATCATGCATTCAGAGCCTCTGCAACAGAATCTCTGCAAACAACGTACGACAGGTTCAACTCTCTCATAAACAAATGTAGAAAGTCTGGCATTCACAGAACCTCGGAAGAAAATAACGTCATGTTTCTAAAGAGTCTGAATGATGAGTGGCTTCAACTGTCTATGTCTTTACAAACAAACCAAGATCTAGACTCATGGACACTCTCTGATCTCTATGGAACACTAGCTGCACAAGAGCCTCAAATAGCACAGGCTAAAACAATAGCCATTGCACCATACGCATTGGTTAGTAAAACAACAGAGGCTACAGAGAGACCAAGAAATGAGAGAGCAACAGATGAAAAGAAAAAGGAGAAAAACAAGATAGTGATGGTTGATAGCGAAGAAGACGAGTTAATAGAGGAATAAATAACTCTTGCGTCATTAGCTAAATCATTGGCTCTATTGACAAGAGAGTTCAGAGGTAATCAAAGAAATTTTGGAAATGACAGATATAGCAGAGACAACCAGAGAGATAGAAGAGATGATGAAAGAAGAGAAGAATCAAGTGACCGACAGAGGTCAGACTACAAAAGTGACCGACAGAGGTCGAGCGACAGAAACTACAGAGGAAATGACCGACAGAGGTCAGATGACAAGGTAGGCCACACACAAGAATGCTACAAATGTGGTAAGCATGGTCATTATGCAAACGAATGCCGAACAGAGAGAGGTGGAGACCAACAGAAGTCCGACGATCGAACTGGAAACACCTCCCAAGGTTGCTTCAACTGCGGCAAGCCAGGCCATTTCGTAAAAGATTGCAGAAGTAGACAAAATCGCCCACAGAAGGACTCAGCTTTTTACAAAAAGAAGGCTGAATATTATGCACAAAAATCCCTAATGGCAAACAAAGGGCATTCTGAAGCAAATAAAGAGGACTTCGAGTCAGACTCTACATCTGATGATGAATTCACCACCAATGCCCTGTTCTGTGGCATGGCAGAAGTCGACTCGGGCACTGACAATGAGGTATCCATTTCAAACTCTACCTCTTGTATTAAATATGTAGAAAATGATTCAGTTAGACTTAACATTGAATTGATTGAACTCAGAGAGATAAATGAAAGTATTCAGAAAAGACTCGCCTTTAATGAGAGAGAAGTAAGGCTTCTCAGTCAAGAAAAAGCCAAAAATTTTGAAGAAAAGGAAAGAGTAGAAAAATATTGGAGCAAAAATGTAGATCCTTTAAAAAGGCAAATTTCTGAATTAACCTCTGCTTTAAAAGTCAAAACTAAAGAGCTTTCAGTTTCTAGGAGTGAAACAACTGACATAAGAGCTCTCAAAAAATACTTTCAAAAAGAGAGAGAGGTACTTTGGCAAGATCTACTCAGAAGAGAGGTTTTACTTAAAAACTATAAAGATGCACAGAAGGTGTATGAGAAAGTAAACTCACAAATAGGAAGACGAGGTATAGGGTACGATGATATTACTCTAGGTGTTGAAGGCAAAAGACTTAAACCTCTGTCTTCTCTGTTTGTGGTAGGAAAAACAAATAAACCAATTTTTCCAAACTTACTCTCTGTAAGTAAGAGGGTTAAAATCTCTGAAGAACCTCACTTAAGGAAACATACGAAGATGATCAATGTGTGGTTTGAAAACACAGATTCATCATCTTCAACCTCTGTCAACAGAGGAATCAAACCAAAAAAATATCTGAAAACACAAGATCAGATTGGTATCTTTAAGTTTGGTAAACCAGAGACTCAAACACAGGTCGCTTTTGTCTGTATGATAGATGTCAAAAGGAAATTATCTGCAAAAGCTCCTGAGTTTAAACCCATCTTTTCAGAAGAAAATCTTAAAAGATCAATTGAAAAAGAAATTTTGGAAGTTTTGAAATCAAATGTTTTAGAAAATATCTGTACATCTTCTATAGATCAAATTCTCGCTGAAGAGATCTCATCTGAAACCTCTGCCATCTATGAAAGTTTTTTTACAGAGGAAGAAAACTCGTACGATACATGCTCAGAAAATCCAACCTCTGTCGAAAGAAATGACTCAACCTCTGTATATGAGGACGATTCATCCTCTGACGACTCAGAGACTGATTCTAAATCAGGGATAATTCACTGTGACACAGAGGATGTTAAATTCTCCTCTGAGGTTCTTAACAGAACAATTTCTCCAAAAGAGAAAATCACAGAGATACCTATCTGTCCAGATTTTCTAAAAATGTGTATACAAGTCAAAACCTCTACAAAGCTTGATAATTTGAAAAAGGCCTCTGAAAATCCTAAAAGCTCAAAATTTTCAAAACCTTTAAGGCCTGAAGCTAACAAATATCTTTCCTCTGTGACAGTGAAGACAGACGTTCACCACAGAAGAGACTCACAGAAGGCAGGAACTAAACAAGATTTTTGCAAAAAACATTCTAGTATTCATAGATCTTCTTGTAATAGGAAATCTAATGTTAAGAACGAATGTAATGCCTCTGTGACTCAGTTCAATGAATTCAATGAAAAGTTCAAACAAATCACGTCTCATATTAAATATTGTCATTGTTTTGATCTTATGTTCAGATTGAAAAATCACTTCTCAAGTCCATATTGCTTACTCTCCACTAAAACTCAAACTCTAAAGTCAAAACCTAGAGAGATACAATCTGATCTTTCTACAAAAAATAAAATGTATTTCAAGAATGCTAAGGCAAACTTGAAAAATTCTAACAATATTGGACCCATATGGATATGGGTACCTAAGTCTCTATGATTGTCTTACAGAAGCGGTATGTGCCAATTTGGTATCTTGACTCCGGATGCTCAAGGCACATGACTGGCGACAGAAGTTTACTATCCACGTATAAAGAAACACACGATGGTGGATCTGTAACTTTTGGAGACAACAAGAAGGGACACATCAAAGGCTATGGAGTCATACAGAAGGAAAACGTCTCTGTATACAAAGTTGCATATGTGAATGGCCTTAAACACAACCTACTCAGTGTAAGTCAACTCTGTGATACAGGATTTGATGTCTTGTTCAAAAGGACTTTCTGCTCTCTGCAAAGTGAAGACACAGGAATGGAACTTCTGCGAGCTGAACGAAAAGGTGATCTGTATCTGATGAACTTTTGTTCAACAACCAAGGACAAAGTTTGCCTTGTAGCTTGCGAAAGTAAAGAAGCCTGGTTATGGCATAACAGGTTCTGTCACTTGAACTTTCACACCTTGGATAAACTGGTCAAACTTGATCTAGTTAAAGGTTTACCTAATGTTAAATTTAATAAGGATCACTTGTGTTCTGCCTGTGAAATGGGAAAACTCAGAAGAGCTTCCCACAGAGGCAAAACAGATGTGTCTTGCACTAGGCCTCTGTACATGCTTCATGTCGACCTCTGCGGTCCCATTGCCATACAGAGCCTAGGTGGCAAGAAATATATACTTGTCTTAATTGATGAGTATTCGCGCTTCACATGGGTTGAATTTGTTCGAAAGAAATCGGATGTTCCAATCATCTTGATTAATCTAATGAAAAGAATCCAAGTTCTTTATGAATGCAGAATACAGAAGTTAAGAAGTGACAATGGCACAGAATTTAAAAACTCTGTCATTGAAGCCTATCTTTCTACAGAAGGAATATCACAGAACTTCTCTGCCGCACGCACTCCACAGCAGAATGGCGTAGTCGAAAGGAAGAATCGAACGCTCGTGGAGGCCGCAAGAACTATGCTATCAGCATACGGATTACCGATGAACTTTTGGGCAGAAGCAATTTCTACCGCTTGTTACACACAGAATCGGTCAACCATTGTGAAAAGACACATCAAGACTCCTTACGAACTGATCAACAAAAGGCGGCCAAACATCAAGTTTTTCCATGTGTTTGGATGTAAATGCTTTGTTTTAAACGACAGAGATTCAAGAGGAAAGTTTGAAGTAAAAGCTGACGAAGGAAAATTCATTGGATACTCTGCGACTTCCAAAGCCTACAGAGTATACCTTACAAGATCTCGCAAAATCATAGACAGTATCAATGTTTCTTTTGATGATTCTTTCCAAATGACTTCTGAGCAAATCCGTTCAGAACTCGAACTTAAAAGAGAAACCTCTGGCATCTCGCAAACGAAAGAAGACTTAAATCTTCTATTTTTAGAGATGTTCCACGATAACATTGATCCTTCTGTTGGAACCATCAGAGTTTCTGAAGAACCATCCTCTGTTGGACAAAATCCTACAGGTATGACTCTAACTGGTCCAAATAATGCTTCATCTTCTTCTATAAATACTACAGATGCATATGCCGAAGAAGAAAATGCAGAAGATGAAACATCAAGAAAAACGACCACAGAAGCTGCAGAAAAACAAACTCCACAATCCACAGAAGAACCAATTACAGAGGTAATTGAGGACCAAGACTATACGTCCTCAGAGGAACAAACTCCACCACCACTCATACCAATCATTCCACAAATGGTAGAATCTTCTACCAAGGTAAGAAGAACGACAGAGGCTATACACGAAGAAGATCCACAAGAAGCTTCTGAAGAAAGGTTCGATGACATTGATGATCATCTTCCTCGCACCACTCAGTGGACAAAAAGCCATCATCCAAGCCAAATAATCGGAGAACCTTCTGACTCAGTAAAAACCAGGTCTGCCACTGCTAATTTTTGTTTCTTTACAAATTTTATTAGTGTGATAGAACCAAAGAAGATTTCTGAAGCACTAGATGACCCAAACTGGGTAGACGCCATGCAAGAAGAACTTCTGCAGTTTGAGCGTAACAGAGTATGGACTTTAGTACCTCTGCCACGAGGGAAACAGGCCATTGGGACTAAGTGGGTCTATAGAAATAAGAGGATGAAGATGGAGTGGTCATCAGAAACAAAGCACGATTGGTGGCCAAGGGATATAGACAAGAAGAAGGCATAGATTACGATGAGACTTTTGCCCCTGTCGCACGGCTCGAAGCAATAAGAATATTCTTAGCCTTCGCAGCCCACAGAGGATTTAAAGTTTATCAGATGGACGTAAAATCAGCTTTTCTCAACGGTGAAATCCAAGAAGAGGTTTACGTAAATCAGCCACCAGGGTTTGAAAGCTCAAAGTTCCCAAGGCATGTATACTACCTTGAAAAGGCTCTGTACGGACTGAAACAGGCTCCAAGAGCATGGTACGAACGACTTTCTACCTTTCTTCTAGTAAATGGCTACAACAGAGGTACAACAGATACTACCTTATTCTATAAACGTAAAAACAGTGAAATAATGTGTGTACAAATCTATGTGGACGACATAATTTTTGGGTCTTCTAACACAGAAGAGTGCAAAAGTTTTGAAAACTCATGCAGAGTGAGTTTGAAATGAGTATGATGGGAGAACTAACATTCTTCCTCGGACTCCAAGTCAAACAAACATCAGAGGGAATTTTTATAAATCAGGCCAAATATGTCTCTGACATTCTTTTCAAGTATAGCCTCTCTGATACCTCTGCAATGAAAACTCCAATGGCCACTGGAAACAAGTTATCCTTAGATCCAGATGGCATCTCTGTAGAATGCACTCTCTACAGAGGCATGATTGGATCTCTGTTATACTTAACTGCAAGCAGACCTGATATTATGCATGCCACATGTCTTTGTGCACGTTATCAAGCTAATCCAAAGAAATCACACTATGATGCTGTGAAAAGAATCTTTAGATATCTAAAGGGGACCAAAAATCTCGGTCTCTGGTATCCACAGAACTCTGGTTTTAGTCTTAAAGCTTATACAGATTCAGACTATGGAGGATGCATGCTCGACAGAAAGAGTACCTCTGGGAGTTGTCAATTCCTAGGTGGTAAACTAGTCAGTTGGACCTCCAAAAGGCAAAATTGTGTCTCAACATCCAATGCAGAAGCTGAATACGTTGCTGCTGCTAGCTGTTGTTCTCAGGTTCTATGGATGAAGACTCAGCTAAAAGACTACGGCCACATCCTATTCAAAATACCTTTCTTCTGTGATTCCAAGAGTGCCATTGCTATCTCTGCCAATCCTGTGCAACACTCAAAAACCAAGCATATCGATATAAGGTACCATTTCTTGAAACATCATGTTGAATACGGTACAATCGAGATGCATTTCGTGCCCACAGAATACCAACTCGCGGACTTATTCACCAAAGCTTTAGACGAGAAAAGATTCAATTTCTTGGTGGGTAAGTTAGGAATGATCAATATGACGTAAAAATCCTCTGTAAGTATAGCTTTATCTTCTGTAAATATGTATATATTTCTAATTATTTTTGCTTTAATTAATTTATTTTTGTATGTAAATTCTCAATCTTAAATAGTTCTTAAAATCACAGAGCTTCTGTAAGTCTACTCAGAACCTCTGTCAACCCCTACAGAACCTCTGGAAAATATGACCTATGTTCTATGCAAAACTTATCATTCTTTGATCCAAGCATAGGTCAAGGGGGAGCAAAAGGAAAATTCCTGATCTACAGAGGTGATTAGATCAAGGGGGAGCAAAAAGGGATCCTGAAATGATCTACAGAGGTAAAACTTTCAAGGGAAAGCCAAAGAAGAATGGCAATGAATCTATATCTACAGAAGTCAGACATCACCGCCGAGAAAAGAAGAACCAAAAGGTATGTCTCTCGCACAAAAGGTTTTTGAAAACAGTTTTATAGGACAAAAATTGTCAAATATGTCCTAAAAATACTGTGGATAACATTTAAAAAATCAAAAGATCGAAAAGTTTCATAAAATTTGAGTTATGAGAAATTCAAGGTCATAGAGCTTCTGCTGAGCTCAACAGAAGCTCTGCCAAAAATATGCTCTGAGATCGCAACTTTAACCTCTATCGATCTTTTGGAATGTTATCTCGGAAACCAAACAGACTCACCATGACCTTCTCGAACAAAACTTTTTCCATAACAATTTTTTCGGACACCAACTTTCAAATATGTCCGAAAAACATCTCTTAAAACAGATCAAAAATTGGATGATCAGAAAAGTTAATAGAATTTTCGTTATGAGATTTTTCCCTCACAGAGCTTCTGCTGGCCCTCACAGAGCTTCTGCAAGTTCCAACAGAGCCACAAAACCTCTGCAAGTAAAAACTCAACTAAAAATCCTATTTGATCCTCTACAATGCCTTTACAAAACGTTTTTGGTTAAAAAGGAACCCCACAGAAGTCATGATAACAATGAGATATATGAGAAAGGGATACACATCAAAGATTTTCAAAATCACAGAACCTCTGTAAACTACAGAAGTTCTGTCAATCTGTTACTTGGGCATTTCTGTAGTAATAACGGTTACTTTTACTGAGAGTGAACTACATGTGGCTAAGAATAACCCCACGCGCCTAGCATTAATGGGCCGCGCACGACGTCCTGTCATCCTCTGACATGGCCTACGTGTCCCATTTTCATTGGGCGTACATGGAACGTTTTCTGTGGAAAGTTGAACCCGCCGTTCTAACTTGAGTTCGGATTCCAAATTTTAATCCATTGCCATATATTTTACTCTTTCGAATTCTACCGTTTTACCCTTCTATAAAAACCAAGCTTACCCTCTCATAAACTTTTTACAAACTCTCATTCTTCTCCGGCGAAACCTACAAATTTCTTATTCTCAGTACCAAATGGCTTCATCTTCTCAAGCTATCTCCCCTGCACACTCTCCGGCGACCTCACCAGAACATTCACCTGCTCATTCTGAACATTCAGAAAACCCCAACCCTGCCCAAAACATTGAACTAGAAGATTCCGGCGATTCAGCAGACTTTGCTCCAACCACACATCTTCAAAACTTCATAGCAAAGGATCATTTCGAAAAAGTACTACCAATCAAATCCAACAATTGCTATTTAGTCCCCTCACCCACTGCTTTCGGCGAAGCCCATGCCATTCTTCTAAACATAATGGAAAATCATATCCTCTTCCCTTTACTCTCAAGAACCCCAAAGAAAATTCCAGTAAGATATCTGAACCAGTTTTGGCAAAGTTGCCGATTTGATAAAGATGATTCTCTTATCAAAGGATACATTTCAAAACCCGACAAATCTGAGCATCTGGAAATCAAGTTCAATAGAACAATGTTCTCACTTGAATTCAACCTACCAACAAGGGGTCTTCTTGGATTAAAGAAGTACGCAGAGCAACCAACAGACGACGAGATCTGTCGTTTCCTAGAAATGCTTGGGTACAACACACCACTGAGAAAGAGAAATGACTTCCGCAGAGGCAGATTACCACCTCTGTGGAACACCTTGTTCTCAATTCTTAACAGATGCCTGACAGGGAAGATAGGCGGTATTGACCAGAGCTCACATCAGATATTGACCATCATGTATGGGGTTTACTATGATCTCCCACTGGATTACGCGACCATAATGATGCAAGAGATCATTAACACCATCGACAAAAAGAACAACACAAGAAGGGTCAAAGAGAACGATCCTAAGTTTCTACCACCTCTGCAATTCCAAAGAATACTGGGAGTCTTGTTCGAACCTCTGTTGCTAATACAGAAATGGCCAATGGAAGGGCCAATTCCCAAACAGTTTCCAATGAGCAAAAATATTCCCACTGATCATGTAGATGGCTACACACACTGCAGATCTTTGTCAAGGAAACTTCTGAAGTATGCCTCGAATAAAACCCTTAAGAAAGAGTATATACGCGATCATAGAACTCCTAAACCGAGTCCTATGACACCCCCGCGTTTAGGTGTCCCCCTAGGAACAATGATTGCAGAACCTCTTTCCACTCAAGAAGAAAAAGATAACAAATTAGCAAAACACATGGCTATTCAACTTAGCTTCACAGCCAAACGTGCAGAGCTCATGGGAAAGAAGTCCTCTTCAAAATCAAAAAGGAGGAAAACTGCAGAAGGCACCTCTACAAGCGCTGCAGAAGATCAACCTTCACCTCCTCATGCCACAGAAATTGGCTCCTCTGCTCCTCCCTCTTCTCCAAAACAGAAGAAGAAAAGAAAATCAAAAACCACAGAGGAAGGGGCACCAAAACCTAAGAGGAGGAAATCCAAAAAGAAGCATGGTAAATCACTTGAGAAATTGGTTACCATAGAAGAGGAAGCAATCGAAGAAGAAAGAACTGCAGAAGAAGAAGATGCAGAAGAAGAAATGACAGAAGAGGGATATCAATCGCCCCATCAATCCCCGGATCGGTTTGCTCACCAAGGAAACATTAACGATTTCCTACAGAACCCCGACATTGCCAACACTTTAAATACAGCAGGGTGGACGGCACAACCTCTCGACCACCATTCCCCAGAAGAACAATACTTCTCTATTTCCGGCATTGACACACATATGCAAGAAGATGATCAAACACCCAGAGATCAATCAGCTGAGACACCTATTATTCTACAGAACCCCTTCATTCAGCAAGGATTGGACATTCACAGAAGGAGTCCAAGCCCAGCTTCAGAAGAAATAGGACAAACAGAAGCTCAGTGGAATAGAGATGAAGTAACAGAGACAAGAATGGAGGTCTCAGAGGTAGATTCAGACGAAGAAGAAGTTGTCTGGATACGAAAAGGTCTCTATCATCCACACGTCATGAGGTTATACGGCTCTCATCAAATGTATGACTTCTTAGGCACAGAGCAAGGAACTTCAACAGAAGATAGAGAAGAAGCTCCAAGCCATCGGATATCTACAGAAGCTGAAAAGATAAACAATGATGTAGTGCTTGGATGCTTAACAGCAGAGGAAACAAGAAAAGATGTCTGGATTAATAGAGGCACACAACCAAAACCAACTCCAAGTGCAACCCACACATCTAACTCCGCAGGTCTAGCTGTAGAAGGAGTTATTGAAATAGAGCAGCACAACTCGATCCAAACCCAACCCATCCAGCCAGAAGTCAATCTTTCGACTTCTGCGCCCACAGAAACCGGGGAATCCATTCCTAGGGAGTCTCCTCAGAGAGACTCACCTATAGTTCGTGATCGATCGCCCCAGATCACAACAGAACACCCTACAGAGGAATTCGTTTCCTCTGCCACATGCACACAACTAGGGCCAACCCTTCTTTCAGAGAGAAGTAGTAAGTACAACGACGAAGAGACTCTAGACAAGTCTCCGAGTCAACAGAAGGATAATCTAGTACCCACCTCTGGAGTGGATCTAGACAATGTAGTTCACAGAACTTCTGTAGAGTTTGAAGCACTAGATGCTTCTGCTCGAAGATCAGATGGAAATCCTTCCACCCCCAACGTACGAACAAGGGTGAACGAAGGTGTCCCAGGAGCAGGGACTCACTCTAGAGACGAATGTGTTCCTCCAGAGGTTATACCAGGAACACAAGTATCAAGGGATGAGTTCCAAACCCCTGTCACCTCTGTGAACCAAACAATGAAAGAGTTGCAAAGCTCTTTCACATCTTTTGCAGAGAAAACATCAACGGCCATGCTGAATCTGAACACCAAAATGGACAATCTGTCCACAGAGGTGAAAACAGCCATCACAGAGATGAAATCTTCTGCGCAAACAACTGCAACAACTACAGCCACTTCTGCTGCTAAAGATTTTGGAATTACCGCAACTTCTGCATTCAAGGAATCAGTAAAACATTTCCTTGAACAAATGAACAAGCAATCCAACAAATCACAGAGCATCACACCCGCAGATCTACAAAAGGCTCTGCAAAACGTTCAAGCAGAAGCAATGTGCAACACAATACTGATGCAGCCTAAAGATTACATCACCAGAGCACAGCTAACAGAGCTCGGCCAAAATGTCATAAACCAGGTCACTGAAGTCATTGTCTCCTTCACTACTGCAAATGCCAACTACGTCAAAGAGTTCAGAAAAAGTGTCGGCAGAATGCGCTTCAACACAGAAGCAGAGCTTGCAACTCTTTTCGGCCTCTGTGACGATGTATGTGCGAAGTTGATGGCCGCAGGAGCAGAACTACCAAAGAAACCCAAAGCTTCCTGCAGAGCAGAGGGTACTTCTGATAAAAGTCAGGATGATTCTGATGATGACCATCCTGGTCCATCAGATAATCCTGAGGGGGAGAATATAAGAGAGAAATCTACGACCAGAGGAATACAAACTCCGCCAATCGCAGCAGAACCAATCAATCAAGCCCCTCCAGAACAAACCCAAGATCAACAACAAAATCAACAGACCACAGAGACAACACCCATCTCTGTGGAATCAAGTCCTGAAGAAACCAATATTCCAAAAGCTGATCAGCATACCACAGAGGCAACAACCACCCCTGTAGTAATCAACTTGGAAAAGAGTCCTTCAACAAAATCAACAGAAAAACCCCAAACCATACCAAGAAGAAAGTCGATTGCCACCAAACCAATAAGAGCAACGACCTCTGCGACCTCTGCTTCTGATATTCTGAGAAAGATGCACAATACAATGACTGATCGAATGTCGCAGAGAGAAGAAGAAAGGCACAGGTTCACATTAGCTTTCAAAATGGCAAGAAGATTCGATGTCCAATCTTCACCAACAGAAATAGAGCTCACAGAAGAAGTCACCAAAGAACCTCCAACAGAGGTTACAGAGCAACTCAAGCCAATAGAACCATCGCCACAAAAGTCCTCTAAAACACAAGTGTCAAAACCTACAGAGGCAACCATCAAGCCAACAGAAGCACCAACCTCCAAACCTACAGAAGAAACAGGTTCTGCACCTCCAAAAGCCAAAGACAAGGGCAAAGCAATACTGACAGAAGAGCCCAAGAAAAAGAAATCATTGCCCAAGCCTACAGAGAAATTGATGAAGAGCGCCTTTGATGCCTTCCAAACTCCAAAGCCTGAAGAAGTTGACTGGGCATATTGATTGAAGCCTCTGTCAGACATTCCATTAACAGGTAGAGCTGCAGAAGTTGTTCAACAGATGGAGAGTCTCAGAAGACAAGTACCACAACCTGGTCCAACACATGAAGAGATGGAAGAAGTGGTATACAAATACCTCTATAAACAAACCTTTCAGACCAATCATCCAACAGATCATGTGACAGATTCAAGGATCAGAGAAGAATTTGAGAACATCTTCACAAGGACAAAGCCAAGAACCAAAGCAGATGTCTTCTCAATCCACAAGATCAAAAAGGTAATCTTCTGCAAGTTCTCCTTTACAAGAACCTATCCAAGGGTCAGGTACAACCTTTACCAAGTCAGAAGAGAAGACAATTCAGAAACCACCTTCGCTGATGCTGACCTAAGAAATATCAATCCTTATGATCTACCTAACCTTCTGCAATGGACAAAGGACAACTACAACACAGAGGCAAACACCAGAGCCTATCAAGTATTAAGAAAAGCAATGAGGGAAAAGCTTCTGATCTTCAGTATGATAGATTTTCAACTGGGAAAGGATCTTGGTCTCAAACATCTAAATTTACGACCACCAGAAGATCGCTGCCCACCCGACGCTGTGCCCAACTCTATCATTACAGAACCAAGATTCGGGTTAGTATTTCAAAACCCACAAGGCGAAATCAAACTATTTGTGTGCGTGGATTGTCAGAAGTACGCAACTAGTACTCTGAACAAATTCAGAGCAAGCCTTGTAATATACAGAGGTACAGAGAAAATGGATAGAGATGCTGCAGATACTTTCATCAGAGAGATTGATGCCACAATTCTCCTAAGAGAACTCTGCATCAGTTTCTACAAAGAGATCAGAAGAATCGGAAGAGACAACAGAAGCTACAACGATTTCAAAGATGCCAAAATCTGATTCTCAAACCTCAAATCTCTGCAAACCAAGTCAAAAATTTATCTTTCATTGTACTCAAATGTAAAATGCCTCTGGCATATTTCTGAATGAAAGAACTTTCGAGGTATTGTTTAACCTCTGTCTTATCTAACTTAGCCTAACTAAACTCAAGTTAAATTTTTTTATTTTTCACTACTTAGGGGGAGATTGTTAGCTTCAATCTTCCTAATCATAGAAGTATTTAGAAGTAGTGAAAAATAGGCTAAGTGAAGAAAGCCTCTTACAGAGGCTCTGCCGAACTTACCGAGAGATCAAGGTCAAGAAGCTACAGAAGCTAAAGAGGCGCCCTACAGAAGCTCTGTCATACGCGCAAAGAAGACCAAAGACTCGGAATCCGGTCAAGACTGCTCTTCTAAGGACCAAACCGCAGAACCTCTGTGGTACTTCACAGAGCCTCTGCGGTCTTCAACAAAGACTTAAGATATTTATAATATCTTGCTACTGTTACAGGACCTGTTCATCAACTTGCATGGTAGCATGCCCTGTCCAACTGCAACGTGTCAAACTCTGGTTGGATTCAATAGGGCTTAGTACATAATAGACGTCTGCTGCATTAAATGCAATACAGCACGTCCAACTGTTCATGCCATCCGTCCAACTATTCATACCGTCCTTTGTGAATAGTAGCATATGCTTTATGGTCCCCTTAGAGTAGTATATAAGGAAGACTCATGTTGAGTTCTTCCTATCGATCGATCAATCGAACAATCTAAACAAGAATTCAAGAGAGAAAAACATCACAAGCTTTAAACACTTTGAGAGTCATATCTGTTTTAAAAGCTTTGCTTAACTCACTGTTCTTGAATCTGTTCTTAATATATATATTCAGTAAACTTTGAGATATTATTTCCTGTTCACTGTTTATTTATATTATGTTCTAAATCTATCAAACATATCTGTTAGTTCTTCAAATACGCTTCCGCATCAAACTCAAACTTGAACTAATAGATCTGATAATCTTGTATAAGCAAAACGGGAACCAACAAAAACACTAAATCACAACACTCACTCAATATGAATTCAAAACCCAACACACACCCCAAACCGTGAATGCAGTTAAATATCCAAATACTGAAAACATAGATAAAACTCTAGTATCAAAATCATCCCAAAATATGGATGAAACTCAATAATACAAAACCACAAATCATTGATAACGATCCCTAATCAAAATGTCGTCGAAAACATGGGTACAAACAACACCTTTTGGTGACGGTTGAGACCCATTTCTATTGAACGTGGCGGGAACGCAAAAGTATGCCACATATCTATGTTATCGAACTACACCTCATATATTGAATTTAGTGCACACTTTATTAAGCATCACCTCGAGTCCTAATACGTTTAGTGCACACCACTCATCGGGCGTTACCTCAAGGACGTTGTACCTTTAGTTCACATGCCTCACTAGGCTTCACCTCAAGCATACCCGATCTTAGTGCCCATTCGCTCTCTAATAAAGTTCCAACCTCAAGGTTCCCATTCGACCTTTAGTATCTACTCACAAACATTCAATATAAGAACAAAAACTTCCTACTTGATAACACAAAACATCTAAACATCATGCATAAGGGTTAAAGTAACAAACCCACAATAACTGCAGTTCTGGAATCCGACTCATAAGGGTTTACCTCCGCACTACCGAGATTATCATAATGCCTTCTCGATCATGGGTCACAAAGTGAGAATATCAAGACTCATCACTTACCGAAAACGACTGACTCTTATGCCTATGGATCCATTGAATTACCGTCTATAACATCATGACTCCAAATGAATGACCAACGCACTAAAAAACATGTAACTTACAAATAAATATGCCACAACTGCATATAACTCCAAAAGCTCGATAAAGAGAAAATCAAACGGACAAATGTCCCCAAGACTCATATGAGTCAAAACCGACAAAATCCTAACAAAATGCATTTGTTCAGTAAATAGGTAAACTCATACTCAAAAGTATGATTAGGCCAAACATTGTCAATATCGGGATAAATGTACCCTAAATGTAAACAACATGGTTTATACTTCCAAAATATCCCATAACACAAAATATGTATTTCTCAACGACTTATCAAATAAAATACACCAAAAATGAATTATCGGCAAATAATCTTTATTTATAAAATAACTTGTCAAAAGACACATTCTCAAGGTTAATTTATCAAAATGACCAAAAATGCCAAATATGGGCATTTCACAAGAGTTGTAAATCGAATGAATCAAGTATGTAAAACTCGCCAAATAACCCACATTTTTTATAAAGAACAAGTAAACACATTAATACTTCAAAATGAACATTTTTGGCACGTACATAGTTTTCATATAACAGCTTGAACTCACCTTTCTATGTTAGGTTAAACCTAGATTCCAAAATCAATCTATAGTTTCAAAAGATGAAGACTTTAGATCTTCATGCTAACTTATAGATTTATGGTGTAAACCTTTTCAAGAACTTCTTTTAGTCCCGAAACATATACAAACAAACGCAAGAGAAGAAATGTGGTTTTAGGTGAAAAGAACCAAACCTTAGGTTAAGAAATGGTTGATTATAGGCTTACATTTCAAGTTTTAGGGACCCAAAATCTTCCAGGAAGTATTCATCCTTCTCACCATGAAAATCTTCGAAATATGAATCTATAGCCTCTGAAATTGCCTTAGTCGGGATTGAAACGAGAAAGTTATGGCTAAATGAAGAACAACCTGAAAATCAGATTTTAAGCCAGGAACCCGCTCACAACTGTGCCATGCAAAAATGCCAACGACATTGTCGTCGAGCATTGTCTTCTGGGATGTACCGAGGTTGGTACAGTCCCTACGATTTTGCCTTGTGACTATGCCATTAGGCACTATCGTCGGACACTTAGCCCCAACCGTACCAAGAGTGTTTGGATCACTTTCCTGACTGTTCCTCAATCGTTTTCCCGACCATTCCTAAAAAAATTAGGGTGTTACATAAAGATTTTGTTATTTAAAAAAATTAGTTTAAGCACTTAATTATACAAAATAAGATAGTTTATTAAATTTTCTTAAACTTTTCTTTTTGTAAAATACTTTTCATTGATTTTGAAGGACTAGTTTATTGTAATAAGTTTTCACTATTAAACAAAAGACTTTTACTTACGAACTTTTTCCTGGAAGTCTGTCGTCAAAGAGTGATTCGTCACAAAACCGTCACAAAAGTTGGTGGGTAATGCAAATCAGTAACATATTACCCAAGGATTTTCTGGGTGATCCCTGAGTATTTTCTCGAAAAATATACGATTCTATCGAACCATTGATATTTTCTGGGTGATCCTAGGTAATCACCGATGAAAATTTCCCTGGATGAATTTTGTGGGTAAAAATAATTTGTTTTGTAGTGTTTGAAATCAATATATATTTTAAAGGAGAAAACCAAAGGCAATGATGTGGCATCTCCTAAGTAGGGGTGAGCAAACCCGATCCGGTCCGAAAACGAACAACACCAAAAAATTGAATACCCGAAATACCCGATACCCGAAATCCGAAATCTTCCCCGGGTTAGTAGGATCGGGTTGGGGTCAGGTCCACCCACCCGATCCAATCCGAAAACCCGAATTTTTTTAAAATATGTTTTTTTTAAATATATATACTGCTGCTACTTAACCCAAATATATTTTAAATTTGATCTTTTTCTAGAGCCCAACCCGATCTTATATCTAGAGCCCAATTACATTTTTATATTTGATTTCCTTTTCCATTCCTCACCAAATATGAAAGTCTGTAACCCAAATACCCAATCGATTTCCATTTCCTTTTGTAAACCTAATTCCCTATTTTGAACTTGAGCTCTAAAGCTTTCGATTTTGGGAAAATGAGAAACGAACAGGAGTACAAGAGAGCCTTCGACAGGCACAGGATTGGCCATCGCCGGCCGGCCACCGCCCACTACTGTCTTGCTACCACCACCAGTAGGCACCACCACCAGTAGGCACCACCACCAGTACGATTCTTCATTTCTTGATTTCTTGTTTGAATTTTCGATCTTATATTCTTCATTTCTTGATTTCTTGCTATACTTCATCTGTTGTTGAGGTATAATCGCTTGTTTTCAGTCCAGAATCGAGATTTCTTTACTGTGAAATTATGTTAGTTTTACTGAACTCATCTTTAGAACCCATCCCGAGCCATCCGAACCGACCCCGAACGGTCCGAAATCCGATACCCGAAGATGGTCTTGGACGGGTTTCGGGTGCTCTAACATCACCCCAAAATCCGATCGGGTGGTGGGATTTCGGCCACGACCCGACCGTTTGCACACCCCTACTCCTAAGCATCATAACTCATAAGCCTACATTTCTTTTTTCTAAGTTTTTTGATTTTTTAAAATATTTGATATGTTAAAGACATTTCCGTCCTTATGTTAAAAACATAAAGCTCATTGACATAGGGTTATTTTGGTAATTTAAAAAAATTTAACCTCCTAAACCTTTCATCTTCATTCTTGAAGATGAAATCACTAAATCTTCCCATCTTCATTCTTTAAGGTAAAACCTCCAAAACCTTTTATGTGTTCATCCATTATGAATTGTCCATCATGAAATATCTTATTCCTCTTCTCAACCACTTGATGTATTATTCATTTCTAAAATCATTATTCTTCAACAAATTGTTTTCAAGGTAAACACTTTTTCTTCTTTAGTGTCACTTGATTTGTTCTTTCATTTCACAAATTATTATTCTTCAACAAAATCGTTTGTAGGTAAACTTCTTTTCTCCCTTTCCATCACTTGATTTGTTCTTTCATTTCACAAACTTTTATTCTACAACAAAGTGGTTTTGCAGGTTTACTTTAAGTATACTAATCCAGGTATTATTCGTTATTGACTTTTTGTTAGGACAATTATGTCTTCAAGATTTAATCTTGATTTATAGAGTCAAAGTCAATGTATTTAGTCTTGTGTAGAAAGTCAAAGCTAGCTTATTTCCTTTATAAGTCTTAGGGTATATAAGGCTTTGTTTAGACTTTCTTTGTAAGCTTTTGGTCATAACTCATATCTTGTAAACACAGAGAGCCGACATAATAAGATCTACTTTCTCTCTCTACTCTCTCTCTAGAATTTCTCTCTAATCTTGATAGATCTTGGATTAACATTTGGTATCAGAGCTGGAACAATATTTAGAGATGGAATTCTACTGATCAAACATACGAATTTGGTGATTTCACAAGCAAACTTGATTGATTTTCTTGATTTTTCAAGAAAATCTCGTTTTCTTGAGATCTTATCAAACTTTGGTGATTTTTGATCGAATTTGTTCAAATCTTAGCTCGTTGGATTCGTTTTTGATAGAGGAACATTTCTTGTTCAAGGATCGAGAGCTAGTTTCAAAGATTTGGAGTTCAATTTGAAGATTTTTCAGATTTTGTTCGGTTCGTTCGTATCAGTCTGATCAGTTTTTCAGATTTTGATTAAGTGATTTTCAGCGAAATTGGTTCACATCATCGTGTTAGAAACTTGTTTTCTAACATATCTGCAAAGTTTGGTTGATTAATTCGAAGATTTGATGAAGATTTGAAGATTTTTGGAGAAATCTACCATTTTTGAAGATTTGAAGAACACAAATGGGTTATACAATTCTTGTTTGTTTTTTGATTTGATTTTGATTGAAAAGTGTTTCTCCATCATATTAATCAAGTTTTGCATCAAAATATTTTCAAAAACACATCAAGATTTGAGGAATTTGAAGTTTTTGTGAAATTTGGTGTTCTTGAGAAAACTTGTCTGTCAAATTTTTTCAAACTTGATTTTGCTATTTTGTGTCGATTTGATTCATTTTTGTGCAAAGCTTTCAAGTCAAAGCTTTCACGTCAAAGATTTCATGTCAAAGCTTTCAAGTCAAAGATTCGATTTCATGACAGGGGGAGAAATGTTTAAAGAAGACTTCGTCTCAAGAAAGGAAAGGGGGAGATTTCTTCTTCAAGAGGTTAAGAGAAATCGATTGATCATCTTGTGATATCTTTTTCTTAAACTTGTGCTATATGGTGAATATCCTTACTGAAGATTGAAGTTCTCAAGTCAAAGAAAGAAAAAGGGGGAGAATTCTTCAAGAGTTTAGGAAAAATCGATTGATCATCTTGGTTTCTCAAGAAGATCTATTTTTCTTAGATTTGCGCTACATTGTATCAAAATGCCTTGTGTGAAGAAACAAATTCTCCATATCAAAGAAAAAATATCTCCGTCAGTTCCCCGCCTGAAGATTTTGTGACAATTTGACTTTGACAAGCCTGATAAAGACCGAAGATTTTGAAGATTCAAGAAGCCGAAGACTGCTGTTCTCAAATGTTTAAATCTTGAATCCAAGGGGGAGATTGTTAGGACAAATATGTCTTCAAGATTTAATATAGAAAGTCAAAGTCAAAGTCATTGTATAAAGTCAAAGTCTTTATATTTAGAGTTGTCAAAGTAGCTTAATGCCTTGTTAGTCTTAGGTATATAAGCATGTGGCTTGACTAATCTTGCAACACTCTCAACACTTAGAGCATAATTCACATCTTGTAATATTGAGTGCTTATGAATCAAGATCTACTTTCTCTCTCTACACTCTCTCTCTCTCTCTAGAATTTCTCTCTAATCTTGATAGATCTTGGATTAACAATTGGTATCAGAGCCAAATCGATGAAATTTTTCTCGATACGATCATCGGATCTCGACATTTCAAGTAAATTTGCCCAATCTACATGTAAGTGTGCTCAAATCTCTTATGCTCTTGAAGATTTGCTCGTTATTCGATTCCAGATCATCTCCAATTTTTAGAATTGAATTTCGACAAGTTTTGATGATTTTCGAAAATTCCGAGAGTTTTTCGGTGTTCTTCGTGAGAATTCTTAAGATCCGGACATTTTTTGGTGCATGATTCGATTCTATCTACTCAGATCTGTTTCTCTATTGATTTTGAAGAGTGTACATCATTCAGATCTGGATTATCTCTTCAAAATATATCAATTTGTTTTTGAAAAAGTTGACATCGTGAACTGTTCATAAAGATGATGTGTGATCTTAAATTTTCAGTGGATTATTGATTGATATTTCATCTCAGATCTGTTAGTATGTAAATTTCGAGCATTCTACATCTTTTAGAATCGAAATTAGTTGAAAAATGAGTGAGATATGTGATCTGAAATGTTGCTCGCCGAAAAAAATGAAGTTCGTCGGAACTTCGCCGGAAAAACGTTTTTCAGCCGGAGTTTTGTTAAAAATTCGGTTCAGATCTGTTAGTATACAAGTTTGGAACATTCTGCAAGTTTCAGATCTGATTTTGGTCGAAAAACAAGTGAGTTACGAATTTCTAAAGTCAACAGTATGCTTCTCGCCGGATTCTGCACACCTCGCCGGAAAACCGTTTTTTGCCGGAAATCCAATTTTTCGCCGGATTTTGATGTTTTTCCATCACAGATCTGCTCGTTTTAACATTTAGATCAGTTTACAACCGTTTGTAGCAATTTCCAGCAAGAAATCGATAATTTTGGGTTGTTGGAAGAACGCGCCGGAAAATGTAGTTTCGTCGCCGAAAAATTTTGTTACTCGCCGGCGACATGTGTTTCTTGTTGCATGATCATGTTTTGTTGATGAGCTACATTTTATGATGTTAAGTGAAGGGAACGAAACGATTTGGAAACAATTTTGGTCGTGGGAAATTAAAAAAAATGGAAAAGAGAAGCTTCATTACGTGAAGGTTGATGGTGATGAATCTCAAAGATTACATGATCAAATTCTAATTGACAATCATTTTTTAATGGTTTTTATGTAATATGGAACCAAAATGGAGCAAATTTAGAAGTGCAGTTGATGGAATGAAAAGGCCAAAAATCAACAGTACGTGAATATGAATTTGGCAAAGAAGATGAATAGTGATTTAACGGAGCAGTTAGTGGCCAGTTAGTTTTCTAACATTTTGGTCCAATTTTCGTTAGGGTGGTTAAAATTCAAGATTTTTGCTAACGAAACTCATGTGGCATCACTCCTACATTTCGTTTGTCACACATTCATCTCCACGACATCGATTTGTGTTCGATTCCTCGAAACCTCTACCGAGTAGCGCGTGCTTTTTACCGTTCCTCCTCCGAGCAAACTCGGACCAAGCTCTTAAGCCGAATTCTTACTCAACTCGTGGTTCAACGACGGATTCTTTGTTTTACACTAAGAATGCATACACTTTGAAAATGTTTTTTCGTGCATTTAGTCGGGGTTATGGAGTACATTGGATCAGATTTTTCAAGGTTGAAAATATAATGAGTAAGAGCAACTTTCAAGGGGGGAGCCAAGCCTACATTTGAAGAATGCACCGCTAAAGTTTTTCAAGAAAATCAAGGGGGAGAGGAGTTAAAGTAAGATGATTTTACTTTCCAAAACTTTAGGGGGAGAATGTTAGGACATTTAAGTTGTCCTAAATATTAGAAAGTTTTGTAAAGTAAATGCTTTGGGCCTAATGGACTTGGATATGTAAATGGGTTTGGGCTTAAGTGTTGTAACAAGGGAAGAGGACTATAAATAGGGCTTATCATGTAAGTTTGTATTCATTAATTCATAAATTCAAGATGTAGCTCTTAAATCTCATATTGTTCTCTCTAGATTAGATTTCCTTTTTCTAATAAATAATTAGTCCTCTTTTACCTCATCTTGTTACATAATACTTGAATTGTTGAAGATCATCGACTCACACTTTTGTTGGGATTTTAGAGTATATTTTTACTTTTATCATAAATATTTTTTTATGTTTTTCCAATAGAATTGGGTTTGTTCTTAGCAGCAGTCAACGATTTTATAGTCTTGATGAAAACAACGATTCAATAATCGAGTCCTGCAAATACGTAATACATTCTATGATATATCTCAACAAACTTCAACATGTTCTTTTTCAATGGTTACTCTTATTTTTTCAGGTTATTTCGAGAAGACTAATTCGGGTATACGTTTCTTTTGACTTTTGTTAGGATTTTAAAGTTCTTTTCTTATTTTCGTCTTTTATATTTTCCTAAGTTTTAAGTTTTACTGGTCATTTTAACTCTTATTAAAATCATTATTTTTTTATTTACACGACACTGAATATAATAATATGTATATTTTTATTTACATAACAACTGAATGCAATAAAAAACGGATTATAATTGTATATATGAAAAATAAAATGAAGATTATGTAATTTAATACATTTTAATTTACATGTAAAAACAAGCAATAAACATAAGTAAGATAATACTAATAATACTATAATATATCATTTATTATTATTTGTACAATACCCTTATTATATATATAATTAAGTGAATAACCAATACCATTAATTATTATTTATTTAACTTTTTTTTATGACTTTTGTTTAGATTTTAGAGTATTTTTTTATTTTTGTCTTTAAATTGTACTATTAATTTTAACTATTATTAAAATTAATAACTTTTTAGAGTATTCTTTATACTTTTCTTAAGCTTTATTAAAATTAATAAATTTTATTTACAAGATATGAAAATAATAATATGTATATGTGTTCTTCGTGTAGATCCATATTGTTTGATGTGTTTTAATTGATTTAAATTGCACATTTATGTTCGTTTTTGTTTTTCGATCATCCAGCAATTTTTAGGTTCGAAAAAGGATGAAAAATCAGTGAGATAAGAGGTGTAAAAGATTCGCCGGAAAATTTCAGAGCTCGCCGGATTCTGGTTTTTCTCGCCGGAAAAACGTTTTATCGCCGGCAAGTTCATCGGAGTCGCAACTCAAGTGAAGTCGCAACCCAAAACTCACCGGGAAGTCGCAACTGTTGCGACATCGCAACGAAATCTCAACTGTTGCGACATCGCAACGATATCGCAACCTCACCGGAATATTCACCTCGCCGGAAAAACGATGGTCGCCGGGAAATTCTTGGGTCGTCAAAACGTGTTGCTGATCTCGAATTAATTGTTGAAAAACGTTTATTGATGCTATAAAAACCCAAAGGAACCAAAAACACATCGATTTAGACCTGAAAACCAGAAGAAAATCGAGTTTGAAATTCTCAGATCTGAAAAAGTGCTGTTTGGGGTGACGATGAACAGTACTAACGGAATCCGTTAGTACTCCGTTAAGTTTGTTACAAAATCGGTTCTTTTTCTGTTAGTTTCATTCGTTTTCGTTAATATTTTCGTTTATTTTGTTAATTTTTTATTTCTTTTAAGTCCTAAGTTAGTTAGAGTCAGTTAGTTTAGGTTAGTCAATTTTTGTTAACTTTTTCGTTAGTTTTCCCGTTAAGTTTCTTTCATTTTTAGTCCTTCCCTTAACAGTCCGTTAAGTTTAGTTAACAGTTTAGATTTTGACACTTTTGGTCCCTGGACTTAAAGTTTCAGGGTTTGTCTCTTTTAGCCCCTATAGTTTAAGTTTCTTTTTATTACAGTTTTAGTCCTTATAGTTTTTTAGTTTCTTTTTTGATCAATTTTAGTCCCTGTAGTTTAGGTTTTTGTTTTGGTCTGTTTTAGTCCCTTTAGTTTTAAGTTTTAGATTTTTACTTTTTTAGTCCTTAGAGTTTATTTTTCTTTTAGGATTTTTCATTTTTGGTCCTTTGAGTCTTAACTTTAGGATTTTTGTCAGTTTTAGTCCTTATTCTTCACTATTTTTTATTTTTCATCGTTTTTATCAGTTTTTGCCTGCAATTATCCGTAACTGATATATCTTTCTCATATTTTGCAGGTTTGACTATTTAAAGTCCAGTTTTCCGCATTAATTTTTCGAAATTAATTTTTGAAGACAAATTTACAATTTGTTTTTCAAATTTTATTTTTGAGAATATTTTTCTGACTTTAATCGATTTTTCTCTGATTGTACAAGCGCACAAATTCTACTTCTCACGAAGTATCTGTTAACGATCCGACATTTCAAATTTTCAGGTAACAATGGAAGATTATCTCGCGCTAGAATATATGGGTTGGAATGATTCATCAGCAGACAAACCCAATGCAATTTCAGAGGTAACAATGTCTGTAAAGGAGACAAATGAGGTACATTCTGATCTTTACAATCAATTCTTTACTCAACAAGCTTGTTTATCAAAAAGATTAGAAAACATAACAAAAGACCAGGAAAGAGCAGACGAGTTAATTTCCACTCAAAAGGCTATAATAATAGATCAAGAAAGTAAAATTAAAGTTTTTGAAAAGAAAAAGGCCGAATTTGAGATTGGTCTTGCGTATTTTGAAGAAAGAATAACTGAACTATCGGATAAATTATTGAATTCGGAAGTTAAGAATAGCGAGTTTGAGAGTCTTTTGCATGCTTACAAAGATAGAAATGATGAGTTATGTGAAAATGTCAAGGATCTGGAAAATAAATTGTACAAAGCAGGTCAAACTGAACAAACAATTCGCATGCATAAACCAAATAAGTTCAGATATTTCAACTCAAAATGGGGAATCGGGTATGACAATCCACAATACCTGAGCAATGCTTTATCAAAATCTCCCACTTTGTACAAATTTGAATGGATTGGACTTGCCGTACATTCAAACTTTCAAATCAAGATGGATGATGAAGACTATAAGGCTGAAGAAGAAATAAAAAGGAAAACCACAGTTAAGATGCAACTTCCTTTTTGGTATGGTCCAGACAATGCAAAGGCATTGAATTCCAAGAAAACCTTACCAAACAATTATTTTGAGAGTTATGTTGTTAAAGAACCGGAGGAGAAAGGGAATACTCAAAAGGTTGAAACTGTCAAACCAGTTTTTGAAGGTAAAAGATACTTTCCACCAATGGTTCTTGAACAAAAACTCATGGACCTCGAAAGCAAGATCCAAAGCAACATTCAAGAAGTCAGAAATGACGAGAAGCTTGCTTTTGAGATTGAGAAGGAAGTTTTGCTCACTGTATTTTCAGAAAGCTTAAAGGAAATGAAAACAAAACTTGAGGAAATATCTGAAGGAATAGTTTCAAAAGAAAAACAATCTTCAGATTCAGATGTTTCCTCATGCAAAGCTTTTATAGGAAATGCAATCTTGAGAGACTGGACAACCAATGATCAAGGTGATTTTGAACCTTGGGATTTGGAAGATCAGTCTGATAATGCTAGCCCATCTTATGATACTGATACTGATTTTGAAAGCGAGAATGTTGGTAAGGACAAAGGTAAATGTGTATGTGAAGAGCCTGTTCAATTTGATTTTAGTGCCAAACTTCCAGATCATTCTGACTTTCTAATAAAAGAAGAGGAACCTGAAAAGATTATCTTGGAAGGGGAATCTTCAAAATCAGCTGAGAAAATCTCTGTTAATGATGATCATTCTAAATCTAAATCAAAACCATCATTACAGAAAAAGAAAAGAAAAACAAAAAGAAAGAAGCATGTTAAATCTTTTCAGACTCAATATTCAAAGGCTTACAATTCTTATTTGTCTGGTTTTTCAGATCGTAATTTGAGAAACAACACGCGTCTTGAGTGGAGAATAAAGGAGTCCACACAGGATGTGGCCCAGATCAAATCATCCCACGTTACTTTAAATGTTTTAAATTCCAAGAAAGACAATTTTGTTTCAAATGTTATTAATTATGATGTTGGCACTAGACGAAAACTTGTAGTTCCTTACAAGGTTTATTCAATGCGCCAACTGATTAATTTGGCACGAGATCAAATTTGTTGTGCTTCTTGTGGTGTGGATGATTTTATCTGCAAATCTGACTATAACCGTTGGTTTTACTCAAATGATTATTTTAAAACCAATTATAGAAAACAAAATGCCAATTCCAAACATACTAATCAGAAAGGACCCAATTGGCAGTGGGTACCAAAAGCTGTTTAAATTATATTTTGCAGCCCAGTCATGTGTGGTATTTGAATTTCGATTGCTCAAAACACATGACTGGTAGAAAGGAGCTGCTGAGCAACTTTGTGGAAAAGGAGATACTGAAACTAAACACATCGACCTCAGGGGGAGTTAATAGAATACATCCTATGCACAAATTTAGGGGGAGTGTGCATCACTATCATGTAAGTGTTGATCCGTTGTGATTAATTGCCTCTGAGGAGTTAAGGTATGTGTTCTAATTTGTTTTTAAACACTAACTCTTAAATGATGAAAACAATTTAGAAAAATCTTTGCATCATTTAAGGGGGAGTGAAAACCGTGTTTAAAATCATGAGTGCTTAATCAATTGGAAGTTGGACATCTTCCAATATGATAAAATCTTTCAATTGTTATCTGAAAAATGTCCAAGTATTTCATTTATCGCAACAATGCACTGAGATAACATTTGAACAGTAAGTTATCGCAACCAACTATTGCGATTAAAAGTTAAACATCATTCTATCGCAACACTTAGTTTGCGACAAGAGAACTATCGCAACCTTGCATTGCGATAAGAACATATGAACAGTAACGTATCGCAACGGCCTGTTGCGATAAGGGGTCATGAATATCGCAACCCGTTCATTGCGATAAGATTGAGGGTTCTTGCAATCTGTTCATTGCGACAACCTGACACTGTGGCTCAAACCCTTGGACCAATCAGTTGTTGCCACATGTCCTTCTCTCAACCTTCTATGAATACAGAGAGTTTGAATCCTTTTTTGTCTCATTTCAAAAACCCTCTCAACTCTCTAAAATAGTTGTGTTCGATTTCTGAAAGTGTTTTAAGATTTTCGAGTTTTCATCCATTCATTTCCTTTCAGAATCATATCGAGGTAAATATTCCTAACTTTTATTCGATTTCATCGCCGTGATACCAGAACCTGTACTTGCCTATGCCGACCAGTAGTCTGAGGTAGTTAGGCAGTATAGATTAGCTAACGCACTAGTGGTCCAGCCAGAACCGGTCGGACCTCCCCATGGTGCAATCTCACTAAGCGGTGAGGGTTTACTTGTCGAGCAGGTTCAGAAACTTGGGGTTCCTAAACGGAGAGAGGTGAGGAGAACTTTAAGAAAGCGAGTGGGTGGGGTGGCTAGGACTGCTGGTCTGGCATCTTCTACCAGAGCCATTCGTATACCCATCCTCGATAACATACCGATGGAATCCGAGGATGATTCAGATTTTAACCCCCGGAGATTTTGGAGACATAAGGCGGAATGAGGGAGATATAGTAGAAAATACTAATGTGAGCTGTGATGTGGTGAGAAAAGAAATGGGAGAGAAAGAGATAGGGTCAGACAAAGTTTTAACTACTGGCTCTCCCCAACCTAATCTGAGCCGGGTAGCCACATCATCTACCAACGAGCGTCTGTCGCCGTTGTGTATTGAAACAGACATGGTGGACCCAGCCATGCAATGCACAACCCCTCTAAGCCACTCATCGGCATCTCAATTTGCCGATGTTTCATTTGCCACAGGGGATAAAGCACAAAGTCTATCGGTGACACACTCGGTGTCTGCTGGTATTGAAACAGGTAGGCTCCTGCCCCGGCCACCGCCCATTCTTCAAAGCACAATGAGTCTAGGACCTTTTGGAACAACTTCCTTTCCTAGGACACAAATGATGGCATAACACCAAGTTGTGAGCTTTTGTGCTCCAACCGGAACACCCAGAGTGTGGCTGCCATTTATTGGTAACCCACGAGGACAGGGTGGAAGTCCTGTCATAGTTAACATCGTGCCAGCTATGAACACAGGCAGTACGGTTGCTACAATCGTTACTTCAACGGGGAACCTATGTGGCCCGGATGTTAGATATCTTTTTCCCGTTTTTGATCCCGAAGATGTTATAAGAGTGCTTGGAACGCCCCCTCATTATATTACTCTTCCGTTATTATCATATGTTTTTGCCTCCATTGACAGAGCCCACAAGCAACACATACATGCTATGTAGAGTACCGCTGAGAAATTAGCAAGAGAATTGAGCAAAGCCATCAAGAGCAAACATATTGCTGAATCGTCGTCAACCCCTCAGATTCAACCATCCAATACACAATCGGACCCACAAGAACCACCACCAGTTCCATTACACCAAATCTGAAGACCAGCTCAAATGAGAGCTATTAGCCCGACTCCTAGCCAAAAGTGACACAAGTACACCTGAAGAAGTTGATCTAATTGGTTTACTCCGTTAACGTACCCAACCTCAAACACACCACCTTCGAGCAACGACTTCGAGCGTCTTACCAACTCAATCTACTGCAGTGTTGGGGGTTCAGGTCAGTCAGCTGGTGAAAAGGAGACAGGGGCAGGTGGAACGGACATTGATATGGTCCAAGTGGATGAAACCCAAGTTCTAGTTGATGTCATAACTGGGGTTGAAAAGCCTCTGGTTGTTGACAATAGAACTGATGATGAAAGGATGGCTGATGATATGCTTATTGAGATAATCTATATTGATTCTGAGGAAGAAACTGACAAAACAATCGTCCGGATCAAAGAGGAAATAAAAAGATTTTGTTTTGAAGACCTTGATCAACCTACACAGATTTGAAGTTCGTGTTTCAAGACTTTGTGACTATTTGTTTCGGAAGAGCCTCATGAAGATTAAAGCCTATATGAAGATTAAAGAGCTGAAGACTATCGTCATATTTTTTTTTAAATCTTGGATCCATAGGGGGAGATTGTTAGTACACAATGTATCCAAGATTTAGGACTAATTGTAATTTAGTCAATTATAGTCAAAGTCAAAATTATCTAGGTTTGGTCAAAGGGTATTTAACCCAAATGTTAGGGTTTTGTGAGTGTGGGGTCATTTGTGTCTAGCATACCAAGTGTGTGTGTATGTGGCCTCCAAGAGAGAATTGTTCTACATTCATCATCTTCTACATTTTCTCTCAATCAATGAAGCTAATGGTTTAATCTTGTTACCTGATTTGTTCTCAATATGTTTATTTAAATAATATTTAAATAAAATAAAAAATTTGATTATAATTAATAAAAATAAAAATAAAAATAATTACAATCACATTAGTACATAAATAAACTACCTATAATAATTTAATATAATATAACTTATCATTAATTATTGTTTACATAGAAAATGGGTATTTTGGTAAGTCAAAGTCAAACTTTGGGTATTTCAATTAAATTCTCTACTTTTAACCTTTGTGTTTAATTACTATTTATGTAACACCCGCTATATATTCTAATATCATTAAGTGACTACTAGTGTTCGACACCGCGCGTTGCGCGATGACAAATATCTTTGTTAAGAAATAGGTAACTAAATTTAAATTTAAATTAAATATAATTCGTTAACTGGCAAGCTACGTAATACAATGCAATGAAATATTATACTTGGTCTATAACCTAATTAAGTTGGGCAAAAGATTGATTACTTAGAGCATCTTCAACAGCTTCTCCAAAATTTCTCCAAAATGAAGAACCAAATGTCAAAATCCCTAAAAAAATTACACTTATCTCCAACAGATTCCCTATTTTGGAGAAAAAACAATGATTATAATATTAAAATATTGTATTTATCTATTAAAATATTATTTCTCTCTTCAAATATTATTTTTCAAAGTTCCTATTGATGCTCTCAATAAGTAATCATTTTTGGGGTTAACTCCTTATTTGAAGAAAAACTCCTTCTCTCTCATATTTTCTCCATTTTGGAGATAGTTTTGGAGAAGCTGTTGGAGCAAAAAAATAACCCAAAATCTTCATATTCTCAATTTTCTCCAAAATGGGGAAGCTGTTGGAGATGCTCTTACACTCCCAACCAACTAAATAGAACCCGCCTTCAAGTACACCAATGTTATAAGAGCAATCTCAGGGATGCATGCTTTAGCAGCTGGGCCAAAGGCCCGATTTTCCTAGGGATTAGTCTGGGCCCAATGTGGTCTGAGATACCCTTCTAAAAAAAATTTAACTTACTCAAAGATTGAGACTACCCGACGTACCTCGTATTTGGTATTACCCTTTGCAACTAAATTAATTAAAACGATCATGAATATATTATGTAAATAATAAAAATTAACATCACATGAAACTTAAGTGGTTAGAAAAACACCATGACAAAAATTTAAAATAATAGACGATATATTGTTAGAAATTTTTGTTCATAAATTCTGACCATATAACCACAGTTGTGATAAGATGTCCAATGAAAATTAAAAACATTAAAGTGTAAAATGAAATAAGAGTAACAGACGTAGTATCCATTAAACATGAAAAAGTTGTCCAATGTAAGGCATATAAACACTAACACAATCTATATCAGGAGAAAGAATAAAAAATGAATGGAAAGTTAATCACGTGAAGCACCAACCGGAAAAGTTTTCCAGAAAATCCAGCGCTTTCGATCATAGTTTTCCAGATTGCCTTTCAGTATCCTTTTTCATTCAGGTTCACTTGATCTATTATCATCTTATAAATTGCCATTGTCGACCTCCAAATTTAGAGCTTGTGTGGAGGATGTTTGAGAGAAAATAACATATATGTTTTGAAATTGGATATGAATACATATTTCTTGGAATCCAATTTTTACCGGAAATCAAAGATTAGGCAATAGCTTTTACATATATAGATTATTCAAGGATTGTATAAACTGTAGCAACCTATATCACATCAACACGGGAAGTTAGAATGAGAGAAAAAGATAATAGCAAGTACACTTCACATTTTTAATTGATTAATAAAATATCACTTAGGTGCCATAACCTCTCAAAACTTGTCAACAATCGTCTCAAGGGTAAACACCGGATTGTCACAACTTCATCCATTAGATTGAAAAAATCTGAAAGCAAACCAATGCGAAGGAAAAACCAAATTCATGACATGAATCAATAGAACTTCTTCAAAATACATACCATCAATTAGCTATGGAAGAATTAGGTTGATTTCACTAATATGTAATTGAAATCCTTTCTTTACAACCTGAAACTCCATAAACACTCCACCTCATTTGTGTTTCAGCCCTAAAACCTATATAAATGCAAAGAAAACAAAACAATTGTTGGAAAAAGTTGTAGATAAATATAAGTAAAGAAAAAGCACCAATTGATGGTGTGCCAAGTATAGTAAGCTTTTTTTGGTTTTTATATTTATCTATATTTCACTTTACTCTAGGAAATATAAGGAAGAAACTTATTATTTAATTATAACTTGTTTCACGTGGGAGTGAGGATGGTAAAAACCTAATCAATTACTATTAAGTAAAAGAAATTACATATGATGACTTTTCTTTAACACATGCTCTTAACCAGTATGCATAAGGCTCATCTGTTTCCATAACACACTTTATGGGTTCTTCATTCAGTCTCTAATCAAGTCTTGTGTCACTCTAATTGAATACACCCATCTTCAGGTAACAAAAACTCTTAACAATGAGCATTACATTTTATTATGATGCATAATCAAGTCAGACTTATTGAAAAAGGTCAACTATTATAAAATCACTTCATTCTAGTAGACATTAGTAAATTTCATAAGCATATTTTGCATAGAATAAGAAGAACCAAAAGAAAACAACACAAAAGAGATGATCCCCAACGACCGAAAATTACAACCAAAAGCTATCATATAAATACACAAGGCCAGGAAATGAAGATATAACGATTAAATTGTCAAGTTAATGCATTTACCTGGTGAGAGTAGCTGGTGCAATCTTTCCGTTCTATATAACAATTAAAGAATATAAAATTAGTTTAAGAACAAATCTACAATTGAACAATAAAGAAGAAATGAACAAAGACGATTACCGTAAAAAGGCTAATTTTATAACAGACCTGCGTGACAGAAACCCAAAAATAAACAAATACCTAATCTTTTTAACAATAAGCTCGATAGTGTCGATGTTAATTTGTCACCAAGGACGTTGATATCCTTGGTTGTCAGCCTCAAATCGTTGATAGGAATGTGGTGCTAGTAGGGAAACCAACCTTAAAATTCAACTGAAAATATAGATTTCACACTACTTAAACCCCACCCGAAAATTTGTGAACACAAAGCAAACATGGCGCATCCAAACCTAATAAATCACATCAACAATTATGTACCATTTCGAACCAAAACCAACATTTGATTGCAACATTCAATTAGGGTAGTAAAAAATGAAGGAATAGATGCAGGAAGTACCTCCAGTTCCGAAGAAATCAACAAAAAGGACATCGAATGGTAAGTACATCCAGTTCCGAAGAAATCAACAAAAAGGACATCGAATGGTTGGGGATGAGAAGAGAGATCAGTAATTATCTAAATGGCAAAAAGGGAATTGAAAGGTTGAGGATGACCGGATGAGAAGAAGGAGCGAATCGGCAAAAAGGAAAATAAAAGGCCTTGGGCAATAGAAGTAATGATGGACGGAATAACCTTGGAAAAGAAAAATGAAAAAATCCCCAAAAAAATGAGGAAGCAGAGAACCTCAATTTCTCACTTGTGAACATGCCACGTAACCAACTCTATGATTTTGCTTTAATAGATATATAGATTATCTATTAATCTTTTTTCATTTTATTTTGATTTATTTTTAATATACAATGAACAACTAAACCTTTCATCTTCTTATTTTCTTTTAATTTTGTATTCATTGTTTAATAAATGAAGTTCGGATACAACGGTTGATACACTCCTCTCACACTTCTCACGTTAACTCAACTTCTCACCGGAACCCAACCGTGTATATATATATATATATATATATATATATATATATATATGGGCCTAAGCAAATGAGAACTAGATAGTTTGTGGTAACTGTGAGATCCAACGTGAGCCACTCGTTTAATATAATTAATGTTATTTACTAAAGTAAAATAAAGGGTATATTGGTAATTTAATTTATTTGAATAACTCATAAAACCCTAAATTTTTTCTCCTCGTCGCTGCTATACGAGTATACATTAATTTTGTTTTTAACAACCACCATTTCCCCATTTTATTTTAAACCATTTTGTTTTGAACCATTTTGTTCTCATCATCGTATATATCCAGATGATTGCAATGATAATGACAAGTCAAATGAAGAGTGAGTTGTTGGAATATATGTTGACCCACATAAGCTTTTCGTCTATGCTACTAGCCATCGACACACTCCAATATCATGGCCAAGATGGAGCCGACATCGTCGCTGCCACACCCAACGATGTCTTGTTTCTAAAGTCTTCACCGAATACAGGGGACAAATCAACCATGTTGGATACTCCACCGTCGGTGATCAACCGACGGTGCAAGAGAGACGACCCAATCTATGATGTTGCGAAACCCATTTGAAATAATGTTGGTCTCCCATTGTTCCATGTCGTAAATGCCCAGTTGACGGAATCCAATGTCAATGGTGTTCCCTAAAGCCATAGCTATCGACAGATACGCAAATGTAGCCTAGATCTCGCTAGAGATGTAACGGAAGAGATGTATCACAACATGTATTTTCAGGTACCGTTGTTTTATAAAGTGTATCATAGTGATTTCCGTTCTTTAGAAGTGTATCACAATGTGTCTTCGTTGTTTTACGAAGTGTATCACACTGTATTTTCGTTGTTTACACAGTGTATTCACAATGTGTCTTCATTGTTTTACGAAATGTATCACGTTGTGTTTTCGTTCTGGTTCAGATCGCAATAGGTATCATTGTTGTTTACAAAGTGTATCACAATGTATATTTTGGTTCAGATCTACCAATCTTCGTCATCTCGTTGCTTCATGGCGTATCACAATCGGTATCACGGCGTATCACAGTCGGTGTCACGGATTCACGGCGGTATCATAGTTGGACACTTGGACTAGACCCAATAGAATGTTACGGGAGAATGTAGAGGACAAAGGAGAGATATATTTTCTAAAATTCCTAAAATGTCCTTTATTTAAAGTTAAAGTCAAAATTACCAAATATATTAATTTTCTAATTTATCCTATAATTTGTGGTTTAGATTGGATCTCACAGTTACCATAAAATACTAGGATCTACCTTGAATGGCCATATATATATATATATATATATATATATATATATATATATATATATATATATATTAAAGCTACAATTTCTATGATCTCATCAAAAGCATGTGTAGCCCAGTGGTAAGGTAACATCCTTGGGGGGTCAGTGGATGGTATCCCTGACTACCAGGGTTCGAACCCCGTGGTAAGCATGTCTGAGATACCCGCCTAACCTCTAGTTGGGCCGTCCTTAGGTGGTCCAGTCGAAGACTGGGCTATCGCCCCAGCCCAATGTGGTTGGGAATAGGCCTAAGCGTAAGCTGGGCTGCGGACGCGGCAGATTAGTGGGCTGCCCTTGGATGCCCGATACCGCTGGGACGGTGTGCGTGCGTGTGTGCGTGTGTTCGTGGTAGTCGTTCGTGGGTTCGATGCCGCATTGCCGTTCAAAAAAAAAATTCTATGATCTCATACGCAAATACAAAACACGATGCAAGCCCTGAAAGAATCAACAAATATAGGTGGCAACACAAGATTCTAGATGACATAATGAGAATTGAGTATTTAGATACTGACAAATTGTGGTTGAATTTTAAACATCCCACATTGGTGAGATGTTAAAACATTGCAATAAAGAGCGGATGTATAAGAAAACATGATGTGATTTCATTGTGTCAACTCATAGGTTTGGACTCATAAGGTTATCTTATTTTGATGATCTTATCTTTGCAAAACAAAACTTATTATTTAGATATACCGCATCCGTGAGACTATTATGAAGTGACATTACAAGATTTGAGAATACTTAAATCTTGAAATGTAGTGTGCATGTTTTGTTTATACCAATCGGTGCAAAGATGGTAGCTTGGAAAAGAAAATATGAATATACAAAATGTGGAATGATGTCTCTGAAATTATAACCTTGAATAGAAATATAGAATCAAACCCAATTCCAACCAACGATAAAAATTATAGTCATGAAAAATACGGTTGAAATTAATCAAAGTCTACCAAATGGTAAAACTTATATATGTTATATCTATTATATAGTACAGTAAAAACTAGACAATGGTTAAATGAAAAGTTTTCAGACGCCTTTATCTTTTTTCTTCTTATACAGATTTATTTTTAGAACCAATACAATAGTTACTAAACCTTTTATTTTCTTACATTTTCAATTTCATTTTAGTTTTTTTTAAAAAATGAAATTAGAGCATATATACATAAAAATTACATATATTTTTATTTATTATGATAAAACACATATTTTTATTTATTATGATAAAAACACATTCTAAATTACTTTTGTCGTTAATTGGAACACATAACATTTAAACGATAAAAACATTAATATTTTTATGAATTCTTTAGTTTATTTGTAGTGATATAACAAATATAATTAAATCGGCAGATGTACCATTCTCTTTCAACTTAAAAAAGAAAAAAAAAACTCCATACAATGTTATCAAGTATATAAACAATGCATAATATGAGTCCAATCTACCATTAATTGGAAAAACCTATTATGTATGTATGTAGGTATTAAAAATCCACTAATTAAGTTCTAATGATTTCTACAAATAATTTGTATACTACTGATTATCATATTTAACAATTAACATGTATCATATTCGTGTAATAAGTTCTTAAATTAATTTACAAAATCATCAATCATTGTTAAATATTAGTACCTTGGACATTTTGTGGCTAATAAAAACATGGTTATAGAATTTTATCAACGATAAAATAAAAATGCGTTTCAAAATATTATCTCTCCAAATAAAAATAGTTAATAAAATTGTGACTCATTTACGCGTATGCAACGAAGGAACACATGTGCGTGATCTGAATTTTGTCCATTTCAATTCACTTTCAAATTGAGCCCTTGTCGACTCGTATATAAAACAACGGGAAGTCGAGAAAAGAAACGAATAAACAAAAGTCAGAGAAAAGTTGTCAACTAGAAACCTTCCATATAGTTCACATTAATAATTTGGAAACTAATTCTTGTCTTTTATTATTCCTTTTCGTAGTATGATTATGATTTCTTAGTTTATCATATTAGTTTCCTAATTTAGATTAATTTTTCTTAGTTTAAATATTGATGTAGCCTCTCCTTTTTTTTTACTACTTTGATAACTGATTTTTTAACTTCTCTCAAGTTTTGGGTTTTACACTAGGTCCGTTCTGCGTCTCTTTTATTATTTTTAATTTTTTAATACAAAATCTTAAAACTAATTGATAATCATAATAAAAAATATGATGACATTTCACTTTAAAAATAAAGATTATAAATTAAATTACATTCTTATTAATGTAAACTAGATTAAATAATAATAATAGAATTTAGTTAAATAAATTAGAGAGAATTTTTAAATTGTTAATTTTATAATAATATCAATATACTTTTTTTTAAAAATTTATGAGGTTTTCAAATTTATATTTTATTTAAAATAAAAAAGTTATCGTTTTCTCAAAACTACACGAAACCGTATTATAAAATCGACAAAACGAAAAAAAACAATAAAATCAAGATGTATCTCGTTGTATTGCGTAAGTATATGTCTATTTAGTTCGATAAAGTCTTTTGTTATATTACTGAAATTCAACACTATCTTATTTTCATACGTTTATCAATTAATTCAATAAACTTTAAATATGAAGTTCTAAGAATTGTGCATATGAAGTTAATATATTATAAACTTGAGTTGAAAAAAATAAAAGAGAAATAACTACTTAATAATAGTAAACAAATAAATAGGATTATTCTTGGATAACATGAAAAGAAAATTAAGTAATGATTGTATGTGCAAGTGAAAAACACCTATCAAGATCTACATCTTACGACTATTCGATTCCAAAAATACATCTTAGAAAATATGTAACAACATCATGTGTTTGATTTTTATTTGTCGCAGTACAAAATTGTTCGTTTGGTCAATTAATTAGGCATGCAAATTAAAAGGGGTTTGGATTCATCAATCAAAACTCCAACAATCTTGATCTTTATTTTTATCTCGTCGGTTTCTGATATCGTCATTTTCTTCTGTTGTTCTTTGAGATCTTTGGCTTTACCCCATAGCACGACATACAGCCCGATGACGATGCCAACTGCGCCTATCACGCTAAAGTTTGAAAAAACAAAATTGAAGCAATTTAGGTCAGAAGTGGATCTAGATTTTTTTTCCTTAATGGTAATAATAACCGTAATATAAAATAAAATAAATCATACGATACAATTTTATTATAGTTACGAATTATGAGATAGGACACTAAAAATAAGTTCCAGGTTTACTTTCAATGATTTTCAATTAGGGTTTCGTACATGTTCCATCATTATTGGTCATTAAAACTCAGATTTAAGCGCATCAATATGTTACTATAATTTCTTGATCTTTTTGGCAACGATACAAAGTTGTAGCACAAACTGAATCACAACGATAACACTACTAGAATCGAAATTATTTTTACACTATGACAAAATATTTAATGATAGTTTGTGTACCACTTTTCTTACAAGTGGATCCGCTCCTAACTTAGGTTATCATATCTTTTTTCAACAATGAGCAAAAAGAGTACCAAAAAGCCACCGTGACGGTAGAAAGTGTCCCTACCGTTTTTTTTTCTTTTTTTGATGCTTATCGTTATAATATCTTCTTTTATGGCTTTGCTGCCTTTGCAACATGTTTCAAAGGTATGATATATATATATATATATATATATATATCATTCTTTTGATATATATATATAGAGAGAGAGAGAGAAAAAAAGGTTCCAACAAGAACGCTAACTATTTACGAGAACACGAGAACGGTCGCCCATGTACAAAATCACATGTGATTCACGTACAAAATCACAAGTGATTTTACACTACCTGGATTTTGTACAAAATCACATGTGATTCACGTCCAGATTTTCAGGTAGTGTAAAATCACATGTGATTTTGTACATGGGCGGCCGTTCTCGTGTTCTCGTAAATAGTTAGCGTTCTCGTTTGAACCCATCTCTCTCTCTCTCTCTATATATATATATATATAGAGAGAGAGAGATAGAGAGAGAAATAAAAAAGATTCAAACGAGAACGCTAACAATTTAAGAAAACACGAGAACAACGAATCATGTGCAAAATCATATGTGATTTTACATTAACGACAAAAAATGGACACATGCGACTTTGGCAGCGACTTAAGTCGCAGGGTATAGTCGCATGAATCGTGTATGATTTTGTACGTGAATCATGTATGATTTTGTACATTAACGGTCGTTCTCGTGTTTTCTTAAATTTAGTGTTCTCGTTTGAACTCACCTATATATATATATATATTGTGAAATTATATAGAACACCATTAGATTACTCTCCAAATGAGCCATTGAAGAGAGAAGGGAGGCTCCCAAAAAATGGTTCAAGTCTAGTTGATACGAGACTTTGACATATATAATAAGAAATAACTTGCCTTCCCACGTATATTTTTTCCTTTAGAAATATACAAGCCATAATGGTGACGATGACGGTGTTTAAAGGGTTGAACATTGCTGAAAACACAGGACCCCTCCTTTCGATTACCCATGATTGAGCAAATATCGAAATTCCTGAACCGACAACACCCTGAACACGAAAATGGTTCGTAAATTTTAGTTTTAGACACGAACAAATTACATTAAATTCACTTTGATCATCTAAAACGAATGTGATTACCGCAAATAAGCAAGATCCAAGTTGCAAATACGAGCTAATCTTCCAAGCTTCCAAATTTGGATCTGTAAACCATGTAACCGTCGCGGATTGCACCATTGCAGTAAAACACATCCAAGCCGATAACGATAGGTGGTCAGGATGGTTCTTATTCATCGGAACCTGTTATGTATATGTTTTAGCAACATGTTATATGTGAATCCCCTTTAAATTATATCTAGAAAAAAGGTTCACATATCTCTATACAGACTTGGGATCATGTGAGAAAAAGAATTTTGGTGAAAATTGTGAGAAATGATCAACATATATACCGTCATAGAATGTTAAGGACTTAAGGTTGCATATATATTATGTGAAGGCAAATCTTTTATACCCTAAATGTGTACGTTCACTAGCTTCTTTGAAGGCGGTCATTTTTACACGCCTTAACAAAATATATATACAACGGTACATTCACATATATTATGTGAAGGCTGCATTTTCCCTACTTCTCACAAAAAACAACATTTATTACCGGAACCAACCCAATATATACCGGGTGGATTTAAATAAGAAAATATCAAATATCGTGTGAAGATAAGAAGAGAAGGTTAAAAGAAGGTTCATATGTGAATCACTGGAAAAATCCGAAAAAAATATATTTGAAGATGCATAATGAACCGGGGCTACTGATTATTCATATGGGTTTACGTATTCATCCTCAAATGAATTTTTCAATGATTCATATGAATCCCTTGCCGTTATATATATTGGATGTATTTAGCTGATGTACCTGAGCAATTAGATAGAATGACCAGCAACAACTGCTAGCAAAGAGACACAAACAACCCAGAAGCCAAAGTTTATCACTTCCACTATCGGAATTTAGTAATAGAGACTTTGATGAAGGCAACTGTGCATTTAGAAGCTTGGGGCCTTTGATGAGTGCCATTGCAGCAGCACTCGTGACGCACAAAACTGTCCCTAATATCTTTGCGACTGTTCTCAAGCTTCGGATATTTATTGGTTCATATCTGAAAAAAAATTTGTGATTTTGTATACATTTTAGCAGGATTATATTCATTTAGAGGAAATTGAAGTAGGAAGCTTAGTACCCAACAATGGATGCTACAACAAAGGTGATGGCAGGGACAAGGTTGAACATAGCACTTCCTGCTGATGCTGAGGCCAAGTATAAGCCTTCTAAGAAAAGCATTTGGCTGGTCGTTATTCTGCAAACAGAATAAAAGAAAAATATTTATTTGCTATATAGATATATATAATTGGTAAGTGATCGAGCAATGACATCTTGCGTTTTGCTCGACTTCATGATCTTTATGAAAAAATTGTACGAGTTTGCTAACGTAATACAAGAAAGTAATAGAGTTCTAATTAAAAAAATTTAATTAAACGTACAATCGATAAGAGACTAATTTACCCTATCAAAGCTGCAATAAAGATCAACGAAAAGCTCTTCCATCCGATAGAACATCTTGTTTTTCGTCTATGACACACAAAAGAAAGTATATAACTAATTAGGCATTGGACGTTCTGTTAAATTATAAACCGATTTAAATATATCACATACAAACTCATTTATTTTAAACGCATATATATAGGATTTCGGTGACAATTAAGTTTGCATATAATATATATCAAGATCTTGATGTGAATTCGTACCTTGAAAAGTAAGAGATAGGAGCAATGGCCAGAGTAGCAATTGCTTGTCTATAGACAACAAACACTCTAGGATTCATTCCTTCCAAAAGAGAAGCTCTAGTTGAAATGGAGACTGCCCCATATGTAAATTGAAGCACCAACATAACAATTAATGGCTTGTTATACTCAAACCATCCCATTTCTACTTTGAAGCTTATTCAGCTTAATTGCAATGTGATCCTACTAGCTAGCTAGTTGCTTCACAAATTTGAATCTTTACTATTCTCAAAGGACCTTTATATACTTACACTTTCAAGACATAGGAATGTTGGCACTTGGGTACCTATTCTTTGAACTTTCCCAAGTTTAGTCCTTAATTGTTTCCATTGATGGAGTGAGTACTCAACTAGTTATACTCGGGGTTTAACTTCTTCAATCAAATGATCAAGATGTTATCCTACTTAATCATGGAATACATATATACCAATGTATTTTCTTGCAACATGTTGTTTTGTGGGTTCGACAGTTTTCATCCTGACCCTCACTACAAAACAAATGACTTTTACCCACAAAATCACCCAGGAAAATTTTCGTTGGTAATTACCGACGGATCACACAAAAAATACCAATGATTCGATAGAATCTGATGTTTTTCGAGAAAATACCAATGGACCACTCAGAGAATCTTTGGGTAATCTGTCACCGATTTGATTACCCACCAACAATTTACCCTCCAACTTTTGTGACGGTTTTATGACGAATCAGCTTTTAACGACAAATTTTCCAGGAAAACGTTCGTAGGCAAAAGTCTTTCATATTGTAGTGTCTTACAGTTATGCCATTTGAAGAAATATTGACCGGATCATATATATAACGCGCGTTTGTTGTTAAAATTTAATAGAAGTGTAAGTTAAGGGGTGGTAGATGCAACTTAACTACATGATTAGATGATATATTAAACTATATATGTATGGGTACATAAAAGAGCATCTTCCTTCCCACCAAATCAGAAACTTGTGTTTCATAGCGTTGGTTTTAATTTTATTAGGTGTTGGTGATCGATCAGTCACACAGGTTCAATAATGGACCAATATTTTATTTTCACTTTTCTTATAATATCTCTAAAATAATTTGGCGTTTATTTTACTTGGATAATTAATATTGACATTCATGTACATAAATATTAGGTATGGTTCTAATTAACACAATGAAATTATTTTATAGCCTTTATTGCACTAAATGTTCTCCTTTAACTTTAACATATGTCTTCATCGGATTTGTTGATCCATGCATGCTTGTACGTTTCACTTCAGCCTTTTGTGTTGATGTAGACAAGTGTTAACCGTTCTCATCCTTTTTTTTGCAGAGGGAACAGTAAAGTATGGCAAGTATTTTAATAGTACTTTGAAGCATACTTACTACTGATACACTTTTGTATGTTCCCATACTTTAGGTTGAGAGGCAGGAAGAGTTGGTGAACCAAACTTGTTGGTCAAGTTTGCACTTCAAATTCGACTTGCTAGTAGTAGTATTTGTCAGACTACATACTGACTGTATCTTGTATTGGTGACAATATGACCACTCTTCAACTAATCTTCGATTTTGCTGAAAGCTCTTTACTTTTGGAACAATGCCGATAGTAATAAGACTTTTACAAGTAAAACTCCTATTTGTCTAATCTGAAGTATAAGTTATACAACAGTTACCAGTTATAGACATATGTGAAAGATAAATGTGTCGGATATTAAATGCATGGACTAACTCAAAGGAGTATGATAATCCATTGAGAGTATCAATCTGATGGTTGTTTAAGGGTTTTCATCGGATTGAGACTTTTATTCAACTACATTTAAATCCGATGATTTAAAGATTTTGACTCCTTCATCAGATTTAAACCTTATTGAGAATCTAATCAGATGGTTGAAGTATACATCGGATTGAACCTGTTTTTGTTGACAAAAAAGAAAATTTATTTATAAGTGTTCAATCCTTAATTAAGTGTCTAATGAATTATGGACAAATCCGATGGTTGAGACTCATAATTAATGTTATAACAATTAAAGTTAAATATACAATAGAGACTCGGAATCTATGTTACACCCAACTTGTTTTGGCCAATTAATCCCTTTGCTTTTCCAAAATCTAGCTTGTTGGTGCATGTGATTTTTAGGTGAAGTTTTTGAAATAGGAAGTTAATTTAATAACTATAATTAATTACAAGAATGGTCCCTCATTTATTCATTTTTTGAGGAAAAAGAAAAACTTCAATACTTGTTATTAATTTAGTTAAGATTTAGAAACCAAAGTAGTACTATAATATATATTTCAAACTCAATGTCATCATATTCAACTTACACAACCAAACTTGTAAGACATTTTATGTACAAATTTACTGGTGACATAATATGTATATATAACAATGTTCTAAAAAACTCGCCGTTATGGCGCACATGACACCAAGACTTGTGTCTCACGCCATGTTAAGCCCATGGCACGCCGTGGCCTAATGCGTAGTTTTCGTAATGTGATATTTGGTTTTTCTTAATGTTTTTAATGTCTTATTTGCAAGTTTTTGATATATATAACCCAATTTAACTTGATTATTATTGTTGACTCATTGAGTAACACTTCAAAACATATACTTTTTATATATAATATTATATATGCATTAGAAATTTGACGCCATAAGTCACGCATTGAAAACGTCATGGCTTCGTCGTCTTGAGGCTTGGCCTCGCCACCACGCCACTCATCAGAGCCGATTGAAGAAACCTTTCTTCAAAATCGGTCATCTATGGCAACAATAGAAGTCTTAGATGATTATTTTGTTGTTTTGGTGCTTAGATTGATTCAATCACATGAGCGTAAACACAAATATCATTTCTAATGTTTATTTTCTGTTTTGTGCTTATTGGAAATCCAATATTTGATTTAAATAAGATTTGGATAAGTTTTGACAGAAAATTACTGATTCTACACACAAAATATGTTTCTGCACACCACATGTTTGTATCTATTTGGATCAAATCTGATCAGATTTATTACATGTGTGTGATTTGACCATTTCTCACTTATTGGTCTGATTTGACAACCACAAAGTAGATGGTTGATCTATGATCCCATCCTTGTGTGTGCTTTAGTCCAAAGCAATTTTTGCGTCTTGGTAGTAAGGTCGTTGATCTTTGATCTGACCTTTATTTAAATTCAAGATTGGACTCTCTTTGATCCAGATTTTTTTTGTTTTCCGTTTCCCATGATTGTTTTGATGTACAACTTTCCAACAACATGAAAATGGAATAATACAGCATGATGACAGATTTGCGATGTTGTAGTAAATTGACCATATCTTACTCATCACTGCACCAATTGATGTGATTCAAAAGGCCCTGGATTGAAAACAAATTGATGAACTCATGTTTTGAGATTTCCAAGATTCGAAATTAAAAAGGGTAATATGCATCGTTGAAGTAGACAATAGTGTGCTGATACAAAGTTGTTAGACAGATCCGCGTGACTGTGGTACATCGATTATATCTTATTCGTCCGAACTCTAAAAGAGGTGATTTCAGATGATCTAAACATATAAGAAACCAATGCACACTTTTTATGTTTTGAGGTTTTGAAAACTTCAGAGATATCATGGTCTAAATTAGTGTTGAAGTTGGTGTAAAATTTCTGTCAGAGGTTGTCCTTCCAGATTTGTGCAGAAGGTATAAGCTGTCGTGCAAGCTACTCAAAGGTTGCATACTCAGAGGTTACATTCCTAGAGGTTACATTATCAGAGGTTTCATACTCAAAGGTAGCATACTCAGAGGTTGCATACCCAGAGATTGGTTCAGAATGCATATAGAGATGCACCAATGAGTTCAGAGCAAGGCTGTTGTGCACTCAAAGATTGACCAAGAGGATTGTAATGTCCCAAAAATTACAATAAATTTAAACTTTTAAAAATACCATTTTAATTAAATAAACCACAAGTGTTTGAATCTAAATAAACGTATTATCCAAAACCTCGTTAAGTTAAACAACCAACTCAATTAAAAACAGCGGAAAATATAATAATTCTAAACATAGTGTCTCAAAATAAATAATGGTGAAAGTCTCCTCAACGCGCCAGTGTGTACCGTCACGCCTTAGTGCCACTCGTACCTGAAACAGTAATTTATAGGGAAAGGGTAAGCACGAAGCTTAGTGAATTCAAACACGTACGTAAGCTAGCAATCATAGAGACACCACCCCAAAATCAGCAGATAATTAAGAACAACCAATTACATGTCAGTTTAAGCATATATTCTAAATAAACAACCTCATGCAAGAACACCTGCGTAGGTACTCATCGGTCTCCCCGAATTCGTACTATAACCATACGCGTATCCCTCGGTCTCCCCGATACCATACGACATCCGTGTACGTATTCCTCGGTCTCCCCGAGTTTTATACAACATCAAAGGTCTTATACTAGTCACTAACCCGACCTAGTTTTACACACAAACAATTCAGCTAGCACACACACGAACTACGTCAGTGCATATATAATCCCTATCCTACGCAGTGAGTGAACTCACCTCGAATAGCAGTGCAGAACTCCACGAACAGCAAAAAGAACCCGTCCACTCCAACTCACTTCTTTCCGCCTAAAGAAGTGTTATAAAGGGTCAATACGTAGCCCCAACCCAAAATTACAACTACAAGACTAAAAGGGCATTTTCCAGCTTTTGCTCCAAAACTGCAGGTCTGTTCGTGACCTGTTTAGCCCCCCTTAAACCCATCAAACCAGAAATATTATTCCATAATTAGAGAGTCCCATGTCTTAGCTTTCCAGGGACATATCGCATGCGTTCATACGAGGTTCCTACTATTTTATATGAATTTTCTAAGACCGACTACCCAAACTGCGAATTTCGGACCAGTCTGCACTAATTGCCAGTTTGGCCCTAGCTAGAGGCTTTATTAATTTTTCTGTAAGACATAAGAAACATACTAGACACAATTTGAGAGATTTGGGCACTGGTTTCACCTCAATCCGAGTTTCCTAGATTTGTCTATGGATTTTACAAAACAGGGACAGATTAGGCGTTTTCACATAAAATGATAACTTTGGTTTCTCGATTTAAGGTTTTATGCATTTAGGTTTAGGGCTTAGGCATCCTATGGCTGAACTAAACAAGCACCACCCACCGCCATCTCAGGCAGTGGTGGCCGGCGGCGGCGTGGGGGCGGCAGCCACCACCGGCGGTGGTGGTGGTTCGATAACCCTTTCGGCGAGACAAGAAAAACGATCCAACTAACCTATCTCGGACACACAAACACCCACACATCACCAACAGCAGATAAACCCGCCATCACAGCAACCGAACTGGTGGTGCACAGCGGCGGCACACCGACAGCAGCCATGGCTGCGGCGGCGGTGGTGGCTTCGTGGTGAATTGACGACGACGAAGGAGAAGGCAAGACGAAAAGGAGAGCTTACCTTTCAAGAAGAACGCAGCAGCAAACACACGAGATCCCGACTCCCTTCGCGTCCTGATCGCCAGCTCCCTCTCTGTCTCTCTCTCTCTCTCTCGCTACTCCTCCCTCTCGCCGGCAACGGCTAGCGGCGGCGCTGGTGGTATTGGGGTGGTTCGGTGGTGACAACAAGAAGGAAGGAAAACGATGGCGACACTAGGGTTTCTTGCGATTGGTTTCTTGCGTGAGACTCAAAAACGAAAACAAAGGGGAGGAGGTCGGTTCTTAAAAGCCGATCCCATGCAAACTTCTTAAAATTACACTTTTAGTCCCTGACTTTTAATGTTACATCATTTTTTTCCAATTTAAATTAGGATTTTCCAATTTAATCCATTATCGCAAAACTAATTCATTTTTAGTCCTTGCCGCCAAAACCCGTAAAAAAAATCGTTACGAGAAAAATTAAATTACTAAAATAAATCCATACCGGGATACGGGCTTTACAAGGATCTCGATGGATCAGAGGGTTATGGATCAGAGGTTTGTGGATTAGAGGTAGGTTGATCAGAGGTCGGTGACTCAAAGGTCCCGACGATTCAGAGCTTGTAGCCCAACTTATTAGTATTTGCTGTCAGCTTTGCGTCGTTTCAGCATTTCGTGCACAACTTCCTCCTCCATGATCAAAATTTGACGAGTCCGGATGCATTGGATTCCTAAGACAAATATGAACATTTTTCATGTTTTGCTTATTGGTCAGAATCAGTGTGCTTATTGGTCAGAATCTGTGTTAAAGTCTGTATATAGCTGCTGGACAGTAAGCTGTGTTTTTCTAAACTCGTGCTCAGAGCCTCTGAACTCATGCTCAGAGCCTCTGAACTCAAGGCCATAGCCTCTGAATATATGCTCAGAGCCTCTGAAATGAAGAGATTGATCCTTAGCAAGCCAAACAGTTCAGAGATGCTTTTAAGTCATTCACAGAGGTTCTGTGGGCCAAAACCTCTGAGAGCAACGACCAGAGGTAGACCAAACGATGCATATCAGAGATCGATGGTCCAGAAGTCGATATAAGCCAAAATCCCGAAGCCCATTTTTTTTAAGATTATCTGATAGCTTTGTGCTGTTTCAGAAACACATGCACAACGTTTTAGTCGGTGCTCCAAATGACATGAGTCCAGTTGTGTTGGAAAGATAACTCACAGGTGTACCATTTTGAAGTTTTTAGTTTTCTCAAATTCCTTGATCTAATGTGCCAAAACAGTGTCAAAGTCTGTATTAGGGTGCTGGACCGAAAAACATTGCATTTCACTCGTGCTCTTTCCGCTTTCAAGAACGGTGTTCTATCGTCGAATATTAATGGTTTCAAGCTATAATTGTGACATATTAAATGCCACTCCCTCCTCTGTTATTCAAGTTTAAATGTAACGCCCCCGTTCTAAGGAACGAGAGGTTACTTCTAAACATACTAAACAATATCAAATGTCTTCAAAGAAATATTAAGTCTCCAAATAAGAATTTAACTCCAAAACCAACATAAGCAAGTAGGTCCCAACAATTAATCAAACCAACATAAGTAATTACCGATAGAGCTAGTCTAATAACGAATGAAATAAGTTAAATAACGCCTAAAATTGTAATAATTATCTCGAAGCCTTCTTCTGATCGGAACCTTATCCACTCTTCTCACGAACCATAGCAACCCCCCTGATTACCTGCCGTGAGGAAAAGAGAAAGAAAACACGGCTGAGCCAAATGCTCAGTGCGCGGATGTATGACCATGACAAAAATGAAGTAACACCGAAAGCATAATAATTCGATCTCAGATATTAGACACAATGGTTTCAAAGATTATGGTAAAAACGGTGATTTATACTTTTAACGATTAATATATAGTGAGACAAAAATCTAACATAACTGACAATATCAAAATCAAATAATTAACATATAATGGGATGAATCGAGCTCGAATAACGCATACACTTGCATATCCACCGACGTGACAAGTGTCAGACATATGGCCACAAAGGCCCGTACGTTGGGTAGCAAATCCACACGTACTAATTGTGAGATGTGGCGTTGGGCACTACACCGACATCCACCCTACAAACATATCACATAAACTAGGGTCGACCCATACGCCTCCTAAATCAAACATATCGCCCCTCACAAGAGCACAAAAGAGGAGACGCCGTGGTCTAATCACACCGCCACGGTTAGTGTCACGTCATCGGTGCCACAATGACATGCCTATGGTACCCCCATAGGTGGTTAGTAGCTCGACTTAACCGAAATAAATTGTCACCACACGTGTGACGTGTAACAAAACAAAATTGATTTTTCACAAAAGGTGTCGGAGTCAAACAAAAGACTATTCACAGTTATCCCAAAAAGAATCTCAAAGGACCGAGAGACCGAAATCGAATCAAACCGCATTTTGTAAACAAGTCACATTTAAATAATGACACTATCAACTAACACATATGGAACAATCAAATCAAATCTGAAAGTTGAGAATCCAACAAATAATACGACTCAAGGACGTCAAAATTTCATATGACTAGGTACGAACAAGGCTAACACATACGAACCAAGCTTACGGGTGTGTATATATATACATATATATATATATACATCGGATCAACAACCACGAACTAAAAAGAAGTTAAGAATCAAGTAAACATCTTATTAGTATTGACATCGCAAAAACGTGTGTAGGACAATTTTATAAAAAAAATATGTGACCTTGAAGAATTACGAGCGAGAGAACGAAACGGTAACGGACAAATCAAATAATCATGAAGCACGTATTGCGAATTAAACAAAAACTTAAGGGTTCGCAAATTTACTTAAACGAATCGAACAGACGAAAGGTTTAGGAATCCGTACCTTAAACCTTCACAAAACTTACCGGCTCACTGATTGTCTACTCCTTTAATCCCGACCTAAAATATCCAAAAACAAACTTAATATTAATCTACTTGACTTGATGCCAAAGCAAAACCAAATCGAATAAACGACTATAATAATCTAACATCAAATTAAATCCTAAAATTCTTAAACTCCCACTATTGGAACTAAAATTAATTTAACAATAAATGTCAAAACAATTGGAACCAAGAACTGCTGCTGTACGATTCATGGGAAGGGACACAAAGCCAAACCACAATACCCCTCCATGTGTGTGTATATATACAGATATATATATATATATATATGTACACATCTCCAATTTGCAAACCACATGAGGTTTTTATAAGAAACAGACTTGGCTTAATTTGGACAGCCCCTACTTAACACAAACAGCAGCTTAAGTGGGACCGCAACTAAAAAAAAAGAGATGGCCGAACACAGCAGCAACTTGACTAATAACATAGCTATTAATTGCCAAAACGCAGCAGAAAATCTACTTAAAATCGAGTCGTTTTGATCCGTTTTTCCGGTGATTTACACCCTTCTCTTAGCGATATAACCACAACGATTATAACGACTAATGTTTGGCATAACTTAAGGACTAAAAACGAGGGAAACGAGCAGAATTTTGGGGTTCATATGATCGTTCTAACGAATCCCCGCTGCTGCCCTTATTTATATACCGAAACGATAACTTTCGAGCCATCGAAACAACTCGATTGCTACCCCCGACTACCCATAAACTCGGATCCAAATACTAATTATATAACTTCGAGATGGGAATGGAAACTTACCTCAAACCGACGAGAATCTGACGAGCCTAACTCGAAATCGTTGTTCCTTCTTCTTCCTTGCCCTCCAATTGGTTTTCTCTCAAAACTGTTGGGGGTAATCTGAGAGATCGAATGAGGGGTTTAGGTTTAGGGTGAGTTTAGATGGGATACAAATCTGAATCGTGAGGAGTCCTGGCCCATCCAAAAACCTCAATTTACAAATGGGTTTTACAAAGTTAGCCCCCCAATTATGAACTATTTGCAAAACTAACCCAAAATTTTAATTTAAACCCAAAAGAAGAAGGATGTACAACGTTGAAGAAATGGTTTTTCTTTCTCTATTTTTTTTTGACGGGTATTATAATTCTTCCCCCCAAAAGAAAAGATTTCGTCCTCGAAATCAAACTAAAAGATGAATATAAAACGGTAACACTTACAGATTTTCGAAAAGATGCGGATATTCTGAACGTATAGATTCTTCCGTCTCCCAAGTGGCCTCACGTTCCGGGTGGTTTTTCCACAACACCTTGACAAACGGTATGGACTTCTTCCTCATAACTCGTTCTTGCTTGTCTAATATTGCTTCGGGTTCTTCTTTACACGAGAGATCTTCATGGATTTTATCTAGTGGATATTGCACTATATGCAATGGATGGTAATTGTAACCTCGAAGTGCCGAAACGTGAAACACATTATGCACATGAGATAGCTGAGGTGGGAGAGCTAACCGGTAAGCAACTTCACCGACCCTTTCGAGAACCTCGAAGGGACCGATGTACCTTGGACTAAGTTTTCCTCTTAAGCCAAACCGTCGGACACCTCGAAAAGGAGAAACCTTAAGAAACACGTGGTCCCCCGTTTGGAATTCTAAAGCTCTCCGATGACGATCTGCATAGCTCTTTTGACGTGACTGAGCTTCTTTCAGCTTTTCTTTTGCCACTGCCACCTTTTCGTTAGTGACTCTAACTAGCTCTGGCCCTTCGATAACGGCCTCACCAACTTCATTCCAACATACTGGTGCTCGACATCTCCGGCCATATAAAAGCTCGAATGGGGCCATATCAATGCTTGCTTGCCAGCTATTATTATAAGCAAACTCCACCAAACACAGATATTCGTCCCAACTTCCGGACCATTCCAAGGCACATGCTCTCAGCATATCTTCTAAAGTCTGAATCGTTCGCTCGGATTGGCCATCCTTTTGAGGATGAAAAGCCGTACTGAACTTAAGTCTAGTGCCCCATGCATTCTGAAAACCTTTCCAAAAACGCGAGGTGAAACGGGGATCTCGGTCAGACACTATGGATACCGGAGTGCCATGAAGCCTGATAATCTCTCGCTGAAAGATTTCTGATAACTTACTGACTGAACACCCTTCTTGAATAGGAAGGAAGTGAGCCGACTTAGTCAATCGGTCGACTACCACCCAAATGGCATTATTCTTCCTTAGCGTTTTCGGTAACCCAATTACAAAATCCATTGAGATACCTTCCCACTTCCATACTGGGATCTCTAATGGTTGTAGAAATCCACTTGCTCGTTGATGCTCTATTTTCACCTTCTGACAAGTCATACATCTCGCTACAAAGTTAGCCACATCTTGCTTCATTCCATTCCACCAAAAATTCTGCTTCAGATCTCTGTACATCTTTGTGGAACCTGGATGAATAGAGAATGGCGATCTGTGAGCCTCTTTCAATAGTGCTTCACGAATTTCTGGGTCATCAGGTACACATAGCCTGTTTCCGAACCATATCACCTCATCTGCATCAACCCAAAAATCAACTTGTTTACCGTCGCCTATCTTTTGAAATATGGACCATAAGTCTCCGTCTTGCTTTTGGGCTTCTTTGATCCGTGAAACAAGAGTGGGTTCAACCATGAAACTTGCCAGATACCCATCAGAGTGATTAGCATGAACTTCAACACCCATGCGCTCCAAATCCAAGACAATCTCACTTTGAGTGGTGATTAGACATGACAAGTTTCCTGAATTCTTCCGACTAAGGGCATCTGCCACTAGATTAGCTTTTCCGGGATGATATTGGATTCTTGCATCATAATCCTTAAGGAGCTCTAGCCAACGCCTCTGTCTCATGTTTAGTTCCTTCTGAGTGAATATATACTTGAGACTCTTGTGATCTGTGAAAATATCACAAGTTTCTCCATAAAGATAGTGCCTCCATATTTTCAAAGCGAAGATCACTGCCGCCAACTCTAGATCATGAGTGGGGTAGTTCACTTCATATGGCTTGAGTTGTCTAGAGGCATAAGCAACAACTTTTCCATGTTGCATTAGTACACAACCGAGACCACTTTTGGAAGCATCACTGAAGATTTGGTATCCTCCTGTTCCCGATGGTAAAGTGAGCACAGGCGCGGAAACCAACCTCTTTTTCAACTCTTCAAAGCTTTTCTCTTGCTCGGCTTCCCACAAAAATTTCACACCCTTTCTCAGCAACCGGGTCAGAGGTAGTGCTATGGAGGAAAACCCTTCGACAAACCTCCTATAATAGCCTGCAAGCCCCAAAAAGCTTCGCACTTCGGTCACTGTAGTGGGTCTTGGCCAATTAGTCACGGCCTCAACCTTTGCAGGATCAACGTTAATACCTTTAGCCGACACTACATGGCCTAGAAATGCCACCTGTTCGAGCCAAAATTCGCATTTAGAAAATTTGGCGTACAACTGCTTATCTCGTAAAATTCTCAAGACAATGCGCAAATGATCTTCATGCTCCTCCTTAGACTTAGAAAATACAAGTATGTCATCAATGAAAACGATGACAAACTTGTCTAAGTAGGCACTAAATACCCGATTCATCAGGTCCATAAAAACGGCTGGAGCATTGGTCAGGCCGAAAGGCATCACCAAAAACTCATAATGACCGTATCGAGTGCGAAAAGCGGTCTTTGAAACATCTTGCTCTTTTACCCTCAACTGATGGTAGCCTGACCTTAGATCTATCTTCGAGAAATATTTCGCCCCTTGAAGCTGATCGAACAAATCATCTATACGTGGCAACGGATATTTGTTCCTGATGGTGACCCGATTCAACTCCCTGTAATCAATACATAGCCTCATCGAGCCATCTTTCTTTTTCACGAACAATACTGGAGCACCCCACGGAGAAACGCTTGGTCTAATAAACCCACGCTCGAGAAGCTCTTGCAATTGTTCCTTAAGCTCTTGTAATTCCAAAGGTGCCATTCGGTAAGGAGCTTTAGAGATCGGTTCCGCCCCAGGGATCAAGTCTATGGTGAACTCTACCTCCCGAACTGGTGGTACTCCCGGAAGTTCATCCGGAAATACATCAAGAAATTCTCTGACAATCGGTTGGCTTTCAGGGGAACGCTCTTCCGCCGATGTATCTTTAACTGACGCTAGAAATCCTTGACACCCGTGAGAAAATAGCTTTTGAGCTTTTAGGGCAGATATAATCTTTACTTCTCTTTTTGGTTGAGATCCTTGATACACGAATTCAGGCTTCTCTTTATCACCGAAAACCACTGACTTAGCCTCACATACAATTGTTGCCCGATGCTTGGACAACCAATCCATACCCAAAATAATATCAAAATCGGACATACTAATGGGGAGTAAGTCAGCCTCACAAATTTGGTCTCCTACCTTTAAAGGACACCCTTTATATGCTTGAGATATAATAACTGAATTACCCAAAGGTGTAGCAATAGATAAAGGCGACTCTAACAATGTACAAGGCAATTTAAGACGACTAGCAAAAATCAAAGAGACCATGGAATGGGTTGACCCCGTATCAAATAAAACATACACATCATATGCACCAACCGAAAGAGTTCCCGAAATCATACCAGAATTTGCTGCCTGAGTCGCTGATAAAGCAAACACCCTGCCTCCACTAGTAGTCTTTGCGTCATTTCTTTTATCGGTGGTACGAGGGTTCTTGCAATCTTTTGCCAAATGTCCCAGCTGGCCACATAAAAAGCAAGCTCCTGAAGTCCTGTAACAAACATTCCCAGGATGGCGCCTTCCACAAGAATTGCACTGAGGAATCGAGTCATGACCCCCTTTGTCGCCTATCTTTTGAAACCGAGGCTGATTCTGCCCTTGCCCCTGCTGGCGATGAGACTGTCTCTGACCCTGATTTTGACCTTGCCACTGTCCCTGACGCTTGTTACCACTTTGACCCGATTGGTTCCCGCGGCTATCCCCTTGTTGCTGATTTTGCTGACCCACTGAATGAATTTGCTGCCCATCCCGAGTTCTTTTCTTACTCCCATCTGATTTGGATGCCAGAAAATCTTGCCGCTCCATTTCAATATTCTTGGCAGCGTTTGCCGCCTCTGCCACATCAGCAAATTTATCATTAATCATCTTGGAACGGTACCTGAAAAGAATACTCCACTTAAACTTCTCGGCCTGTTCAGATGCTGTTCCAGCTGATGCCCCTGCAAAACCGGCGAGCCTCAAGAATCTCGCCAAATAATTTGATACAGACTCGTCCTCCTTCTGGCGGATTGTGGCGTACTCTCTCACAAATGCATGTTTATCCGCAGTTGAGAAATACTGCTGATAAAACGCTTCACGAAACCCCACCCAAGAAAGAGCATCAACATACTCATTGCCTTTTGCCTGCTTTATTGCGTACCACCATCTCTGAGCATCCCCTTCAAGTTTGTAAGACGCCAATTTCACTTTTTGTACTTCTGGACACCCAAGAACCTCAAAGATCTTCTGTATGTGAGCAATCCAGTTCTCTGCATCCACTGGAGTCGGTGCCGAGCTGAAAGATTGAGGCTTCTGCTTCTGGAATCTCTCAAGCCATGTATGAATGGCCCCATTTGGTGTTGCCCCACTAGAACCTCCAGTCTGATTTGGATTACCGTCCCCCGGTGTTTCTGGATTTGACTGAAGTCCCCCGATATTGTTCTGCTGAGCTGCCCCAACTGCTTGGGCCACAATGCTAGGCAACAAATTTGAAACCGCCTGATTCACGGCTGCCAGAATGGCTGGATCCACTTCCTGATTAACATCTGAACTAGGAGTTATGGGGTCTCCTCCTGAAGTGCGAGTACGCCTGTTAACCACACGCTGAGATCGACGGGCCATCCTAAATAAAAAGAACAAACTTATCACATATACTGGAAAAAAAATAACAACGAACATACTGAAATATATTCTAAACCCAATTCTACCCAACACTCACAGGTCAAACCTATTTGGTTTTCTACAAGATCAAACCTAGAGCTCTGATACCATAATTGTAACGCCCCCGTTCTAAGGAACGAGAGGTTACTTCTAAACATACTAAACAATATCAAATGTCTTCAAAGAAATATTAAGTCTCCAAATAAGAATTTAACTCCAAAACCAACATAAGCAAGTAGGTCCCAACAATTAATCAAACCAACATAAGTAATTACCGATAGAGCTAGTCTAATAACGAATGAAATAAGTTAAATAACGCCTAAAATTGTAATAATTATCTCGAAGCCTTCTTCTGATCGGAACCTTATCCACTCTTCTCACGAACCTTAGCAACCCCCCTGATTACCTGCCGTGAGGAAAAGAGAAAGAAAACACGGCTGAGCCAAATGCTCAGTGCGCGGATGTATGACCATGACAAAAATGAAGTAACACCGAAAGCATAATAATTCGATCTCAGATATTAGACACAATGGTTTCAAAGATTATGGTAAAAACGGTGATTTATACTTTTAACGATTAATATATAGTGAGACAAAAATCTAACATAACTGACAATATCAAAATCAAATAATTAACATATAATGGGATGAATCGAGCTCGAATAACGCATACACTTGCATATCCACCGACGTGACAAGTGTCAGACATATGGCCACAAAGGCCCGTACGTTGGGTAGCAAATCCATACGTACTAATTGTGAGATGTGGCGTTGGGCACTACACCGACATCCACCCTACAAACATATCACATAAACTAGGGTCGACCCATACGCCTCCTAAATCAAACATATCGCCCCTCACAAGAGCACAAAAGAGGAGACGCCGTGGTCTAATCACACCGCCACGGTTAGTGTCACGTCATCGGTGCCACAATGACATGCCTATGGTACCCCCATAGGTGGTTAGTAGCTCGACTTAACCGAAATAAATTGTCACCACACGTGTGACGTGTAACAAAACAAAATTGATTTTTCACAAAAGGTGTCGGAGTCAAACAAAAGACTATTCACAGTTATCCCAAAAAGAATCTCAAAGGACCGAGAGACCGAAATCGAATCAAACCGCATTTTGTAAACAAGTCACATTTAAATAATGACACTATCAACTAACACATATGGAACAATCAAATCAAATCTGAAAGTTGAGAATCCAACAAATAATACGACTCAAGGACGTCAAAATTTCATATGACTAGGTACGAACAAGGCTAACACATACGAACCAAGCTTACGGGTGTGTATATATATATACATATATATATATATATATATACATCGGATCAACAACCACGAACTAAAAAGAAGTTAAGAATCAAGTAAACATCTTATTAGTATTGACATCGCAAAAACGTGTGTAGGACAATTTTATAAAAAAAATATGTGACCTTGAAGAATTACGAGCGAGAGAACGAAACGGTAATGGACAAATCAAATAATCATGAAGCACGTATTGCGAATTGATAACTCTATTTTTAGAGTTATTATTTCCATTTATTTTCCACTTTATTTTGTCAATTTTAGCCATTTCACTTCTAAAAACCCCCATTCTTGGTATGATTTACGAAAACGAGCAAAAGGAGTGAACCATGGTCTTTAATAAATTATTTGGGGAAGTTTTGGGTGTTTTCTCGCTTTTTCATCCGCAGTGACGTATACAGTGCCCACTCCGGTTCCCCACTCTTCGAGCTGATCAAAAAGAAATCAAAAAGAAACTTTTAGTTGGGATCTAATTTTCTGGAGGAGGAAGGTTCATATGGCAGAGAAATGGCTGGAGAAGTACAAGGTAGTTCTCATTGAAGATAGCATCAAGTACACCTCTTTGTACTTGGAGATTGACTTGGAGAAGGGACCATTGGATAAAAGAATTGCACAAGGAGCTGAATTCTGCCACAACTCAGCAGTCTTTACCCATTGGAAGACCCACCTCTTTTGTGTAATACCCAACTCCTTCTCCTAGTATATAAAGGAGCACTTGGGTGCCATTAAATGCATGCTTGGTTTTCATCCTTGAATACTTTTAGTCTCAAATTCTCTCAACTACCACATTAGCTTTAGTCTTTTATTTACTGCAGTAACTAGCTTTAATTTTCAGTAATTTCCTTTCCTAGTTAATTGTAGTTCGTAAAGCACAGTGGACAGGGACGAATTCTCGTTCCCCACTGTGAGCAGTTAATTCAAATCACTTTCAGTTTTATTATGTGCAAATCTTCATCTTTTGTTTTCTTTACTTCGGAAATGTTAGGCTAAACATCCTTTGGGATGTAGGAAGGAGAAGTACCTGGATTTTATCAAAAATGCTTGAGTAATCTTTATACTTAGAATATTTGTTGTTTTGGTCTTTCATTCTCAATATTTACCCAAGGATGCGAACAAGCTGATCACTTGCAAGGATCTAAAGTCTAGTTCTTAACTTAGAAATAAGTAGAGCGCAGTGACACGAGCTTGAATGATGCTAGGGGATTCGAAAGAATTCTTTTGACACTTACGAAAGTGAGGTCGGCACAGTGAGTTAATCTCTGCCCACTGGAGTAGTAGGCAAGCTAATTTGTGTATTAAAAACACTTAGAGTATTTGTCTCTACACATTCCATCGAGGCCTGAAAAGGTCCATTTAGAGATTACCATTGACAAAACAACAAGTACTAAGAGTATGGGATTTTTATCTAACGGTGTGAGTATTTTTGTAACCGGGCTTTTCTAGCAAAAATGTCCACCACAAATACGAGGATCACTCTAAGGACCGAGTATTTGAGATAAAATCTAGGGAAAATCCAACCTACATTCCTCCTTTTTAACATTTAGTAAATCGTTTCAAGTAGCTATTTTACCAAACCAAAACCAAGTATTATTTTCCTCTCTAGTTGAAACTTGTAAAAGGAGCTCATGAGAACCGTATTGTCTTGATTGTCCAGTCTCTGTGGATTCGATTCTGGTATTTTACCAACTATTACTTGCTGTGACGATCATAGTGGACAGTGTACACTTGCACTTCCCATTGTGGACAGTTTGCAACCCACTGCGATTAAAACACACATTTCGCACGTAACAAGTTTTTGGCGCCGTTGCCGGGGACTGGCGTGATTTTAAATCTCAAGACATTAGTTTTTGTTCGAGCCCGAGTAACTAGTTTTTCTAAGCTGTTCGTATTGTATGCCACGGCGACAACTCGAACATTTGGTTCCAATAGATCTCGAAATAGAAAAAACGTTGCGAAAAACACGAAGAAGCAAGAAAACAAATCGACAACCTCCTGTGATCCCCACTGTGAACATGGCTGCAGTACCGCCACCTATAGTGGAGACCACAATCACGATTGCCGATAACAAAGATCGAAAAATACGGGACTATGCTACTTCCGGAGTTGGTGATTTAAGCTCCGGAATTTTGAGACCCAATATTGTTGCAACGCATTTTGAACTCAAACCGGTGATGTTTCAAATGATCCAAGCCATGGGTCAATTTGGAGGATCGCCATCTGAGGATCCGCACTCGCACTTAAAATCTTTTTTAGAAATGACCGATTCCTTTCAATTGCAAGGTGTTAGTGATGAGGCATTAAGACTAAGGCTTTTCCCTTTTTCATTAAGGGACAAAGCAAAATCTTGGCTGAACGCACATGCACCTCACTCGATAACCACTTGGCAAGAACTTGCCGATAGATTTTTGCAAAAATACTTTCCTCCAACAAGGAATGTTAGATTTCGAAATGATATAATTTTATTTAGACAAGAGGAAGATGAGGCTGTTTCGGATGCATGGGAACGATTTAAAGATTTACTTCGAAAGTGCCCACATCATGGCATCCCACATTGCATCCAATTGGAGACCTTTTACAATGGTCTTTCCAATGCAGCCAAAATCATCTTAGATGCAACAGCCGGTGGAACATTTACGAGTATGACTTACAACGAAGGATATCAAATCTTAGAAAAAGTGTCCAACAACAATACCGAATGGTCAAATCCGAGAGCACCCATGTCTAAGACCAACACCATAGATTCCGAAGCACTCAAAACCATGAATGCACAATTAGTGGCCTTGACAAAAATCGTTTTAAATCAAAATCGAGGCCAAGTCAATTCCGCAACCCATCTCGCTGATAACTGCTCCCTTTGTGGAGAGGAGCATGTTTTCGACTATTGTCCAGCAAACCCCGAATCTGTTAATGTCATAGGGACCAACCAAAGGAACAACCCTTATTCGCAGACTTATAATCCAGGTTGGAGAAATCATCCGAATTTCTCTTGGTCCGGTAATCAAGGACTCCAACCCCAAGGACCGAGTCACATCCAGCAAAGACCATACAATCCCCCGGGATTTCAGCAACATCACAGTGGGCAATCCCCACATCACAGTGGGCAATCCCCACATCACAGTGGGCAGTCCCCACAACCATACCAACCACGATCCAACCAACCAGCTGAGGCTCAACAATCGATCGAGTCGATTCTCAAAGGTTTTATGAATCAAACCCAAGCAGCCATTAGGAATATAGAGACCCAAGTAGGACAGCTAGCCGTTGAAGTTAAGAATAGACCACCAGGAACGTTACCGAGTGATACCGAGCAAGCTAGAGTGATAGGAAAAGGACCAGAACATGTCAAGTCCATAACTTTAAGGAGTGGAAAGGATCTGAAAAATATCATTTTTGAATCTGATGATTCGCCTCAAAAACCCACTGTGAGCACCTCAGTGGGCACTCCTCAAGTCACTGTGATCCCCACAGTGGGGACCGACATCCCTGACCTTCCCACTTTTGGACCTGTCCCAAAGACTACTATTCCAAAGCCAATACCACAGCAAACTCAGATTGACCCACGAAACATTCCATTTCCTCAAAGAATGAAGCCTAAAAATGTCGATGTTCAGTTTAAAAAATTCTTAGACATTTTTAAGCAGCTTCACATTAACATACCCTTGGTAGAAGCTCTCGAGCAGATGCCAAGCTATGTTAAATTCTTAAAAGATATTTTGAACAAAAAGAGGAAGTTGGGTGAATTTGAAACTGTGGCTTTGACCGAAGAATGTAGTGCCCTCCTAACAAGCAAGATTCCACCTAAGTTGAAAGACTCGGGTAGTTTCACCATTCCATGCATTATAGGAGGACAAGAAGTAGGCCAAGCACTCTGTGATTTAGGAGCTAGTGTCAACTTGATGCCACTGTCCATTTTTAAAAAGTTAGGTATTGGAGAGGCTAGACCCACAACCGTGACATTACAACTAGCCGACCGATCCATTGCCTACCCCAAGGGAAAAATAGAAGACGTTTTGGTCCAAGTGGATAAATTTATCTTCCCCGCCGATTTTCTTGTTTTAGATTATGAGGCCGATAAAGAAATCCCAATCATCTTAGGGCGTCCGTTTCTTGCAACCGGACGTACTTTGATTGATGTGCACAAAGGGGAACTCACGATGCGAGTTAATGACCAAGAGGTAACATTCAATGTCTTCAAGGCCCTTAAGTATATAGACACCGAAGACTGTTTTGCTTTAAGTTCGATTTATGGATCCCACAGTTTTGACACAGTGCCCACAGTGAGAAGCACAGTGCCCACAGTGGGGAGTAAGAGTGAGCACTCCGACTCTAAAAATGATGACACTTTTGAGGATGAGTGTAACGAAATTTTGGCAGCTTTTGAGCTGCTAGATTTCAAGGAGAGACATGTCAAACTACCATATAAACATCCCCCTGACTTGAATTTGAAGTCATTGCCTTCCCACTTAAAGTATGCCTACCTCAATGAGTTAGAAGAACTCTGTCACCACTCCTACATAAATGAAAAAAACAACAAGGAGAAGATCAAGAGGTGGCCTGACCAAAAAATCACTCATGGAAATTTTGTGGAGGGACAAAAAGTGCTACTTTTTAATTCAAGGTTAAGGATGATTCCGGAAAAATTAAAATCTCGATGGAAAGAGCCTTACACTGTGGTCAAGGTAAGTCCTTTTGGAACTCTGGACTTAATGGCTCCTCAATTCGGAAAAATCTTTAAAGTCAATGGACAAAGGGTGAAGCACTTTCTGAGCGACAGTGCCCACTCTCCATCCCGCTCTGGTTAAGCAATGTCACAACCGTTTGTAAATATTTTATTATTTGCTGTCTTTTTATTATTTTTGGTCTTTTTAATTCTGCATGGTAGTTTGTTTCGATGTGTGTAGGAGCATTTTAGCACTTTTTGGAACAAAGAGGTTCGCAGTGGGCAAGGATTGGTCACTGCGCTCCTCACTCTCGGTCTGGCATAGGAAAAGACGGTTTGGGAGGGACCCACGGCTGACGCACATCATGCTTTTTCTTACAAACATCAACTTTTCCTGCCACTTGTCAAAAGCCCACCTATTCCCAAGATAAACCATCATTATCTTTTTCTCTCTCTACTAACCGTCCCCAATCAACTCAAAAACCATCACCCTCAAATCAGATTTTTACTTTAACTTCCCTAAACACACCAAGTTTCTTCATCTTCTCCATTTCTCTCTCAAAGAAAACCCACAAACCTAAAACCCTTCCTAAAACCCTTGAAAAAAAAAATGGCGAGAAGCAAAAGATTGAACATCCGGCACGATGCACCCACACGAGCAGCCGTACGCCGTCGTCTCGCAGAAGAAAACCCGCCGGAAACTGTCACCGGCGATCTAAATGAATCACCACCTATTTCCAGTGACAACCCCATATTTTCCGACGATAACCCCATAACATCCGGCGTACCTGATGCGGATTCTTCTCAAATCTCCGACACTAGTGTCACCCACTTCGAAACCGAGGCATTGCTGGCCGAAGAAGAAGAGAAGCGATTGGCAGAGGAGTTTGAGAGGCGAATGTCGGCCATTAGAAAAAGAAAGGAAGAGGTCGAGAGGAGGCGTCGAGAGGAAGAAGAAAGAATCAGAAAGGAAGAAGAAGAAAGAATCAAAAGAGAGGAGGAAGAGGAGGGAAGAAGCCGCAAGATTGGCTAGAGAGGAGGAGGAGCGATTGAAAGAGGAAGAACGAAAGAAGGATGAAGAAGCAAGGATATTCGAGCAGAAAAAGAAACAAGCAGAGGAGGAGTGTTTGGCTCGTGAGGAAGAAGAAAGACAGAAGAAGATTAAGGAGCAGGCTCAGACATTAGACATTCCCCAGAACAAAAATGCTGATAGTGTGGAGGATGTCCACACCACTGCCCACAGTGAAGAAACCCCAACCAGAGCACTCCAGAGGAACAGGGGAATGGTTACACGATCTGGTGCATCCAAGAAGGCATCGTCTGCAAAACCGAAAAGAAAAGCGTCGAGGAAAGGTAAGGGTATCGAACCCTCTTTAAGTTCTTCTTCTAGTGATACTAATACGGGAAGTGAACAAAACCTTTCTGAAAATCCACATCTGTCCACTGTGGGGACTGCTCATGCCCCCAGTGGGATACCGAGGCAATTCACTTCCCCAGCTGCTAGAACCCACTTTGAGTGTATTTGCACTCGGAAGTTGAATTTAGAGAGGGGTTTCGACCCCGACTTTGTAGAAGCAAATCCCTTTGTCAAAGATAAACTTGTAGCGCAAGATTGGGCAACCATTGCCACTGCCAATCGCCGCGCTAATGCATCATTAGTCCGAGAATTTTATGCTGAGGCCTCCCAAGCCAAAGAATCATTTGTTAAGATCAGAGGAAAGGTTGTGGACTTTACTCCAGGCAATATAAACCGAGTGTTAGGTAGAGGAGCTCCGGAACCTTGTGCTTTCGGACAGTTCCTGGCAAAGATGACTCCGGCTGATGAGGAATTGATTTTAAAAGAAATAGCAGTTGAGGGAAGGCCATGGAATCAGGATGGCCAAAGAAGGTGTCTATATGCTGGCAGCCTCACCACTGAGGCTGCTGTGTGGTTCCAATTCCTAAGGGCCTCGGTGGCCCCAACATCGCACGACACGACTCTCTCCATGCATAAGTGTGCCATGCTTTACTGCGTTCTCACTAAAAAGAAGATCAATCTGGGAATCATAATGCATGGTGCCATCCATCAGGCCAGAACACGAACCAAGGTAATCCTACCCCTTCCTTGCCTTATTACACTATTGCTAATAGATGCCGGAGTGCCCACAGCTGAAGAAGACCAGTGGATCATTTCCACGAAAAACATCAGTATTCAGACAATTAAGAAGATGAGAAGAGAGATAGGAGGCCCGTCTGTTGAGCCTGCCCAGGTACAGCCCAATGTGCGAATAGCCGACGAGCACATAGTGGGCACTGAAGTGCCCACTGTGGGGAAGAAGGGTACCCCACTCCATTCAACCGAGGCCGGATCATCAAGCAACCAAATGGGAGAGATTTTGGCAGCTTTAAAGAAGCTCACATACAGGATCGAGTTGCTGGAAAGTGAGCAGCGATACCAGAACCGGGCCACGCAGAAATTTTGGATGTATACAAGAGAACGAGATGAGGTGACGGGCCTGATGATGAAAGAGGCCAACCCAATGCTAGCTGCTCAGCTACCAGAATTCCCGAAAGATATCTGCCCGGTTAATGACAGTGAGGATGAGTTCGATGATGATGATGCGGATCTGTCACCGCAAGCCACCCAAACCCCGTGAATGGTTTGTTTTTAAAACAATGGTTTCGCTCTTTTGCTCACCAAAAACAATTTTATTTTGTTTGGTTGATCTTTTTGTGCCTATGGCTAGGCATTGACACTTTTTGCTGTTTTAACTTTTTAAATATCGATGCATGAAAATCCTACCGGTAGGTAGGTACTTTTGGGTACTAACATATTGATTGTTTGAATGCTTGTTTGACCTCGTTTCCATTTCAAGGTACAACTTTCGGCTTCAGACTTAAAAGGTCACTTTTGTAAGTACAAATCTCAACTTGTCCCGTGAAATGATATAGGCCATTTTTCGCATCCAAACACGATCCTTTTTGTACCCCCAAACCACCACCTTTGTTCATTAATTCAATGTCACAGTGGGGACACTGTGAGATTTTAAGTTTGAGGTGGGAACTTCCAGAGTGACCTCCAGTTTGCTCACAGTGAGGACACTGTGAAGTCCAAGTTTGAGGTGGGTAAGCCGTACCCCCCCCCAAAAAAAAAAAAAAAAACAAAGAGAAAACACAAAAATACAAAAACAGAAGAAAATAGGAGTAGCACTAACAAAATTGATGGTGTGCCTTTTCTGGACCATCAAAGTGCTCACTCCCAGAAAACGATGGTGTGCCTATTCTGGACCATCAGAATACCCACCCTCACAAAAAAATAGCCATACTCATTATACCCAAATAAAGCCTGAAAGTGTACGTTCTTATCATAGCAAAATACTAAACACCCACTTCTTGAAATAAAAATCTCAAAGCGAGATCTTCGGTCCATGTTTGGAAATTTTTGCCAAAACCCTTGGGAAAAGATTCAAAGCCATAAACCCTTCAAACCCAAGAAAGCCCTATTGATCAAAAGGTAAACAAGGGAAAGGTTTCGTCAAACACAAAAGTGAAATTTTCAAAGTTTGGAACCGAAAGAAGTATCGAAGGAAGGAGATCAACGCCCATTCAAGTCAAGAAATATGTAAGTCCATCAAAGACCTTTTATGCATTGTGTTTCATTTTATTTCTTTCTTTTTATTACTTGGGGACAAGTAATGATTTAAGTTTGAGGTTGTGATAACTCTATTTTTAGAGTTATTATTTCCATTTATTTTCCACTTTATTTTGTCAATTTTAGCCATTTCACTTCTAAAAACCCCCATTCTTGGTATGATTTACGAAAACGAGCAAAAGGAGTGAACCATGGTCTTTAATAAATTATTTGGGGAAGTTTTGGGTGTTTTCTCGCTTTTTCATCCGCAGTGACGTATACAGTGCCCACTCCGGTTCCCCACTCTTCGAGCTGATCAAAAAGAAATCAAAAAGAAACTTTTAGTTGGGATCTAATTTTCTGGAGGAGGAAGGTTCATATGGCAGAGAAATGGCTGGAGAAGTACAAGGTAGTTCTCATTGAAGATAGCATCAAGTACACCTCTTTGTACTTGGAGATTGACTTGGAGAAGGGACCATTGGATAAAAGAATTGCACAAGGAGCTGAATTCTGCCACAACTCAGCAGTCTTTACCCATTGGAAGACCCACCTCTTTTGTGTAATACCCAACTCCTTCTCCTAGTATATAAAGGAGCACTTGGGTGCCATTAAATGCATGCTTGGTTTTCATCCTTGAATACTTTTAGTCTCAAATTCTCTCAACTACCACATTAGCTTTAGTCTTTTATTTACTGCAGTAACTAGCTTTAATTTTCAGTAATTTCCTTTCCTAGTTAATTGTAGTTCGTAAAGCACAGTGGACAGGGACGAATTCTCGTTCCCCACTGTGAGCAGTTAATTCAAATCACTTTCAGTTTTATTATGTGCAAATCTTCATCTTTTGTTTTCTTTACTTCGGAAATGTTAGGCTAAACATCCTTTGGGATGTAGGAAGGAGAAGTACCTGGATTTTATCAAAAATGCTTGAGTAATCTTTATACTTAGAATATTTGTTGTTTTGGTCTTTCATTCTCAATATTTACCCAAGGATGCGAACAAGCTGATCACTTGCAAGGATCTAAAGTCTAGTTCTTAACTTAGAAATAAGTAGAGCGCAGTGACACGAGCTTGAATGATGCTAGGGGATTCGAAAGAATTCTTTTGACACTTACGAAAGTGAGGTCGGCACAGTGAGTTAATCTCTGCCCACTGGAGTAATAGGCAAGCTAATTTGTGTATTAAAAACACTTAGAGTATTTGTCTCTACACATTCCATCGAGGCCTGAAAAGGTCCATTTAGAGATTACCATTGACAAAACAACAAGTACTAAGAGTATGGGATTTTTATCTAACGGTGTGAGTATTTTTGTAACCGGGCTTTTCTAGCGAAAATGTCCACCACAAATACGAGGATCACTCTAAGGACCGAGTATTTGAGATAAAATCTAGGGAAAATCCAACCTACATTCCTCCTTTTTAACATTTAGTAAATCGTTTCAAGTAGCTATTTTACCAAACCAAAACCAAGTATTATTTTCCTCTCTAGTTGAAACTTGTAAAAGGAGCTCATGAGAACCGTATTGTCTTGATTGTCCAGTCTCTGTGGATTCGATTCTGGTATTTTACCAACTATTACTTGCTGTGACGATCATAGTGGACAGTGTACACTTGCACTTCCCATTGTGGACAGTTTGCAACCCACTGCGATTAAAACACACATTTCGCACGTAACACGAATTAAACAAAAACTTAAGGGTTCGCAAATTTACTTAAACGAATCGAACAGACGAAAGGTTTAGGAATCCGTACCTTAAACCTTCACAAAACTTATCGGCTCACTGATTGTCTACTCCTTTAATCCCGACCTAAAATATCCAAAAACAAACTTAATATTAATCTACTTGACTTGATGCCAAAGCAAAACCAAATCGAATAAACGACTATAATAATCTAACATCAAATTAAATCCTAAAATTCTTAAACTCCCACTATTGGAACTAAAATTAATTTAACAATAAATGTCAAAACAATTGGAACCAAGAACTGCTGCTGTACGATTCATGGGAAGGGACACAAAGCCAAACCACAATATCCCTCCATGTGTGTGTGTATATACAGATATATATATATATATATATATATATATATATATATATATATATATGTACACATCTCCAATTTGCAAACCACATGAGGTTTTTATAAGAAACAGACTTGGCTTAATTTGGACAGCCCCTACTTAACACAAACAGCAGCTTAAGTGGGACCGCAACTAAAAAAAAGAGATGGCAGAACACAGCAGCAACTTGACTAATAACATAGCTATTAATTGCCAAAACGCAGCAGGAAATCTACTTAAAATCGAGTCGTTTTGATCCGTTTTTCCGGTGATTTACACCCTTCTCTTAGCGATAAAACCACAACGATTATAACGACTAATGTTTGGCATAACTTAAGGACTAAAAACGAGGGAAACGAGCAGAATTTTGGGGTTCATATGATCGTTCTAACGAATCCCCGCTGCTGCCCTTATTTATATACCGAAACGATAACTTTCGAGCCATCGAAACAACTCGATTGCTACCCCCGACTACCCATAAACTCGGATCCAAATACTAATTATATAACTTCGAGATGGGAATGGAAACTTACCTCGAACCGACGAGAATCTGACGAGCCTAACTCGAAATCGTTGTTCCTTCTTCTTCCTTGCCCTCCAATTGGTTTTCTCTCAAAACTGTTGGGGGTAATTTGAGAGATCGAATGAGGGGTTTAGGTTTAGGGTGAGTTTAGATGGGATACAAATCTGCATCGTGAGGAGTCCTGGCCCATCCAAAAACCTCAATTTACAAATGGGTTTTACAAAGTTAGCCCCCCAATTATGAACTATTTGCAAAACTAACCCAAAATTTTAATTTAAACCCAAAAGAAGAAGGATGTACAACGTTGAAGAAATGGTTTTTCTTTCTCTATTTTTTTTGACGGGTATTATATTAAAGCTCGGTGCTGAACGTTTACTCAACAGGGTTTGAAGAGTTAAATTTTCTGTTTTGACGACCGTTCTACGCAGCTGAGGGAAAACTTGCACAACTCACTCATTTTTCATCCAAAATAGATGAATCAAAGCTTGTAGCCTTGTAGGGAAGCTAAGAGGATGGAAATCAATGTTTAGTTTATGTTTTATCTCAAAAAGGCTCCTTGATGGTAAAAAACAGCGGTGAAGTTAAGTCATGAAAGCTGGACAAAATGGGGTTAATTGTCTCGGTCTTTCAAGAATATGAGCCTACATTTGAGGGGGATGTTACAAACCTTCGAAGACTTAAAGAGTGGCGCACCAAAGCTTCTAAAGAAAACAAGGGGGAGACTTCATGATGATGCTTTCTTTATAAAACATTAGGGGGAGATTGTTAGCTTTTATTAGCTTCTATTTAATGAATGTTTTATAAAGAAAATGTAATTTTGGGTCTTTTAGGTAGTTTATGGGCTTGAGCCCTTTTTCATGTAAATGGGCCCTATAAATATGTGTCCATGGCTCTTTTTCTCACTAGGGTTTTTGGAGAGAACACAAAAATTACACACACGGACTATGTTAGTTTCTCAAGAGTGTCAATTAAATTCCTAGTGTGGTGTTATTCTAATTTTCCCTCCATGTTTATCAATACATGATTATGAGATATGATTTTGATGATTATTGTTCTTCATTTCTATCTTAAATCTATATTTCTATGGAGTTTCTTCTATTGTTTGCTTATAATGGGATCTACAATTTTAATTACTTAAAATTATTGTTAATCATATCAATTACTTTTATATTTTTTTAATATTAATCAATATATTTTAATTATCAATTAATATTATTTATTTACTTATTATTTGATTTTTTTTATATTATATGTAACGGTTATTTAAGATCATAAGTTAATATATATATTTTTCTAAATTTTTTAACAAATTTGAAATATATAGTATATATATATAATAATAATTTTTAAATTCTTTTAATTAACATATTATATTATTTAATTTTTCTTTACTACCTTGTTTGTATTAATTAATGTATTATATTGCAATAAATTTGTTTTAATTATATTATATAATAATGTAAATTGATAATTTTTTCAAGATGTCCTTTTCATCATTTTAGACATTAAAAAACTAGTTTTTGTAAAACATGACTTCTTTATCCGCTAGATTATCAGTCACTAGCTAGTTTATCAGCTACCAGCTAGCTTTTCAGTTATCAACTAACTAATCATCTAGTTTTCCAAACATAGCCTAATAAACAGTGTCACACAACTAATTTGAATATTTTATATTCCTTTCATCCCAACATAAGTGTCTACAATACTATTTAAAAGTAAATCTTCAGTTTCCACTCTACCTTTAATTATATGATGAAAAAAATTATCTTTCTATAGTTAAAAGTAAAATTATACTTTGCTTAATTAAAAAGTGAAATAATTACACACTCCCAACTATGTGCATTTTAAACTAAATCATTTTAAATTTAAAAAATATAAGTTTAATAATTAGTTTATTTTGTGTTACTAAATATTTAATTTCATTTAAAAAATAAAAATAAAACTATTGTAATTAAACAATTTATAATTTTGGTCAATACTTTATAATATATGTTATTTTTTAAACTAGGGAATAATATCATTTATTTGATGTTAAAATATGTGTGAATTTCTAAAGTTGAATAAATACAATGTTTTTGTAATGATGTAATATCTTTATATATATAAAAGTAAGATCCAATGATAATGATGTGGCACTCTAAGATTTGAGTATTCTATATTTCTTGGATGGATAATTGATTTTGTCTATCCCACATTGATGAAGAGATTGAAAATTGACAATTGATGTTAGGTATATGAAAGAAGGTTGAGATGTCTATGTTGCAACTCTTGGGTTGGGACCTCTTGGCTAATCCTCTAAAACTTATGTTGTTGGTTCATGTTGGCTAACTCTCCAAATCATGGGGTTGGTTTATTTTTGCCAACCCTCTTTTTGAAAAAAAGTTAATCTATAAAGAAAAAATATCAATATCTTTTCTTTATATCTTTATATATATATAAAAGTAAGATCCAATGATAATGATGTGACACTGTAAGATTTGAGTATTCTATATTTCTTGGATAGAGAATTGTTTTTGCTTATCCCACATTGATGGAGAGATGGAAAATTGACAATTGATGTTAGATATATGAAAGGAGGTTGAGATGTCTATGTTGCAACTCTTGGGTTGGGACCTCTTAGCTAATCCTCTAAAACTTATGTTGTTGGTTCATGTTGGCTAACTCTCCAAATAATGGGGTTGGTTTATTTTTGCCAACCCTCTTTTTGAAAAAAAGTTAATCTATAAAGAAAAAATATCAATATCTTTTCTTTATATCTTTATATATATAAAAGTAAGATCCAATGATAATGATGCGGCACTCTAAGATTTGAGTATTCTATATTTCTTGGATGGAGAATGGTTTTTGTCTATCCCACATTGATGGAGAGATGGAAAATTGACAACTGATGTTAGGTTTATGAAAGGAGATTGAGATGTCTATGTTTCAAATCTTGGGTTGGGACCTCTTGGCTAATCCTCTATAACTTATGTTGTTGGTTCATGTTGGCTAATTCTCCAATATCTATATCTATATTAAAGCAAAACCAAAAGAGAATGACGTGGCATGCTTGGTTGATTAGGAACTACTCTTAGGAATTTTCTTAGAATTTTGATTTTCTAATCAAACTAATTTGTTAAAGACATTAAAACCCATGTAAAGAAACTTTTGTTTGATTATGAATGGGCTATATTGGTCATTTTGCAATGGGTTAACCTCCAAACTCTTCACATACTCTTGACCCCTAGCCTTCCCCCTCTTCATCTATGATGCTTCAATATACAGGTCTCTTCATCTCGCTCTCCATCATAAAGCCTTATTATTCCATTTCCATTATCGCCAGGGCTAAAAACTGAAGAACCATCAACCATTATGTGGCAACTGCAACCCATGGTTATCCCTATTATCTTTTTTTTTCTTCTAAAGTGGTCTATGGTAAATTGTTGTTTAGACTAAAATCACCCCCTTTTTGTTTTACCTACTTTGCTTCTCCGGATCTAACTAAGTTTTTCCTCAATCTCCTTGCCAGCATTTTTTTTTGAAAGGGTATCCTAGGCTTTGCCTAGACTAATCCCTGACACTGATTGACTGCTAAGCATGCATCCCTAAGATAAATTCCTCAGTGGCCACAAATTGCCAACGCCTTGTGGTTCAAGAAAGTCGACCGGCTGTTGGGTTTTTACATTAGGTAATTTCAGATTGCAACCGAAGAGAAGGAGAAGCATGTCACAGTCGTAGGTCTGAAAATCTTTTCTACGATTCGTTAGCCTAGAGTTTTTAATATTATCTCCTATTGGGTTCTTATACTTCAGGTTCGCTTTCTATAAAAAATACCCTGACTCGGTATTGACTGTAACAGTATATGTTTTAGTCCGGTTAAAATGTGTTAGGATTAAATCTATATATGAAGACTAAACCAGGACCATGTTTCAGGCTTTTAGCAACTATATGGAGGAAAAAAAAGGATGGTTGTTGGATTTTTCCTTTTACTTATGTCTTCTACTCTTTTTTCCAAAAGAAGCATTTGCAAATTGTTGTCTTTTAAAGATATTTTTTATATATATTACCCTATTGAATCCCAAATATGTTCATTGTTGTAAGATAAATATATAATGCCTTGGATCCATTAGTATTAGTATTTAAAGTAGTTGTGAGGGTTGTATCTTTGAGCCATCACCGTCGTCTATATATATATATATATATATATATATTAGTAATATAGCTATCATACGTTTTTTTGGAGTATTACCATGAGATCAATACTAAGTTTCTCATAATGATGAATATCATCTATTTGTTAGAAATAAATCAATCTCATTGCAACCTCATAAATCAAGAGAAAATAAACACCAATTTGGAACCATTTGACAGAGGATGTGTATGATTTTCTTCAACATGGGACTTGGACAATGAAATGAAAATGCTTACCTGATAATAAAATGAAGGGTGTTAAAATATCATATAACCTACAAATAAGATCAACATTGAACGTACCTTTCTTATCTTTTTTTCTCAATTTATGCAGAAAATCGAGTACATACGGAAAGATTGGAGCAACCACATTTAGAGGCTGGAATTTCTGTTCTTTTCAATTCATTTTTATAGCTTTTATGGTTTTTACACTTTTAACTTTAGAGTGTATAATTTTGGATATTTATCTAATCACACCATTTAAATTTTTTTTGATTTACTCACGTAACAATTAAAATAAAGTTGTAAAAATAAATACATATACGACTATCCTTTCTCTTATGAAAAGGAAAACTACAAGGATATCGATGCCGCGGTCAAAAAGACATATTTATTGATATGTACCAAGCCAACTCTTCAGACCAAGGCATATCAAAAAATGAGTTTCGGTATAGGTAGTCTTTGTTGCTTGCTGTTTATTTTACCTTTACACAGCTTAAAGAACCGTCATAATTGTTAACCAAGAAATTACATTATATCTTAACTTGGTCCAATGTGTTCTTAAAAAAATTATCGCTACCGCGCAACGCGCGGTGCATACACTAGTTTATTTATAAAAATATGAGTGAATTACATTGATGGTATGTGGTTTGCTTAGATTTTGGTTTTGATCGCTAAAATAAATTATTTATACTAATGATCCTTAACTTTTTAATTTTTATGGACGGATCTACATAGGTGTCCACAGTGGCACGTGCCATCGTATTGTTTCTTTGCCGTAAGCTAAAAAAAATTAGGTTTATGAAAGATGCAACCATATCGTTTTAAAATGTGCAACCGTACTATTTTAAAAGTGCAACCGTACCTCATAATCAACCAAAAAACTCCTGAAATCAACCAAAAACAGAAAAAATCTCTTGAAATCAACCAAAAATATCGAAATCGATAAAAAAACTTAAAAATCTCTAAAATTAAGAAAAAAAACATTAAAAATCCCTTAAAACCTAGGAATTTGGCTATCGGGCATAGAACTAATAAATATTTACATATACTACAGACACCAAAATTATAATCCTCTGTAAATAATTATTAAATACATTAAATTTCTTAAATTATTATAAATTTATTCACGTCTTTTATTAGATAATTATATCTATAAAAGATATATACTAAATTACAAATAAAATTTCTTAAATTAAACTACATAATAAATGACAATCTCTATAATTATTCAGAAACTATTAACTTGAAATAATAGATTTTGAGTTAAAAGTTCTGAATTAAATTCTTTTATTAATAGAATACTTTAGACAACCAATCACAAATCAAATTTTCTTAAATTAAAGTAACTATCAAATAAAGATATTTATAATAATTAATAACTAAACAATAATATTCATGAGGGTAATAATTGAAAAAGGAGTAAATTACGTTTTTTGTCCTTGTGGTTTGCAAAAAATTGCGAATTTTGTCCCCGTGGTTTTAAAATTTCAGGTTTCGTCCCTATGGTTTGAAATTCATTTCTAATTTCGTCCCTAAGGCCAAAACACTACTTTTACATATGAAGGACTAAAATAGAAATGAATTGTAAACCACAAGGATGAAAACAACAATAAAATTTAAATCATAAGGATGAAAAAGGTGATAAATTATAAACCATAGGGATGAAAATCGCAATTTCAAAACCATAAGGACGAAAATAAAAAATTTCAACAAACCACAAGGACTAAAAATGTAATTTACTCTTGAAAAAGTGTCAACAATCTTTTCATAAGCTACTCCAAATAGATTATAAAGTACTTATAAGCTAGTTGATGTGCATTCAACAATTACTTAAAAAATAAACTTGACTTATTTTTGCCAAACAATGCCTCAAACCTATCCACCCCACCCAGTTTTCGTCATTGGCAATGAAGAGCATATTCCAAATGGTGAGGGACGGCGAGCCTTTTTAGGTTTGACGAGGATTAATAAAAGAAAGGAGAAGCAGATGATAAGACAACACAACCTCCTTCTAATTAAGGTGAAAGAGGAAATGAGGTGTGGGTAGTAGTGTTCATGATTGTGGCGGCCATGGTGGTGGTTTTGACTGGGGCGAATGGGGAGCAAAGCAAAACCCAACAATGGTGGTGGTATGAATGAAGCGGATATTGTCGACACAAACAACATCAAAAACGAAAACAACGATAAACCAAGAAAGGGGACACGTAAAAGAACGTGAAAAGAAAATGGTAAATTGGAACAATAACATCAACTAAATCAAAAGGCAATGACTTAGAGGCTCGCCCCTCATCTAGTTAAACTACACACAACCTTTGACTTAGTTGAATCCGATGCTATCAAACAAGACCATAGTTTTATCTGAATAAATATTAATTATTTAAAGAAGATATGAAAATTATAAAACAACGAATTTAAGGATGTGGCATTGAGGTGGAGGTTTGACTCGTTGGCCGATAAGGATTGAGTTGGAGTTGTCTTTTGCCACTTGAATTGTGATCGGAAATAATCTAAATTTAATGAATAGATTATGTGACCATTTCTTGTCATTTTTCTTCCTGTTGCCATATATATATATATATATATATATATATATATATATATATATATATATGCATCTAAACCACCTAATTGTGTCAATTTGGTACACTCTTCTCTATGATCAAACTTATCTTTTTCTTGGAAATGTATAATGAAATAAAACATAATGATAAATATGATTAGAAATGAAAGGAAAAGGAATAAAATATCATGTTAGATGATTTGTTCATCTTCAATATAAATCTGTAAATATGTCAACAAAATTATAAGATAGATGACTAAAATATATAAAATAAAGTAATAAAGTATAAAAAACAGTGACTTCAAATTAAACGTTCTTAAAAGAAACATATTTGTGGTTTAAATTAACTTAATTCAACTAATGATAGTAGCAAACCTGTGAACGAAATGCATCATTTTAAGCCTATAAAGATTTACTTTTTATGCAATTTAGCTGGTATTTAAAAACTTTTGGACAAAAATATCATGAAATTTATATCTATATGTAACAACTACACTCAAAGAATAAAGCTTAAACAACATGAATTAAATAACTCGTCGGCTCCAAAATACTATCAAAACATACGAATACATAACAGAGTTTGCGGAAACAACCTATTACACAGCTGAGATTTCTAGCATACTAAGCTTGGCATACTAAATATAATGACTTCCTTCTAGACCAAAGTTTCACGCTCACGCCTTCTCCTTGCCCTTACTAGTACATTCTACCAAGCGCTTACCTGAAAGTGGTTTACTTTTTTGAAAAGCGAGGGTTAGACCATGAGGTCTAGTGAGTTCCCTCCAGAAACAAACATCCGCGCCACATAAAACATTTTTAACAGTTTATAAGCATTTATAAACAATTCTTAACTTTACAACATTTAAACTTTAAAACACAAAAACTACACATGTAAATGGCACACTGAAGTCACGCACACCTGTGACAACATGTCAGTCTCACACTGCCTTAACTGGAACACACCCTCCATGGCATAAACGGGACACCCCCCGGTATGAGCACTGACGGGACACACCCCCGACTTAGCCATAACATGTCCACTTCCAAATGTATGCATACATAATATCTCAACCTTCTCGAACACAACAAAACATGCTGTTTCATATAAAAGATAAAACATACAGTTCTATATCATCTCATGCGATTAAAATAACATATAGATCAACACACTTTCAGTTAGAAAGACTCACCTGCTGTCCTTGCTTAAACTTTTCACCTACGCTTCTGATCCTTAACTTGCACACCTACGATTTATGTAAAAGTGCGAGAGCGATCAGACATTCGAACATCCTTCGAGATGTACCCTCAATTCTCACTTAAGTCTCTTCTACCTCAACTCACAATTATCTCAAACCCTCCCTAAAAGATAGGACCGCTAGAACTCCGGGTCCTGTTTGGGCAAAAATCCACCAGCCTCGACCACGACCAAGACGTTAAAAAACATTCATTACACTTCTCTTGTAACAAAGTTAAATCGTCAACACTTTGTCCTTGGACCAAAGCCATAGTCGAAAGTACCTCTCGACACTCGACCGTCGTGTAGAAACATACGACCTCGACCAACTAACACGCGACATTTCTGTTACGTTTTCATCATTCAATGCAGGTCAACATCATTCATAGCCAACAGACGAAACCGACAGAGCAGTTATGAGCATTAAAACAACGATGACCGGTACGACCGTTACTCGAAGAAATCATGAAGTCATTAAAGCACTCGAAGACTATAAATACAAAGACAAAGCCATCATTTGAAAGGAAAATCTATCACCACCGAACTCCAGAAGCACACTGCGTACTCAAGAACATCCGAAGCAAAGGAATTTCTTTCCAGTGATCGCTCTCGACGCACGACTCACACTCTCGACCAAGAGTTTTTAGCACACGACACACTTGTTTTACATTCGACACACTTGTTATTTTTTACATTTCAAGTCATTTGTATTGTAATCACTGTACGATCGACACCTGAAACAAAGGATATCGCCCCTGTTTGGCGACCATAGTGCAGCGACGACTTCCACAGTCGTCCGCGGGTTTTTTCCTCGTTGAGGTTTTTCCCGCGTCACCAAAATCTCTGTCTCTTTACGATTTTTTGTCCTCGTCGCACGCTTTGTCGTAAGATTCCTTTCTTTAGTTGTTAAGCTCCACAATCAACCTTAAGTTATCCTTCTGGACGATTTTTGGCATTAACAGTTTGGCGCCCACCGTGGGGCCCCATCTAGAGAAAATCTTTGACAAATGTGCGTCCTACTAACGGTTTCTTGCAGTCTCTTCTGTTTTCTGTTTCAGGAAAATGGCCGCCCCTGGAAATCAAGAGCATGTCATTGCCCAAATGTATCAGGAGTTAGAAGTTGCGCGGAATCAAATCAATGCCATGGCTGAGCAAAGTCGAAGAGCAGCTGAGGAAATCGCGCGGCTGAGAAATCTCTTCGGGCCTCAGGGCGGTCCTAGGCCATTCGTCCAAAATCCAGGTCCAGGATCGTTTGGCCAGAGCGGTCCTAGACCATTCGTTCAGAATCCGGGTCAAGGATCTCATGGGCAAAATCCAGGGTTCGCTCCTTTCATGCAGAATCCAAGACCAGGACCATTCGTTCAAAACCAGCATCCAGGTTCATTCATGCAAAATCAACAACCGGGGGCATTCAATCCAAATCCCCAGTTCGGGACGGTCCCTCCTCAACATCTGAGACCGCCACCCATGAATAATGGATCGCAGCCGTTTCAGAATGGATCACAGCCGTTTCAGAATGGGTCGCAACCGTTTCAGAATGGGTCGCAGCCATATTCAATCCCTTTCAACGGAGACACCAATGGTTCGTCATATGGCAATGGCACCAGTTCAGGAGTTGATCCCCTGGCAGGTGCTAATCCCGATCCTAACGATCCCGTCGCCCATCGATTAAAGATGCTAGAAGATCAGAACGAGCATGTCCTATCCCTACTCGCTAAACTACCTGGGGCAGCCGTGCCCGTCGACGTCGAGCCACGCTCAGGATATCAAGCGTCGCCTTTCGTCGATAAGATTGCAACCGTCGATGTCCCTAAGAAATTCAACATCCCTGCCTTCACGCCCAAGTATTCAGGGGTGACCGATCCGACGGAGCACATCGCGCAGTATAAACAGCTCATGTGGACGGTCTCGATCCCACACATGTATCAAGAAGTATGCATGTGTAAGAGCTTTGGGGCGACTCTCACTGGTCCTGCCCTCCAATGGTTGATCAATCTCAAACCCAAATCCATCGGGTCGTTCGCTGAGTTGGTCAATCAATTCTCCCAGCAGTTCGCCAGCAGTCGCAAGATGGAGAAGCAGACCAGTGACCTATATTATGTCGTGCAAAAAGCTAATGAATCTATCCGAAGTTATTTCAACAGGTTCAATGCAGAGATGATCAGTGTCCGTAATTGTGACGTTAAGACCGCGATCGAAGCTTACAAACGTGGTCTGGACGACAGTTCAGGTTTGTATACTGATTTGACCAAGTATCCCCAGAGAATTTCGAAGATGTTCGAGCTCGAACCCTAGCGTATATGAGGGTAGAGGACGATGCTGCCTTTCGTCGCAAGCATACCGATGACAAGAGGTCATTAGGGGTGAAGAAGCCAAAGTTCAAAACCAAGGCAGTATCCAGACCAGAGCCCGCACGACAAATCTCGAACGTCCGGTTCAAGACGAAAGCGGAAGCCAAGACCGCGACCAAATTCCCTCAGTACCCCAAGATATCCTCCTATGGATTCAAAGGGTCCACTAAGGACTTGGTTGAAGCACTGAAAACCGCCCAGGCGACCATCCGTTGGCCAAAGAAATCCGATCAGGACGACGCCAAGAAAGATAAGTCGAAGTGGTGCGACTTCCATGTCGACCATGGTCATGCGACAGATGATTGCATAGCTCTAAAAAAGGAGCTAGCATATCTTGTCCCGAAAGGAAACCTCAAAGATATCGTCGACTACGTCGAATCTCCAGCTAGCGATGTTCGACCGCCAACCCCCGAGCATGCTAAGGTCATCAATTGCATCACTGGTGGCTCCGATGTATGCGGTTTGACATATTCCGCAGCCAAACGTCACGCCAGTCAAGCGCCTAACGATCGGCCTATCCCGCGTCCAGCGAGACCAAAAGAAGATCTAGAGTTAGAAGCTATGAAGATCACGTTCGACCAAGACGACCTCGGCGGCTTGTATCAGAAACATCATGACGGGTTGATCATTCAACTCACGATTGGTAATTGTTTAACCCGACGAGTCTTGGTCGATGGAGGCAGTTCAGCGAACGTCATCTTCCTTGATACCGTTAAGGCCATGGGAATCGACCGATCGGAAATTACCCGACGTTCGACAACCTTGGTCGGTTTCAACGGGGAAGCGACAAGTACCTTTGGAGAGATCATTTTGCCAGTCTATGCCGGAGGAGTCAACAAGCAGACCAAGTTCAGCGTCATCGACTGTGCGTCGGCCTATAACATCATCTTAGGTCGACCATGGATCCATGAAATGAAAGCCGTTCCCTCAACGTATCACCAGATCATGAAGTTCCCTACGCCGTGGGGAATCCAGGAGATAAAAAGTGAGCCAAAAGTCGCTCGGGATTGCTATAAGACCACTCTGAAGCCGCGGAAATAGACATTCTATTGTGGCGACTCACGACGACATTTAGTGTATCGTCTTAAAATCGCCACAAGGGGGCAAGATAGTAGCAATAATCAAGACGTCCCACGTAGTTGGGGCACGACGCGTCAGAAAAAAGTACGTCTTCTAAACCCTTTTCTATTTTTTCATACGATATTTTACAATGACGAATACTGACTTAAGCATCGGAGGGTCGTTGGTTAGCCAACGACCAACCTCTGACATCGTTTTAACGCAGGATCGCACGATACTACCTGCTAAGTCTTCTATACGATTTTAACCTCGCAAGGTCGCACGACATAAATGGTCAAGTCTGTGACTTGCTTATTCTGTCACAGGGATGCACCATCCAGGAACATCGTACGATTTAATTATATAATCATAATACTCGACAGACGCCTGATCTAAGTATCTGGACGTAGAAAAAATTTGTATGTTCTGTATGAGCACATTGATTACACATGTTTTCTGATACGATTCAGATACATGACTTATATCTTAATCGTTATATCGCAATGAATGCCTTAATCGCATATCCTTATGCTTGCCAATGTGACCTCAAAGTACTTACGACTTGTGTGCCAGTCTTTGTAATTGCAATAGATGCCTAAGTCGCACGATTCCTTGTTTTCCTAGCGAATTCTACAAGTTAATACTATACTTATTAGCAAGTCGTATGGATTGAAGCAATGTGTGAACAAAAGAGTAAATTTCATTCATACGATTACATCAGATAACCCGATCACTAACGATCGAGCAAGAAGATAAAAGTTATACAAATTGATCCTAAGGCTGAGGAGGAACATCGGTCGCATGAGGAGTGTCGGTCGCATCTTTTCCCAAGGTCTCGCCCACCTCTTCCTCTTCGGCCTCCTTCTCGTCGTCAGAGTCGAGATCTCTTGCGGACCCGACCTCTTGCAAAAAGTAAGCAAGCTCAACCGACGCCTGGGCCATAGGGTTTTTTCCCGACAAGTGTTGCCTCATTATGGCAGCTCGAGCGAGCCAAAGCAAAGGTAGACGCGGCGTCTTCCTTTAATTTTCCTACCTCCTTCTCCAGTGATCGCTCTCGACGCACGACTCATACTCTCGACCAAGAGTTTTTAGCACACGACACACTTGTTTTACATTCGACATACTTGTTATTTTTACATTTCAAGTCATTTTTATTGTAATCACTGTACGATCGACACCTGAAACAAAGGATATCGCCCCTGTTTGGCGACCATAGTGCAGCGACGACTTCCACAGTCGTCCGCGGGTTTTTTCCTTGTTGAGGTTTTTCCCGCGTCACCAAAATCTCTGTCTCTTTACGATTTTTTGTCCTTGTTGCACGCTTTGTCGTAAGATTCATTTCTTTAGTTGTTAAGCTCCACAATCAACCTTAAGTTATCCTTCTGGACGATTTTTGGCATTAACAGGTCCCATACCGGAAATCGCATCCGGATCCCTCACTTCCGGAAACCGGTACCGGATAATGACTCCCGGTCTCAACTCCCGGATACCTCACTCCCGGGTACCATATTCTCGGATACCCCATTCCCGAATACCACACTCCCAGATACCCCACTCCCGGATACCCCACTCCTGGATCCACACTCCTGGATCCACACTCCCGGATACCACACTCCCGGATACCCCACTCCCGGATACTCATCCGGACTCAGGCGATTTCCCGGGTTCATGCACCAGGTACGAAGAACCCCCGTGAATCACCTTTCTAATCCCATCTCGGTCCACCACAGATTGGTTTTGGGACCTGTGAATACATCAACTAACACCCTTAATCCTTTCCCACACCGATTGCTACAAAAATCACTCGATCAACCACAACTTTTCCTTAAAGGGTTTTTAATCTCTTAAAACTCAACCCAAAACAAAATCCAAAGTTTTTAAAGCTACAAGGAGATGATGGAGGATGAGTATTACCTTGAAGGAATGAAGATTCACACCTCAAATGCTTCAATGTCCAAGCTCCTCTTCCAAGATTGCTAGATTTCTCCACACCCACATACGCACTTAGCCGCCCTCTCCAAAATAAGGAATAGGGATGAGGGTTTTGGGTTTTAACCCCATTTCCATATTTACACCAAGGTCCCCCACGTCTCATCTTTCTCAACTTAGCCGCCATCTTCACTTTATTCTCCCCACTAATCACACCACTTCAAAAAAGATATCCGTCCCCGGAATCCGGTTATCAAAGCATCCTCCCCTCAAAAGAATTCTGTCCCCGGAATTCCATCTTCGAACAAACGAGGGTATTGAAACCTCATGTCCGACTCCACTTTCTAAGTCGCCTCCCGATCCTTATGGTAACAAACCACTGGACCTCCACAAGAGCAATCTCTTTGGTTCTCATATTTCTGATCTTGAGATCCACGACCGCCAACGGCTCCTCAACATAAACCTCTCGTCCACACGAATATCTTTCAACGGTACTGCCATACTTTCCTCGGTCAAGCACTTCCTTAGATTCGACACGTGAAAGGTCGAATGAACTCCCGAAGCCCCTCGGGCAACTCCAATTTATACGCCACTTCACCCACGATACATCTTTATCCTTGGAAGATTCACATGTAACTGCACATGCCAACTGTTAGATCTAAAGTTTGTCAAAAACCTAAGTGTTAAAGTCTTAAGAGAAGACTCAGACTTCTGAGAAGGAGAACTCATAAGTTCTGTATAAGAAGAAAATGTTCCTGCGCCCAAGTGTTAGTTCTGAGTATGCTCAGTCAGAACAGTGTTCAGAAGTTCAGAACTATTGGTTCAGAACTTATGACTTAGACATTTTCTTCATTTGTAATTCTGTTAATAGCTAGCATATTAGAACACGTGTCAGTGTTCTAATGGTCTGTTTTGTATATGTACTGTAACTGTAGTATTTCCCTTCAGTGTATACAGTTGTTAGCAAGCTGTAAGCTAACTAACTTTTGGCATTCTGTTTTGTAATCTTTGAGAGATTTCTCTCTCTAGATCTGTTCTTCGTTCTCCATTGAATACAAAGCATTTGGCATCAATTCTCTCTATTTCTATGATTTGATTGTGTTCTTGTTTGATAATTTGATTGTAAGATCAATCCTGGTTCCTACACCAACCTCTTTGCTCCTCTACGAGTTCTATTGCTCCCACTATGCATAACCCTTCCACAATAGGGCATATACCAACGAATTATCACACTTTCGGTTAACTACTACTCTTACCCCAGAAAACTCTTGCAACACAAAAATAACACCTCAGGCCAACTGTACCAACTGTACACAACATCATCCACACATCTGTAACATCCCAGGCCTACTGTATCAGGTATTGTCCGCTTTTCTACACACCTGAACTTGCGGTTTTAAAACGCGTCTAATTAAGGGTTTCACACACAACTTCACTTTCTTAAAAGAAAGGATTTTATCGAAGTTAACGTCACAACAACATGAATCCCTTAATAAAATAACAAACACTCAGTTTCCAATCTTAACACAAGGTCAACCTTGAATGTCACCATATCTCGCAATTATAAGCCTTTTGATCAGCTAACACGCAATTCAAAAATCACTTCCCCAAACACGACATATGTCTAACACATATAATTATTTCTTTCTCGAATCGCATTGACTACAACTCATCAATGTTAACCAATTCTTACGCTCCCGCCACGTTGTCATCCCACACTTATACTTAGTCAAAAGTAGGGAACCTCCACAATCCCTCATCTAAAGCACCCACCAATCCCAGCAGAACCAATCCTGGAGACACATATTCAAATTCTCCTTGTACTCAACAATCGTCCAACATCATACAAATTAAATTCAAGTTTCACCCACTCACTTGGAATATTTCCCACACTACTACCATGTCTAACACAATGGTCCTTCATTCTGAACACTACTTCAACTTCCTTCTCAAAACATAAAACATGTTCCAAAGAATGGCTTACTAGAAGGTGCACACTTTCGAGCAACCACACAAGCTCGCTCTCCTCAACCCTTAAACCACCACATACATACAAATTCTCTTTCTCATACTCCCCTAGGAGTTCATGTGCCCGACGACTCTGCACCCATTGATTCACCCTTTTTTTGTCACTTGCCAAACTTTCTACTTCCAATTTACTCCTTCATTTCAACATACCACCTCTACCTCCTCAAGCTAGTATAAAACATTGAACATTCCATTTTTCCATCCAATCTAAATGCGTCGTCAACACATTTACCTTACTAAGCTCAACCAAACGGTTTCACCACAAGGCTCACTCGAGGATTTAGTCCAGTCATCCAGAAATAACACCCAATGCTCGAAGCCACCATACACATCTTGTTCCACAAACGGGGTTAACCCACTCATGAGACTCCTTTACACACAAGGAATAACTCAACATTTCCAAATATTTCGTATCAACTATGAAACATCATAAACTAACCAATCCAACATCTTCGTAAACATGCCAAAAGCACAAGACAACTCGCAACCTATGAGCATGCGGTTTCTCTCTTAAGTAGCCACCAACTACCACTCCATTCTTTTACTTCCTCATTTTAACAATACCATAACATTCACCAAACATCCATGCATCTCAACATATACTTGCCATATTTGAATAACTTATCAACAATCTCCGGGCAGGGATTCCCACTTACGCTCATCCCATAACAACAACACTAGCCCCACCACTTAATCTCACAGCAAATCATTACCACCCCAATGACTTGCACGTCTACTATGCATAAGTTACCACTAACTCATCCACACAACCACCACACCACAACATTTCACTAGAGGTAGAATCCTCACGGTCATTGCGCACACAACCGGCCTTGACTTCTCCATACCAACCATAACACATACGTTATAAATAAGGCTATCCCACGACTTTGAGTCCCTCGAACAAAGATGGGCCACAAAATTAAGACCGTCTACCTTCTCGAACAGATCTTTGTCCCCATCCGGCTCTTCGGGATCTACACGAAGCAAGATCGAATAAACCAAAGGTAAGGTTCTCCCTTGCAACGCAACATAACCAATGTGTCCCACTTCAGTTGTTCTACTACTTCATTCATAAACGAAACATCAACCACATAGGAAATCACTTATCCAGCCAGCTATCTTCCACTTTCATAACACTCGCACAAGACGGTTCAGCATTCTGTCAGGTACACACCTTTCCCCGAACGACCTCTTACATCTTTATGAAAACCTAATCAAATAAGAACACCAGAGTTCCCTTTTCCAATTTCCAGCCTCCCGACATGATCTTAACGAACGGTCGTTGACACCAACATCAGTGGCCGACATGATGTCACCTCCACGGTGTCTCCGACAAATGAGGACTCCCAACAAAATATGCTTCATCCCACACATCATAACTAAGTTTGCGCCCCACAATCCTCCCACGATTGAGGCACAAGACTCACCCGACATTTAGCCTAAATACGAGGCCACCACCAACTCCGGCTCCACTCTGATACCATTTCATCAACATACTACAACGCTAGTTTTCAAAGTATCTTGCCCACTTCGAAATCACCTGGGGCACACCCCCCGCTGCCAGCCATGCCTCAAATTACCCAACAAGCAAAGACTACCATAATACAATCATCTCTAAAGTCAAAGACTGAGACTGTAGTTAATCGCCGCCCTCCCTAAAAGGAAACACAAAGGTCACGAATCGACTATCGACGACTCAACCACACATTTCCACTCTCGAAACTTTCCCTCATCCTTAAATACGATATCTCTCACTCCCTAGTGAGTTCATAGCCTTCATGCATGATAACACAATGATTTAAATCATTTTGCACATTTGAAAATATATCGTGGAACAAGGTTAGATATGCATGACACGACACCGCCCTAAAAATAGCCAAACACACATCGATTATGAGGATCGCTCACACGCAACCCATGACATCTCACCACTTTATCCAGCAATCGAAAATGTATTCACTGAAACTCTTTTCGTGCAATTTTAAAATACGACAAAATTTCTCACACTGAGCGAGTCGGTCGACTCTCACACTCGTTGATATGACAACAACGTGTTCATAATGATTTTGCTTATAAACCATGCGATCAAATGTTGTTATGATATTTACAACAAAGGTTAACTCGCTCGTAAAAGAGGTGAAATAATTCACTATTTCTCCAAGTTCAAAATTTATCACACAACGTAACCAAATTTGTCTTTTCCTTCAAACACACGCCTGCACACATCAACTCATTTTCAAAACTAGAAACTTACGAGGCACATACAAACATATAATTTGACATGAAGGACTCATGTACTTGTTTGAAAATACAATGCATGACTCACTTTACATTCAAGGTTATTCGCTCTAGCAAAGTCAACCGTTTGCATTCACAACAATTCAACACCAGCGCCCTACTTCTGACCAAATCATCAGGTTTCTCACATTTGCAACAACCTTTGGTACCAGTGCTTCCCCACATACTTGTATGTCCCAACTACATAGTTACCACCTTGACTACTGATTTGCAAACTATGTGGCTTCACCTCGACCCACAAAGGCTAACCAACAATTTCCCCATTCTCATCCTATCCTTTCTCCATATTACCAATCAACACGGCTATCATTTCTCAGCCACCCTTCCACTGACTAGAATCAAAAGGATCATCTCTACTACTAGATTCTTGAGTTGAAGCTCTCAAGATCCCAATTGATCGACATCACAAACTCCCATAATGTAGACTCACTAGAAACTAGGAGCTGACCCCCCAATCAGTTATTCTTCCCTTATAATCCCAAGAGGTTCTACCTCACATCGAACCCCCTAACAACTCAAACAATACTTCTTCTAGAAGGTGTCACCATTTACACCAAGAACGATCTCGGACAACACACTAAGCCATTGCTATCATTGCAAGGTTAGAGCTCTTTACACACTACCACACTCATCGATCATCTCAACAAGAGTAATTGAGCACACTCATGTAACTGTAAATTCGCGATTACATTGGCCAGATGTAAATTCAAATTTACCTTACATGACGGTCCTCACTACCCTAACATTAGTGCAGTAATAGTGACCTTTCCTAAAAGCCTGTTATATCTCAGCCGTGTTCCCCTCTACTTCACAGTTTAAGTTTGGGACCATCCGGTCACCTAAATCTCTTAAACTATGGCTCTAATAACAACTGTAACAACCCAACTCAAAGAATAAAGCTTAAACAACTTGAATTAAACAACTCGCCGAAACGGCTCCAAAATACTATAAAAAAATATGAATATATAACACAGTTTGCGGAAACAACCTATTACACAACTGAGATTTCTAGCATACTAAGCTTGGCATACTAAATATAATGACTTCCTTCCAGACCAAAGTTTCACGCTCACGCCTTCTCCTTGCCCTTACTAGTGCCTTATACCAAGCGCTTACCTGAAAGTGGTTTAGTTTTTTGAAAAACGAGGGTTAGACCATGAGGTTTAGTGAGTTCCTTCCAAAAACAAACACCTGCGCCGCATAAAACATTTTTTTAACAGTTTGTAAGCATTTATAAACAATTCTCAACTTTAAAACATCTAAACTTTAAAACACAAGAACTACACATGTAAATGGCACACTGAAGTCACGCACACCTGTGACAACGTGTAAGTCTCATACTGCCTTAACTGGAACACACCCTCCATGGCATAAACGGGACACCCCCCGGTATGAGCACTGGCGGGACACACCCCACGACTTAGCCATAACATGTCCACTTCCAAATGTATGCATACATAATATCTCAACCTTCTCGAACACAACAAAACATGCAGTTTCATATAAAAGATAAAACATACAGTTCTATATCATCTCATGCGATTAAAATAACATATAGATCAACACACTTTCAGTTAGAAAGACTCACCTGCTGTCCTTGCTTAAACTTTCTCACCTACGTTTCTGATCCTAAACTTGCACACCTACGATTTAAGTAAAAGTGCGAGAGCGATCAGACATTTGAACATCCTTCGAGATGTACCCTCAATTCTTATTTAATGCTCTTCTACCTCAACTCGCAATTATCTCAAAACCTCCCTAAAAGATAGGACCGCTAGAACTCCGGGTCCCATACCGGAAATTGCATCCGGATCCCCTACTTCCAGAAACCGGTACCGGATAATGACTCCCGGTCTCAACTCCCGGATATCTCACTCCCGGGTACCACACTCCCGGATACCTCAATCTCGGATACCACACTCCCGAATACCCCACTCCCGGATACCACACTTCCGGATCCACACTCCCGGATACCACATTCTAGGATACCCCACTCCCGGATACCCCACTCCCGGATACCCCACTCCCGGATACATCCAGAAACTCTTCCGGACTCAGGCGATTTCCCGGGTTCACGCACCAGGTACGAAGAACCCCCCCTGAATCACCTTTCTAATCCCATCTTGGTCCACCACAGATTGGTTTTGGGACCTTTGAATACATCAACTGACACCCTTAATCCTTTCCCACACCGATTGCTACAAAAATCACTCGATCAACCACAACTTTATACCAAAAGGGTTTTTAATCTTTTAAAACTCAACCTAAAACAAAATCCAAAGTTCTTAAAGCTACAAGGAGATGATGGAGGATGAGTATTACCTTCTCTTCCAAGATTGCCAGATTTCTCCACACCCATATACACACTACTTAGCCACACTCTCCAAAATGAGGAATAGGGATGTGGGTTTTGGGTTTTAAACCTATTTCCATATTTACACCAAGGTCCCCCAAGTCTCATCTTTTCTCACCTTAGCCGCCATCTTCACTTTATTCTCCCCACTAATCACACCACTTCAAAAAATATTTCAAAAAAAAAGAATCCGGTTATTACACTATATATATATATATATATATATATATATATATATATATATATATATTAAAAACAATCATAAAAGATGATATGAAACATTATTAAAATAGAATATTTAATAAGATTTTTCTCATTATTTTGAATTTTTTATAATATCAAATAAGTTAAACATTTTTTTACCTTTAAATGAAAAATAATTATTTTGAATTTTTTTACAACCTAACCCTAAAAATACAAAAAACACAAAAATGAGGTGTTTTCTTCTCTAACCCAACACAAAAATACTAAAAAAAAAGTGGTCAATAAAAGTGACATCTATATTTGAAGGCCAATAAAGTAGACCTCTAAAAATAAATAATGATATTTTATTCAACTTTATAAATTTTATATATAAGTTAATAGTTTGTACATTAGATAATATTATTTTATCATTATTATAATACTAAAATTGTTTTTGAAGTTTTTTTAGTCTGTGGTTGGAGTGAGATTTTTTTTATTGTTTGTGAATGACAAAAATTACCCTTCGGGATAACTTAAGGTCGGTGTGGAGCTTTAACAACTAAAGACGGTATCCTTCAAATAACACACAAAAAAGACAGAATAATAAATCATAACAGAGAATTGGTGACGCGGAAAACCCTAGTAAACGGTAAAAACCGCGGACGACAGCAATGGTCGTTTGTGCACTAGTGACGTCAAACAGGGACGTCGTCCTTTAGTAACAAGCGTCGTGAGATTCATCGAGAGAGTATATCTTATTGCTTCAGGATTCACTTGTCCCTTCTGGACGACTTGATGCTTTGTTTATATAGGTTTTTGGCCATTAAATAAGTCTTTTATGATCCTTAGATGCCAACAACGGTCTTCATATTGATGATGTTTGATTGCATCCTTCAGTTATGACCTTTTGCTCTTGAATGAGCAATGACCTGCGTGAAAGAAATATAAAAGCGTGGTTTCGTCATGAGTTAGTAACGGTAAATAAGTGTCGTTGTATACTAACGATTGTCGTTACTTTACGATGTTCAATGTTACGGATGTCTATAGACTATTGTCATCGGTCGTACGTCGGAGATAACTTACGATTGTCGTCTGAAAGTGACAATCGATAGTCTTGCAATCATTGGTCGTCAAGACCTGTTCTTATGGAGTGTTTGGTCGCGAGAATCTTGCGTCGATCGTAACTTTGGGATTTTATACCAAAACAGTTTGCCCCTAAAATTTAGAATAAGAGAGGCAACTTTGAATTTCAAATTTCTTTCTACAACAGTGACACGTGTTGACCAGGGGAACGGATCCAATTTCTTTGGAACCGAATCGATTACCTCGATAACTGTAAAGGTGATAAGAGTCGTGCATGCGTAACAGCTGTCATGGACACGTGTCATCCATTCGACGACGGATATAAAGAGTTAATGGATAGGTGTTGACCATCGGTCGAGCGATCTGACATCAAGGTCCGTATAAATAACGATTGGTTGGGATATTGTTTCCTTTTACGCGATCATGCTCTGAGAGAGATATTTCTAGCGAATCCTTTCCAAAATCATGCACAAAATCGTTGCCATGATTGCTCATAGTTTTAGAGATATATATGGTACGATTTTCATCATCTATTACTACCTTATAACACATATAGCCTAAAACTCTTATAAAGACAAGTTAAAATGCACAAGGTACTTCCATTTTATGCAAGGTATTTCAAAAACTATGAATTACCATTTTGTATGCATAAGTTACAAGTTCTTGATGCATCCATTACCGCCACTAATTTTTGGTTGGTCCCGAAGGATTATACAAGTTTGTAGAAGGGGGGGGGGGGGGTTGAATACAAACACATAATTTTTATCTTTGTAAATTGTTTATTGATATAATCAACAATTTACAGTTTGTTGCAGAATAAGACTAAGTATAAAACCTAATCTAAACAAACTAAGAGAATCACACAGATTTCTTGCACTTAGAATAAGAATGAAAGAAGTTAAGAAATACTAAGGATAGTTTTTCTTGGCACTAAGAGTTCAGGGATAAGAGAGCGAGCACTTCAGAAATGAAGTAGGGTTTCCTATTTATACTGCATGCATTAAATGCAAGTCAGTACTACTTTACACGTGTCAGCACTTGGTTGGTTGCATGAGTCTGACTTTTGCAAACATGCTTTTGGCTGTATGATGAACAGTGTAGTTGGCAGAGTGGTTTGTACGATCCTGGACAAAGGCATGTCCTTCTGACAAATCGTACAAAAATGTGTAAGGGGATAAGACAAATGTTCCTTGTAGAACATGCTTCATGATCAGCGATTACTGAGTTGATCTTTATCAGGGAATGAGAAAGGTCAGCTCTCGCTGAAGTCTTCTACTTGAAACATCGCGTGAAATGGACAAGTCTTGGCTTCACTGATATCCGCATCAGGTCACTACTAGACTTAGTCACTCGTTCATCAACTTGGTCTTCGATTTCAGCTTTGAACTCTGTTGTCGTGAATCTTGTCTTCAGGGATTACAAATAAACATTTACATGATGAACATTCAGCGATCATCAGCGAGACTGATCAAGCTCAGGTCTCACTGATGTACATTTATCACTGAATTAATTTAAAGAGCATATGTTTCCCATCATCGTTACTAAACAGACTTATAATATTTTTCATAGATGGCAAAACATTAATACATAATGTTTACAAGTAATTTTCACTAAGTGATTCTAAGGGTCATCATCAAATCACTGAAGGGTTTGGATCAACAATCTCCCCCCTATTTGGTGATGACTAAGCAATAAAGGAAAATTTCTAAGTTAAAAACATAAGGATAAAGAGGACTCATAAATACGTGTCCCATTTACTGTTTTCAGGGATCCTTTCTAGTACTGATGGAGTAAAGTACTTCACTGAATCTTTTTCATTAAACTTCATAATCAGTTTATAAGGGAAGTTGAAAAAATATAAGTACAATGAAAAAAAATTACAAGTACAAAAAGTTTACAACTAATAAGATAAAAGAATACAAAAGTGATCTTATCAGCTAAGCAGGTTCATCCTTGAAGAGAAGTTCATCAAGGGTATCAGATTCAGGAATCATCCAGTCAGGGACTTGTTCTCCCTGTTGTCTTCTCAGTTTGGCTTCTCTGTAGATTTGAGGCTTCAGGAATACTCCTAATCTGGATCGATCAAACTAATATATCAGGTCTCTGAGTTGTTCCACTGGAGCAATGGATATCTCTGACCATCGTTGAAAGCATTGGCGACCGGTGTATTCTAAGAAGAAAATGCCGAGAGGTTCACTGACCACCTTTGCAGCTTCGAATTCTTCACTAGGTAGCATCGATACATCGAGGGCTGAAAAATCAATATTTAGACCGAGCATTGCTTCATGAGAAAGCTCGATCCCTGTTTCATTCCAGATAGCAGGCCATGAAGATGAAGTTGCTTTCCTTTTCTTCTGAGTTCTTTGGTTTTGATGAAGTGCTGGAGGTGGAGGCAAGTCGATCACCGAGGAAACTTGATCGATCAGCTTGTTGATAAAATTTTCAACACAAGGCTTGAAGCTCGATTGGGATCGCTGAATTGCAATTCGAATTTCCAACTACTCATCTAACCCATAGTGTTCAATTGTAGAAAGGTAGCAAGTCTTTTTCACTTCTTTTTTCTCTGATTGTAGTGACCTCAATCACTGCAACACCTCTGACAGTTCGACCTTTCAGGTTTACATTGATAATTCTGCTTGGTAGATTCCTGAAGTCGACTTTCTTCTTACACCAGGCGACAGTGGTGTCACTGACATTATATTTCTTCTTCTTCTTTTCTCCAGCCTTCTTGAGAAGTTCTTGTTGGACTCTGAGGGGAAAGCGTTTCAACTGCTGATCTTTCACTGAACTTTGGGCAACTTTAAGAGCGAACTCTTTGTCTTTAAGCATGTTCCATTGTTTTTCAGCAAGGAGTTTTTCAGCTTTAAGGCTTTCAGCAAGTTCCTCAGGAGTCAAGAACCCAAGACCAACTAAAGGGATGAGTCGCTGATTTTCTATTTGCTGGATCATAGCTACTCTTCTCTTTAATTCGTCATCTTATGATCGCTGAAGAAATCGAAAATGTCTGTTGGGGTGTGAGAGCAGATCTTGTTCTTCATCTTGTTCATCAGTGTCATTCACAGAGACCGAAATTATTGGATTTTCATCAGCTTGGTCAGCTGGGATTATTTGCAGTGAAGGAGGAGCTTCAGCAGTATCCTCAAGCAGGGGAGAGGACTAGCTGAATCAAAAGATTAGAGATTTAGATCTTTTATGGGTAGAAAAAGATAGATAAAGAAATATAGCTAAGTGTTTAGAGGTTTCAGGTTATGGAGAATAGAAGTAGTGAAGGGATGAAGGATAGAAGCAGTGTAAGGGAAAAGAGAGTAACATACCTGACAAGTTGGCTTCTTGAGAAGAATAGCCAAGTTGCCTTCAGTGACGATCCCTTTTTGCTTGCTATGAGAAGTCTTCTCTGCAGGACACTTGGTCTTCTCCCCTGCGTCGTTTATTGAGATGCCTTTTGGTGCCGGAACCTGATAGCAGTGGGTTGGAACCAAAAGCCTTCATCATCACCATCATCATCATCATCATCATCATCATCATCATCATCATCATCATCATCATCATCATCATCATCATCATCATCATCATCATCATCATCATCATCATCATCATCATCATCATCATTATTATCTGGATGGAATGATGGTTCTTTGTCTTCGATCTCCACCTCGTCTTCCTCTTCTTCTTCTTCGTCAGAGAGGATCTCCACAGTTTCTTGAGCGATAGGAGAAAAGGGTGGAGTTGGAGCCTTGTTGTCTTCGCCTTGCTCCCCCTTAGAGAGAGAGAGGGGTCTTCAGCGGTTCCCTCCCCCTCAGCAAGGGAAGGGTATTCTTCATTTTCCTCCCCGTCAACGTTTTAGGGAATGTCTTCTTGATTCTTCTCCCCCTCTTCAGTAAAATAGGGGGAGGGAGGAGCAGCAATAGCAACAGCAACATTAGGAGCCCTATCTTCGTGGCCAGGGGCACCTGAGGATGAGGCCTGATTATTTTCAAGAATCCCAACCCTGCCTTCTAGGCCAGGGAGGAGAGAAGTGACCTTTATGAAGAAATCCGTTGTCATCCAAAGCAGGTTGCGATCGGCCTGAGAGAAGAAGGAGACAGGGACGGTGGGAGATTCCATGCGCTCAAGGATCTTGGTGAGCAGAGAATTAGAATCATTTACCTTGGAGGCTAAGTTGCTCACCTCACCTTGCGGCGATGAGTCTGTTGTCTGCAGCGCTCCAACTTCACCGCTGAGACTGGTGAAGTTAGAGGAGAGGGTGTTGACATTGCTATAGAGGGTAGCGATAGTGGTCTGGAGAGTCTGGAGCTTAGAGGAGTTGGTATGGACGCCTAACTCAAGATTTTCACTTCCCCTTGCAACGAAGTAATAGCAACAGTGTTGGCCTTGCTGACAAGGGTAGTGGAAATGTCCTTCAGCGTGACTTCGGCATCAGTGATCGCCGTTGTGTTGTTGGAGAGGTTGGTGGTCAGCGAGACCACTTTATCACTTATAACATTGAGGGATGTGTTGATTGTGCCCAAGTTAGGACCTTTAAAAGAATACAGTTGATGATCAAATGAAAGGTCAAAAGAAGTTGGTGATTTAGGAGAGATGGAGGATATTGTTTGGATACCTGTAGGTGGGTTGGAGAAAGTGTCAAAATCCTTGCTTCCTCCAAAGTATTCCATTTCTTCAGCGAGGAAAGGAATAGAGGAACCTACAAGTCCTGAAGTATTTCGCTGCATGAGGTTGTGTAGCAGTGTGGCGTTTGTATCCATCAGCGTGAATGCTGGTGCAGTAGAACTAATGGTGATGACCAAAGGAGTAGAAGAAGCGGCGACTGAGAAAGTTGTTGTTGTAAGTTCATCGCTGGTGTCACTGAGGAAGATCTATCCAGTGCTTTGAGGCACTGAAGACGTTGGGGAATTCACCATAAAAGTTTCAGAGAATGTAACCTATGAAATGGTTACGGGGTGGCTTCAGCGGTTGTGGTGGAGCGTACCACGAAAGTATCAAGCGAAGCCTGTGAAGAGGCAATCGTTGAATCTGGTGCCTGAGAAGGCTGGGGCTTCTCCTTTGAGATCTTCTTGGTCTTATGTGTTCCTAGTGGGGTGTCAGATGGTTTTCTCTTTTTAGAGGATTTGGAGGTTGCAGCTTGGGTGTCAGCGGTGGGTTTGACCGCTGAGGGAGCTGTAGAAAGAGAAGAAGTTTTTAGAAGAGAGAGTAGGGAAGAGAGACTTACCTCGCCAGGGATCGGTTTGTAGTCGAGGATTTTGATGCCGACTTGGGAGAGCTTGTAATCTCCCTGCTTGGGATAGTCTTTCCCAATCATCAACTGAAGAAGAGCAGAGATGAAACGAGGGTAGGGAACAGACATAGATCGTTCAATCTTCTCGACCTTCTCCATCAGGTCTTCAAATATTATTCTGGCGTAGTCGACCTTACGCCCTTTCAGCAACGAATAACCCATAGCTAGCTGAGTCTTGGCAGCTTGATTTGTAGAGCCCACCTTCGCTGTCATGCAAGAAATAACGTGGGCGAATATGAAGTTGAATTCAGCGGGCATCTTGGCTTTCAGAATTTTGGTGAGGCGCTTGTCATCTTCATCAGTACGCCCCTTCTTGTCCCATGCGTATTTCATGAGATCAAGGAAATGAATCAGTTCTTCCTTGTTTCCAGATTGGTTTGGGAGGGTTTCGAATGGCCTTTCAGGGAGCTTGAGGGCCTTTGCCATATTCGGTTTGAAACCCGATGATAGAGAATTCTTTTCCAGTCTTGGTGGATGTTTGGGTGGTTCTTTCAGCATTGAACCAGAATTGCTGAAGAGGATGGCGGTGTGCAAGTGGTGCAATGATCATTGCAGGGTAGAGAGTGCAGTTTTTGAGGAATGCAACTGCTTCAGCAAGGTGTGGGATGGGTTTCTTATTGGGGAAGTCAAGAAGGGCAAGGTGGTTGTTAGCAGCGATGGTGATCTGGTGCAGCTCACAAGTCGTCTTGGTTGGCTTGACCATAGTAGCAGGTCGAGGAACAACAGTTTTGGTAGATGGCATTTCTGAACAATGAACCAAAAAGTTGAAAAAGGGATGAAGAATTTTTTTAAAATGGAAGGTTATTCCAAAAATAAGGGTTTTTACAGTTTCCTTTTTATGGAAGAAAAAGGTAAAAGTATGGTTTCTAGTTTTGAAGATAGAAACTAGTGTAGAAAGATGGTTTTCCAGTTTCCTTTTGAGGAAGGGATTCTGGAAAAACGTATGAAGTTTTAAGTTTAAGATTTTTATTTTAAACATAATGGAAAAACTATATTTCAAGTTTTAACCACAAAATAATGAACACTTGTCAGGATCGAATCTTAACAAGACTAATAATACTTAAAACTCAGAATTAAAGAATCTGCGGAATAGAACTTTAATTCACACAATCAAAGAACAATATATCAGAAAACACACAGCTGTTTGTATTCACTAATTCAACTCACAAGCTTACAACCAAACCTCAATCTTGATGAACAGGCTCAATCAAGACGACTTCTACTTCTCTAGAAATAGGGTTCTAAACCTTGAGGTTAATTCTCTCTAAAACAAAACGTATTCTGAACCTCTCGTATTTCGAATAGCTATCTATCACAATCTATTTAAACAAAATAATTACAAGATAACTATCAAAACAAAATTTGATCTTCAGAATATTCTTTCATGATTATCTTCAATCATTCCATCTTTATCTCCAACATTCTCGCATTCCATAATCATGGTCACAAGCAGCATTAACATCTTTATGCACGAGCAGTATTAACCTTGTTCCAGCATAATCAGTATTAACCTTGTTCCAGCAGCATTAACTTTCACTTGCAGTAGTAACTATGCATAAGCAGTACTAACATCATTCCAGCATCATTAACTTGACTCAGCAGTACTAACCTTGCTTCAGCAGTATTAATCTTGACAAGCAGTACTAACTTCACTCTAGAAGTATTAATTATGCCCTGGCAGTATTAAAATTGTTCTGGCAGTACTATCCATACTTAGCAAATCTTCAGTTCCCAACAATCTCCCCCTAACTTGACTTTTCAGGTTGAGAAGTCAAGTTCTTCAGATGATGCTTCCAAAACCTAATCATGAACGCATAAATCAGGATTCAAACCCAGACTTTGATTGATAATTCTTCTCACCAAGTATCTTCCCATTTCAGAATCCTTATTGCAAGCCAACTTAGCTTGTAGCATTCCATTCAACCTTTTCTTGCTGTGTTTGTATACCACATCCACCAAATAATACTCATGGTATGTATTGTCAAGTGTGATGACATACACTCCACAATTCTCAATGAGCTTCCAGTTGGTAATGGCTTGAAAATTTCTTTCTATCATATACTGAACTTCTTCTGGTTTGAACATTAGGCACAGGTATTCAAGAACCATTTTGGTGATTGACATCCCTTTCTCATTCAGCATATTTCCATACAGCTTCATTCCAACCTTGTACATCTCCTCTACGTCAGATCTAGAGCATATTCTGATAAGTCTTCCCCATGTAGAACATACTTCAAACTTCCCATCTGCTCTTTTGATTCTAATGTACTCCTTTCTCTGCTCTATCAATGTATCCCAGAAGATGATCTCAGGAGGCATGGAACGTAATGGGTCAACTTTGATTGGATCAGTATCAACCATAGTGATATACATATCACATTGAGCATTACTAGGTTGACCTGATGGAGTTGCTACTTCTTCTTCAGCAACCTTTGTATCATCTTTCTTTTCTGAAGCATCCTTTTCTTTTTCTTCTTCTGTCACTGGTTTTACCCTAGGTTTCTTGACAGATTTACCCTTGGTAGCTATAGACTTGGTTCTTGGTCTTTTGTTTGACACCATCTTGGTTCTTTTGAGTGATTTAACAGCTTCAGGAATGGTTTTAGCTGTTTCCTTTATTTCTGCTGCTTCAGGGATGGTTTCTGCTGCCTTATGTTTTTCAGCAACATTAACCATTTCTGCTGCTTGAATGGTTTCTGCTGCTTTTTGACTAGCAGCATTAACCATTTCTGCTGCTCTATCTGTTACTGCTTCTTTTACTATCTTTGATACTGCTGCTTCAACACTATTCTTCACAATCTCAAATACCTCTGCTTCAATCTCAGATTTAATTACTGTAGATACAGATACTGCTTCCTTCTCACTTTCAGATACTGCTGCATCAACAAGACTCTTCATAATTTCAGCTACTGCTGCTTCAATCTCAGATACTGCTTCCTTCTCATTTTCTGCAGTTTCAGTTACTGCTGCTTTCTCACTTTCTGCTTCCTTTGCAACTTCTGCAACCTGCTCAGCCTCCCCCTCAACCTTATGCTGATTCTCCCCCTCAACTTTTGCATCCTCCATGTTTAGTTCAGTTTCTAACTGCCCCTTTTTGGAAGCATCAGTGGTTGATCTTCTCCTTTTCAGAACATACTGAGCTTTCTTCCTTCTTTGCAGCAGCTTGGTGATCATCTTCTTATTCTTCTCTATCTTGGTGTGTTGATAGAGAACCACCTTCTTAAGCTCATCAATCTCCTTCTGCTGATTCATGACATCAATGTTGATGTTGGCAATGGTTTCCATCAATTCCTCATAAGTATATCTATCCTCACCTGGTTTAGAAGTGTTTACCCCCCTTACAGGATCATTGGAAGTTTTAGTAGGTGTCTCTTGCCTAGCAAAAGCACAACCTACTCCCATGGTTTCTTGGCGCCTGGGTCCTCTGAATGTTTTCACATTCTGAGTTGCCGTGGGGAAGGTCTTAGTGATGTTACCACTGTCCTTCTCTTTGCTAGCAGAAGTAGTGGCAGCCTTGCAGCCCACATGCTCATCCTTCTCCTTAGAGAGCACCTTTTTGGGGTTGGGAGACACCCCTGTGGTTACCCTTTTGATATTCTCTATTGGAGAATGCTCCAATAGAGGGCTTGTAGGCTTTGGGCTATTAGGAGATACACCAAGGGAAGGAACCTTGTGTACCTTTCTTCTTTCAAACTTCTTGGTGATTTTGGGAGTGGGTCTTAAAAGAATGGACTGTGGGATTTCTTTGGTGATGGAAGGTTGGGATTGGCCATCAGTTGGTGTGTCTAATGGGGGCCTTGACCCTGATGCCATACCTTCAGTGGTGTGGGACACAACCATCATTGTAGAGAACAATGGTGTGTCAACTCCTTCCGAGTCCCTAGGAATTCTTCTCATATTTGAGAAAACCTTCCCTTTAGGGGGTTTTGGCACATATACCTCAGCAGACTGAGGTAAATCCGTCAATTCATGGTTAATTACTTCTTGGACAAACCTGGGATACATGTAAAAGCTCTTTTTGGATTCTAGGTTTGCCACAAGATCATTAAAAATCATTGCTGAAAAATTGAACTTTCTGGCAGTGGCTAAGCAGACCAAGGCATAAGCAATGGTACTGCTAAACTCACTCCATCCAGTTGTTTTCTTTGAAATACAGTGCATAAGAGTATGAACAAGAAATCGCCATTGGGTGAAAAACTTTGACTTGTAGAATTTAAAAATTCCAATGGGACCTTCATACCCCATTCTTGGTAAGGTCGAGAAAAGTTCATCATTAGAGAGATAGGTTATACCTGAGGCATCATCTAAGTGAAGAGTGATGCGAATAACCTCCTCTGTGACCTTCAAGGGTTTGTCACAAACCCTTGTTCGAATGATTTTCTGCCCATCTTCGAATATAACAGTGGCATTCTCCCAAAATTGCTTTTGATGCTCGATATATATGGTTGGGCACACTGTTAGGGCATGAGAGATGTGTGTGGACTTGAGAAAATCCACAATATCATGAAATCCTGCGGCCTGCTTTGGCTTCTGAAGCATCGCAATCTCATTGTGCTCATCGACAAACTCCATTGTCGTCATTCTTCCTGAGGATTTGGATAGAAAACACAGAGATTCTAGGGAGAAAAGGTTAGAACGAGAGAGAGATAAATTGAATGCAAAGAGACGTTATGAACTTTGGCGGGCTGAAAGAGTATTTATAGCAGTACTAGCCCTGATTTTCTTTCAAAAGCAGTATTAACGACTTAGCAGTATTAACGACTGAGCAGTATTAACTGCATGGCAGTATTAACTACACAGCAGTATTAACTACACAAACAATATTAACTACTAAGCAGTATTAACAACAAAGCAGTATTAACTACACATACAGTATTAACTACTAAGCAGTATGAACTACAAAGCAGTATTAACTACAAAGCAGTATTAACTACAAAGAAGTATTAACTACTAAGCAGTATTAACTACAAAGAAGTATTAACCACTAAGCAGTATTAACTACAAAGCAGTATTAACTACACATTGGCAGTAGAAAATATGTACTTAGCAGTAGTAACTCTGCACTGGCAGTAGTAACTATACTTGCACTTTGCAGCACTTGTCAATCTGAGTCATACTGAGGTTCTGAGAAAACTAGTTAGTAACCCCAAATATACAAAGAAATACAGGTATAAAAAATTAAGAATCATGAATTTATTCAAGGTTGATCAAGCCCACACTTGCTACCAAGAAAGTGAATCTACCCACATCAAAAGCTTTTGTGAACAGATCTGCAAACTGGTCATTGGTATGAACTTTAGCAACTTGAATCAATTTCTTTTCATTACAGTCTCTAATAAAGTGATACCTGATCTCTATGTGCTTTGTTTTTGAGTGCTTGACAGGATTGTTAACAATGCTAATGGCACTGTTGTTGTCAATGAAGATTGGAGTGTGAAGAAATGTTACCCCATAGTCCAACATCTGATTCTGAATCCATAACACCTGAGAACAGCAACTTGCAGCAGCTATATACTCAGCTTCTGTTGTAGATAAGGACACTGTGGTTTGTTTCTTACACTGCCATGATACAAGTCTTGCACCCAAAAACTGACATCCACCTGAAGTAGACTTCCTATCCATGTTAGCTCCACCTAAGTCACTGTCTGAGTATGCAAGCAAGTCAAATGAAGATTCATAAGGATACCAAAGACCTAATATAGGTTGCCCTCTTAGGTATCTAAAAATTCTTTTGACTGCATGAAGGTGTGATTTCTTAGGTGTAACCTGAAATCTGGCACAAACACATACTGGAAACATAATGTCTGGTCTAGAGGCTGTGAGATACATGAGTGATCCAATCATAGATCTGTAATGATGGACATCCACATCCTCCCCCTCAAGATCTGCAGTGATCTGTTTGTGTGTCTCCATTGGTGTGCTTGCTGGCTTTGAGTCTGTTAAACCATACTTGTCCAGGATGTCTTTCACATATTTGGATTGGCTTATGAAAATCCCATCTTTCCTCTGTTTCACCTGAAGCCCAAGGAAGAAAGTAAGTTCTCCCATGGAACTCATCTTGAAGCTCTTGTGCATTAACTCTTCAAACTCTTTACACATGTGATCATTTGTGGATCCAAAGATGATGTCATCCACATAGATCTGAACAAGTAGTGTGTCTTTCTTTCTCCTCTTAATGAACAAGGTCTTGTCAATGACTCCTCTTTCAAAGTCATTTTCCAAGAGATAGGTAGACAGGGTGTCATACCATGCTCTTGGGGCTTGATGTAAACCATAAAGTGCCTTCTTCAACTTGTACACTCTGTCAGGGTGCAATGGATTCTCAAATCCAGGGGGTTGACAAACATATACTTCTTCATCAATACTTCCATACAGAAAAGTACTTTTTACATCCATTTGGTAGACCTTGAACTTCATGTATGAGGCATAGGCTAGAAATAGCCTAATTGCTTCAATCCTTGCCACTGGAGCAAAGACTTCCTCATAGTCTATGCCCTCTTCCTGAGTATACCCTTGTGCAACCAGCCTTGATTTGTTTCTGATCACAATTCCTCTGTCATCCTTCTTGTTTCTGAAAATCCACTTGGTGCCAATTGCTCTATGACCTTTTGGAAGGTCCACCAAGTCCCAAACATCCTGTAATTTAAACTGTAGCAACTCCTCTTGCATTGCTTCTATCCAACTTGGATCTTTCATAGCATCATAAGCCTTTTTGGGCTCAATTTGGGATAGAAAGCAAGTAAGTACAGTATTAACTGTATTCTGCTGATCTTGTAGCTCTTGAAGTCTGCTTTGATTCCTAGTCATCATGGGAGAAGCAATGTCTCCTATAACCAACTCAGGAGGATGATTTTTCTGAGTTCTTGATGGATGACCAGATTCCTCTTGTAAGTTCACATCCAGATTTGACTCATTTAAGTCTGGATTTTCTTCAGCTTCTTCAGTCACTTCAGACTCTCTTGAAGTCTGATTTTCCTCTATTCTTCTCTCTTCTTCATTCTGAATGGGTTCAGCTTCCTTTTCTGGTTCACAGAAGTCAACAGGATCAATGGTAGGGAGTGGAAATATCACAGACTGAATACTGTTATCTGATGGTGGTGCATCCCTTTGTCCTGCATTTACATCACTACTGAAACCCAAAGAATTAGTTAGTGAATCAATGTCAAATAGCCAATCAGGACCTGAACCAATAGGATTTGGTGTGTTCTCATTGCATTTGACATTGTCACTTTCTTCAATTATTCTAGAAGAGGTATAAAACACTCTGTAAGCCTTACTTTGAGATGAGTAACCAACAAGAAAACCATCATCTGCTTTGCTATCAAACTTACCTAAGTGAGATTTGGTATTGAGAATTGTACAAGGACACCCAAATGGTTTGAAAAATCCAATAAATGGTTTCTTTTTCTGAAAAAAGCTCATAAGGTGTCTTGTTTTTAGGCTTTATTACTAAAACCCTGTTTTGAACATAACAAGCCGTATTAACTGCTTCTGCCCAAAAAGTAGTGGGTAGTTTTGAATCAGCTAACAGGGATCTAGCAGCCTCAATCAGTGTCCTATTCCTTCTCTCAGCAACACCATTCTGTTGTGGAGTCCTAGGAGCACTGTATTGTCTCTCATTTCCTTTTTCCTCACAAAAGGTGTTTAGATCAAAGTTTTTAAATTCAGTCCCATTATCTGATCTAATGACTTTCACTTTTTGATTTGATTGGTTTTCAATTCTAAGAATAAAAGATTTGATCAGTCCACTTGTCTCATATTTAGTTCTCAGAAAATATACCCAAGTAAATCTAGAGTAATCATCAACAATAACTAAACAGTATGACTTCTTGCCAATGCTCATGACATTTGTAGGGCCAAACAGATCCATATGCAACAACTGAAGAGGATTTGAGATAGTGTTTATCTCTTTGGACTTATGAGAAGTTTTGTGTTGTTTGCCTTTGAGACATGCAACACAATGATCATCACATGAATAGACTTTTGATGGTAAACCCCTAACAAGATTATTTTTAACAAGTTTATTCATTGTTTTAAAATTCATGTGACACATCCTTCTGTGCCAAAGTGATGATTCATCTATTGAAGATTTTGAAACCAAACAGTTTAGAGATGAATCAGATGAAACACTTTCTAAATCTAAACAATACACATTATCCTTTCTAGGAGTTCTCAATAGTATCATGTTTTCATCAACTACTTTGAATCCAGGAGCAAGAATAATGCATTCAGAATCAGTAAATAATATACTATGTTTCTTGTCACAGACCTGTGATACACTTAACAGGTTGTATCTCAATTGCTCAACATAGTAAACATCCTCAAATGTCATCTTACCTTTTGACACATCACCTTTACCACTTATCTTACCTCCTGCAGGATTATTCCCAAAAGCAACATGTCCTCCATCAATTCTTTTGAAATTCTTGAGGCAGGCCATGTTACCTGTCATGTGCCTGGAGCAACCACTATCAACATGCCAGATGCTCTTCCCCTTGAGCTGTTGGTTGCCCTGCACATAAGATAAATCAATTAGTTTTTATTGGGAACCCAAGCCAAAGTGGTCTTGGGTCTCCCTTGCTCATCAAAGTACTTGCACTGGGTTTTGATGAGATTTTCAAACTTAGGTACTGCAGTACTGGAGTACTTTGTCAATATGATTGGTCTAGCAGCACAAAAACTAGAAGCAGTATTAACCTTAGAAGAAGTACTAACAGTGTTAGCAGCACTAACACTGCTAGCAGCAGTATTGTTCTTAGAAGAGGTACTAACAGAGTTAGCAGCACTAACACTGCTAGCATCAGCATTCTCTTTAAAAGAAGTACTAACAGTGTTAGCAGCACTAACACTGCTAGCAGCAGTATTGGCAGTAGTATTGCTTCTAGCAGCACTATCCTTGTCAGCAGTACTATCTGAGGTAGCATTACTAACATTAGTGCTTTTGGGGACCCACATATTGACACATTCCTTTTCAGTCTGTTTTCTCATGTGGCTTTTGGATTCAGCTTGTTTCTTAGCCACATTATTCCTTGCAGGCTTCCTATAACCAGAAGATTTTTGAAAACTTATTTGAAAACTTTTCTTTTGGTTAATAGGATTGAAATAACAGTGTTTGGCAAGATGATTCAATTTGCCACAAATAAAACAAGGTTTTGGTCTGTTAATCCTTTGCAGATCAACTCCTTGCTTTTGTGCCCACTGGTTATTCCAATTTCTTTGATTTCCCCTCTTTTTATCATGTTTTTGGGGCTTATTCTCTTGAGATTTCTTGCAAGAACAATGTTCACAAGTATTAGAGTTCACAACAGTGGTCTGTGTATAATGAACTCCCTTTCCCTTTCCAGTCCTTTTCATCTCATTGTTCTTAACACATGGACTTACACATTCCTCATCAGATCCTTCTTTTTCAGTCTTATCCTCAACAACTACTTCATCTAATGGATCTACTTCAGTGGCTCCTTCAGGTAAGTCCTTCCTATCCTTGGTTTCTAATAGGTCCGACTTAGGAGGGATGTAGGTGTTGTTGTAGGGTGGGGGTGTGGCATTGTACCCTAGGCCTGGTTTCAACTTACTATGGATTTGAGAGTTGATTATGTTGTCCATGACTTTAGAGGCACAATTAAACTTTTCTACATCAAGTTTAACTTTCTCAAGCTCTCCTTTTAGTTTCTCAAATTCCTCCCTAGACTCTTTCAGTTGGAACTCCAGACCATCCTTTTCCCACTTCCAGTAGTTTGTATCATATGAGTGTTGAAGTTCATTGGCTTGAAAAGCCTTAATTTGTTCTTCAAACCTCTCAACAATCAATACATAATCTCTTCTATCCTTTTCTAATCTCTTAAGGTCATCACACATTCCCTGGTTGTGATCTCTATACCTTTTCACAGTGTTTATACAAGCTTGAGAACAGAGATTAGATTTTACCTCAGTGGGAAGATCTGAAACTTCAGCCATAAGTGCTTGATTTTGGATGGCCTCTTCTGCTTGATCACTCCAATCAAATCCCATTCCTTGTTGAGAGACAAGAGCTTGAATAGAGTTTCTGTTTTGATTGGAGCTTCCAGCCTGAGTTTGTTGATGGCTATTGTGAGATGTTCCACCTCTGCATTCCCTGGCAAAGTGTCCCATCTTGTGACACTTGTAGCATTCAACTTTGGACTTGTCAAATCCAGCACCATCTTCTCTTCTTTGGGAAAAGTTGTTTCTCCCTGTCCTCTTTATGAATCTCTTCACCCTCATAGACAGCATAGCCATCTGCCACTTGATATCCATCTCTTCAAGATCATCAGCATTAATCTGTTCTAAGTCATCATTAATCAATGAGGAATTAACATGACTAGAAAAGAAGGCTTCTAGTACTGAATCATTGGTCTTTTCCTGATTGACTCCTCCAGCAGCACTAACTGATTCAGGGTTAGCAGTAGAATCAGGTGATGCTGAAAGGAGTGCAGCATTATGTACATATCCAGAGGGCTTCTTTTTGGCTTCAACCTCTGCTTCAAAGACTCTAAGATCATTGTAAAGATCATCAAGCTCTTTATCTTCCAATTGGTCATTCTGTCTGAAGGACACAGTATACATTGTCCACTCTTCACCTAATGATCTTAAGAACTTTCTGTTAACATCATCAGCCTCCATCTTGACTCCTACTGTGGCCAATTCTCCAATCAGCTTATTAAATCTATCAAAAGTTTGAGTCATAGACTCATTCTTAGTAGAAGTAAAGTTTTCATACTGCTGCTTGAGAATTGCCTTCTGATTCCTCTTGGTGCTTTTGGTGCCAGTGAATCTCTTTTCCAATGCATTCCACAGAGTCTGAGCATCAGTGCAGTGATGAAATTGATGCTGATATTCATTGGGGATAGCCAAAAGCAGAGTGCTTAAGGCCTTCATCTCTATTTGTCTGACTTTTCTCTCTGCATCAGTCTTTGGAGGAGGTCTTTTGCCATCTGGTCCAATTCTTCCTTCAGCACATGGACCATTCTCTATGATATCCGAGATGGAATAATCAGTAAGCAGAATATACTGCTTGATTCTAATTTTCCACATGTCAAACTCATTGGGTCTGAGCATGGGAACCTTAGAAACAAGAGTACTGTTTGATTCAATAGAATTGTCCATAATAATTGTAGAATTTTAAGAAACACAGGCTCTGATACCACTTGTCAGGATCGAATCTTAACAAGACTAATAATACTTAGAACTCAGAATTAAAGAATCTGCGGAATAGAACTTTAATTCACACAATCAAAGAACAATATATCAGAAAACACACAGCTGTTTGTATTCACTAATTCAACTCACAAGCTTACAACCAAACCTCAATCTTGATGAACAGGCTCAATCAAGACGACTTCTACTTCTCTAGAAATAGGGTTCTAAACCTTGAGGTTAATTCTCTCTAAAACAAAACGTATTCTGAACCTCTCGTATTTCGAATAGCTATCTATCACAATCTATTTAAACAAAATAATTACAAGATAACTATCAAAACAAAATTTGATCTTCAGAATATTCTTTCATGATTATCTTCAATCATTCCATCTTTATCTCCAACATTCTCGCATTCCATAATCATGGTCACAAGCAGCATTAACATCTTTATGCACGAGCAGTATTAACCTTGTTCCAACATAAGCAGTATTAACCTTGTTCCAGCAGCATTAACTTTCACTTGCAGTAGTAACTATGCATAAGCAGTACTAACATCATTCCGGCAGCATTAACTTGACTCAGCAGTACTAACCTTGCTTCAGCAGTATTAATCTTGACAAGCAGTACTAACTTCACTCTAGCAGTATTAATTATGCCCTGGCAGTATTAAAGTTGTTCTGGCAGTACTATCCATACTTAGCAAATCTTCAGTTCCCAACATGATTTTATGTGTAGAAAAACGTTTGTTTGATTAAAAGAAGATGATCAAAACATGTTTTTAAGAGGATTAAAAGAGTAGAATGAAAATATGAACCCGTTGGTTGAAGATTTGAAGATTCGAGTAGCAGGTTTCAATATTAATCCAAGAACAAGTACGAAAAGGAAATTTTTTCTTGCTTAGAGAGACTAGTGCGCGTAAAAGGTAAAAATATAAACTTGAGGAGTTTATATAGTGAGAGTAGAGAGAGAAAGTGATGAGCGGGAAAAAGTATTCATCATGACACGTGACACGTCCCACGAAGCTTATTGGACAAGAATTCGAAACGGACGAACGTGTCAGACGAAAAGTCGTGCCATGGATTATCCGTTTGATGACGTCACAGTCAGAAACTGTCTTTTCATTTCTATAATGTCTCTGAAGGTTTTGAAAACATCCGAGACAAGTTTGTTTAATGAAGAATCACTGAGTAGAAATATATCAGTGATGAGTTTTGTTATTTGAAAGGAATTACTGAAGAAAGTGTCAGCGATCAATTGTTTTTGAAAAACAACTTACTGAAGTAAACTTTAACGTTTAGGAATAGAAAAACATACCTTGGTATCAGTGAACATTTTGTTCAGAGATTTGATGATAAATAAGGAGATAGAATTTCTTTTATCGGTGACATAATGCATAACCAAGCTCGTTGATGAGAAAGTTGAATCTTGTCTCATCAAGAGATTTGGTAAAAAAATAAGCTAACTGAAAGTCAGTAGGGATAAAGTGAAGTTCTATATCACCATTCATCACATGATCTCTGATAAAATGATATATGATTTTGATGTGTTTGGTCTTTGAGTGTAGCACTGGATTATTTGCTATAGCGATGGCACTAGTGCTGTCGCAATAGATGGGAGTTTTAGATAACTGAAGGTCATAGTCTAATAGCTGATTTCTCATCCATAAGACCTGAGCACAACAGCTTCCAGCAGCTACATACTCAGCTTCAGCGGTAGAGGTGGACACTGAACTTTGCTTCTTGCTTGTCCAACTTACTAGCTTTCCACTCAGGAGCTGACAGCCTTCTGTGGTGCTTTTTCTATCCAGCATGCAACCTGCAAAGTCACTATCTGAATAGGCAGTTAGATCGAACCCTGAGTCTTTGGGATATGAAAGACCTAGGTTGGATGTACCCTTCAAATATTTGAAAATTCGCTTTACAGAGATCAGATGTGATTCTTTGGGTTCAGATTGATATCATGCGCAAAGACATGTAGCATACATAATATCAGGATGACTCGTAGTAAGATAAAGAAGAGAGCCGATCATTCCTCTATAGGCAGTGACATTAACTAGTTTTCCAGAGGGATCCTTATTAAGTGTCAGCGGAGGTGCCATTGGAGTTTTCATTGCTGAACTTTGAGTAAGATCAAATTTCTTGAGCACATCTTTAACGTACTTACCTTGGTGAATGAAAAGTGCCTTTGTCACTTTGCTTGATTTGGAGTCCAAGAAAGTATGTCAGCTCACCCATCATGCTCATTTTATATTCAGATTTCATTCTTTCAGCGAATCTTTCACAAAGAGATGGGTTAGTAGAACCAAATGTAATGTCATCGACATATATTTGAACAAGAATGATATGAACTTTTACTTTCCTAAAAAATAGAGTGTTATCGATTTTACCACGTTCAAAATTTTCAATCAGGTGAAAAGAAGATAGAGTGTCATACCATGCACGAGGTGCTTGCTTTAAGCCATAAAGTGCCTTATCCAGTTTATAAACATAACCTGGATGCTTAGGATCAACGAATCCTAGAGGTTGTTTAACACTGACTTCTTCATTCAGCTTTCCATTTAGGAACACTTTGACATCTATTTGATGAACTTTGAAGTCTTTGTGAACTGCGTATGCTAGGAATAGATGAATAGCTTCGAGTCTTGCCACTGGGGCATAGGTTTCATCGTAGTCTATACCTTCCTCTAGTCTGTATCCCTGAGCAACTAGACGAGCCTTGTTGCGGGTTACAGTACCAAATTCATCCAACTTGTTTCGATAGACCCACTTGGTGCCTATCACTGACTTGTTAGATGGTTTAGGAACAAGATTCCAAACGTTGTTTCTTTCAAATTCAGTCAACTCTTCTTGCATAGCACTGACCCAAATTGGATCTCTGAGGGCATCATCAACTTTCTTTGGTTCAATCAGCGAAATAAAATTAACAAATAAGCATATATTACCTGAACTTCGACGAGTCTGAACGCCTGCGTTTGGATCACCAAGAATTTGATCAATGGGGTGATTCATAGTCCATCGCTGAGCAAGAGCATGAGTCGCTGACTTAGATGGAACTTCTGGAGGAGCTGAAGAAGAAGCTTCAACAACAGTAGATTCCGAAATATCAGGCACGATAAGCTGAAGTCCAGATAAAGGTTCATTTGATGATTGCTGAGAGGTCGATAGATTATTAGAGGTTGAGGGTTCAGAGGCAGGCACGGTGTAAATGGAATAGCTGAAACCCAAGAGGATGATTCAGCTTCACTTGTCTGCATGCTAGGAATGATAACAGGATCATCATCAGCGGTAGGGTTATTGACCTGAGGGTCAGGGTTAGGAATAGCTTCTGAATCCCCAAAATGAGAAAACATCCACTGAGTAAGTTCTTCGTTGTCAGCAGTAGGTTTGGAGTTCGCTGAATGGGATTCGTCAAAGGTGACATGAATTATTTCCTCTACAGTTTGTCTTCTTTTGTTGAAGACTCTGAAGGCTTTGGACACTGAAGTGTATCCAAGCAAAATTCCATCGTCAGCTTTGGGATCAAACTTTCCAAGAGCATCTCGGTTGTTTAAGATGAAACATTAACATCCAAAGATGTGAAGAAAACTGATAGATGGATTTCTTCCATGGAAGAGTTCGTAGGCCGTTTTGTTGAATCTTTTGACGATCAACGACCTATTTTGAGTGAAACAGGCAGTGTTGACAGCTTCTGCCCATAATTGAGTTGGAAGTTGAGAATCACTGAGCATAGATCTGGCAGCTTCGATGATCGTTCGGTTTCTTCTTTCAACGATGCCATTCTACTGAGGAATTCTTACTACAGAGAAGTTATGGGAGATTCCCTTACTTTCAAAGAAGTTATCAAGAGAACTGTTTTTGAATTCAGTTCCATGATCACTCCTTATTGAGCGAACAATCATATTGTTCAGGACTTCCATTTTTCTGACGAATGAGATGAGTTCTTTTGAGGTGTCACTCTTAGCACGGAGGAACATTACCCAGGTATAGCGATAGAATTCATCTACAATGACTAGAATGTATTTCTTTCTAGTGATGAATTGTACATTGATAGGGCCAAATAAATCCATGTGGGCAATAGTCTTCACCTTAGCTAATTTCTCAGCTTTGGTGGCTGTGGGGCACTTACTAGCAATATGATTGGTAAGTCCACAGTGATAATATTTCCTATAGCTAAAAGTAGCTTTAGGACCATAGGCATATTTATTTGACAATTTCAAATGGACAGGTCCTGTACCAAGAATACCTTCGGCATCAGAGATCGGAGAAACATTTGGTTCTTCAGATTTCTTGCCAATAACATCCACTCTGATTTTTGGGGTAGATCACTGAACATGTTCAGGGATCTTATTATTTGAAGTAGAGGGATGGTTAGCTGAAGGTTTAGAAGTTTTAGCTTAGGTACTTTGTTACCCTTCTGAGGTTTTTGGAAAATAACTTTTTCTTTACCTTTGAGTTTAGGACTCAAGGTAGATTTATCCTCAAGGATTGGATTTTTAGAAGAAGAGCACTGAGATGATGAAGTGTCAGGGATAGAGGACACGAACATTCCAAACTTAAGTATGGAACGATCAGTGTGTTTGTTCTTCAACGTTAGCTTTGTAACCAAGACCGCTTCTGTCATTGACAAGGATCTGAGCACTGTTTATCTGAGTGATATTTGCTGAGGATTTATACCATCCTTCAGCAGTTTCTTTTTCTGTTTTTAGCTCAGTGATAGCTTTTGCACGCTCGATGCTGACAACTTGATTTACATAGACCTGATCTTTCAAGTTTTCTTTTATTTTTGAAAGCTCTTGGATTTTCAAATGACAGTTTTTAAGCTGTTCAGTTAAATCTTGATTTTGTTGTTCAGGTTTGGTCTTGCCATTCATGGCATCATATAAATCAACAGTTACTAAATCTATAGCACAAAGTCTATCAACTTCAATGAGAGTAGGAGAAGGAGAGAGAGAAAGTGATATATGAGAGGTAGAAGCAGAATTAGAGGGCATTTCAGCATGTTCTTCATCTTTTTCTTTGATTTCGGCCATGAGACAGAGATTGGCCTTATCTTCTTCATCAAAATCTGATTCTTCATTAGACTCAGCCCAGTCATGTTCTTCAGTGAACATACCTTTACCTTTCTTTTTGTAGCTTTTTAGTTTTTCATACTTTTCTTTGAGTTTCAGATATTTGTCATCTCTAGTCCTAGGAGTAGAGGATTTCTTGTGGGATGAAGAAGGTTTGAATGCTTTCTTTGACCTGCATTCACTTGCAAGGTGTCCTACTTTTTCACAGTTAAAGCAGGTAGAAGTAGCCTTATCAACAAGAGTAGATTTAGGCTTGTCAGTGAGGGTGAGCGGTTTATTTCTTCTAAAGTTACTCTTTCTGACGAATCTCTTGAAAGAATTAGTCAGGAGTGCCAGAGATTCATCAATTTCTGTAGGGTCAGCTTCTGATGAATCATCAGAGTTAGATTCCATCTCAGTGATAGTGACAGTTGATCGCTGAGTGGGCATTAACTCTAAAGAGAGTAAAGCAACATGTGTGCTTTTGGAATCTTTGACAAGATTCTTCTTAAGAAAACACGACTGCTCATGGTTGAGCATAGTGCCAAATAAGGTACTAAGGGTCATAAATTTAAGATCCTTTGAGAGTTTAAGACACATGGTATAGTTATCCCAACTTAAGAAGACATTCCAAGAACTTTGTCAGGATCTCGGAGTTAACATAGGTCTTACCAACAGTTTTAAATCAATAATTAAACAGTTAAAACGTTGGTGAACTTCAGAGAGAGTTTCATTCTTACCACAGATGAAGCTTTCATACTGTCCTACCAGGTTGATTCTCTTGGATTCTTGTACATCAGCTATACCTTCATATTGAACACATATAGTGTCCCACATGACTTTTGAGCTATTGAGATTCATGATGGAATGGTAGAATTCATCAGAAAGAGCCATAGAAATGATGCATCTGGCCTTTGTGTCGATGGCCACAGTCTTCTTGTCCTCTTCAGTCCACTAAGAGACTTCTTTGATGATTGTTCTCTCAAGAACAACAGGAGTGGTGGCAGTGGCTGGAACATGACCTTCATATGTGGAACAAAGGGTCCATTTTCCACGTAGTAATGTATAGTAGGATCTACACCTTGTAGAAAGAGAATCATTCTGTTCTTCCAAAGATTGAAGTTATCTTTGCTGAATCGAGGTGGTTTGGCAAGAGAGCCATGATCTATGTAATTAGTGATTGTGTTGTTTACCATATTGAAAATGGCAAGGAAGAGATAGTATAAGCAAGATCTTGTTTATAGGTTTAAACAATCTTCTCTGATACCACTTGTTGGTCCCGAAGGGTTATATAAGTTTGTAGAAGGGGGGAGGGGTTGAATACAAACACATAATTTTTATCTTTCTAAATTGTTTATTGATATAATCAACAACTTACAGTTTTTTGCGGAATAAGACTAAGTATAAAACCTAATCTAAACAAACTAAGAGAATCACATAGATTTCTTGCACTTAGAATAAGAATGAAAGAAGATAAGAAATACTATGGATAGTTTTTCTTGGCACTAAGAGTTCAGGGATAGGAGAGCGAGCACTTCAGAAATGAAGTAGGGTTTCCTATTTATACTGCATGCATTAAATGCAAGTCAGTACAACTTTACACTTGTCAGCACTTGGTTGGTTGCATGAGTCTAACTTTTACAAACATGCGTTTGGCCGTATGATGAACAGTGTAGTTGGCAGAGTGGTTTGTACGATCCTGGACAAAGGCATGTCCTTATGAAAAATCGTACAAAAGTGTGCAAGGGGATAAGACAAATGTTCCTTGTAGAGTAGGCTTCATGATCAGCGATTACTGAGTTGATCTTTATCAGGGAATGTTTATGGTCAGCTCTCGCTGAAGTCTTCTACTTGAAACATCGTGTGAAATGGACAAGTCTTGGCTTCACTTATATCCGCATCAGGTCACTAGTAGACTTAGTTACTCGTTCGTCAGCTTGGTCTTCGATTTCAGCTTTGAAGGGTTATACAAGTTTGTAGAAGGGGGGGTTGAATACAAACACACAATTTTTATCTTTGTAAATTATTTATTGATATAATCAACAACTTATAGTTTGTTGCGGAATAAGACTAAGTATAAAACCTAATCTAAACAAATAAGAGAATCACACAGAATTCTTGCACTTAGAATAATAATGAAAGAAGTTAAGAAATACTAGGGATAGTTTTTCTTGGCACTAAGAGTTCAGGGATAGGAGAGCGAGCACTTCAGAAATGAAGTAGGGTTTCCTATTTATACTGCATGCATTAAATGCAAGTCAGTACAACTTTACACGTGTCAGCACTTGGTTGGTTGCATGAGTCTGACTTTTGCAAACATGCTTTTGGCCGCATGATAAACAATGTAGTTGGAAGAGTGGTTTGTACCATCCTGGACAAAGGCATGTCCGTCTGACAAATCGTACAAAAGTGTGCAAGGGGATAAGACAAATGTTCCTTGTAGAGCAGGCTTCATGACCAGCGATTACTGAGTTGATCTTTATCAGGGAATGACAAAGGTCAGCTCTCGCTGAAGTCTTCTACTTGAAACATCGCGTGAAATGGACAAGTCTTGGCTTCGCTGATATCCGCATCAGGTCACTAGTAGACTTAGTCATTCGTTCGTCAGCTTGGTCTTCGATTTCAGCTTTGAACTTTGTTGTCGCGAATCTTGTCTTCAGGGATTACAAATAAACATTTACATGATGAACATTCTGCGATCATCAGTGAGACTGAACAAACTCAGGTCTCACTGATGTACATTTATCACTGAAGTAACTTAAAGAGCATATGTTTCCAATCATCGATACTAAACAGACTTAGTATATTTTTCATAGATGGCAAAACATTAATACATAATGTTTACAAGTAATTTTCACTAAGTAATTCTAAGGGTCATCATCAAATCATTGAAGTGTTTGGATCAACAACTTTTCTTTTTCAATTCACAGTTTTTCTTGACATTCCTACCCCTTTATTTGATCAAAGTTTCATATTTACATATAAAAGATAAACTTTGTCTTCCCAACAAAATTTCATACTTTGATTGTTTCTCCTTTTGAACCCAGATTCAAATTCAAAGCTCTTGGATTGTAACCCAAGTTAAAATTCAAAGCATCAATATCCAAAGCTCCTTCTTAAATCACTCAACTATTTCTACGGTGTCGCCTTCCTCGTTATTCACTTCTTCATTTCCCTTTGTTGCTACCTCGTCGCTTACTGCTATCACTACTCCGGTATGGGTTTCACAATATATTTAAGTTCAAGAAAATAATAGAACTCTCTGTCATATTTATGTCTTCTTCTGTTTAACTATCTGTCTCTCTCTCTCCCTCACACACACACACATAGACGTCATGGTCATTTTTGTCATAAAAATGCAGGTACTTCAGTGTGTGTATTGACAAGAGGGTTTACAACCCTCTTATTCTAACAGCAAGTGTACGGTGTGGAGTCAAGTAATATGTACATAAGCACGAGTATCGAACCATAGGAACCAAGTGCTGATTACCACAATAACTGTATCAATTATTAACTAAACGATTAGAATTTGATTGGTGAGTGCAACAATGTAAATAAAATTGCAAAAGCACGCAAGATTCACTTATGGAAAAGTAACGAAATTTGATATGGAGAAAAATAGCTGGGGGATTGGAATCCGAATGGGTTGTTTCTCATGCACAAAATGCAATTCCATCAATATATGGGTTCAACCATCAATGAAATGTATAATCCCGAAACATTCATCATAATTTCTCAATCCACAATGAAATTTAACAAAACAGAAGGATGTTATCATCTATCAATCTCAGCAATAACTTTCTGCAATAAATTAACCACAAGATCATTTAACAACTAGGGTTTAATTGGCATATGTCTATTCAATTTCTCACCCTAGGCACATGAAGTATTTTCAATCCTTGAAAACTTTTCTCAAAGACAAACAAGATCAAATATGCATTTATTAGTTTATCAGGATAATAAAGGCATTAAGCTTAATTCATATGCTTCATTAATCAAGAAAAACCCACTTCATGATCCACTTACATGTCCACTAGATTACAAACCCAAGAAATCATCCAACCCCAAACATATATGAATTACTTCATGTTGGGGGTGATAGAAAACACAATCAGTATGAATGAAATCAAAGATACAACCATTGTTTCACAAAGTTCTAGGAAAGCAAATAAGAACCCCTTGAAAAAGCAAATCTTCCACTATCACATACTTGTTGTGTGCTTCAATCTATCAAATCCCGATGTTATCTCCACGTTCTTCCTGTCAAAAGTCACCCACGGATCTGCAAAAATTGCCCTTACTGTGCAGTCGGTCGAGAAAAGACTGTGTAACCTCAACCCTAGCTTAAAAATGTGTTTCTAAACGGCCAGATGTCGGCGCGGTTTTCGGCGCGGGTTAAGACGTGCGAAAACCCACGCTAAACACTGTTTCCCGAAAGTTGGATCTGCGCAAAAAGTCAAACTTGTACGACACACTGTTTTCTTCTCCACTCGGTCTATTTCATCACTTTCACGCTTCTTGACTGATCGATGTTTCCCCCGTTTGATTTGCTCCAACTTTTGCTTGATTTCACCTCGATTCTCTCTTTTCGTCATCAATGCGTCGTGACTTGTAATTTCTTACAAAAACCTATTAAATCATCACTACTCTCCCTAGGAACTCCCACTATCTACTTGATTTAAGATCAGAAATAATGTCGAAAAACGACCTTATCAACAACACCAAACCGAGCGTTGCTTGTCCCTAAGAAAAAATAGCGACAATAAGAATTAAAACTACCACCAAAATCATTCGCATATTCGAAATGTCAGTGGCATCATTGAATATACCGTGATAATTGGCAATTAGAAAAAGTAAAACGACCCAATCAATTGACTAACCATAATTTTGTGAAATTAAAGTACCAACATCATTGAAGATAAAACAGCAAGAGACCACATCATACATAGAGAGGATTTCGCTCTGAATGTACCTCACATGATACTCTTTGCTCTCGAACCTTAGGCTATCACACATCGTGTTCATGCATTTGGAGTTCAGGTGTAAAGATTCTCGTGCATATGTTTATCCTCTTCATGCATTTGGAGTTCAGGTACAATTAGTGAATTCTGTTTATCCTCTTCATTTCTCCAAAGATCCTACATATGTTATTAAAGGGTTGTAATGGGCTAGGCTGAAGGCTATGAATTGGAGGTACATATGATCAAAAGTCCTCAATGTGTCCTTGTCGAGCAACCACATTCCTTTACCTTTTCACTGTAATTCTACCCATACCCTTTTGTTAACTTGTAGACCTTACTACTTTTCTTTCTCATTGCACACCCTTGATGTATTAATAGAACTTGACAATTCTATTATTATTATTATTATTATTATTATTATTATTATTATTATTATTATTATTATTTTAACCCCACTTATATTCATGCCCTTTTTAGTACCCCCTTGATGTTTCTCTCTACTGGTTGTTCACAAAGGACACAACCTCAGATCAGGGTAGGCTATTATTGGCTGGGGTTAAGTGTTTGGTTAAGAAACGAAAACAATTTATTGAAAGTCTTCAAAAGTGGCTAAGGAGCACACATTAGAAGGATAAGCAAGAAAAACAATCAAATAACTTCACACACAATGTGACAACTGTCAAATTTACACCTCAGGTTAGAACTGCACTGGATATTTCAATTATTCATGTCATAGTTCACACAGTGCGATTTTAGCAGTAAACTCGGTACGGTAGGAAAATTTGAGAAATTTTGCCTAGGAACCCCTTGATTTAGGAAATTATCCATAAATCTCATAAAATGCCAACTTAAGCTACAATTATACCACAAGTATTATATAATTAACAACTTGATCTATTTTCAACTAAATTATATAAATACTTTACTTTTATATAATTACTTTGCTATTTATAATTTATGAGAAAATATTTGTGTTTTAAATAAATCAAAAAGACAAGATTAGACTTTATTATTGCATCACACCACACCCCCCCCCCATGGAGAGGCCGCCGCCCCCTCTCTACTCCTTATGTATTTCTTTTGGCTATCACAACTCATTTACAAAACATTTCATTCTCTCTCTAAATTCTCACACAAGAATTCTCTCTTCTTTCTCTCTCCATCTTCATCAAATCTTCATCCACAAATTCAGCCTCTAAACACCTCTTTTTAAAGAGATAAAAGTGTCCAAGGTAAATACAAGTGTATTGGATGAAATCCACACACTCTCTTTTGTCTAAATTTTCATTTCTTGCATTTTCTTATGAATGTTCATCACCTTCTTCTACATTTCTTTAATATTGTTAAAAATAATCTTTACACATCTTAATGTTTGTAGATTTACCACCATAACACTTGCATGTTAGTAAAAAGGTGGTGAATCCATAATCAAACCCATGTTAAGATCAAAGATGAACTTTTAAACACATGCATGTAGTTTTCTTGAAAAATCCATACCCTTTTGAGTCAAAGGTTTCATGAGTGGATCTTTAAATCCATTAAAAACATGTTTTAACCAACATGCATGAGCTAAAAATACACAATTTTATGACACATGATGAAGATCTTGACATAAACATCAAAAAGAACCATTTTCAAGATTTATAAAAGATGAGATGATGGGTAAAATTGCATGTAGTTTAAATGGCTCAAAAACATGTTTTGGAACTGAAAATAAATGTATGGGGATGAGTCAAATCATATTTTGCATGCAAAGGAATAGGAATTTTGGGTAAAAAGTCAATATAGGTGCACATGCACAAAGGGTGGTTTTGACAGCTTGCTGTCAGATTCCACCTCTTTTCAAAAGGTCATAGCTCACTCAATACTACTCCAAATTAAGTAATTCTTTTTCTGGAAATTATTTTTATGTCTTAGGATTCAAACCCAAGTGGTTTCACTCAAAAACGCAAAGATTTCCTCTACCAAACAGTCTTCACAAAAGCAGTGCGCAAACAGATTTCTGTCGAGTTTTACGTCAAGTATTTTTTTCACGTACTTAAACACTTCTAAAAATTATGAAACTGATGCCAAAAGTTTCCTAACTCATTAAACCACTTGGACATAAAATATCTTGACCTAAATATACCTGAAAGTTATCCAAAAATGGACACAAAGTGACACCAAAATCTGGACAACAAAGGACAATTTTCTTGTTATGATTGAAAGTTAACTCTTGATCCCATTTCATCATTTTTTTATGAAATTGTGGAATATATATATGTACACTATATATTTATATATTTATGCATTTTATATACTCTTGATCCCATTTCATCATATTATGATTAAATTGTGGAATATATATATATATATACTATATATATATTCTTATAATTATGCAATTTATATACTTTAAACCCTTTTCATCATTATTATGATGAAATTGTGGTATGTATAAATATATATATGTATTATACATTTATAAAGTTATGCATTTTAAATACTTCATCTTTACATTTTGAACCCTTTTTATTATTCTTATGATAAAATTTCGGTATACATATATATATACTATATATAAAGTCTTTGAACCCTTTTCGTTACTTATTGTGACGAAATTGCGGTAACTTTAATCTAACAAGAATGAAGCATACTTATGTTACGATTACAAATGTTGGTAACTCCATACGATTTATAATACTTTAATCACAATAAAGGCATTTTATGACGATTTGGATAGTTAGTACCGAACCTTCGAAATTAAAAACTAACTAGTGACCTTACGTTCATAGGTTTGAAGTAGGATCATCTCGAAGTACTTGTGGGAGATTCCCGGATTCTATCGCTTATCAAGTGAGTTATCACAGCCCCTTTTTCAATGTTTTACATATTTGGGGTGAAAAGCATGTCGTTATTACAACTACTTTACGCACCGGTTAACTCGTTTTCTTGAAAATGTAAACTTTGCTATACTCTTTTATGCTCTATGGTATGTATAGGTTACCCATGTTGTAAGTTTTTGAGCTTTTCTCTATCGTACGTAAGTCCCCATTTGACTCTACGTTACCCGTTTAACTCATGAGTGTGAGCCGTTGGTAATTATGGATAGCGCTATTTGGTTGACACCCCACTAACAAGTCGCGCTTGTTTGAGTGCATAATTATTGCTGTTCGTGCGCATTGTTGGCGATAGAACATGCGTTGGGGCGGCTGTCATATAGGTCGGGTAACAGGCTCACTACTTAAACATAATACATACTATTTCCATGAGCAAGTGTTTTCATAACCGGTTGCCTTATCCACTTGTGCGGATTTAAACTATTTTGCTATGATAAACAATGTTGTACTCATTAAACCTGTGATCTCACCAACTAGTGCATTAGTTGACCTTTTCATTAACATGCTTTTCAGGAGAACGTCTTTAAGGTTGGGATCTAGGAAGGCTAAACGTGATGAAGCTTTCTTCATTGTCTTTTAATTATGTCATTTCCCCTTTTGAAAAACGATTGTAAAAGACAATGTCTTCATCTTTTGAATGTATTTTGATGGTTGGTGTAATCCTGTAACTCTTGCTATGAAACTTGAGCTGCACATTCCGTGTTTCCGCTTTAGCGGGGTGTGACAGACTTGGTATCAGAGCCAAAGGTTATAGAGAATACCGGTTTTCCTTTGGAAAACTGCAACTATAACCAAAAACGGGGAAAGAACACTTAAATTACTAAACATGTTGCTAGTATAACTAATTCGGGTATTGCATCATCGGTCTTTAATTAAACAACGCCTGATCACCTATGTTTAATTAAAGAAAGAGTAATCTGAGACCGGAAATGGATATACTAGGAATATGTGTGTTTTCGCACTTGATGCTTCACGTTGTATGCCTAGTTTGAGCGTAGTTATTGCCTATAGTATGCAATAGTATAGTGCGCCTAGCCTTTACATTTGCGCGATAGTAATGTTATACACTCTTACTTCAGGACCACTATGTCGTCATCATCATCATCACACTCTCAACCCTCCTACACACCGTCGAGCGAGCGATCATCGGAAGGCGAACAAGACCCGTATGATGGACCGAGGATACCCCCGACTGTGGTTCCACCGCAACCCACTCCTATAGTGATACAACCAAACTCTAGAGGGCCGAGCACGAGACTAACCGCTAGGAAAAGCGTTCCTATACCTAGAAGAGTGAGCTTGAGGTCCGATCGGCAAGAGGCGCCGGAACCCTCGCGAGTTATCGAAGGAGTGCCTATTGGCCGTACGTCTGGCATGACCTGGGCTGAAGAGCAGCACCTTAGGGCTGTGACAACGGATTTGCACGGGTGTCAAATGAGGGTCAGTCACCAGAGTCAAGTCCTAACGGAGCTAGTAGAGTTAAGTCACCTTTTGACCAACATGTCGTCTGACGCCCTAAACGGAGCGAGAATAGCTCGGAGGATAGCTTTACGGGCCGGGATAGTGTGCATAGTAGTAGTGATGCTACTGACGTTATTGGTGTTGTGGGTTTTGATTGAAGTGTATCGGGGCGGATATTGACGTGAATGGTGGAAGATTTAGAAAACAATTTTTTTTTATTTCTAGCTGTTTCAACCTTGTATTTCAGTTTGTAATTCTGTACTGATGTACGATGCACATCAGAAATTTTGTATCAACGGCTATTATTAACGACCTTAATGAAAAGGCAATTTCGCATTTTAATTACATATGTGACGAACATGCGACAGTTATTCTTTTTATTTATTTCCAATATTTCGAAATTACAAATGTATTCTTTACAAAACATCCGACTTTATCTACTCAAAATTTTAACCAAATCGATATTTGCAAATGTGTTTTAGAAAAATGCCACCAAGAAGATCCACACGTCGCTCGCACAGGAGAAAATCCTGATGATCAAAACCCCGATATTGCCCAGATCATAGCTCAACGTATCCAAGAGGCGATACCCGACATCGTAACCTAAGTCACAGCGGGCATCAATGAGCGTCATAGGAATGTCAATGTGGGAGGAAGAACTCCCAATGATGTTCATGACAGTAGAGGATGCAGCTACAAGACATTCATGACTTGCAAGCCCAAGGAATTTCACGGAACCGAGGGTGCTACAGGATTACTTTCATGGTTTGATAGCATGGAGTCGGTACTCCACATCAGTAAGTGCTCAGAGGATCGCATGGTGGAATATGCGACCTGCCAGTTCCAGAAGCGAGCTTTGACTTGGTGGAACATTCAAGTCCAAACCCGTGGAAGGGAGGAAGCTTACAAGCTGTCCTGGACTGAGTTTAAGGAATTACTCATTGAGGAATACTGTCCCAAGAGCGAAGTTCAGAAATTGGAGGCTGAACTTTGGGATCTTACCATGGTTGGTTCGGGGATAGATCGATACACCGCTCGTTTTCATGAACTTGCAAAGTTAGTGCCCCACATGGTTACCCCGGAGAGAAAACGGATCGATCGATATTTATATCGATTAGCCCCGGAGATCCGAGGGATGGTTAAGTCAGCAAGTCCGACCACGATCCAAGCCGCAGTGGCATTAGCAACTAGTTTGACTCATGATGCGGTCAGGGTAGGAACACTGACTCAGAAAGGTGTCGGTAGTAAGAGAAGGCCAGAGAGTCAGTCAGGAAAGGCGATTGGAAGTAGTTCAAGTAGGAACAAGAAAGTAGTGGGAAACTTTGGGATGAATGCTAAAGAAGTAGGGCGTTACCATGGACCCCTCCCGAAATGCAATCAGTGCAATTTGCATCATGAAGGAACCTGTCCCACCTGTGGCATTTGTAAGCAAAAGGGTCATTTCACCCGGCACTGCAAGACGGGAAAGAATGTAAAGGAGGAAGGAAGGGTATGCTATGAGTGTGGAAGTCCAGATCACTTCCGGAATGCGTGCCCAAGGCTGAAAAGGGGACCAACCAATAACAATGATGGGTATCAAGCAAGGCAAGCCAATCAGGGAAACCAAGGAGGACAAGCTCGAGGACGGGCATTTGTTTTAGGAGCAGAAGAAGCACGCCGAGACCCCAATGTAGTGATAGGTACATTCCTCCTAAACGATTATTACGCGTCAGTATTATTTGACACTGGAGCCGATAAGAGCTTTGTTTCGTTAGAATTTAGGTCTTTGATCAATCTAGAATCTAAGAAAATGCCGAATGCTTATATTGTTGAGGTTGCTAATGGATATGAGTTAGAAGCCAAGGATGTAATCTTAGGCTGTACTTTGAACTTGGCTGATAAGCTATTTAGTGTTGATCTTATTCCAATTGAATTGGGGAGTTTCGATGTAGTGATAGGAATGGATTGGTTATCTAAGAATCGAGCAGAGGTTAGTTGTTTTGAAAAGACTGTCAAGTTACCATTACAAGGCGGAGAAACCCTTGTTGTCCAAGGAGATAGAGCTGGAAGGAGCCTAAAGATAGTGTCCTGTATGAAGGTCCATAAGTATTTGAGGAAGAAGTGCATTGCGTTCTTGGCGCAAGTAATCGAGAAGAAGTCTGAGGAGAGACGAGTCCAAGATATTCCTGTGGTGAAGGATCACCCGGAAGTGTTCCAGACGATTTTCCTGGACTTCCACCGTATAGACAAGTCGAATTTCAGATTGACCTTATACCCGGAGCGGCACCTGTAGCCAAGGCCCCATATCGTTTAGCACCAGCCGAAATGCAGGAGTTGTCGAATCAACTTCAGGAACTTCTGGATAAAGGATTCATTCGACCAAGTTCATCACCCTGGGGAGCCCCGATTCTTTTCGTCAAAAAGAAGGAAGGATCGTTTCGAATGTGTATCGATTATAGGGAGCTAAATAAGATAAGATAACAATCAAGAACCGATATCCTCTCCCTCGAATAGACGATTTGTTCGACCAGTTGTAGGGTGCAACTTACTTCTCGAAGATTGATCTTCGATCGGGATATCATCAGTTAAGAGTCCGAGAGGAAGACATTCCTAAAACAGCTTTTAGAACTCGCTATGGACACTACGAGTTTTTAGTTATGCCTTTTGGATTGACGAACGCGCCAGCTGTGTTTATGGATCTAATGAATAGAGTATGTAGGCCATACCTTGATAAGTTTGTGATTGTATTCATCGATGATATATTGACCTATTCTCAGAGTGAGAAAGATCACGAGCAGCATCTAAAAGTGATTCTAGAACTTCTCAAGGAGCAGAAACTGTATGCCAAATTCTCTAAGTGTGAATTTTGGATTCGGGAAGTACATTTCTTAGGTCACGTGATTGGAGAAAAAGGGATTCACGTGGACCCGGCTAAAGTGGAAGCCATTAAGAAATGGGAAGCCCCAAGGACTCCAACGGAAATTCGCCAATTTCTAGGTTTGGCAGGATATTATCGGCGTTTCATCGAGAATTTCTCTAGGATTGCTAAACCCCTCACCGAGTTAACCCAAAAGGATAGGAAATTCGTTTGGGGAGTTTCCCAAGAAGAAGCGTTTCAACTTTTGAAGAAAAAGTTGTGCCATGCACCGATTTTAGCTTTACCTGAAGGAACGGAAAATTTTGTGGTGTATTATGATGCATCACATCAGGGATTAGGTTGCGTATTAATGCAAAATGATAAGGTGATAGCATACACCTCGAGACAATTAAAAGTTCATGAGATGAACTATACCACGCACGATTTGGAACTCGGAGCTGTGGTATTCGCTCTAAAGATATGGAGACATTATCTATATGGTACCAAGTGCACTATTTTCACTGATCACAAGAGTCTTCAACACATCTTTGATCAAAAGATGCTTAATATGAGGCAAAGAAGATGGGTAGAACTGCTCAGCGACTACGATTGTGAGATATGTTACCACCCAGGTAAGGCCAATGTGGTAGCCGATGCCCTGAGTAGGAAAGAAAGGGTAAAACCTTCACGAGTCCGAGCATTAGGAGCGCTTGTTCAAACAAGTTTGAAAACCCGGATTTTTGAAGCTCAAGTCGAAGCAATGAAGTCTGAAAACCTGAAAAACGAGACTCTTCATGGCTTAGAGGCTAGATTTGAAATTAAGATTGATGGAGTATGTTACTTTAAGGGCAGAGTATGGATCCCAAAGGCTGACAACCTAAAGGAAATGATTTTGGAGGAGGCTCATAAATCTAAGTACTCAATTCACCCAGGAGCAGATAAGATGTACAAGGATTTAAGGGAGTACTATTGGTGGCCAGGAATGAAGAAGGATGTTGCCATATATGTAGGGAAATGCATAACTTGCTCAAAGGTCAAGGCTATTTATCAAAAGCCATCAGGATTGTTGCAACAACCAGAGGTTCCACAGTGGAAATCAGAGCAAATCACTATGGATTTCATAACCAAACTTCCAAGAACTGCCAAAGGACACGACTCAATTTGGGTTATAGTAGATCGATTTATGAAGTCTGCACATTTCTTGCCTATTCGGGAAGACTATAAGATGAAGAAGCTTGCCCAAATCTATATCAAGGAAATCGTCACGCGACATGGAGTCCCAGTGTAACAACCCGGTTTCCCAATATACAAATAACATATATTTCATAACATAATTTCACCACAAAATACATCATATTTCATTTATGGTCCCTTAGCTTAACAAGATAGGTCTTTCAGTACAAACTTTTTCACTTATAATAAAGTACATAATATCATAATAACATAACAGATACAAAACACATTTCGAATCTTCATAATCATGCATCATCCAAAAAGCTAAACATGATATATCCTATCACTGTCCCTTATCTGCTCCTTGACCTGGAATACACATTTTAAAACAAAATAAGGGTTAGACCTTGAGGTCTAGTGAGAAATCCCCGTTAGTTTAAAGAAAACATTTGCACAACATCATACACATAATTCACATAAGAATACCAATTATGACTCATGCATCATGTATCTTTCCATCTCTTTCTCTTTCTCTTTTTCTTTCTCTTGGCCATATTAATTGGTAGCAAGCCAATTAATTATTTTACACCGCTGTACTAAATACAGCCAACACCACTGTCCCTCTGTACAGCCAACTTTCACCGGTCCTAAGCCCGGCCAACTAGCACCCATGCAATGTAATACTCATATAAATACCATATGTATAATATTACACTCATTCACGTATATGTATTCCATTTGAAAACATTTTAATAAAAACTCACTTGTTTCGCTTAATTCCAAAATCCTCCCAAGCTATTTACCGAGCACTCCAAATTCTTCAGTTCAGTTTCACAGAATCTGTATCAAATAAATACAAATATTTCTTTTTAAGACTAAAAATCTCTAAGTTCTGAAATCCTCGACTCAAGTCGCAATCAACTATGGAATTACTCTATGTCGCAATACGCTACACCAAGTGGCAATCAACTACTGCGACACAGTACCAAGTCGCAACTAACTACTGCGACTTCCCCTTCATGTCGCAACCAACTGTTGCGACAACCCCCTCAAGTCGCAACCAACTGTTGCGACATAGCACCAAGTCGCAACCCACTATTGCGATTTCATGAGCAAGTCGCAACTCAAGGTTGCGACATTCATGAAGATCGCAATATTCAACCATGTCGCAACCCACTGTTGCGACTTGCTTGAATGTCTCAGTCCACTGTGTTCATCTAAACCTAGAAATCTAATTTTTTAAGCTATGCATGTTACTGAAATTATGCAGATATGTTTAAGACTATTAACCTAACCTAACCATATGCCCAGATTTCCCAATTCATCCAAAAATCATCAAAACCCATCTATAACTTATTTAATAACTTATAAACATAAAGAGGAAGGATTTGTATTGGATTGTTACCTTTTAATTCTTTAGTTTAATCCTTAAATCCCAGCTGAATCTTGCCTTTTGCTTCCTCTTCTTTCGATTCCCCTTTTCTCTCCTTTCTCTCTAAACCGAACACACACACACACACACACACTCACTTAGATATTTTCTAAATGTAACTAAGGGAGACACCTCCTCCTTTGTGAGATGGACATGGCGGTGGTGGAGGTGAAGTTTGGGTTAAATGACCAAACAACCCTAGACTTCACTCATTTGACAAAACAACCCCTTAAACTTCCATATTAAACATAAACTTTACCCCTTAACTTCTAACTCCAAAAATACTCAACTAACACTTATAAAACTAACTCCAAACCTTTCTTAAATTAAAATAATAATATGAAATAAATCAATAACATACCTGGTTATTACAACATCTCCCCCTTAAAAGAATTCCGTCCTGGAATTCAGTTAAGTGAACAGATGAGGGTATTTGGTTCTCATTTCTGACTCTGATTCCCATGTAGCATCCTGACCCCTATGGTGTCGCCACTGAACTTTCACCTGTCTTATCTCCTTATTCCGCAGAACTTTGACTTTTCGGTCAATAATAGCTTCAGGTTCCTCCACATAATTCAGCTTTTCATCAACCTGTACATCTGGTAGAGACACTGCCTGATCTGGTGTAACCAAACACTTTCGAAAATTCGACACATGAAAAGCGTTGTGAATCCTGCTTAACTCTGGAGGTAAATCTAGTCGGTAGGCTACTTCCCCAATTCTTTCGGTAATTGCAAACGGTCCAATATATCTCGGACTAAGTTTACCTTGCTTTCCAAATCGAATGACTCATTTCCAAGGTGAGACTTTTAACATGACAAAATCTCCAACCTGGAACTCTAACGGTTTTCGGCGTCGGTCGGCATAACTTTTCTGTCTGTCTTGAGCCACTTTCAATCTTTCCCGAATCTGAGTAACCTTATCCGCTGTTAACTGTACTATATCTGGTCCTGCTAATTGTTTCTCTCCCACTTCATTCCAACACAGAGGCGTTCGACATTTTCTACCATACAAAACTTCAAACGGTGCCGCTTGTATGCTGGAATGATAACTGTTGTTGTAGGCAAATTCGATCAACGGTAAATGCTTATCCCACGATCCCCCAAAGTCAACAATGCAAGCCCGGAGCATATCTTCTAATGTCTGAATCGTTCGTTCACTCTGACCGTCAGTTTGAGGATGATAAGCTGTACTTAACTTTATCTGTGTTCCCATTTCCTTTTGAAAACTTCTCCAGAACCTTGAAGTAAAACGACTATCCCGATCTGAAATAATTGAGATTGGAACTCCATGTCGAGTTACTATTTCGTTAATGTACAATTTGGCTAAGCGTTCCATCGAATCATTTTCCTTTATCGGTAAGAAATGAGCAGACTTCGTTAATCTATCTACAATCACCCAAATCGAATCAAATCCCTTCGAAGTCCTTGGTAACTTTGAAATGAAATCTGTAGTAATCTGATCCCATTTCCACATCGGTATTTCCAATCGTTGTAACTGACCAAACGGATTTTGATGTTCAATCTTTACCTTCTTACAAGTAGTACAATTTTCCACATACTGAGCAATGCTTCTTTTAATTCCCGGCCACCAATAAATTTGTTTCAGATCTTTATACATCTTATTCGTACCTGGATGTATAGAGAATCGAGACTGATGAGCTTCTTGAAGTACCCGGTCACGTAAACCACCCAAACGAGGTACCCAAATTCTGTTTCCCAAACACAACAACCCACGATCATCCTTTACTAGCAATCCGGATAACCCCACTAACCGTTCTGATTTCAACTGTTCTTCCTGATAGGCTTCTATTTGACACTTCAGCAATTCATCAAAGATATTAGGTAGGAGTTCGGCTCGTAGTGATATAGCTTTTATTGTTCCATTTCTTTCTTGACGACTCAGCGCATCGGCCACTACATTTGCTTTTCCCGGGTGATAAAGAATTTCACAGTCGTAATCATTCACCAGCTCTAGCCATCTTCTTTGCCTCATATTTAGTTCCTTTTGTTCAAAAAGATGTTGGATACTCTTATGATCAGTATAAATTTGACATTTGGAACCATAAAGATAATGTCTCCAAATCTTCAACGTGAAAACAACTGCTGCAAGTTCCATGTCGTGTGTTGGATACTGTCGTTCATGATCTTTTAATTGACGGGAAACATAAGCAATAACCTTTCCACACTGCATTAATACACAACCCAATCCCAACTTATAAGCATCACTATAGACCACAAAGTCTTCGGAACCTTCAGGTAGCGACAAAATCGGCGCGCTGCACAGTTTCTCTTTCAATATTTGGAATGCTTCATCGTGTTCTGCTTTCCATTCGAACTTTAGATTCTTCCGAGTCAGCTTAGTCAAAGGCGTCGCGATATGAGAGAAGTCTTTTATAAACATTCGATAGTAACCGGCTAAACCTAGAAAACTACGTACTTCGGTTGGCGTTCTCGGCGGTTCCCACTTTTCAATCGCTTCTACTTTCATTGGATCAACTTGAATACCTTTCTCGGAAACTACATGTCCCAGAAATTGAACTTCCCGTAGCCAGAATTCACATTTTGAAAATTTAGCATACAACTTTTCTTTCTTCAATAACTCAGAATCAAATGAAGATGTTGCGCGTGCTCTTCCTTGGACCGAGAATAGATAAGTATATCATCGATAAATACAATAACAAATTTATCGAGATACGGCTTACATACTCGATTCATTAAATCCATAAAGGCAGCTGGAGCATTCGTCAAACCAAACGGCATCACTAAGAATTCATAATGACCATACCTTGTGCGAAAAGCAGTTTTCAGAACGTCTTCTTCTTTAACCTTCAACTGATGATAACCGGATCTTAGATCAATCTTGGAGAAATAACAAGCTCCAACTAACTGATCGAAGAGGTCATCAATTCTGGGTAGCAGATACTTGTTCTTGATCGTACGCTTATTCAACTCCTGGTAATCGATACACATTCTCATCGAACCATCCTTCTTTTTCACAAACAAAACTGGTGCTCCCCACGGAGAAGAACTCGGTCTGATGAGGCCTTTATCTGAAAGGTCCTGTAGTTGAGTCATCATCTCTTTCATCTCTGGAGGTGCCAAACGATACGGTGCTCGGGCAACAGGAGCGGCTCCCGGAATCAGATCTATACCAAACTCTACTTGTCTAATGGGCGGAAGACTATTCAAGTCTTCAGGGAACACTTCCGGAAATTCACTAACAATCGGAATATCTTCCAACTTGCTCTTCTCTAGTTTAGTATCTATAACCTAAGCTAAGTAACTCGGGCAACCTTTATTAACACACTTACGGGCTTTTATCATAGATATAAGACTAGATTGATGATTTCTACGATCACCATAAATCACTACTGGCTCCTTCTCAGGTAACACAACATTTATTAACTTCTTATCACAAATTATGCTAGCTTGATTCTCGGCTAACCAATCCATTCCCACTACCACATCAAACTCGACCAGGGCTATTGGAAATAACCGAATCGGTACTCCGCACCCTTGTATATCTATCATACAGCTATCAAATACTTCTTTAACCGACACTTGATTTTCATTTGCAGTATCTACCATTAACGCATGATCTAACACTTTAGGCTTTAAATGCATATTAGCAGCAAATGAAGGAGACACAAATGATCGGTTTCCACCGGAATCAAATAACACCTTAGCAGGGGTAGAATTTATTAGGAATGTACCTGTAACCACGTCCGGATTTTCCTCAGCTTCTTTTGCTGTCATCTGAAATGAACGACCCCTGGTTCTTGCTGGTTCTAGCCTCGGTACTACTGGTCTGACACCCGTTGCTCTTGCTGACGTACCACCCGATTGTATTCTCCCCAGTGGACAATCGGACTGAAGATGATCATGAGAATTGCACGAATAACAAAATCTAACAACTCGACGGTCCTTAGCAATGTGACCGACCTTTCCGCACTTATAACAGTTTCTGGGATCCACTTGACAGCTTCCTTGATGAAAATGGTGGCACTTTGGGCAGGGCCTTTCAACTGGTCGAAAAGGTGGACAGCTATTAAATCGCTGAAACCTTGACTTCTTCTGATCTTGTGGTGGTCCTTCCCATTTTCTCTTTCCCATACTTTTATCACCAACATCCATCCTATTATCTCGCTCTACGTCTTCCGCGGCATCTACTGCAGCTGAGAAAGTATCGGGTCCCTTTGCAGCTACTAGCCTTCTAACATCTGAATTCAACCCGAAGATAAACCTCTCCACTTTCATTGCCTCCGTGGCAACGTAATACTCCGCAAAACGAGATTTTTCTAGAAACCGAGCAGTGTAGTCCCGAACAGATAAGTTTCCTTGCTTCAAATTCATAAACTCCCCTTCTAGTTGTTTAACAGCTGCATGAGGACAGAACTGCTTCCGAAAAGCTATGACAAATTCCTCCCACGAAAAGGTAGAATATATATCCAAACCTCCCGACGATATATGTGCTTCCCACCAATACAAAGCGTCACCCTTCAACATTGCGGTTCCATAAAGTACTCTATCCTCTTCCGTGCACTTGCTAGTCTTGAAGATGGATTCTATTTCCTTCAACCATCGCATCGCTTTCACTGGATCCCGGTCTCCTGAATAGGTCAGAGGCTTACAACTAAGAAACATTTTGTAATCACACTTTTCATTACTGGTCTAACGGTAGGAGTAATAGGCATCTCCTCTTCATGTGTGGGATCTGGTCTTTCCGTTTCGGTATTATGAGTCTGGTTAAACATAGTCTGAATATTTGCCTGTAATCTTCCCATTTCAGCCGCTAAGTCGTCTCTTGTAACAAACTTTGTACCACGTCCCTGAACTCTGCCCCCACTTCTGCCTCTGCCTCTTTCTCCCCCTCTTCCCCTTCCTCCAGCTGTTGGATTGGTTCTATTCGGATTTCCTTCCCCTTCCCGATTTGTTCGTCTTGTACCACTTGCCATTCTGTTGATTCAAACAAGGTTAATTATACACATAAACACATACCCCATATAACAAGGTGTTCCAGTCCAAACATGTACCTGTAAGATCAAAATTACACTGGCCAGGTGTAATAAAAATTACCTTACATGATGTTCCTTCTACCTTTTTATATTTAACATCCCAAGGTTCTACAATAACAGGGACATCCTACTTCACATGCAGTTTAAGTCTAGGTACAGAAACTAAAACCTAAATCCCTTAAACTAGGGCTCTGATACCATCTGTAACAACCCGGTTTCCCAATATACAAATAACATATATTTCATAACATAATTTCACTACAAAATACATCATATTTCATTTATGGTCCCTTAGCTTAACAAGATAGGTCTTTCAGTACAAACTTTTTCACTTATAATAAAGTACATAATATCATAATAACATAACAGATACAAAACACATTTCGAATATTCATAATCATGCATCATCCAAAAAGCTAAACATGATATATCCTATCACTGTCCCTTATCTGCTTCTTGACCTGGAATACACATTTTAAAACAAAATGAGGGTTAGACCTTGAGGTCTAGTGAGAAATCCCCGTTAGTTTAAAGAAAACATTTGCACAACATCATACACATAATTCACATAAGAATACAAATTATGACTCATGCATCATGTATCTTTCCATCTCTTTCTCTTTTTCTTTTTCTTTCTCTTGGCCATATTAATTGGTAGCAAGCCAATTAATTATTTTACACCGCTGTACTAAATACAACCAACACCACAGTCCCTCTGTACAACCAACTTTCACCGGTCCTAAGCCCGGCCAACTAGCACCCATGCAATGTAATACTCATATAAATACCATATGTACAATATTACACTCATTCACGTATATGTATTCCATTTGAAAACATTTTAATAAAAACTCACTTGTTTCGCTTAATTCCAAAATCCTCCCAAACTATTTACCGAGCACTCCAAATTCTTCAGTTCAGTTTCACAGAATCTGTATCAAATAAATACAAATATTTCTTTTTAAGACTAAAAATCCCTAAGTTCTGAAATCCTCGACTCAAGTCGGAATCAACTATGGAATTACTCTATGTCGCAATACACTACACCAAGTCGCAATCAACTACTGCGACACAGTACCAAGTCGCAACTAACTACTGCGACTTCCCCTTCATGTCGCAACCAACTGTTGCGACAACCCCCTCAAGTCGCAACCAACTATTGCGACATAGCACCAAGTCGCAACCCACTATTGCGATTTCATGAGCAAGTCGCAACTCAAGGTTGCGACATTCATGAAGATCGCAATATTCAACCATGTCACAACCCACTGTTGCGACTTGCTTGAATGTCTCAGTCCACTGTGTTCATCTAAACCCAGAAATCTAATTTTTTAAGCTATGCATGTTACTGAAATTATGCAGATATGTTTAAGACTATTAACCTAACCTAACCATATGCTCAGATTTCCCAATTCATCCAAAAATCATCAAAACCCATCTATAACTTATTTAACAACTTATAAACATAATGAGGAAGGATTTGTATTGGATTGTTACCTTTTAATTCTTCAGTTTAATCCTTAAATCCCAGCTGAATCTTGCCTTCTGCTTCCTCTTCTTTCGATTCCCCTTTTCTCTCCTTTCTCTCTAAATCGAACACACACACACATTCACTTAGATATTTTCTAAATGTAACTAAGGGAGACACCTCCTCCTTTGTGAGATGGACATGGCGGTGGTGGAGGTGAAGTTTGGGTTAAATGACCAAACAACCCTAGACTTCACTCATTTGACAAAACAACCCCTTAAACTTTCATATTAAAATTAAACTTTACCCCTTAACTTCTAACTCCAAAAATACTCAACTAACACTTATAAAACTAACTCCAAACCTTTCTTAAATTAAAATAATAATATGAAATAAATCAATAACATACCTGGTTATTACACCCAGTTTCCATCACATCAGATAGAGATAGCCGCTTCACATCTCGATTTTGGTAGTCATTTAAAAAAAGCGTTAGGTACGCAATTGAATTTGAGCACTTCCTATCATCCTCAAACGGATGGTCAGAGTGAGCGAACCATTCAGACATTGGAGGACATGCTTCGGGCATGTGTGATAGACTTCGGAGGAAGTTGGGATAACCACTTGCCGTTAGTTGAGTTTTCTTACAACAATAGTTATCACACTAGCATTCAGTGTGCGCCATATGAAGCTCTGTATGGACGCAAATGTCGAACACCTCTTTGTTGGTTAGAGATTGGAGATAGACAACTATCTAGTCCGGACATTGTTCAAGAAACCACCGACAAGATTGCAATGATCAGAGATAGGCTTAAAGCATCTCAAGATCGTCAAAAGAGCTATGCGGACAATCGTAGGAAGCCTTTAGAATTTCAAGTTGGTGACAAAGTCTTTTTGAAAGTGTCCCCTTGGAAGGGAACAGTCCGGTTTGGGAAAAGAGGAAAATTGAGTCCACGGTATGTTGGACCATTCAAGATCACAGAAAGAATTGGACCAATAGCTTATAAGCTGGAATTGCCAATGGAGTTAAGTGCTATCCACAACACGTTTCACGTGTCAAACCTGAAGAAGTGTTTAGCTGACGAAGCAGTAACCGTGCCTTTGGAAGAAGTTCAAATCAACGATAAACTGTACATCATAGAGGAACCAATGGAAATACTCGATAGGGAAGTCAAGCGTCTTAAGCGAAGCAAAATCCCGATAGTAAAAGTCCTTTGGAACACAAGGCGTGGGCCGGAGTACACTTGGGAACGGGAGGATTACATGATGCATAAGTATCCTCATCTCTTTGCTACCAAACCTGTTAAAGCTAGTAACACTTGAATTTCGGGAGGAAATTCTTTTAACCGGGGGAGACTGTGACAAGTGTCAAATTTACACCTCAGGTTAGAACTGCACTGGATATTTCAATTATTCATGTCATAGTTCACACAGTGCGATTTTAGCAGTAAACTCGGTACGGTAGGAAAATTTGAGAAATTTTGCCTACGAACCCCTTGATTTAGGAAATTATCCATAAATTTCATAAAATGCCAACTTAAGCTACAATTATACCACAAGTATTATATAATTAACAGCTTGATCTATTTTCAACTAAATTATATAAATACTTTAGTTTTATATAATTACTTTGCTATTTATAATTTATGAGAAAATATTTGTGTTTTAAATAAATCAAAAAGATAAGATTAGACTTTATTATTGCATCAGACCACACCACCCCCCCCCCCCCCCCCATGGAGAGGCCGCCCCCCCTCTCTACTCCTTATGTATTTCTTTTGGCTATCACAACTCATTTACAAAACATTTCATTCTCTCTCTAAATTCTCACACAAGAATTCTCTCTTCTTTCTCTCTCCATCTTCATCCATCTTCATCAAATATTCATCCACCTTCATCCACAAATTCAGCCTCTAAACACCTCTTTTCAAAGAGATAAAAGTGTCCAAGGTAAATACAAGTGTATTGGATGAAATCCACACACTCTCTTTTGTCTAAATTTTCATTTCTTGCATTTTCTTATGAATGTTCATCACCTTCTTCTACATTTCTTTAATATTGTTAAAAATCATTTTTACACATCTTAATGTTTGTAGATTTACCACCATAACACTTGCATGTTAGTAAAAAGGTGGTGAATCCATAATCAAACCCATGTTAAGATCAAAGATGAACTTTTAAACACATGCATGTATTTTCTTGAAAAATCCATATCCTTTTGATTCAAAGGTTTCATGAGTGGATCTTTAAATCCATTAAAAACATGTTTTAACCAACATGCATGAGCTAAAAATACACAATTTTATGATACATGATGAAGATCTTGACATAAACACCAAAAAGAACCATTTTCAAGATTTATAAAAGATGAGATGATGGGTAAACTTGCATGTAGTTTAAATGGCTCAAAAAACATGTTTTGGAACTGAAAATAAATGTCTGGGGATGAGTCAAATCGTATTTTGCATGCAAAGGAATATGAATTTTGGGTAAAAAGTCAATATAGGTGCACATGCACAAAGGGTTGTTTTGACAGCTTGGTGTCAGATTCCACACCTCTTTTCAAAAGGCCATATCTCACTTAATACTACTCCAAATTAAGTAATTCGTTTTCTAGAAATTATTGTTATGTGTTAGGATTCAAAACCAAGTGGTTTCACTCAAAAACCCAAAGATTTCGTCTACCAAACAGTCTTCACAAAATCAGTGCGCAAACAGCAACGTTTTCTGTCGAGTTTTACGTCAAGTATTTTTTTCACATACTTAAACACTTCTAAAAATTATGAAACTGATGCCATAAGTTTCCTAACTCATTAAACCACTTGGACATAAAATATCTTGACCTAACTATACCTGGAGTTATCCAAAAATGGACACAAAGTGACACCAAAATCTGGACAGCAAAGGACAATTTTCTTGTTATGATTGAAAGTTAACTCTTGATCCCAAAATATTTATATATTTATGCATTTTATATACTCTTGATCCCATTTCATCATATTATGATTAAATTGTGGAATATATATATATACTATATATATTCATATAATTATGCAATTTATATATTTTAAACCCTTTTCATCATTATTATGATGAAATTGTGGTATGTATAAATATATATATGTACTATACATTTATAAAGTTATGCACTTTAAATACTTCATCTTTACATTTTGAACCCTTTTTATTATTCTTATGATAAAATTTTGGTATACATATATATATATATATATATATATATATATATATATATATATACTATATATAAAGTCTTTGAACCCTTTGCGTTACTTATTGTGACGAAATTACGGTAACTTTAATCTAACAAGAATGAAGCATACTTATGTTACGATTACAAATGTTGGTAACTCCATACGATATATAATATTTAAATCACAATAAAGGCATTTTATGACGATTTGGATAGTTAGTACCGAACCTTCGAAATTAAAAACTCACTAGTGACCTTAAATACGTTCATAGGTTTGAAGTAGGATCATCTCGAAGTACTTGTGGGAGATTCCCGGATTCTATCGCTTATCAAGTGAGTTATCACAACCCCTTTTTCAATGTTTTACATATTTGGGGTGAAAAGCATGTCGTTATTACAACTACTTTACGCACCGGTTAACTCGTTTTCTTGAAAATGTAAACTTTGCTATACTCTTTTATGCTCTATGGTATGTATAGGTTACGCATGTTGTAAGTTTTTGAGCTTTTCTCTATCGTACGTAAGTCCCCATTTGACTCTACGTTACCCGTTTAACTCACGAGTGTGAGCCGTTGGTAATTATGGATAGCGCTATTTGGTTGACACCCCACTCACAAGTCGCGCTTGTTTGAGTGCATAATTACTGTTGTTCGTGCGCATTGTTGGCGATAGAACATGCGTTGGGGCGGCTGTCATATAGGTCGGGTAACGGGCTCACTACTTAAACATAATACATACTATTTCCATGAGCAAGTGTTTTCATAACCGGTTGCCTTATCCACTTGTGCGGATTTAAACTATTTTGCTATGATAAACAATGTTGTACTCATTAAACTTGTGATCTCACCAACTAGTGCATTAGTTGACCTTTTCATTAACATGCTTTTCAGGAGAACGTCTTTAAGGTTGGGATCTAGGAAGGCTACATGTGATGAAGCTTTCTTCATTATCTTTTAATTATGTCATTTCCCCTTTTGAAAAACGATTGTAAAAGACAATGTCTTCATCTTTTGAATGTATTTTGATGGTTGGTGTAATCCTGTAACTCTTGCTATGAAACTTGAGCTACACATTCCGTGTTTCCGCTTTAGCGGGGTGTGACACACAATGCCTGTAATCATTTCTTAAGGTCCATGAATTAGATAAAACATGAATATCAGTTAGTATCCCTATGGGTGTCTTTGCTAACTGATGCAAAATTATAGTGAGATCATGCTATAACTACGACAAGGAATCAACGAAAAGTGTATAAGATTAAGGTGTAATTCCCTCGTAATTGAAACATGCAACTGTAGGCTTAAAACTCTCTCGGGTGTTCTCCACAGATGTCTCTAAGCTACGCGGTCCCCTAATTCTTCTTCAATACTATTGTATCCCTCGCAGATTCACACCACAAAGAGTAGTACTTCAAATTAACTAACAAAAGTGATATCACTAGATTGGGTTCAGTCAAAATTGAAGCACCTAATTTCAATTTAGAAAACAAATTCAATGATAGGCACCGACAACCACCCCAAACCTGAATCACACATTGTCCCTAATGTGAGGAAAAATAAGCATTACACTCATCCAACAAAAATATACGAATAATCATAGTTAAGTACAGTCATCCAAATACAAAAGAGATACGAAGTTCAAAATAAGAAGAACTGAATTGGGAGAAACGGACCAACTTTTAGTTATCTCAGATTTGGCGGCGGGATGAAGATGATTCTCCCGCCGGGCGTCTCCTCACACGTCTGTCCGGTTGCCTGTTGGAAGGTCCGGCCTCATCTGGCTCTGGCTCAATCCTGAGCAAGTGGCAAATATCGGCAAATCCAGTCCTCATTTATGCCTAAATGGCATCGAAACGAGTGTTAAAGTGTGTTGTTAACCCCCGAATATCTGTCGGCATGCCCTGGACTCCTTCGTTTGCATCAGGGTCATAGTCTACATCATTAGCATCTACATCATCGACATGCGCTCGTACGTTCACCTCTTCGTTTTCTACCGCCTCTTGCCTATCTAACTTCCAGGCCGTCGTGAGTTGAGCTTGATACGTCTGGCGATTATAAGGAGCAGGCACTGGGAGGGCCAGTCCGATTCTTACTCTCACATCATGACAAAACTTAGTAATGAGACATTGGAAGGGAAGAACACCTTGACATCTGTGAGTAGTTGCGTGTATCATCTGTAGTTGGATGATGCGATTGATATCGATGGGTAGGTTGTGTTGGATACAATATAAGACATGAACCACGTATGGTTCAACGTTGGTGTTGTGAGAAGATGGCGTCAGATTGGCTTTGATGAACATCATCCATAGACCCAACTCAGGTGGCATTTCCCTTTTCTTGAGCTCTACTTCCTTTGGCCTCCAAAATTCCCACCCACTTTGGCGCAACGAGGAAGCGATGACGGGACTGTCGGTTTCCTCTTCCGCAATCCCGGGTATAAGAGAGAGGCCATATGTCATGCTTAGATCCAAATGGCGGGGACTCCATAATTTGTGCAGATATCTTCCATGGACATGCCGACAGTCAAACCTCAAACTATAACGGTGTAGTAGTCGTTGAAGATCGGTGGGATCATCGCGACATAAAACTCTAGAACCAACTAGGGATCATATGGCTCTGTATTTCGTACATAGTCCAACCAACCTCTTTCATGAGCAATCTTGATCACGTGTGGGTCTGGAGTTTCATTCGACTTCAACCCCCTATCTGGCCAAACTGGTCGTTCTGCAAAGTTTCTCATACGAACATCAAAATTTAGATTTCTGATCCTGGGAAGCTCCTCCCGTTCAATCCTTCCAAGGTTGTAATAGTGGAACCACCTCCCCGCGGTGTTTTTGTTGGTGTGCACCATTTTTTATGTAATAATAAACTCATGTAAGCGCATGAAATTGACCTCACATTCCACCCCAAACCTAATCTTTAGACTAGGTTCACATCAAATGTAGGGTGCCCAAATAAAATCGCAATGGGGCAACACTAAACCTAGGTTTGCAATGGGGCATTGTTTGTGGGTGTTTAGAAAACGGGAACCCCAAAGCTAGGTGGAACCTAGGTTTGGTTGTCGCTCAAGTGCATAAGAAGAAGATACCCCACACAAAATATCTAGCACATTGTCAAAATAAGCCACACCAAGGCACTACTATGCTAGTTACCACATAAGCATATAATCAAACCGAATATAAGTAGTGCCATCTATAAAACATATTCTCCAAAACCAATTACCTCAACAAAATTGAAGTCAGGGTTCTAAGTAAAATGCTCACATTACAATACATACAAAGTTCATCGGAAGAATCATCTCAATGCCATACATATCCACAATGAATACCCCTTATAATTACCAATCCCCAAATAAACCACCCAAAAGCTAGTAATCTCAACAAAGTAATGGATGATTAGTCAAATAAAAGCAAAAAGAGAAAAAACCTTGAGTTTACATGAATAGCATGAAGGACATCAGGGGGAGATCATTCAACTTACAAGTACCAAAAAGAAACAAAAATACCTTTGCTATGGTCTAAACTCTTGAAAATAGATTCAAAACCGAACCCGTTCCTTTCGGATTTTGCCTAAAACCCAAATCCATTCCATTTGGATATCGACAATATCCGGATATTTCTTAAAACCGAACCCGTTCCTTTCGGATATCGACAATATCAGGTTACTTTTTATTTGGATTTCTCTTGTTACCCGGGTCACCTTGACCGGGAGCTCCCATTATCCGAATATCACTCGGATTTCGGCATATCCAGACCATATTGACCGGAAATTCCATCTGGATTCTTGCCCGGAAATACGTACGATCGAACTCTACTTTGTTAATACAGAACATCAGTTAGCAGACCTCTTTACCAAAACCTTGGACGAAAAACAGTCTATATAGTGTCCTAGCTGGGTATGCTCAATCTGAAAGTTTTAACCTGTTTATGAATTTGATACAACTTCTATTTAGTAAATTAGGATTGTTACCTTCTCATCCGGTGATTACTCTCTAGATAATCAAGTTCACACTCCTTCTTTCTAGCATTCTATTTTTACCGTACTCATACAGTTTTAAGCTTATGTATTTTCCAAATAGATTTCTTTCGTTTCCTTTTCATTTTTCTATTAGTGACCTTTATTTCGTTTACTTTCATTCAGTATTCTATTGTTTGATATCAGTGCATTTAATAGTGTGTTCATGTATTCAGGGGGAGCAAAAGTGCGTGAATATGTGTAAGTTAGTCTAAGTTCACTAGTCGAGGGGGAGTGTCACAATTTTTATCTATGTTTCAAAGTTTTTGAATGGTTTCTCGAAAATTTGTGCACGCTTTTCCTTTTCAAAGTTTTTATGCACACGATCAGGGGGAACAGTGAGCAAAATGGTAATGTTTTTGCATCAATCGAGGGGGAGAGTTAATGTTTCCACACACTGAGTTTGATCTGAATTGCTATTAACCCGGACAAGTTATCCGGATGCATCTCATTTCCGGAAACTCTATTTCCCGGACATGTCCAAAACCGGATGCACTTATTATCTGGACCCCATATAATTCGAACACCCTATTTTCCGGGTTTCCTTTATCCAGACACCACATATTCAGAACGACACGGGTTCCGGACTTTCTTGGGTTTAAATAACATTTCCCCCCATTCGGTCATCTTTATTTTCCCTCGCCACTCATTTGCACGACTCTCTCTCTAACCCTCTCCAAACCCTTATCTGGATATCGCACGATTTCGCTCGAATTCACCGTTTTTTTTCGTCGCAACGATAATCGATCAAAAGTATGTCCTCCATTTCACTTCTGGTTGGTCCCGAAGGGCTATACAAGTTTGTAGAAGGGGGGGGGGTTCAATACAAACACAAATTTTACTTTTCTAAATTGTTTATTGATAAATCATAAACAATTTACAGCTTGTTGCGGAAACAAGATTAAGGATAAATCCTAAATCTAAACAAGTTGGAACACTAAGTTTCTTGCACTAAGAAGGAGAAGGAAATTACTAATAATAACCTATCTCAAGATAAGAAGGATGAACTTGTCCAGAGTTAGCAAGTTACTTTAAAATGAAGTGAGTTCTTCTTCTTATATACTGCATGCATTTAATGCATTGCAGTTTACACTTTACACGTGGCAGCAACTGATTTGTTGCATGTCATTGACCTTTGTTGACAACCTAAGTAGCCGCATGTTTGAACAGTGTAGTATCAGAGAGTTTGTACGATTTCAGACAATAAGGAGGTTGTTTTCTGACATATCGTACGGAGTCGTGCAAGGGTGGTTAAGACAAAAGTACTTTGTACGGAGGACTTCATGATAAGCTTTTCATTGATTCAGCGATCTATCATTCTTCATCAGCGAATGATAGAGTTCAGCGATAGCTGAAGTCTTGTACTTGATACTTCACGTTGATTGGACAAATCTGAGTCTTCGCTGATCCGCATCAGTTCATTAGGAGACTTGTCGCTGGTTCTTGAGTTTGATCTTCGACTTCAGCGTAGAACCTAACTTGTCTTCAGAGATCATAAGTAAACAACTAACTTATCAGCGATCACCGTAAGTACTGAACAGACTCAGAGTATTATGGTGAACAGTTTCGCTGAATGTTTAATCTAAATAGCGAGAGTTCTTATCAGCGATACTGGAAGATCTTAGTACTTATCAGCGATAGTGAAACTCTGATACATATCGTTTACATACAATTTTCACTAAGTATATAAGAGAGGGTCATTTTCAAATCACTGAGGGTTTGGATCAACAATCTCCCCCTATTTGATTATGACATAGCAACAGAGAAAATTGCTATATAATGAAAACATAAGGATAAAAAGAACTCATAAAATATTTGTCCCTTTTTACTGTTTTCTGGGATCTTTTCTGTACTGATGGAGTAAAGTACGTTCGCTGAAATTTTTCTTTAAACTTTGTAAAGATTACAGAGGGAAGTGGAAAAATTACAAGTACAGCGAATAAAATTACAAGTACAAAAGATGTAGACATATAAGGATAGAAAGAATTACAAGGCGATCCTATCCGTCAAGAGGTTCTTCCTTAATGAGTTGTTCATCAAGGGTCATTGATGTGGCAATCATCCAATCAGGGACATCTGCTCCTCGATTCTTTTTGTTCAGAGCTTCTTCAAAAATCAAGGGCTTCAGGTGTCTAGCTTTGATGTCGCGTCTGACTTCACACCAGTATAAGAGATCTCTGAGTTGTTCGATGGGAGCGATGTGGAGCTCAGAGATACGTTGAAAGTGATGGTTTCCATCGTAGTCTAGAAAGAATATACCATATGGATCACTTACAACTGTGCCAGGAATGAAAGTTTCTCCAGGTGGTAGGGAGGTGTCAAGCGCTGAGAGATCAGCATCAGGGCCAAGAACTTCAGCACGAGAGAAACCAATACCTGTTTCATTCCGTATAGAAGGACATGAATCAGAGACTTTCTTTTTCTTAGCAGAGACTTTTCTTTGTTGAGGAGGAAGAGGAGGAATATCCACAGCAGAAGAAAGCAGGTCGATCTGTTTGTTTAAGATCTTCTCGACATGGCTTTTGAACTTTGAGGGCGATCCCTGAATGGCTAATTTCGTTTCTAACCATTCAGAGAGACCAAACTTTTCTAAGGTAGCAGCATAGAAAGTTTGCTTGGTTTTGTCTTCTCTGTAGACATCCACTTCAACAACAGGAACGTCGCCGTACAGTCTTCCTCTGATGTTTACTTTGATGATTTTGGATGGTCTAGATCGATAGGTCACCATTTGTTTAGCCCATTCCAAAGTCGTATCAGAGACCTTAGTCTTTTCTCTAATGATCTCTTGAGCATCATCCCATAGCTGACGTTGAACATCAATGGGAACTCTTTTCAGCTTGGGGTCTTTTATTGATCGTTGAGTAAGCTTGATGGCGTATTCTCAGTATTTTTCTTCAGCTTCCTTTCTTTCAGCGATTAGGCGTTCAGCTCTGAGGTGTTCCTTGTATTCCTTTTGGGAAATTCTGAACTTTGGAGGAACGGTAGGAAGTTGATCACGCTTCAGAATGATTCGCTGATCCTCGAGTCTCTTGATCATTGCATCTCTCTTTTCTTGATCCTCTTCACTTAGCTTTTGAGGAGCCAAAGGAAGGTCTATTTTTGTGAGAGAGAGTCTGTTCTTCAGGTTCATCAGTCTCAGAGATCAAATCCAAGACTGGGATTATGTCTTCAGCGTTGAGAGCTGGGATTATTGTTGAAGTCGCACCTGTAGGAACTTCAGCGATATCCTGAAACAGGGGAGAGGACTAGCTGAAACGCAACGATCTTACAAGTAAGAATTTGGGTAGAACAGAGAGAGAAAGTATGGGATAGTGTATGTAGGTTTGCAGAGTTAGAGAACTGATAAAGTGTATAGAGGAGGGATGTGGAGTAAGGAGTTAGTGTACCTGACAAACCGGCTTTTTAAGCAAGATCGTCAGATTTTCATCTTCAGCGACACCTTTTCCTTTGCCTTTGTCAGCTTCAGATGCTGATGGCTTTGTCTTTGTCCGCTCCCCTGAAGGTTCATTTATCATAATCCCTTTAAGAGCTTTAGTTCTCTGAGCAGGCTTGACGATAAAAGAATCATCATCGTCGTCATCTTCGTCATCATCATTCTTTGGAGAAGAGGATGGTTCAGCATCAGACAAGTCGATGGCTTCTTCATCTTCAGCTTCAGACTCAGTTTCTTCAGCTTCTTATTCGAGTTGCTCCCCCTCAGATACAGAGGCGAGCTTCTCGGTTCCCTCAGGGTGTTCATCTCCCTGAGGTCCAGTGGCTGCTTCAGCTTCAATTGTCTTCTCTCCCCTGATAGATTCATCATGGGAAAGGTCTTCAGCGCTCTTGGAAGGGTCTTCAGCGCTCTTCTCCCCCTCTTTATCATGATGACTGGGGGAGGAATGAGATGATTCAGCAGCTCGTGTGGTTTCCCTGTCTTCTTGGCCAGGGATCCCCATATAGATTTCAATCGCTGATAATCTGTTTTCTATGCCAGAAATACCAGGATTGATCTTCACAAGTTCAGCACGATCCGCCGTAGTAAAAGATGGAGGGGCAGGTGCAGGGGCGGTCGTGTTGGTCAGGATCTGTTGTAACAAGTTCTGAATAGAAGAGATGTCATTCTTCATCATGTTGACATCAGTCTTCACAGAACTCATATCAGTTTTTACTGAACTGACATCAGCCTTTACAGCAGACATATCACCTTCGAGTGTGCCAACCGATGTCTTCAGCTTTGTGACTTCGCTGGACATGGTGTCAACTGATTTCTTGATGTCGAGGTAGTCTGTGTAGATGTCAGCGAGAACTTTGGCAAAGTCACGGAGTGATTTATCAACCTTCTCCACATCAGCTTTGGAGGCATTCTTTCCGACTTCGGTTGTAAGCTTTAAGAGATTATCTCCAGCGGTTGTGACAGCTGAAGAGTTGCCGGAAAGAGTAGACGTGAGACCTGTCAACTTTGTCTCTATTGTCTTCAGAGACGCATTGATGTCTCCCAAATTAGGACCTGTAACATATAAAAACTTGTGAACAGAGGAAAGCTCAGAAGTTTGGGTTTTAGTAACAGTGTTTAGGGGTTGTTGTATACCTGCAGAAGGATTGATGAATTCATCAAAATCTCGATGGTCTGAGAAATGTTCCATATCGTCGGCGAGAGAACCTGAACGTATGATCATCTCTGCAGGTCCTACTTCCGTCGTTCCTTTAGCTTCTGGAGGAATGACAGGTGCATCAGTGATAACTGGAGTTGTGTCCAAATGAGTGGAGGGAGAAGCGAAGGATGAGAATGGAGGTTGGTTACTGAGTTCAGCGTTGGAATCGCTGAGAATCACTTCATCAGTCTTTTGAGAGACTGAGGGAGGTTGGGTAGTTTCCAAGTTTGTAACCTCAGCGTTTGGAGACGCTGAAGTCGGGATATAGTGGGTGGCTTGTTCAGGTGTGGCAGAGCGTACCACTGAACTTTCCTTCAGCTCAACAGGAGGAGCTGAGGAGACTTTAGCAGGAGATTGCTTGGATTGCTCCTTGGGTTTCTTAGTTCTTTTGGAACTAAGTTGGGTGTCAGAGGGTTTCCTTTTTAGAGAAGGAATTAAGGTTGCAGCTGGGGTATCAGCGGTGGGTTTGTCCGCTGAAGGAGCTGCAGAAGTAGAAGAAGTAGGGTTTAGAAGAGTTAAGAGTGTAGAGAGACGTAACTCATTTTCTACCTGTTTGAAGTCGACAATCTTAGGACCAACATGAGAAAGTTTCAGGTCACCCTCTTGAGGATAGCTGTCCTTCAGGCCTTTTTGGAATATGGCGCTGATGAATCGAGGATACGGAACCCATGGTGGTCTGTCAGCGACAGAGTCCCCTCTAAGTACCAGGTCATCATAGATGATCGATGCCCAGTCTATATGTAGACCTTTCAGCAATGCATATCCCATTGCTTGCTGAGGTTTAGCGGCTTGGTCAGAGGAGCCGCTCTTGGCAGTCATGCAGCTGATCAGATGAGCGAAGATGAAATTCCTCTCGCTGGGCATTTTCGATTTCTTGATAATGGTCAGCTTCTTCTCGGGCTTCATATCCCTTACAGTTTCCCATACATAGCCCATTGCATCAAAGAATGCAATGATGGCTTCCCTGTCTGAGTTTTTGTTGGGGTCAGGGAGGGGAACGAAGGGTTTTTCTTTGGTTGCTATGGGATGGCTGAGGGCTTTGCGAATAATGGCAGGGGTGATCTTCATGGTGCCATATTCGATATCGCAAAGGATGCAGTCAATTGTTTTGGAGGGGTCTTTGGTTGAAGGTAGCTGAGAGTGTCTGGCAGAGTACCAGAATTGTGATAGCAAAAGCTGATGTGCGGGAGGGGTTATGGTCAGGGCTGTGGAGATGCAACAATTCTTGAGGAATTTCACAACATCATCTAGATGTGTGACTTGCTTTCGAGGAGGAAACTCGAGAAGCGCATAGAGGTTGTTTACCTTTGTCCAATCTAGCTTGTCAAGAGAGAACTTGACCTGAGGAGCCTTGAGGATTTCCACTTCCTCAGCAGTATCATCAGCAGCAGTGTTTTCAGCGATGGTGTTCTTGGGAATGTCAGAAGATGCCATTTTCTGTATTATCAGTTCAACCAAATATTAACAAATAAGAATAATCTTAATATGGAAAGATTTTTCAATAAGATGGTTCGAATCTTGTCCATTTCATTCAGACAGAATGTCTTAATGAAGATTAGGGTTTTTTTTATTGTTTTTGAAAAACGAAATTTCAAACCCAATAAAAATCTTGTTTTCCAGTTTCCTTTGAAGATTGGGATTCTGGAAAAACGAATGAAGAACAAGTTTAAGATTTTTGCATTTAAACTTGAAGAACAACCATGAAATGGTTGTGTTTATAAAACCATGAAAGAAAATGATTTCATTTTTAAGAAGTTCTTTTGTTTGATCTTGTTAAAACAATGAGAAGATCAGAAACAAGTTATTTGCATTTGGTAAATAATAAGAACATATTAACCTTTGATGTTTGAAGAAGATGAACAGTTGTTCTTGAAAAATCGAGAGCAAAATGCAACAGTGAATTCTTTCTTTGCTTGGAGGAGAAGTTCGCGTAAAAGGAAAATATAAACGAAGAATTTGTTTATATAGAGAGATTTTAGAAAGAGAAAATCTTGAGCGGGAAAAGATTTTCATCATGACACGGACACGTGTTTGCATTTGATTGGCGAGTAAACGAAACGTGCAAACGTGTGTTAGAAAGAAGAACGTGCCAGGGCTTATCCGTTGTAATGACGTCACAACTGTCCTTTCATATTCATGGTTGTCTCTGAGGTTTTGAAAAACTCAGGGATACTTTTGAAAATATGAAGCACTAAATTTAGAAATATCAGTGAAGGTTTTTAGAAATTTCAAAGTATCGCTGATAAGGAAGAGATATTCAGCGATGTAATTTATTTTGAAATCTTGCATTTACATGCGATTGTCAGAGAGAGAAAAACATACCTTGATATCAGCGAATCAAGTTTATTCAGAGAGAAGATGATAGAATAGGTTATACAAGTTGATTTTATCCCGAGGGTTATACAAGTTTGTATAATCGTATCGCTGATCAAAATGTGAACCGCTGAAGATTTTACTCTTCAAAGTTCAGCATTCCAAGCTTGCTGATGAGAAAGTTGAATCTTGTCTCATCAAGAGGTTTGGTGAACAGATCAGCTAACTGATAATCAGTTGGGATAAAGTGAAGTTCTATATCACCATTCATCACATGATCTCTGATAAAATGATACCTGATTTCGATGTGTTTTGTCTTTGAGTGTAGCACTGGATTATTGGCTATAGCGATGGCACTTGTGCTGTCGCAATAGATTGGAAGATTTGAGAGCTGAAGGTCATAGTCCAGTAGTTGATTTCTCATCCACAAGACCTGAGAACAGCAGCTTCCAGCGGCTACATACTCAGCTTCAGCTGTAGAGGTGGACACTGAGTTTTGCTTTTTACTTGTCCAACTTACCAGCTTTCCACCCAGGAGCTGACATCCTCCTGTGGTGCTTTTCCTATCCATTCTGCAACCTGCAAAATCACTATCTGAATAGGCGATTAGATCGAATCCTGAGTCTTTGGGATACCAAAGACCTAGATTCGCTGCACCCTTAAGATATCGAAAAATTCGCTTTACAGCATTCATATGAGATATCTTAGGTTCAGCTTGATATCGTGCACACAAGCATGTTGCAAACATAATATCGGGTCGGCTAGCTGTAAGATACAAAAGTGAGCCGATCATCCCACGGTACAAAGTGACATTAACAGGAATACCCTTAGTATCCTTATCAAGTGTCAGCGGTGGTGCCATAGGGGTTTTCATAGCCGAACTTTCAGTTAAGTCGAATTTCTTCAGCATATCTTTAACATACTTTCCCTGATTAATGAAAGTTCCTTTTTCATTTTGTTTTATCTGAAGACCAAGGAAATATGTTAGTTCACCCATCATGCTCATCTTATACTCATCTTTCATTCTATCAGCGAAACGAGTACAAAGATCAGGGTTAGTAGAGCCAAATATAATATCATCAACATATATTTGAACAAGAATGATATGACCTTTTACTTTCCTGAAAAATAGAGTTTTGTCGATTTTACCTCGCTCAAATTTTTCAATATGGAGATAAGTAGAAAGAGTGTCATACCATGCACGTGGAGCTTGCTTTAAGCCATAAAGTGCCTTATCCAGTTTATAAACATAACCTGGACGCTTAGGATCTGAGAATCATGGAGGTTGTTCCACATAGACTTCTTCATTCAGCTTTCCATTTAGAAACGCTGACTTAACATCCATCTGATATACTTTGAAGTCTTTGTGTACAGCGTATGCTAAGAATAGACGAATAGATTCTAATCTTGCTACTGGAGCAAATGTTTCGTCATAATCTATGCCTTCCTCTTGTCTGTATCCCTGAGCAACAAGACGAGCCTTGTTGCGGGTTACAGTTCCATGTTCGTCCAACTTGTTTCGATAGACCCATTTAGTGCCTATCACTGTTTTATCAGTTGGTCTTCGAACAAGTTTCCAAACTTTGTTTCTTTCGAATTCAGTCAGCTTTTCTTGCATGGCGCTGACCCATTTTGGATCTTTGAGGGCATCATCTACTTTCTTTGGTTCAGTTAGTGAAATAAAGTTAACAAATAAACAAATATTACCTGCACTTCGTCGAGTCTGAATACCAGCGTTTGGATCACCAAGAATTTGATCAATTGGGTGATTTATAGTCCATCACTGAGCCGAAGCGTGAGACGCTGACTCAACCTGAACTGGAGGAGCTGAAGATGAGGCTTCAGCGACGTCTGGAGTATCAGTCAAGAGAGGAATGGATGCAGTTGACATTATATTCACTGATTGCTGAGAAGTAGACAGAATGTCTGAGACATTCGTTTCAGAAGCTGGTATAGTGTTTATAGGAACAGCTGAGACCCATGATGTTTCAACTTCACTATTCTGCATATTTGGAATGATAGTAGGACCATCATCTTCAACTGTGTGAGCACGAGGAGTGGGAATATCTTCTGAATCACCAAGATGAGAAAACATCCATTGATTCAGTTCTTCAGTATCAGCGGACAGTTTAGAGTTCGCTGAACGGGATTCATCAAACGTGACGTGAATTGTTTCTTCAACAGTTTGTCTTCTTCGATTGAAGACTCTGAAGGCTTTGGATACCGAGGAGTATCCAAGAAAGATTCCATCATCAGCCTTAGGATCAAACTTTCCAAGGGCATCTATGTTGTTCAGTATGAAACACTGACATCCAAAGATGTGAAGAAAGCTGATTGAAAGCTTTCTCCCATGAAAAAGTTCATAGGCTGTTTTATTGAATCTTTTGACTATCAGCGATCTGTTTTGCGTAAAACAAGCGGTGTTGACAGCTTCTGCCTAAAACTGAGTAGGCAGGTGATAATCGCTGAGCATTGAACGTGCAACTTCAATAATTGTTCTATTTCTTCTTTCAGCGACTCCATTTTGTTGCGGTGTTCTCACTGAAGAAAAGTTGTGAGAAATACCCTTACTCTCAAAGAAGGAATCAAGAGAACTGTTTTTGAATTCAGTCCCATGATCACTCCTTATTGAGCGAACGGTCAAATTGTTTAGGGTTTCCATCTTCCGAACAAAAGTGATGAGTTCTTCAGGGGTGTCACTCTTGGAACGGAGAAACATAACCCATGTATAACGAGAAAATTCATCAACTATGGCCAGTGTATATTTCTTTCCAGCGATGGATTGTTTGTTAACATGGCCAAACAAATCCATATGGAGTAGTTGTAGAGGAGATGACACTGAAGAGACTTGCTTTGACTTAAAGCTTGCTTTGGTCTGCTTCCCTTTCTCACACGCTGAACATAAAGACTCTTTGGCGTATGAGTGCTGAGGTAGACCAGTGACTAACTCTTTTGAAGAAAGAGTGTTCAGTGTCTTGAAATTCAGATGAGAGAGCCTCTTATGCCACAGCCAGTTGACATCAGATGAGGCTTTTGAGAAGAAACATGAGTTCTCAGTGGTTGTTGAGTCCATGTTTATTACATAAACATTTTCCAAACGATAACCGCTGAGAGCTATCTTCTCCTTTTTGTCAGTGACAAAGCAGGATTCCTTAGTAAAGATTACTTTGTTATCCTTGTCGCAAAGCTGACTGATGCTTAGAAGATTATGCTTCAGTACATCAACATATGCGACTCTTTTGAAGGTGGTTGTACCATTTGAGAGTACACCAAACCCTCGAGTATGTCCTTTTCCATTTCCACCGAAAGTCACAGAGGGACCCTTCTCTTCCTTGTATTCAGCGAGCAGGCTTTTCTTTCCAGGCATGTGTCTAGAGCATCCGCTATCGAGATACCAGATACCCTTCTGAACCTGCATCACAAAGGAAGATTAGTTTTTCTTGGGTATCCACTTAACCATGTGTATACGTTTGTCAATGGAAGCAGTTGGAATGGAAGGTTCAACAGTCTTCGCAGCATTTGAAGATTCAGCTTTGTCAGTCTTCACTTTAGTTAATTTCTTAACCTTAGTGGTCTTCTCTGCCTTAGGGACAATCTTCACCTTAGCTATCTTATCAGCTTTGGTGGCTGTGGGGAACTTACTAGCAATATGATCAGTGAGTCCACAGTGATAACATTTCCTATAACTAAAAGTAGTTCTAGGACCATTTGAGTGTTGAGCTTTTGATTTTGAATTAGAAGGACCAATACCAAATAAGCTTTTGGCTTTAGAAATGGGAGGAACATTTAGTTCTTCAGATTTCTTACCAAGGACATCCACTCTGAGTCTAGGAGTAGATCGCTGAATAGACCCACGCTGAGTAGATCCAGAGATCTGATTCCTTGATCCAGAGGAATAAATCACTAAAGCTTTAGAAGCATTCAGCTTTGGTACTAAAGTACCCTTCTGAGGATTTTGGTTGAAAGCAATTCCTTTACCTTTATCTTTAAGGACAGAGGTAGGTTTTGGATAAACCATTTTCTCTTTACCTTTAGAGGTAGATATTTCCTTAGGGATAGTTGGTCTGGACGAGGAACACTGAGAGGATGAAGTGTCAGTGATTGAGGATACGAAAGTTCCAAATAAGAGCATGGAACGATCAGTGGTTGGTTCTTGATTTCATATTTGTAACCAAGACCAGGTTTATCACTCAGGGGTATCTGAGACTTAATTATCTCAGTGATCTTTGTTGAAGAGTTACACCATCCTTCAACAGTAGATTTTTCAGCTTTCAAAACAGCGATAGCTTCTGCTCGTTCAATTTTGACTAGCTGATTTAAATGCACTTGATCTTTAAAATCTTATTCAATTTTAGAAAGCTTTTCTATTTGAAGGTGACAGTTTTTAAGATGTTCAGCGAGATCAAGGTTTTGGTTTTCAACTATTGTTTTGCCATTCATGGCTTCATATAAACTTCTAGTCAAGAGATCGATTTTGTGGAGACTATCAGCTTCATCAATATTTGCTATATTTGTAAAGAAGGAAGGTGATACCTGAATTGCAGATGTTGAAGTAGAGGGAATGTCTGAACTTTCTTCCTCATCTTCTATCTTTGCCATAAGACAGAGATTGGCTTCATCATCCTCAGAATCAGATGATGATTCTTCTTCTTCAGAAGCAGCCCAATCGTAAACCATCAGGCCTTTGCCTTTCTTCTTGAAGCTTTTCAGCTTTTCATATTTTTCTTTCAACTTAGAATATTTGTCATCTTTATTCCTGGGAATAAAGGATTTCGTGGGAAACGCTGAGTTTCTCGATACTTTCTTAGACCTGCACTCGTTAGCGAAATGTCCAATCTTTTCGCAGTTAAAACAAGTAGCAGTAGCCTTATCAACAGTAGCTGCTGATCTTGGCTTATCAGTTATTGAAAGAGGTTTGTTCTTTCTGAACATTTTCTTTTTGGCGAATCTCCTGAACTTTTTAGTTAGGAGAGCCAAAGATTCATCATCATCTGAAGAGTCAGAATCTGATGACCTTTCAGAGTTACTCTCTAACTCAGTGATAGTGACCGAGGGTCGCTGAGTAGAAGGTTCCTCTAAGATTAAAGCAACAGGGGTGCTTTTGGAATATTTTATAAGATTCTTCTTAAGATGGCTTGATTGCTCATGATTCAGCATCGTGCCATATAAGGTAGCAAGGGTCATTGATCTTAGATCTTTTGACAGTTTGAGACACATAGAATAACTGTCCCAGCTTTCAGGTAAACATTCTAGAAACTTTGTCAGCACTTCAAAGTTAGAATATTCCTTACCAACAGTTTTCAGATCTATTATTAAGCAATTAAAACGTTGGTGAACTTCAGAGAGAGTCTTATTCTTACCACAAATGAAACTTTCATACTGTCTTACCAGGTTGATCTTTCGAGAGTCCTGGACTTCAGCAGTACCTTCATACTGAACACATATTGTGTCCCACATGGCTTTTGAGGATTTCAGGTTCATAACGGAATGGTAGACTTCGTCAGGAAGAGCCATGGATAGTATGGATCTGGCTTTTGTGTCGATAGCCACTTTCTTCTTATCTTCGTCAGTCCACGTATGAACTTCTTTGGGTACCAGCCTTTCTGGAATAGCAGGTCTATTCTCAGCGGCAGGTACTGCGGCATCAATTCTTACAGGAATAAATGGGCCGTTTTCAAGATAATAAGGCATAGTAGGGTCTACACCTTCTAGAAAGAGAGTCGTCCTATTTTTCCATAGATTAAAATTATCTCTGGAGAATCTAGGGGGTTTTGCAAGAGAACCATTGTCGATATAATTTGTGTTTGTGTTGGTAGTCATTTTTCAGAAATAGCAAGGAAGAGAAATCTTAGTATAGATTAGATCTTGTTTATGAGATTAAACAAATCTGCTCTGATACCACTTGTTGGTCCCGAAGGGCTATACAAGTTTGTAGAAGGGGGGGGGGGGGGGTTGAATACAAACACAAATTTTACTTTTCTAAATTGTTTATTGATAAATCATTAACAATTTACAGCTTGTTGCGGAAACAAGATTAAGGATAAATCCTAAATCTAAACAAGTTGGAACACTAAGTTTCTTGCACTAAGAAGGAGAAGGAAATTACTAATAATAACCTATCTCATGATAAGAAGGATGAACTTGTCCAGAGTTAGCAAGTTACTTCAAAATGAAGTGAGTTCTTCTTCTTATATACTGCATGCATTTAATGCATTGCAGTTTACACTTTACACGTGGCAGCAGCTGATTTGTTGCATGTCATTGACCTTTGTTGACGACCTAAGTAGCCGCATGTTTGAACAGTGTAGTATCAGAGAGTTTGTACGATTTCAGACAATAAGGAGGTTGTTTTCTGACATATCGTACGGAGTCGTGCAAGGGTGGTTAAGACAAAAGTACTTTGTACGGAGGACTTCATGATCAGCTTTTCATTGATTCAGCGATCTATCATTCTTCATCAGCGAATGATAGAGTTCAGCGATAGCTGAAGTCTTGTACTTGATACTTCACGTTGATTGGACAAATCCGAGTCTTCGCTGATCCACATCAGTTCATTAGGAGACTTGTCGCTGGTTCTTGTGCTTGATCTTCGACTTCAGCGTAAAACCTATGTTGACGTGAAACTTGTCTTTAGAGATCATAAGTAAACAACTAACTTATGAACGATCACCATAAGTACTGAACAGACTCAGAGTATTATGGTGAACAGTTTCGCTGAATGTTTAATCTAAAGAGCGAGAGTTCCTATCAGCGGTACTGGAAGATCTTAGTATTTATCAGCGATAGTGAAACTCTGATACATATCGTTTACTTACAATTTTCACTAAGTATATAAGAGAGGGTCATTATCAAATCACTGAGGGTTTGGATCAACACTTCTTATTCAGTTTATAAACATCAATCGATCACCAAACGCATCGATTCGATCGATTTCCATCGCCGATTTCTAAACCCGACGGTTCGTACGCCACTGTGTGTGTTTAGGGTTTAATAGAACCCGATCATGCTCGATTTACACTTTATGATTGTCATTTTTGTGCATCAATTACTTAGATGATTGTGATTAGTGATTGCACCAGATTTTATCTAGTGATATTGAGTTGTGGATATTCGTTCAAAATCCTTGGTAACCCTAAAACCCGGGTACCCTAAACCCGGATAAGCCGATTTCTGGATGAGTCGATTCCCGGGCGAAGGTTTTCCCGGATACCCCACTTCCGGATATTCCATTTTCCCAGATAAATTATTTGTCCGGACAACCCCTATTCCCTGTTTCACTTTGTGTTCTCCAACTCCCGGTTACCATGTTATCCGGGTATCCTAATTTCGGATGACCCTACTCCTAGACGATATCTATTACCGCATACCTCCTTGTCCGGATACCTCTTTGTCTGGATACTCCAATACCCGGGTACTCTAATACCCGGGTAACTCCCTTTACCGGATTCCCTGATTTTCGGATATTATCTTAAGTCTAGCAAACTAGACTTGTCAAATTACTATGAAAGTATTCTCATTTAGAACAACCCCAAAATCATAATACAACCTTGAAGCTTCAATACAATTACCAAAGCAAGAGAATCTCCACCAAAGGTTGAAATTCCAAGAAGAACACCAAATCAAATTCCCAAGTTGTTGTTTTTGATTACTGACCACGTTCTGGCTATACTCTTAGTTTGTTGCCTATAATCTCAATTCCCAAGTTGTTTTGGATTATTAGGTTAAGTGTTTGCCCCTGATCATGATCTACACAATCTGAATTTCTCGACCTTTTGGTAAGCTATGGTCTTAAAGCCACCAGGTTTGAATGGTATAATATTTTCAAAGTGGTTCATCAGATTTGCATCTTCTACGTGTTGGTTGGTTTCTGTTAAGTTTTCCATCTTTTTCTTTTTCCGTTGTCGTTTGGTCTATCTCCTAAGTTCTCTTATGTGGAAATTGCTTAGATTATGGCAAGATTACCATAACCCTCTGGATTTATTGTTCATATGTGGTTGTGGAAGAAAGGAATTGAAATTGGTTAAAACAGTAAAAAAAATTATCTATGAAAATGACATGTCCATATTTTGTTCATGGTAAAAAAACCACATCGGTGGTACTTTATAAAAAAATGTAATGTAGACAATTTTTGAGCACCGACTAAATGACCTTACATATGATTACCATGAATTTGTAGCATTCTGACTATTGGTTACATTTAGGATACAAAAATCAATAAAACTATGACTATACGATTTTTAACATGACCATTCATTACACTAATGCCATATATATTTAATTTAACCGTGCAATTAGCTATATTTACAGCTACACAAATTTTATATTGATCATGATCAATTTCTTACAAATAATTACGTTTAGTATTTAGAACTATAATTATCGCTTTCGGTTTGGTCACACAAAATAATAAAAAATGTGGTCAATTCATGACATATGTTTATGTTTAATGCTTAGAGTTGTTTCTATTGGCTATGTTTTGGTCATACAATATAATAAAAACCATGGCAATTAGTTATTGGTCACACAATAAAGATATAATTGTGGCCATAAGTTATATATTAACAATAAAAAATGAATTGTTAGAACCGTGACAAATCGTGACATATACTTACAATCATGCAAGTTTTATATTAACAGTGAGCTTATCATGGTACATAGTTACACTTATTTTTTATAACCATGACTATGGGTTACCTTTTGGTCACACAAAATAATAAGTCATAGCTAATTCACGGTATACAATTACGTTTAATATGTAAAATTATGGCTACACCTTTTGGTCACACAAAATATTAAAAACCATAGACAAATTCATGACATATGGTTATGCTTAAATTTTAGAAACATAGCTATATGTTACCTTCTGGTCACACAAAATAATATAACAGTGGCCAATTCAAGACATGTAAATACACTTAAACTTTAGAATCATGACTATTAACTACCTTTTGGTCACAAAATATTAAAAACCATACCCAAATTCATCTCATATTGTTGGTCCCGAAGGGTTATACAAGTATTAGTTTGTAGAAGAGGGGGGGTGTTTGAATACAAACACACAATATTTTTATCTTTCTAAATTGTTTATTGATAAATCAAACAATTTACAGCTTGTTGCGGAATAAGACTAAGTACAAGACCTAATCTAAACAAACTATGAAAATCACACACGTTTCGTGCAATAAGAAATAGAAAGAAGGAAGTTAGAAAATTAAGGATAATTTTCTAAGGCACTAAGTAGGTTCATGGATGACCACCTTCGAAATGAAGGTGCATTCCTCCTATTTATACTACATGCATTTAATTAATACATGTCAGGAGGACTTTACATGTGTCATCATATGGTTGGGTGCTTGCTTCTGACTTTTGCAAAAATGCTTTTGGCCGCATGGTGAACAATGTAGTGGCAGAGTGGTTTGTACGATCCTGGACAAAGATATGTCCTTATGACAAATCGTACAAAAGTGTGCAAGGGGATAAGACAAACATTCCTTGTAGAGCAGGCTTCATGATCAGCGATCATTGAGTTGATCTTCCATCAGTGAGACCTGATGTAAGTCAACTATCGCTGAAGTCTTCTACTTGAAATATCGCGTGTTGTGGACTTGTCTTGGTTTCACTGATATCCGCATCAGATCATTAGTAGACTTGTCACTTGTTCATCAGCTTTGTCTTCGATTCAGCGATGAACTCCTTTGTCGCGAAACTTGTTTTCAGAGATTATAAACAACATTGCTTATAATTGAAACTATCAGCGATCATCAGTGATAACTGAACATGCTCAGATTATCACTGATGTACATATATCGCTGAGTGAATACTATAAAGAACAATGGTCACCATCACTGATAGATATAGTATCTTTATCACTGGTGGCAAAACATTAATACATACATATGTCATTTGTAATTTTCACTAAGTAATTCTAAGGGTCATCATCAAATCACTGAAAGGGTTTGGATCAACACATATAGTTACGCTTAATTTTTGTAAACGTGACTATAGGTTACCTTTTGGTCACACAAAATAATGTAAGGGTGTCCTATTCAAGACATATAGTCACACTTAAATTTTAGAAGCATGACTATTATTTACCTTTTGGTCATGCGAAATATTAAAGATAAACTATTTATTAGTAACACAATTGATTCATTAGAATCGTGGCTGTTGGTTAGCTTTTAATCATAATAAATTATTGTAATCGTGGTTTTAGCTATACTAGTAGATACACACATTTCATAGTAATTGTGGCAAAATCATCACATATATTTACGCTTTATATTTATAATTGTGACTATTGGTTACCTTTTGGTAACACAAAATGTTAAAAACCATGGCTATTAACACCCGTGACTTTTGGCAACGTTTTACAAATTTATGTGGCTATATATATTTTACTAGGTCACGAAAAATTGGTTTCATGTGGCCATATGTCAGTATTTGGCCAAGGATAATAACTGTCACAATATAAAACAAGGGCTTATACAAAAACCATGGCTATTTGTTTGTCTATGGCCACATTTTTTAGTCGTTACTTGCCACGAGAAACAATTGTGGCCATAAAGAACGAATTTAGTCACAGTTTTATCAAAACCACGGCATTACGTTTAAACATTTTTTGTAATGGTCACGGTTATTGAGTTGAATCGTGGCTAACTCAATACTCAAATTTTATTTATGACTTTTAGCCATGGTTCTAAACCCAATCGTGACTAACTTAAAATTTCAAAATCGTGGGCAAAAAACCATTTTTGTACTAGTGGGCATGGACCAGTGCAATGCCAATTTCCTACGGCTGTTCCACGGCGTGGAATTCTCTCTATGTAGACCACGCCGACCTTTTGTGGAACGAGATCATACAGAATGGTCAAGACAAAGACAACTCCAAGAGGCAAAACTTCTTCCCATTCATGTGATATCAGCAGATCGGCAGCCACGACGCGATGCAAAAAAATCAAGCTATTTCACGAAGATGGACTCACCGGGTATGCGCCCTAAACCGCATGCATCATTTAATAACCATAGTTGAGAACCTAGAAATTGTCACGATGCGTATTCCTGACGGCTTGCAAGCATATGCGCATCCTACGACACCGAGTGTGTTAGCATATAGGAATATTTTAGGCATTCTAGCTCCTATGGTCCAGCCAGAACCGGTAGGACCTCCCGGGGAGCACGATCCGAGAGACGTGAGGGTACCGTAAGAAGAGCTGAGAGTGTCCAGAATGTTGGGATTTCCGGATGCGAAGTGCAGAGAGAAAATTTGGGAAGCGTCGGCGGTGCCATGGACACTCGCGCGACTACAATCCGTACACCTCAGGTATAAAATGCTGATGCCAACACATCGTTCCATGATGTTCAAGTTAAAGACGAGACCTTGATTGCCACTGTGGATAGTTCCTTTACCGCGACATCATCATCGTCTTCTTCAACTGATGCAAGCACCAATTTAGATGATGATCAGGCTCAACGAATTCGGCTCATTCCAGTTCGAATTGGTGGATATCCTCCACAAGATGAAGTCGATTCTTCATTGGCTACACCCTCTACCTATTCTAAAACCTCACCGTAGTTGGAGAGATAAGGATAACGGAGGGAGTTCAAGTAAAAAATAACGAAATTGTGAGCCAGAGAGAAAAGAGAAGTAAAATAACTGTTGATCCAAACCCTTAGTGATTTGATAATGACCATCTCTTAAACACTTAGTGAAAATTGTAAGTAAATAATATGTATTAGAGTTTCACTATCGCTGATAAGTACTAAGACTGTTTCAGTACCGCTGATAGTAACTCTCGCTCTTTAAAGTTAAATAGTCAGCGAACTCTGTTCATCGAGTAGCTCTGAGCCTGTTCTGTCTATGAGATGATCGCTGATAAGTTAGTTGTTTACTTATGATCCCTGAAGACAAGTTTCACGTTAACATATGTTCTACGCTGAAGTCGAAGATCAAGCTCAAGAACCAGCGACACGTCTACTAATGAACTGATGCGGATATCAGCGAAGCCAAGATTTGTCCACTCAACGTGAAGTATCAAGTAGAAGACTTCAGCAATTGCTGAACTTTATCATTCACTGATAAAGAACTGTTTCAACGAAAGTTGATCATGAAGTCTCCTTACAAAGTACTATTGTCTTACCTCCCTTGCACGTCTCCGTACGAAATGTCAGAACGAACATCCTTTTTGTCTATGATCGTACAACAACTCTGATTCTACACTGTGCACCATGCGGCTACTAAGGTTGTCTACAAAGGTCAATGACATACAACCACTCAGCTGCTGCCACGTGTAAAGCAATACTGCCATGCATTAAATGCATGCAGTATATAAGAAGAACCCTACTTCAGAAATGAAGAGCGCTCATCCATCTTCTTATTCTTCCTTTCTATCTGTGTGTTAGGTTATTATTCGTAATTTTCTTATCTCCTTCTAGGGCAAGAAACTTAGTGTTCTTAACTTGTTTAGATTAGGTTAATCCTTAATCTTATTCCGCAACAAGTTGTAAATTGTCTTGATTTATCAATAAACAATTTAGAAAAGTAAAAATCGTGTGTTTGTATTCAACCCCCCCCCCCCCCCCTCTACAAACTTGTATAACCCTTCGGGACCAACAAGTGGTATCAGAGCAGATTTGTTTAATCTCATAAACAAGATATGATCTATACTAAGATTTCTCTTCCTTGCTATTTCTGAAAATGGCCACCAACACAAACACTAACTATATTGACAATGGTTCTCTTGCAAAACCCCCTAGATTCTCCAGAGATATTTTTAATCTATGGAAAAATATGATGATTCTCTTCTTAGAAGGTGTAGACCCTACTATGCCTTACTATCTTGAAAACGGCCCATATATTCCTATAAGAATTGATCCTGCAGTTCCAGTCGCTGAGAATAGACCTGCTATTCCAGAAAGGCTGATTCCCAAGGAAATTCATATGTGGACTGATGAAGATAAGAAGAAAGTGGCTATCGACACCAAAGCCAGATCCATACTCTCCATGGCTCTTCCTGACGAAGTCTACCATTCTGTCATGAACCTGAAAACCTCAAAAGCTATGTGGGACACAATCTGTGTTCAGTATGAAGGTACTTCTGAAGTCCAGGACTCTCGAAAGATCAACCTGGTAAGACAGTACAAAAGCTTCATTTGTGGTAAGAATGGATGTCTCTCTGAAGTACACCAACGTTTTAACTACTTAATAATAGATCTGAAAACTGTTGGTAAGTAATATTCTAACTTTGAAGTACTGACAAAGTTCTTAGAATGTTTGCTTGAAAGCTGGGACAATTATTCAATGTGTCTCAAGCTGTCAAAAGATCTTAGATCCATGACTCTTTCTACCTTATATGGCACGATGCTGTATCATGAGCAATCGAGTCATCTTAAGAAGAATCTTGTAAAAGATTCCAAAAGCACCCCTGTTGCTTTACTCTCAGAGTTACCTTCTACTCAGTGATCTACGATCACTGTCACTGAGTTGGAAACTAACTCTGAACGTTCATCAGATTCTGACGCTTCAGATGATGATGAAACTCTGGCATTCCTGGCTAATAAGTTCAGGAGATTTGCTAGAAAGAGTAATTTCAAGAAGAATAAACCTCTTGCTATTACTGACAAACCAAGATCATCAACCCTGTTGATAAGGCTACTGCTACTTGCTATAACTTTGAAAATATAGGAAATTTTGCACCCGAGTGCAGGTCAAAGAAAGTCTCTAGACCCTCAGCTTTTCCCAAGAAAAACTGTAGAATCCAGATCCGTGCAACAATAATGAAATCAAAAATATCAAACAATGAAAGAGAATGATTTCAACTGGTCATCCCTGTATTATGCTTTCAGAGAGAATATTACAATGAGTTTAGAAAGCTAAAAGGATGATTAACCTATTTTTCTAGGCTAATACAACTTTATATACCTCGGGCCCGTGGTTAACAAGCCCACGGCCCGTTCACTATGGACTAACTTTAAACAATTACAATTCAAACCCTTGAACTTAAAATCAACATAAATTCTACCCTAACAATCTCCCCCTTTGATTTGAAGTTCGAGTTCGCGCTCGATCTCTTGCCAGTTGAATACGTATCGTTTGCGCAACGCGAAGTGAACCTCGAAGAATCTGATGGCGCGGCGGTAGTCGAGACGTTCTTCAACCATATCCAAAGCAGTATGAGCAGTTCTTTCATTCAGATTGGGTACATAGGATACCTTTGGATTTTCGGATTCGTGCTTGATGATCTTCCGAAGAGCGTCTTGAACTTTGAACAGTGTGCCGTCGCAAAATCGATCTACCTGACTGAACCTCATAAACTTCTTTTCTTTCTGAGCGTTGAGGAAGACGATCCCAAATTCCGGTTGAAGCAGCATTGCATTCTCGGGATACATTGACAGTTCAGGAGCTTTCAGATTCGGTTTGAGCAGATTTACCTTCTTCGCTCGGTTCTCGATTGCCATTTGAAAGTCCGTAAGATAAGAGATCATAATAGAACGGACGAGGAATCGACGAACCGCTTCGAGCGCCTTTGTTACAGCAAGCGGTCGGATGGTTCTGGTGCGAAGGTCTCTCAGAATAACCAGGAGGTCGAACGGATGGAGATGCTTAAAGTCAGCTTCAGAAAAAATCCATTCTTTTCCGTCATCACGTCGAACAGTGAACACGGGAATGACGATCTTCATAATTTGGTTTGACTGAATCTTTAGCACCTCTGAAATGTTATGTTTGGTTCGAACCTGGTCTCTCGGGAGACACCGTTTCATGGCTTCTACGTATCGGAGTTGGCGTGCTGGATCAGGACTGTAGATGCCAAGACAGAAGGTCGGCTCAATCGGGCGAATTCTGTGTACAAACAGCTTCTTCAGAGATTCCTCCAGATGAGGAACGAGGACCTTGATCTTCTCCCAACGGTTTTGTTGCTGAGGAAGGGGAGGAAGATCAGGAGCTGTCGTTTGCTGAGGAGATGTCGGGATTTCTGCATTTGAGCTTTCGGGTTGATCTGAAGTCATAGCGGGTTAAGTCGAGTGACCGGGAGGCGTACCATAGAAATTCTGAAGCAGAAACTGGTCGTAATCAACGTTGTCGTCTTCATCAGTGGGAAACACCAAGTTTACCTCGAAGTTTACGGCTCTGGCAGCTTTTTCGTACCATGCGTCTTCGGTTTCCGGGTTGGTTTCACATGCTGGATCAATCATGGTGAGCATTGGAATGTCTGATGGTTCTTGTGCGACCAATTCCTGTGTTGTACCCTCGGGCTTTTCAACCATTGGGGCTTCGTCATCTGAAATATCCATGTCGATGACCATCTGTGCTAATGGCAACTCGGCTTCGGGTGTTGCTATTGAAGTTGCCGCGGTTGGGGGTTCCTGTTGAACCACTGTTGTAGTTTCGGCAGTCACGATCTGGACGGTCTCGGTTTGGCGTAGACGCTTCTCCCCCTCACGGTGATCAGGATAATCCTGGTCATCGTGCTTGCGTTTGAGACCGCCAGCTTGACTCTTACAAGTGTCTTCTAGTGAGTGGACCCTCTCAGAAAGCGTGGCAAGCGCTTTGTTGTAGTCGTTGAGGGTCGAGTCAATGGCGTCAAGGCGTGAGGTGATGGACGAAGATGGAGCAGTGACCTGGGATAGAAGAACTGAGATCAGGTCTGCTTCGGTAGATGCGGTTGTGTCGGATTCCTGGAGTAGTTGGGCTAAGAGCATCGTCTTCATAGTGTCCACCGAATAAGTAGCTTGCGGTTGAGTCGGTGGAGGTACAGATGCCGTTTCAGTGTCTACGAGGTGGCCCTTTTCTTTGATAGCACGCATCCCTTTGGCAAGTTCAGCGGCTACATGTTCCTGCATTTGTTGCTCCATAACCTGTCGAGCAGCCTCAAGGGTGCTGTCCAGAGACCCTTTTGACACAAAGTCGGGTAAAATAACACCGGGCTCACTTAGAACACCCGTTGAGGCATCTACCTTAGAGGCAGAGCCACCTACATTCACAGCTGGCGTGATATTAACTGTGGTAGGATTTCCGTCCAATCCTCGTGTTCCGGCAGTCGGAGACACTATAGACGTTCTGATCGGGTCACTAAGAGCCTCGACTTGGTGTTGTACCTCTTCAAGTGTCCTAGCCAAAGATTGATCTATTTCAAGTGGCTCTAGACTCGATGGTGCACGAAATGAAGTCGAGACCGGGGGCTGCTGCTCTCTTATTTCAACACCAACACTCTCCGAATGAGAGGCCGGTGGAAGTTGTGCTTGTTCCCCGTGTAATATTGAAACATTCGTCTGTCGTGAGACGGATGAGTGGATGAGAGGGTCGTGCAATTGCTCCGCTGGGTCCACGAAGTCTTCTTCAATACCCCGTCCCAACAGATGAGACGGTGTAGTAGATGTGGCTACCCAGATATGACGTGGCTGGTTTCGCTCATGAGCCTCATTATCTTTACGGCCCAATCTTTCCTGGTTCGCTTTCGACCTTAACTCCCTCACTCTCACATGTCCTATGTCCCGGGGAAGGTCCCTTTGGCTCTGGCTGGACCATGGGATTCCCTAACTCTCGTCCATATGCTATCATAGGTAGGGTTTCAGGCATATGCATAGCACGGATAATATCCTGCTCCCCCTCAAAACATACATGGGGATTGGCTTGCTCCCCCTCGGAGTGAGAGTGATATCAATACAAGAAAAAAAATATTTAGACTTTGTTAGAAAAACAGTGTGACTCATCCCCTCGGATTGAGGTTGTGGATCCGCCATGGAATATCTGTAAAAAGACCCAAAGTTAGAAACTGAGGCGGAGAAACAAGTTCTGGTGCGTACCTTTGCATTAAGTGGCTCAATCTGATACAGATTGAGGACATGTAGTGATGAAACAGGTACAGGACTGAAAGTAGTAGGGGCGTCCGGACATAATGATGAAATTGCAAGACATTCCGGACAACACAGGTATCCGGACAAAAGGTGTCCGGACAAAAGAGCATACCGGAGATGATGAAAGTTTCCGGATAAAATAAGCAATCCAGACAAAAGAGAATCCGGATGACATTTAAGAGAGACCAAGAATCCGGATATGGTACCCGGGTTCCCTTCCAATCCGGATAAGGAACCGGTCCGGAAACCTGTCCGGATACTTCTGGATTTTCAAGAATTTCCCTGATTCTTGACATTTTGCAAAAATAAAGCTATATGGATTTCAGAAACGAACCTTCTCTCGCTCTCCCTAGGATAGTGCAATGGAGAGTCCGACACACATAAAAACTTTTAGGCATTGAAAGAAAAACACTGTGTCGCTCCCCCTCAACTGATGAACATCCAGTTGGATGCTCCCCCTCAGAATGTGCGCGTAGTGTGAAATGCACACGAGAGTATCCCCACACACAAAAACTTTTTAACATATTTAAGGAAAAAGTGTGTGTGACGCTCCCCCTCAACAGTAGAGTAACATACCTGATAGCTGATCATGCTCCACCTAAACACGTGAGCAGCTTGTTAGAGCACAGGTATAGACAAACCTCACGTCTTCTTAATATTGTTCCTTGTAAACCGACCTTTCCTTTTCGAGTGACTCCTCCAACTCGACTATCTTTGCTTCCAAGATGAGAGGGGGAACATAGAGTTTGAACTCATCCGTCTCAGTCTTGGTTGCAGGTGCTACTTCCTCATCCTTCTTGGAGGAATCCGTGGGTGTAGCTACCTTGTAGGGGTCGAAGTAGTCATTGGAAAGGTACTTTTTGTTCTTTTGATACGAGTAGTTTAATGGTTCATAACAAAATGGAAGTTGAATTCCTTGTTTGTGTGTGCGTTTATGTTCCTCGGTTTCCTCCTCCTTTTCTGGTTCAAGAGGACCAATCCATTGAATTGCGTACTCTGGATACTTTTTATCTAACCCAAAACAAGCAAAATCATACAAGGTGGGTGTATGCCATCTTCCTTTTTTCAAATAATGTGGGTTATCATATCCGATTCCCCATTCTTTGTTAAAATACGTGAACTCTATGGGTTTGTTCAAAAAAATGGTTTGATCAGTTTGACCCCGTTTGTGGAGTTTGGTTTCTAGATCTAGAATTTTAGCCATGTACTCCTTGTGTTGAATTTGAAGAGAAGAGAATTGATAAGTAATGTCTTCTTTCTCATTCAAGCACTGATCAAACTGACGTTGAAGATCAGATAATCTGGCCCTTAAGTCTTTAGGTGCTAATGAAAGATTTTTGCATTTGTCTTTTAGATTAGCATTTTCAGACTTATATTTCTCAGTTAATTTCATTTGAAAATTAAGGTTTTCAGTTATTGAACTAATTTCAAGCTTTTGTTCTGCATTCGTGGCCGTGAGGGAGTTTGCCTTTTCATTGATGGTTTGCAATTGAAGTATGAAGTTTTGTAGGCAAGAGTCACATACCTGATTTGTTTTTGTCTTGTCTTCATCAGTAGACGATTGATATCCCATGAAAGCATCAGCACCTTCATAATCGTCCTCATCATCAGATCTCCCTAGCCAGTACTCATTTTCAGCGAACATTACCTCTCCATCCTCTTTCTGTCTGGCCAGGTCAAGTTTGGCCTCATAATAGTGAGAGTTCTTCACCGTGGGTTGACGACAGTCTTTAGCGAAGTGACCGAGTTTCCCGCAGTTGTAGCATTTCACAGGTTCATCTCTCTTCTTGCGGTCACTTTTCTCTGTCTTCTCCTCCTTCTCAGATCTATCTTGCTCTTCTACCTTCTTCTTTCCTTCATACCGATCCTTATAGTCGTGACGCTTATTGGAGGCGGTGGAGAAGCGTTGACTATTGGAGGATGGCTTCTTGTATAACTTTTGTTGTTGAAAGGATTTAATCAGAAGGGCAATAGCTTTCATTAATTCCGATGCTTCATCATCATCATCGTCACCGTCTTTCTCGTCCTCAGATTCTGACTCGGAAGAACTATGCTGTGGACCGCGTCTGGATTGGCTGCTTGAAGATTTCCCCATTTTGGAAGTCATGAGGGCAATAGGATCCGCAGATTGTTTTGGCTCATTCTTCTTCTCTCCCAAAAGCTCATTTACTTCATCTTCATCTTGGAGAAGTGTCTCATATAGTTCATTGATGCTGATGTTCTCTATCAAGTTGTTGTGTTTGACATGAGAAGCATACACTTTCCATTCAGGTAGCAAGTTGTTGAGGAACTTTAGTGCGTTCTCAGTATTGGAACGAACAATTTTATTCTTGTTCAGTTCATTGAGAAGTAGACAAAAACGTTCATAGGTCTGGGTAAGGGATTCACCGTTACGCTGCTTGAACCCATCGAACTTGGTTATCGCACTATTTATCTTCAGCTGATTTCCTACAACACTCCCTCGCATCATTTTGGCTACTTGGTCCCACATGCCCTTAGCCGTGTCTTTGTAACTGTCTATGGCAGTGTAGATAGAATTAGGAAGGGCTAAGATATCTCTTTGCATGTTTTTCTCCTTCAGTCATGCCTCTTTCAAATTCAGTCATCTCAGCAAGAGTTTTCTTCTCACGTCGAGCTTTTGTAGTTGCAGTTGCAGCCATTACCTTCATCGTTGCGTCAATCGGGCCATTATCCAGGGCTCCCTTGATGTACTAATAGTTGTCCTTGGACTCTATGAAGATCATAAACCTATCTCGCCATTGGCTGTACTCGTTCGGGTAGAGACATGGTGGCTTGGTGTCCGTGCCAATTGCGAGAGCATCACGAGAAGTAGACATCTTCGGTTGCAACAGAGTGATCCTCAGACGTGTAGATTGATTCAAAGTGTAAAACCTAACGCAAGGCACTAAGAGTGGAGTCCTAACGCAGGTTCTATGAGTGGTCAGACAATAACTTAGCTTACTGGAAAGAAATCCAAATAAGTGATCTGATCTGGAAGTGTCCGGACCAGAATTATGAAAAACAATTCAAAATTGCAGAGTTGTCCGGATAGGTAAGAGAGTCCGGATAACTTGAGTTGTCCGGATAACCAAGGTTACCGGATGGACTAAAGATACCAGATAGAATCAACAGGATAAACAAAGTTTACCGGATGCAATAGATTCCAGAAAGTATGAGATTTCCGGGTACTTTGAAGTTTCCGGAAACTTTGAGGTGTCCGGATACTACGAAGATTCCGGGTAAACGAGGATTTCCGGATAAAATGAATTCCGGATACTTTGAATTATCCGGAACAAAATTACCCGGAAAGATTGAGATTAAAGGAGAACTTACCCGGATGACTGACTTACCCAGATGATGGACTTGTCCGGAAGAATTGAACTAGTCCGGATGGAACCACAAACGTCCGGACACCTTGATCTGTCCGGAAAACGCTGCTGTTTTATCCGAACACCGCGGCTGTTTTGCTAAAATCGATCGAAAACTCAACTGGGGTTACTCTAATGTGTTCCTGAAAGGTTAGAAACAATACCAAGCACAAAACAACACTAATCCAATCGATTTTGGAGCAACAAGAACACGTTTTGATGATAAAAATTCGATTTTTGATTAAGAACACTATCAAAAACTTTTGAACTTATTTTGCTAAATTGACCAACCAAACGAACGAATTAGGGTGTGAAAATTTGCAGAATTACTTATAATTATGATGCTAACACAACCCAACAAGCAAAATTGAACAATTTACGCAGAATCACATATTTGAAAAATCTAGAAAAGCCAGACGTGGAAAAGTCAAACTAACCAGAAATCAATGAATTAGACTTTGAATCGAATCCGTCTGTCTGCTCTGATACCAATTGTAGAATCCAGATCCGTGCAACAATAATGAAATCGAAAATATCAAACAATGAAAGAGAATGATTTCAACTGGTCATCCTTGTATTATGCTTTCAGAGAGAATATTACAATGAGTTTAGAAAGCTAAAAGGATGATTAACCTATTTTTCTAGGCTAATACAACATTATATACCTCGGGCCCGTGGTTAACAAGCCCACGGCCCGTTCACTATGGACTAACTTTAAACAATTACAATTCAAACCCTTGAACTTAAAATCAACATAAATTTTACCCTAACAAAAACTTTACTCCAGGGACTAGGGATGAAAAATACAAAAAGCTGAAAGAAAGGTATTCAAAGCTGAAAACCTTTAAGAGGAAAGGCAAAGGCCTTATGGCTGACTATGATTGGGCTGCCTCTGACGAAGAAGAATCATCTGACTATGAAGATGATGATGAAGCCAATCTATGTCTCATGGCCAAACTTGAAGATGAGGAAGAAAATTCTGACATTCCCTCTACTTCAACCTCTGCTACTAAGGTATCACCTTCCTTCTTTACCAATATTTTAATTATTGATGAAGCTGATGGTCTTCGAAAGATCGATCTCATGACTAGAAGTTTATATGAAGCCATGAATGGCAAAACTGTTGTTGAAAATCAAAACCTTGATCTCGCTGAACAGCTTAAAAACTGTCACCTTCAAATAGAAAATCTTTCTAAAATTGAAGAAGATTTTAAAGATCAAGTTCACTTAAATCAGCTAGTCAAAATCGAGCGCGAAGAAGCTATCGCTGCATTAAAAGCTGAAAAAGCTATTGTTGATGGATGGTAAAACTCCTCAACAAAGATCACTGAGATAATAAAGTCTCAGATTCCCCTGAGTGATAAACGTGGTTTTGGTTACAAAGTTGATACTCTAGAACCAACCACTGACCGTTCCATGCTTAAGTTTGGAATGTTCGTATCCTCTATCCCTGACACTTTCTCGTCTCAGTGTTCCTCTTCTAATTCGCCTATCCCTGAGGAAATCTCTACCTTAACTTCTAAAGGTAAAGAAAAAGTTGTTTATCCAAAACCTACCTCAGTCTTTAAAAATAGAGGTAAAGGAATTGCTTTTAACCAAAATCCTCAGAAGGGTACCTTTGTACCAAAGCTGAATACTTCTAAAGTTTCAGTGACTTATCCCTCTGGTTCAAAGAATAAGATCCCTGGATTTATTCAGCGTGGATCTATTCAGTGATCTACTCCTATAATCAAAGTGGATACTATTGGTAAGAAATCCGAAGAACTGAATGTTCCTCCTATTTCAAATACCAAAAGTTTACTTGGTACTGGTCCTTCTAATTCAAAATCAAAAGCTCAGCATGCAATTGGTCCTAGAACTACTTTTAGTTATAGGAAATGTTGTCACTGTGGACTTACCAATCATATTGCTAGTAAGTGACCCACAACCACCCAAGCTGAAAAGATAGCTAAGGTGAAGATCATTGCCCCCAAGGCAAAGAAGACCACTGAGGTTAAGAAATTAACCAAAGTGAAGACTGACAAAGCTGAATCTTCAAATGCTGCGAAGACTGCTGGACCTTCCACTTCCTCTTCTACCCCCACTGACAAGTGTGTACACATGGTTAAGTGGGTACCCAAGACAAACTAATATTCCTTTGTAATGCAGGTTAAGAAGGGTATCTGGTATCTCGATAGCGGATGCTCTAGACACATGACTGGTAAGAAGAACCTGCTCACTGAGTACAAAGAAGAGAAGGGTCCCTCTGTAACTTTCGGTGGAAATGGAAAAGGACATACCCGAGGGTTTGGTGTCCTCTCTAATCGTACAACAACCTTCAGAAGAGTGGCATATGTTGAAGGGCTGAAGCATAATCTTCTAAGCATCAGTCAGCTTTGCGATATGGATAACAAAGTAATATTTACTAAGGAGTCCTGCTTTGTCTTTGACAAAAAGGAGAAGATAGCTCTCAGCGGTTATCGTTTGGAAAATGTTTATGTAATAAACATGGACTCAACAACCACTGAGAACTCCTGTTTCTTCTCAAAAGCCTCATCTGATGTCAACTGGTTATGGCATAAGAGGCTCTCTCATCTAAACTTCAAGACACTGAATACTATTTCTTCAAAAGAGTTAGTCACTGGTCTACCTCAACACTCATACGCCAAAGAGTCCTTATGTTCAGCGTGTGAGAAAGGAAAGAAGACCAAAGCAAGCTTTAAGTCTAAGCAAGTTTCCTCAGTGTCATCTCCTCTATACATGGGTAATGTTTCTCCGTTCTAAGAGTGACACACCTGTAGAACTCATCACCTTTGTCAGGAAAATGGAAGTCCTGAACAACTTGACTGTTCGCTCAATAAGGAGTGATCATGGGACTGAATTTAAAAACAGTTCTCTTGATTCCTTCTTTGAGAGTAAGGGTATTTCTCACAAATTTTCTTCAGTAAGAACACCGCAACAAAACGGAGTCGCTGAAAGAAGAAATAGAACTATTATTGAAGCTGCACGTTCAATGCTCAACGATTCTCACCTGCCTACTCAGTTTTGGGCAGAAGCTGTCAACACTGCTTGTTTTACGCAAAACAGGTCGCTGATAGTCAAAAGAATCAACGAAACATCCTATGAACGTTTTCATGGAAGAAAGCCTTCAATTAGCTTTCTTCACATCTTTGGATGTCAGTGTTTCATACTGAACAACAGAGATGCCCTTGGAAAGTTTGATCCTAAGGCTGATGATGGAATCTTTCTTGGATACTCCTCAGTCTCCTAAGCCTTCAGAGTCTTCAAGACAAACTGTTGAAGAAACTATTCACGTCACCTTTGACGAATCCCGTTCAGCGAATTCTCGACCTTCTGCTGATACTGAAGAACTGAATCAATGGATGTTTTCACATCTTGGTGATTCAGAAGATATTCCCACTCCTCATACTCATTTCGTTGAAGATGATGGTCCTACTATCATCCCAAACATGCAGAATAGTGAACCTGAAACTTCATGGGTCTCAGCTGTTCCTCTAAACACAATGCCTGCTTCTGAACCAAATGTCTCAGACATTCCATCTACTTCTCAGCAATCAGTGAATGTGATGACATCTGCACCTACTCATCTTCAGCTCCTCCAGTTCAATTTGAGTCAGCGATTTATGCTCCGGCTCAGCGATGGACTGTCAATCACCCAATTGATCAAATTCTTGGTGATCCAAACGCTGGTGTTCAGACTCAACGAAGTGCAGGTAATATATGTTTATTTGTTAACTGTATTTCTCTGATTGAACCAAAGAAAATAGATGATGCCCTCAAAGATCCAAACTGGGTCAGCGCCATGCAAGAAGAGCTGACTGAAATCGAAAGAAACAAAGTTTGGAATCTTGTTCGAAGACCAACTGACAAGACAGTGATAGGTACTAAATGGGTCTATCGAAACAAGTTGGACGACCATGGAACTGTAACCCGCAACAAGGCTCGACTTGTTGCTCAGGGATATAGACAAGAGGAAGGTATAGACTACGACAAAACATTTGCTCCAGTAGCAAGACTAGAATCTATTCGTCTATTTTTAGCATACGCTGTACACAAAGACTTCAAAGTATATCAAATGGATGTTAAGTCAGCATTTCTCAATGGAAAGCTGAATGAAGAAGTCTATGTGAAACAACCTCCAGGATTCTCAGATCCTAAGCGTCCAGGTTATGTTTATAAACCGGATAAGGCACTTTATGGCTTAAAGCAAGCTCCACGTGCATGGTATGACACTCTATACTCTTATCTCCTAATTGAAAATTTTGAGCGAGTCAAATCAATAAAACATTATTTTTTAGAATTGTGAAAGGTCATATCATTCTTGTTCAGATATATGTTGATGACATTATATTTGGTTCTACTAACCCTGACCTGTGTACTCGTTTCGCTGATAGAATGAAAGAAGAGTATAAAATGAGTATGATGGGTGAGCTAACATATTTCCTTAGTCTTCAGATAAAACAGAATGAAAAAGGAACTTTCATTAATCAGGGAAAGTATGTTAAAGATATGCTGAAGAAATTCGATTTAACTTAGAGTTCAGCTATGAAAACCCCTATGGCACCACCGCTGACACTAAACAAGGATTCAAATGGAATACATGTTAATGTCACGCTGTACCGTGGGATGATCGTCTCTCTCTTGTATCTTACAGCTAGCCAACCTGATATTATGTACGCAACCTGTTTGTGTGCACGATATCAAGCTGAACCTAAGGAATCTCATATGATCGTTGTAAAGCGAATCTTTCATTACCCAAAGATAGGAAAAGCACCACAGGAGGCTGTCAGCTCCTGGGTGGAAAGCTGGTGAGTTGGACAAGTAAAAAGCAAAACTCAGTGTCCACCTCAACTGCTGAAGCTGAGTATGTAGCCGCTGGAAGCTGTTGTTCTCAGGTCTTGTGGATGAGAAATCAACTACTAGACTATGACCTCAGCTCTCAAAAATTCCAATCTATTGCGATAGCACAAGTTCCATCTCTATAGCCAACAATCCAGTACTACACTCAAAGACCAAACATATCGAAATTAGGTATCATTTTATCAGAGATCATGTGATGAATGGTGATATAGAACTTCATTTTATCTCAACTGACTATCAGTTAGCTAATCTGTTCACCAAACCTCTTGATGAGACAAGATTCAACTTTCTCATCAGCGAGCTTGGAATGCTGAACTTTGAAGAGTAAAATCTTCAGTAGTTCACATTTGATCAGCGATCGGATAAAACCAACTTATATAACCCATTCTATCATCTTCTCTCTGAACAAAGCTGATTCGCTGATATCAAGTTATGTTCTCTCTTTACTCGCTGACATTCACATGTAAATGCAAGATTTCAAAACAAATCACATCGCTGAATATCTCTTCCTTAACAGCGATACTTTGAAATTTCTAAAACTAACACTGATATTTCTATTCAGTGCTTCATGTTTTTAAAAATAGTCCCTGAGCTTTCAAAACCTCAGAGACATCCTAAAATATGAAAGGATGTTTGTGACATCATCACAACGGATAAACCCTCGCACGTTCTTTTTCTGACATATGTTTGCACGTTTCGTTTACCATCCAATCAAATGCAAACACGTGTCCGTGTCATGATGAAAAACTTTCCCGCTCTAGTTTCTCTCTCTCTCTAATCTCACTATATAAACTATTTCGAGTTTATATTTTTCCTTTACGCGAACTTCTTCTCCAAGAAAGAAAAGATTTACTGTTGCTTATTGAACTCGAGTTTTTCTAGAAAACTGTTCACCTTCTTCTTCGACAACCAGGTTAATATTCTCATTATTTACCTGTTTTTAACTTGTTTATGATCTTCTTGTTGCTTTTAACAGATCAAACAAAAGAAACCTTTCTAAAATGAAATCATTTCTCTCATGGTTTTATGAACACAACCTTTTCATGGGTGTTCTTCAAGTTTAAAACTCAAAATCTTAAACTTGTTCTTCATTCGTTTTTCCAGAATCCTTATCTAAAGGAAAATGGAAAACAAGACTTTTACTGGGTTTGCATTTCTTTTTCAAAACAAGAAAACCATAATCTTCATTAAGACATTTCTGTCTGAATGAAATGGACAAAATTCGAAAACATCTTATTGGAAAATTTTTCCACATTAAGACTGTATTTTTTTATGATTCATGGTTGATATGATAAACAGAAATGGCATCTTCTACTGCTGCTCCTACCGCTGAGAAATCTCCTGCTACGGAGAAACTGAATCTACCAAAGGCTCCTCAGGTCAAGTTCACGCTTAAGAAAGTAGACTTCTCAAAATCCAACAACCTCTATGCGTTTTTTGATTTTCCTCCGAAGAAGCAAGTCAAACATCTGGATGATGCTGTGAATTTTCTCCAAACCTGCTGCCTATTCAAAGCCTTAACCTTCGTACCCCCTGCCTAAAAATTTCTTCTATCTCAGTTCTGGTACACTGCTAGACACACTAAGGTTCCTTTTTCAAAGGACCCTAAGAAACTCCTTGATGTCATTCTCTGTGACACCAAATTTGGCACAACCAAAATCAACCCTGCTATTATAAGCAAAGCACTCAGCCTACCCACTGCCACCAAAGAAAAACCCTTTGTCTCTCTGCCAAACCACAAAAACCATGCTGATAGGGAAGCCATCACTGCATTCTTTGATGCAATGGGTTACGCATGGGACACAGGGAGGGACAAGGAGATTGAGAAGAAACTGACCCTCATCAAGAAGTCCAAAATGGCAAGCGAGATGAACTTCATCTTCACACACCTGATAAGCTGCATGACAGCAAAGAGTGGCTCTTCTGATCAAGCTGCTCAACCTCAGCAAGCAATGGGCTATGCATTGCTGAAAGGTCTACATGTTGACTGGGCCTCGATCATCTATGACGATCTTGCGTTCAGAGTAGATATGGCTGATAGATCTTCATGGGTTCCTTATCCCAGATTCATCAGCGCCATCTTTCAACTTGGACTTGGGGACAAATACCCAAAAGAGGGTGATCTGAGACCTTCTCAGGTTGGCCCTAAGGTGCTCGACTTCAAGCCGCTGGCAAACGAGGTATGTCTTACTACTCTTTTATCTATTCATAATCCTCCTTCTTCTACTTCTACGGCTCATTCAGTGTAAATCCCCACCGTTGATACCCAAGATGTACCCTCCACTCCTTCTCGAAAAAGGAAACAATCTACTTCCCAACTTGGTTCCAAAAGAATCAAGAAAACCAAGGAGCAACCCCCCCCCCCCTGCATTCACATGCTGAAGACTGCACAGCTCATCTTGAAGAGCTGATGGATAGTTCAGTGGTACGCTCTGCCACAGCTGATCAAGCCACCCCTTCCATCCCAGCTTCAGTGTCTCTAAATGCTGAAGTTATAAACTTGGAACTGAACCCACCTCCTTCAGCCTCTCTAGAGACTGAAGTGATTTTCAGCGAATCCAACGCTGAACCCCGCACCCAACCAACTTTCTCAACCATCATTCCTCCTACCTCTCATTTGGTCACTCAATCTCTTCCCCTATTCTCCTCAACAAACATCTTCCTCAGCGACACTACTGCTGAACATCTTCAGAGGATGGTAGAACAAAACACAGGACCTGCAGGTACTTCCAGTCGTCAGGGAACTATTGAAGATGACTATGAAACCTTCTTAGGGTTACGAGGCTTCGACAACTTCGCCAACCCGCCTGCAGGTATACACATTATCCCAAACACTTCTCTCTCTCAACCCCAAACTTCTGAGCTTTCTTCTGTTCATAAGTTAATAACTGTTTCAGGTCCTAATTTGGGGGATATCAACACCTCCCTGAAGGCCGTGGAAACAAGATGGAATCATACAACACCATTCTCTCCACCAACTTTTCAGCGGTTACAGACGCTGGAAAGAACCTCAAGAAGCTGACCGAGGTTGTTGACACGAAAGCCCCAAAAGCTGATATGGAGAAGGTGAATGGCAGCATTGCAACTTTTGCTACCACCCTCGCTAAAACTTCCTCATACGTCAACAATCTCAACCTCACCAACACCACCCTCGCAACAAACTTCACCACTCTGTCCAATGAAGTCACATCATTGAAGACAGAGGTTGGTACTCTTAAGGGTGAGGTTACGATGGTCAAAGATCTACTTCAGCAGATACTCAATCGCCTGGATGCTCCAAAGTCTAGCTTTACTCAGGCCGATAGAAAAAATCTTCGGAAACTCGCCCGTGCTATATCTGGCCTCGACGACAGATTAGCAGCGGTTGAACTTTGTATGGAACTCACTGGCCAAGAAGACAGTGATCCTCATACTATTGATGCTGCTAGTGCTGCTGATATTCCTCTTGCCTCCCCTCCTCATAATGTGGAAGAGGGGGAGAAGAGAGCTGAAGACCTTCCCCATAATGATGAGGGGGAGAAGAAAAAAGAAACTGCTGCTTCTACTTCAAAACCTCAGGCAGTTGAAAACCGTAAGGGAACCGAGAAACCTCCCTCTGTATTTGAGGGGGAGCAACTCGAAGAGCAACACAAAGAAGTCGTTGCTGATGTGACCGTACCTTACGCTGATGAGATTGAGTCTGAAGAAGAAGAAGAAGCCGAAGACGAAGAACCCATCGATATCGATGATGAAGAACCATCATCATCCCCTAAAGATGATGATGATGACGATGATGATGATGACTTTTTCTTCGTTGAGCCCAAGAAGGCCCCTGAGAAAGGGATTTCGATAAACGAACCATCAGGGGAGAAGACAAAGCCTGCAGCATCTGAAGCTGATCAAGGCAAAAACAAAGGCCTCGCTGCAGAAGACAATCTAGCTGTCCTTCAGATTAAGCCAGCTTGTCAGGTACAATATCTTCTATTCCCTTATACGGCATCCTTCCTCTATCCCTTCTCAATATCAATCCTCCTCTCCATAAAACCTCTATACACTTAACCCTATTCTTTTCTCTTTCTTCCCAACTTTTCTTACTTAAACGATCGCTGTGTTTCTGCTAGTCCTCTCCCCTATTTTAGGATCCCGCTGAAGTTCCTACAACTACATCAATAATCCCAGTCTTGGATTTAACCACTGAGACTGATAAACCTGAAGAACAACTGCTCTCTCACAAAAAACAGACCTTCCTTGGCTCCTCAAAAGCTAAGTGAAAAGGATCAAGAAAAGAGAGATGAAATGATCAAACAACTCGAAGATCAGCGAATCATTCTTCCTCGCTCCAAAATCCATGTTCCCACACAGTTCAGGATATCAAAGAAAGAATACGAGGATCATTTAAGAGCTGAAAGATTACTCGCCGAAAAGAAGGAAGCTGAAGAAAAAGATAAGGCTCTCGCCATCCAGCTTGTCCAACAATCGGTGAAAGACCCCACGCTGAAAAGAACTCCCATTGATGTCCAACGTCAGCTATGGGATGATGCCCAAAGGATCATTGAAGAAAAGACTAAGGTATCTGATTCGACTTTGGAATGGTGTAAAGAAATGCTAAACTATCGATCTCGACCATCCAAAATCATCAAGGTAAATATCAGAGGAAAACTGTTCGTATACGTTCCTGTTGTTGAAGTTGACGTATTCAGAGAAGGCAAGACCAAGCAAACCTTTTACGCTGCTACATTAGAGAAAATTGGTTTCTCTGAATGGTTGGAAGTGAAATTAGCCATTCAGCGATCTCGCTCAAAGTTCAAGAGCCATGTCGAGAAAATTTTAAATTCTCAGATCGACTTGGTTTCTTCTGCTGTGGATATTCCTCCTTCCACTCTTCTTCCACCTCAACAAAGAAGGGCCTCTGTAAAGAAAAAGGAAATCTCAGATTCAGGTCCTCCTATACGGAATGAAACAGGTATAGGTTTCTCACGCGAAGAAGTACTTGGTCGTGACCTTGACCTCTCAGTACTTGACACCTCCCTGCCTCCTGGTGAAACTTTCATCCCTGGAAAAGTCTTACGTGAACCCTATGGCATCTTCTTTCTAGACTACTACGGACGACAACACTTTCAACGCATATCTGAGCTTCCAATCACTCCCATCGAACAGCTCAGAGACCTAATATACTGGTGTGAAGTCAGACGCGACATTCAAGCACGTCACCTCAAGCCCCTGATCTTTGAAGAAGCAAAGTACAAAAAGGGTCAAGGTGTAACGGTCCCTGACTGGATGATTCCCACATCAAAGACACTTGATGAACTTCTCATTAAGGAAGAACCTTTTGACGGATAAGATCGCCTTGCAATTCTTTCTATCTTTATCTGTCTACATCTTTTGTACTTGTAATTTTATTTGTTGTACTTGTAATTTTTCCACTCCCCTCTGTAACCTTTACAAAGTTTAAATAAAAATTTCAGCGAATGTACTTTACTCCATCAGTACTGAAAAGATCCTAGAAAACAGTAAAAGAGACAAATATTTTATGAGTTCTTTTTATCCTTATGTTTTCATTAATTGGCAATTTTCTCTGTTGCTATGTCATAATCAAATAGGGGGAGATTGTTGATCCAAACCCTCAGTGATTTTATAATGACCCTCTCTTAATCACTTAGTGAAAATTGTAAGTAAATAATATGTATTAGAGTTTCACTATCGCTGATAAGTACTAAGACTGTTTCAGTACCGCTGATAGTAACTCTCGCTCTTTAAAGTTAAATAGTCAGCGAACTCTGTTCATCGAGTAGCTCTGAGCCTGTTCAGTCTATGAGATGATCGCTGATAAGTTAGTAGTTTACTTATGATCCCTGAAGACAAGTTTCACGTTAATATATGTTCTACGCTGAAGTCGAAGATCAAGCTCAAGAACCAGCGACAAGTCTACTAATGAACTGATGCGGATATCAGCGAAGCCAAGATTTGTCCACTCAACGTGAAGTATCAAGTAGAAGACTTCAGCAATCGCTGAACTTTATCATTCGCTGATAAAGAACTGTTTCAACGAAAGCTGATCATGAAGTCTCCTTACAAAGTACTATTGTCTTACCTCCCTTGCACGTCTTCGTACGAAATGTCAGAACGGACATCCTTTTTGTCTATGATCGTACAATAACTCTCATTCTACATTGTGCACCATGCGGCTACTAAGGTTGTTTACAAAGGTCAATGACATACAACCACTCAGCTGCTGCCATGCATTAAATGCATGCAGTATATAAGAAGAATCCTACTTCAGAAATGAAGTGCGCTCAGCCATCTTCTTATTCTTCCTTTCTATCTGTGTGTTAGGTTATTATTCGTACTTTCCTTATCTCCCTCTAGTGCAAGAAACATAGTGTTCTTAACTTGTTTAGATTAGGTTAATCCTTAATCTTGTTCCGCAACAAGTTGTAAATTGTCTTGATTTATCAATAAACAATTTAGAAAAGTAAAAGTCGTGTGTTTGTAATCAACCCCCCCCCCCCCCTTCTACAAACTTGTATAACCCTTCGGGACCAACAATAACTAACGAGTGTGTATGTGATAAGGCACATCTACTATCCAGTCAACCCATTAGCCTTCTCTAAACAGTGTCAGTCGGGTAGCCACATCTGCTATCCAGTCTCATTCATTGGGACTGGATATTGAAGACGTCATCATGAACCTAACGACGCAATTGCACAACCTCCCTAGCCACTCAGATATCTCTCAATAGATATCTGTTTCAACTTATCACGGGGAATTAGCACATGATCTATCCATATCTCACTTGAAGAGCCCGGGTATTGAAACATGAGGACTCCCAACCCAATCCTCGACTTCTTTGAGTGCACCATTGCGTCTAGAGCCACTCACAGACATACTTTATTTGACTAAGACACAACCACACTCATCGGCTATCGTTGGAAGTCTTAGTGACACAACCGAAACATTCATAGTAACTCTACCGTCTGGTGGATTACGAGGATTAAGTGGAAGTCCTACCACAGTTAAAATCAAGTCCATTAGTGAATGTAGGCAATATTGTTGACTCAACTGTTACTACAACTGGTAATCTAAGTGATCCAGAAGTTACACTACCAGAATTCGTTTCCAGGGAAATTCTGAACGACGCCCTAAAGGTTGTTCAAGATCACATAACGCAGCCGATGAGGACGGAGATGGATACTCTGAAATGACTAATAAAGGGTAAATCAATCATGATTGAACCTGAATCTGAACCTGAAGTACATATATCGCCTCCACCACCTCAAAAGCCTATCGATATGTCCATAAATGACCTGATATGCCTACTGCTAACCAGACTAATTTCCCAATCCACCAAAGATACCGCTGAAGCCGACTTAGTATGTATATTTAGATCTTAGGTCGAGGTCAACCCACCCACACCCACCCCACATGTCACACCTGAAGCTTTCCAAGTCTATCAATCACAGGTGAACTCCAACCTTGGCAACATCAATGCAACTCTTCAGTCTATGCAACAATATCTAGCTACACTTTCTGAACGAGTTTCCTCTCTAGAAAATAAATGCAAGGGCCAGGCACACGGTTTAAAGCGACTACATGATGATCAGGATGATCCCGATCCCCATAACGGGGAGAATAACAAAAGACAAAGAAATTCTGAAGCTAGTGGGTCAGGTATTCCTGTTGTTAATGTTAAGACAGATCAAGGTTTGGGATCTCAAAGGGACAAGCAAGCTGATGATACTGTCGTGGACATTCTAGATGGTGTCATACTTATGGTTGAAATGCCCGACGGTAGTGACAAAAGAATAGAGGATGAAAGAGTAGCTGATAGCATGATACACGATATTATCTATAATGATTCAGAAGATGAGCCTGAAACTACGGATTCAAGGATTAAAGAGGAGATTAAAGATGTATTCATGGCTGAGAATGTACAAGCTGGGGATGTAGAAGAAGACTATGATGCAATTCTTTAGCAAGACGATCCTTTGATTGAAATACTAGATATTCCCGATGTTCCGGTGGGTACTATTCTAGATCCAGTTTCCGAGGCAGCGATTAGAGAGTTCCAATAGTCCACACAACCTGAAGGCCAATCAAGTGTTGAGAAGAAATGGCAAAGGGGTAGGATTCTAACTCCATTCCAGAAAAATAGTAAGAGAAACTGTTGATCCAAAATCTCTCTGTGATTTGATGACGAGTCTTTAAATACTTAGTGAAAATTACATTTAACATCTGTATGCATTAGTGTTTCACCATCATGGATCATAAGCTGAGTTTGTTCAGTGATTGCTGAGCACTTCCTATGAAATATGTTTATGTAATCTCTGAAGACAAGCCTCACGCCGAAAAGAACTCATCGCTAAATTTGAAGACCAAGCAGATGAACAAGACAAGTCTACTTATGATCTGAAGCAGCATTCAGTGAAACCAAGCCAAGTCTACAACACGCTACATTTCTAGAACAAAGCTTCAGCGATAGCTTAGACTTTCATCAGACCTCATTGAAGAAAGACTACATCAGCGATCACGGATCATGAAGCTTGCAGTTCAAGATTTGTTTGTCTTATCCTCTTGCACATATAGTACGATGCTGCAAAAGCAAACCTATTTTTGTCCATAATCGTACAACCACTCTGCCAACTACACTGTTCACCATGCGGCCAAGAGCATGTCTTTGACAAAAGTCAGAAGCATGCACCCAATAAAGAACTTACACGTGTAAAGTACCTCTGCCATGCATTAAATGCATGGGGTATGTAACACCTCGAAATTTCCATAATAAGTGTATGTTATATTATGGAAATTGTTAGGCAATTTTAGTGAGTAATTCTCAATCGTCTAATATTATTTGTTTAATCTTAGGATTGAGAAAGGAGTATCGTGAAAAGTTAAATTTATACTTTTGTCATTAAAGGTGGAATGATGTATAAGTTAAAAGTTTTGGGTTGAATTTGACAAATGAAGTTTTAGAAATATAAAATAAGAGACGTGGGTTAATTGGGAGATATTTTGCTTCTGGGAAATTTTTGAAAGAAAGAAGGAAAGCGTGTTCTAGGGTGAAATCAATAAGGTTTCATTGATCTTCTGTAGTCCAATTCTTTAAATATTAATGACAACAGGTTCAGTTAGTGTCTATTTGATTTTGAATCAATTTGGTTAATTAGGATTCAAGACAAGAGGAAATCAAATTCCATGTTGATTCTGGAAGTCTTAGTCACGTGAGTTCATTCTCCCCTAAATGAAATAATTATGTAAGAAGTGGATTAATTGTAGTTATAATAACTCCTTAGTTGGAAAGACTGGGTCTGAATGAATTGTGATGAAATATAATTGTAAGATGGATAGTTCCCGACCTCGAATCGGAATGTTTACTGATAAAATGAAAGTTTCTGGATGAATATATCCCGATGGTTTCCGATTACATTTTCCGGACATGTTTTCCGGATGTTACCGGATTGTCTAATTTTCCGGATGTTACCGGATTATATTTCCGGATGTTACCGGATACGTTTCCTAGACTTGATTCCCGGATATATTTTTCGGATTGTTTCCAGACTTGGGTTCCGGATACGTTTTCCGGTTAGTCTCCGGATTCGGTTTACCGGAACTCGTGTTTTCCGGATATATTCCATATGTTTAGGAATTGAAAATAATATGTGGAGAAAACTCCTTTGGATATTCTGATTAAAACGGTATAGGTGGGATTTCATTATATTGAATTTAAATGGTTTTGCTCAATTTCTTTTATGTTATGAGATGATATTATTGTAAGCATTAAAATGTATGTTTATAATAGTCGCACGAAAATCTATATATGTGTAATGGATCTATAGGCACAAAAGTTATCATGAAGCGTGGAATAGGCATGGTTTAATTGTAATTCCCGTTTATGTATTTTGAAATGAGGGATAGTGCTAGGTATCAAAAGTCAGTTGAATAGAAGTTACGGGACCTTTTGGGTGCGTTTGGTACACTGGATAGGACATGACAGAATAGAACAGGGTCCACTGTCCCACGTTTGGAAGGACTTTATGTGGAACAAACTGGAACAAGATTAAACAAACTGGAACAGGCCTGTTCCACCCCCACCCCATGGAACAAGGTGGAACAGACTTATGTTTTACCAATATAACCTCAAAATAAAATCTAATTCTCTTCTAAACATCAAATAAACATTCTATTCATATTTTATTCATTCTTTAAATTTAGCAAAGGTAAATTGGTCAATGTTATCTGTTCTGTTCTGTCCAGTTCTGTCTTACCAAACGTGGAACAACTGTTCTGTCCTGTCCTGTTCTGTTCTGTCCCACCTTGTCATGTCCTATCCTGTCTGCATACCAAATGCACCCTTTATAACTACTTATGTAACTATCTCTTATGGAATATAAATTCTTTCTTTTTGTTTAGAATTAGGGTTAATGACCTATTGCTTTTCTAATTACCTTGTACAGCTACTCCAATATTCATCTTTTGCAAATCAATCAAAGTGAGATTTATGACAATTGAATGCTACTGTGTTGATTCTGTTAATTGCACTTGTTAATCTGGGATCCACAACTGGTATCCGAGTAGAAAGACAAATGATCCAAAGGTAAATTTCTTAATCTTGAGTCATTCCAGTTTTTGTCGACTGTTCCATTGAAAAAGTTCAATCTTTGTTTGTGTTTCCTGTGTTAAAAATCAAAATTGGTGTTATAGAAGGTGTTCTCGTTGTGTTTCTAGGGGTTTAATTAGTTCTTGGAACACTTTGGTGAATTTTCTGTTCATCAATTTTGAGGTTTTGCAATTCTGGGTTTACAACTTTCTGTTCTTGATTTTTTTTTCAATTTTTGCTCATAAAGTGGGTTAAAATTTGATCTGTCTAGTTGTTTGTGCTTCTTTGGTTGTTTCTTTGTGGTATTAATGTGTTTGTAGAAGTCTCTCGAACCAATCAAGCCCAAAAAGTGAGTTTTAGCACTTCCAGGTACGCATTTTTCCAGTTCCGCGTTTGAATACTGGACTTAAAATCTTGAGTCCCGGATTTACTTGTTTCCCGCAATCACATACAGGAACCCGGATTAATATCGGGTCCATTCCCTTGATTCCGGTCTTATACCGGATTTGGTCTACACCGGAACTTAATTCGGTTCCAGACTAATACCGGTTCCGAACGAGTCCCGGTTCCGGAGTTTATCGAATCCCCACTCTACCGGTTCTGGATTATATCGGTTCTGGTTCCGGACCATTCCCAGTCCCGATACAACCCGGATCAAGTCCCGTTTCATTCCGGATCCGGATCTTTCCCGGTTTCGGATCTCCCCTGTTCCGGATTTAGTTTTTGCATTCGTCAGTTCATTTTTTCTTCTTTATATCTCAGTCTTTGCTTTTGTTATTTATTTTAAGTTACTCGTTGTTACCCGTTTGAACTTAGGATCACCTTAGTTCACTCACTCCCTTAGGTTTTTGCGTTAGATCACTCCTTTTACCTTTGGATCATTAAAATCGTCTTACGATCACTCGAGTGCCCGAAACATGAACACTCAAGACGCGTTAGCAATAGGATCTGAACTCAAACCACCGATCCTGTACCGAGGGGAGTATAACGTATGGAAAGACCGTTTCATGTGTTTTATCGAGACCAAGCCTCTCTACGATGAGATCCTGCGATCGTTGACCCACGGACCAGTTCCTCCTCCAATGATGGATATCCAAGCACAAGAAGGCGCACCCCCAGCTCAACGGGTGGTCAAACCATATGACAAGCTGACTCTTGAAGAAAAGAGGAAAGTAGATGGCGATAGACTGGCTAAGACGTACCTCAAAGGAATGTGGGATCAACTGGTGAAAATGATGCTAGGTAGTCGAGAGGGGAATAGATGAAGATAACCAACTGCCTCACTCGATATGAATCGTTGAAGGCCAAAAAAGGGGAATCACTTACCGAGACTTACGAAACATTCTGCACGGTCATCAACGGTCTTCATAAAAACAACATATTTAAGACAAACACAAAGAACAACATCAACTTCTTGAACAACCTTCAGCCTGAATGGAAGGGATTTGTTCTCCATGTTCGTCACAATCGTTCTTTAGAGAATGTTCCGCTGCACGAACTCTATGAGATGCTGTTACAAGATGAAGATGATGTTCGTGTACTCATGGCAGATCAGAAGTCTGGTGAAAAGTGTAGAAACCAGGATTCAATCTTACAATCAAATATGAACAATCAAACAGTAAAATGATAGAGATTTGGATCAACGCCCTTGTATTCAATTAAGAACAAATTACAGATCTAGAGAGAGAATCTCTCAAAGATTACAAAAGCTGAATACAAAGATATGCGGGAAAGTTATGCGAAAGATTAGTTAGCTTGCAGTTGCTAACTCCTATATATACTGTAAAGAAAAGCTAAAGCTACAGTACATATACATCAAAGACTAATAGAACAATTACACGTGTCCTAATTAGTAACAGAATATAACTGAAAGTATCCAAGACATAAGTTCTGAATAACATATTCAGAATTTCTGAACATTCTTCTGATTAAGCACTTCAGAACTTCCTTCAAGCACTTGTGATATTTTCTTCATCATTCTCAGAAGTTCTGGGTCTCCTACTCAGAACTTTGACCCTTCAGTTCACACTTTCATACTTGTAATCTTTTCGATACTTCTCAGATCAGAACTTCTGAGTCTTCTAACTCAGAACTCTGAGTCTTCTATTCAGATCCAACACTTGTAACTTTTGACAAAACTTCAGATCTAACAATCTCCCCCTTTTTGTCAAATAGTCCTGTACTTTTCATCATCATATTCTTTTAGTGCTGGAACAATCTTCAAAACCAGTACATTTCTCATAGTAAGCCTTCTGTTAATCTTTTCTATGATCTCTTGAATCTCTTCAACTTGTTTTCCCTTTTATAACTTTTTCTCCAGACTGTGTTTGATGAACCTTAAAGTTCCTGAACAATATTTTTCCACTTCTTCTGATCTGAAGAAAATCTTTTCATTTCTGTCATTTCTTAAGAAGACTCCCAACTCTGGATATCTTGTAACATTTCCACTTTTCAGAAGATTCAGATTTTCATGCTCATAATTTGGCTTTGAGAGATATACACATGGCCTTTGTAAATACAGTGCAATTTCAAAATCTGTATATGCATGCCATCTAAGAATATAAAACATAGCCTCTCTCACTGCAACCAATGTTCCCCTCTCCTTTTTCAGTTTACTGCAGTCTTTATTTGACAAAAGACTATACAATCTGTACAAATCTGTTACTGAGATTTTTTCAAAATTTGCTTCAGTAAAGTAGTAGACTTTTCCATCTTCTCTTAAGACTTCAAATGAGTAATATTCATGTTTCATGAACTTCTTCTCTTTCAATTCTCTAATCCCCGTGATTAAGAAATCTGAATATACTGATTATTTTGGTTTTCCTAAGCGGTTTGACATTTCACCACGAAGACATTGATATATCTTTGTTCTGTCATGATAAACACTTAGAAAATTTACTTCTCTTGGTTGAAAGAAATAAGGAAGAGCATACTCCAGAAAGTAACCATTAACATCAACAGGTATTTCTTCTTCATTAGCCTCAGACTTTTCTGGTTGATCAGCATCTTTCATTTGAACATCTTGTGAAGTCGCATCTTGAATATCTTCTTCCACTTCTTCTGAGTAACATCAATTTACCTCATACTCAGCAGGAAAAAAAAATCTCTGTGTAACAACTTCTTTGGATTTACTTCTGAAAGTAACCATTCATTGCAATTTCTGATTTTGTTTCCGAGTTCAAGTCTTTTAGTGACACATCTGATATATTTTTCTTTCACAGACACTCTGACATTCTCAACATAAGCTTGCATCTTCATTACCGTCTTCTTCAGAGTAGCATCACTATACTTTACTAGATCATTCAATCTGAATAGAATGACTTGGTTGAATTCTGAATAAATGAATCTTTCATTTGCAACTTCTTCACTTACAAATCCATCAAAGTTGCTTATTACTTCAAGAGTTTTGATTGGACTTGTCAAGTTACATTTCTCTTTCCTTGCTCAATTGCCAACTGAAAATCATACAAATACAGATTTCTGACATATATTCCCAGAACTCTTCTGCATTCAAGTTCTATCCAAGCATCTTCAGTACCAGCAAAGAATTTCACCAAGAAAATTTGATCTTCCAAGAACAATCTGTGAAAATCAAAACTTGTCATGTTCACCTTTAAGTTTCCTTCTTTCAATACATTCAGATTAACATATCTCAGACCATCAAATTCTTCACTTAGAAAGTCTAACACCTTCACAATTCTTTTCTAAACATGTAGCTTTTCATCAGTCTTTCTTAACGTGTTTGAAGCTTCCCCATATGTCATCTGAATCCTCTCATCCAAGAATCCATCAATAAAATTTTCAATGACAACAAACTCATCATCTTTGTAGTAGACAGATTCATAATTGTCTTCAGAGAAAATACTAACATACAAGTTTCTTGCCAATGGTGTATCTTCTCTTTCAACAATAAAGTCACATAAAGGTTCTTCAAGAATGGGTAAATCAATTTTGGGAATCACAATTGGCCTTTTGTAAGTGTAGAAAGGCATAAAGAAGTCTTCAACTTTCACAAGATCTTCTTCTGATACATCTTCAAAGAAATATTCTCCAATGTCTTTTACAAACTGCTTTGTGTATCTTACAGAGTGATCTTCTTCTCCCAACAAGTCAATTGGCCTCACCAATCTGATAACTCTTTGAACATTCTGAATGTTAAGAGCTCTGACCAACTCACTATGCATTCTCCTTATAAAAATATCATTCAGTCTTCTCTCTTCAAGTTCAGAATTAAGATGTTCCCTTCTGGTATAAGGAACTATCTCTAAACAAGTGTTAATCTCAGAACATTCAATCAATCTTTCTTCAGAGATATCTGCCATAGTTATTTCACACCATTCTTCAGAAGAATCTGTCATTTCTTCTGTAATAGTATTTTGATCTGATATAACCTTATCTGATCCAAAAATATCCATCTTTTCAGTCTCATCATTCTGATCAGTATCTGCCATAAGAATTTCAGTTTCATCAGAATTAATCTCCATCTCTGTATTCAACACCAATTCCTCTGTTTTACTTGAGTTTTCACTTCCCATCTTTTCCATTTCCATCTCTTCCTCGGTATCTGAACTAATAGTCTGAACCTCAACCAACTTCTCAGCTTCTGTTGATTTTTCCACTTCTGCTGATTCATCAACTACTTGAATATTTTCTGAATTTTGAACCTCTGCAACTGCTAACTGCATATCATAAATCTCAAAAATCTGCTAAGTCAATATCAACTGACTTTTCAACATTTTCTAACTCATCAGTGCTTTGTTCATCAACCTCAGAATCATGCTTTTGCCTTTTCTCCCCCTTTTGATGATCATGAGGATCATTATCATCAAACTTCCTTTTTAAATTCTGAGTTGATTTTTCTTCAGGTTCAGCTACAGACATAGGCATGATGGCTAATGGCTTTGAAACACTAGCTAATGTTGAACTGAAAGCTTGTAACAATGAAGATTTCATATCCTTCATATTCCTTACTAACTCCTTTTGAAATTCTGACATACTATCCTTGATCTCCTTTTTGTGAGATTCCAAGGACACTTTCATTCCATCCACCTTTTGTTCAACATATTTTGCTTTCCCTTCCAACAAAATCTTGAGCTCCTTCACCTCATTTTTTAAGAAGTCAACAGTACTCTCCAATTTTTCAACTTTCTCCCCCAACAATTGATTTTGTTTATGAATCTTTTCAAATTTAGAAGGTTCTAACAGTGAACCTGGATCAACAAATGGTCCAGTTTTCAAGTGTTCAGAGAACTCTTGGCCTGTAGGTGCCACAAAGACACCATGTACCACAGAGGCACTGTGTAATGAAGCTTTTGAGATGTTCACTTCACCAGGACTTCCATCCAATCCTTGACAACCAATATTAGGAGTGTCTATGGATGTTGTTACAGGAATACGAAATTCCTGTGATGTGCTAGTGTTGAAAAAAATTTCAGGCCCAAATTGGATATTACTGTGTAATCCAGACTCGAAGTGTTCAAGAATAGGTTGGGATTTATCACCTCCCTCCAAATGAGTTTGGGATGGTTCCCCTGTTTGAATTAAAACAATAGTATGTTGAAATACTTCTGAGTGGCTAGGGATGGGTTGTTCATGTTCCACCACTAGGTCCATGGTGTTTTCTTCAATGTTAGTCACCAAGAGTTGTGAACCAACAGTAGATGTGGCTACCCGGATTAATTCTGCTGGATCAGAACCATCTCTTTTTGTTTGAGATTCTGTTAACAATCTCTCATCCTCACCACACTCTATCTGTTTTTCAACTCCCATACTAACCAAACTCTCTGAATTTTCCCTCTCTATTATCTCAGAATGTTCTCCCCCTTGAACATTCTCCCCCTCTCTATTTTGATTTGACCCCTCACCTCTCATCTCAGGTTGTTCCTCATGGGTAGGGTGTTGAGGTTGTTCAAGTCCCATTGAGGTGCAATAAGCTTTTAAAATCTCACTGTCCCTTGGAATATACTGCCTAAGAGACCTTGGAAGAGGTCTTAGATTTGGAAAATTCTGATTTTTAGAAATAGAAATCATCTTACCCATATAAAAAATTGGACCATGCTCCTCATTTGTTCTTCTTGGAATATTTCTGTTTTCTCTCATAGCATACCAAATCACAATCTGCCAATACCTTTGATAAGGTATATATGTAAGTGGAGTATCCCTTGTCTTCTTTTCTATGGCCTTCTGATTCTTCTAAAAGGTATTTTTCATATCTTCCCAAAGAATTGCAATATAATCATAATGTCTGTTTTTCACCAACCCATGAAATATTTGCAGAATTTGCCTTGAGCATTGATCAAGAGAACTATTCTTCCCAGATAAACATTTATTCACAATGTTGAACAAACAAGCCCAAATTGGTGGTAATTTGTTTCTTCTGAACAAACTTAGGGTCCTCAACTCTTCATTATACCCCAATCTCATAAATTCAGCAATTAATTCTTCTGTCAATGGAGAATCTTGAAAATCTAATCTTCCTTCTAAATCATCTTTATCTGGTAAATTCAACATATCTCTTAAAATTTGTATAGTCAAAGTCAAAGAAACTCCCCCAACTTCAGATACAAATTTATTTCCCTCTAGCCTTAGATGCTTCCAGCATTGTTGTATATACTGAACAGGAACCGATTTCTTCTTTGTAAACCACTTTTTGTATGGATGATACTTCAATAACTCCACGATTATCTTATGTTCTTCTTTAAATCTGCTTTCATCAAACAATAACACACAATTGTTTTCCAATAGCCTCAAATACTCTCTCTCAGGAACAATCCTTTCATCATGATTAGGTATTCCTGACATGATTGACCTAACTACACTTTGTTCGTGTTGAATGTTCTCATTTTCCTCATCTGCGTTTCCCTCTGATTCATCCATATGTTCATCCCCTGCTTCTCCTCCAACATTACCTTGTACAATGTTATCTCCTATTACCCCTTCATCTACGGCTCTATTTTCAGGTCTTTGAACTTCATCATCATCTGATTCTGATTCAAACAATGATTTTGATGAATGTAATGAAATGGCTCTATTTCTCCTTGAACCAAACATGATCGTAATGTGGAATTTTGAAAGAAAACAAGATCAATGAACTCAGGAATTGTGCGTTTCTCACTTTTCACTCTTGGATTTCAAATAAAATTTGAAAGAGGGATTTTAAGGTCTATTTAAAATCCGCGAAGCGGAAAGGATTTAACGGTGAAAAGGCGCTTTTTGTCAAAGTTATAACAGATTCAAACATTGTGAAATGCCACAAAGGATATTAAAATGAAAAGACGTGGCATTTTCAATTGAATAAGAAGCTGACACGTGTTACTTGATTGAAATTAACACAAGTTAAAAGTTCTGAGTAACACGCTCAGAATTCTGAGAAAGCATACTCAGAAGTTCTGAGTATACAGTTCAGAGAAAATCCCTTGGAAACAAAATTCATTTAAAAAACAACTTCTGACTTAATATAAAACATTTAATCATCCAGAAGCAGTTTGAACAGATAGAAAATTATTTTATCATCAATATTCTGTTATTTTAATGATGATTTGTGATTTCTGAAAAATCATTTAAAATCTAACATCTGAATTTGAAAACTTTTGAAACATTCAGAAGTAGTTTTGAACAAGTATAAAAATATTTTATCATTGAAAGCTTGTTCTCCTTAGAATGATTAGTGATAAGAGAAGAATACAAACCTGTTAATCATCTTGGAATGATTTCTGAAGAATATCAATGCTCCCCCTTGAATTTATCATATACTCAAACACGTATTAGACATAAAGGTAGAAAAAAAAATTCAGAAAAAATAACCTACAGAATCGAAATACTTGTATTTCTCAGAAATGAATTTTTGAAAGATAGTCAGAAGATCTGAATAACCTAATCAAAATTTTAAAAAGATTTGAAGTTGGATTTCTGAAGTATTGACTCATAAGATCTGAACTCAAGACTCAGAAGTTCTGAACTTAAAAGTCAGAATTCTGAATAAGAGACTCAGAGTTCTGAGTACACTACTCACACAATCTTACATAGAAAAACTTTATCATTTCTGAAAAATAGAAAATGTAATCAATTTGTCAGATTAATCATTCCTATTTTACATATAAGAAAAGTAAACCTTTTGTGATCAAGAGGCTTTGTGAACAAGTCAGCCAATTGATACTTTGTATGCACAAAGTGCATCTCTGTAGTTCCCTTTTCAACATAGTCTTTAATAAAATTATACCTTACATCAATATGCTTGGTTTTTGAGTGCTGAACAGGATTCTGAGTTATTGCAATGGCACTTTCTGAATCACAATATATGGGGATTTTGTTGAGTTGATATCCATAGTCCATGAGTTGTGTTCTCATCCACAAAGTTTGAGAGCAGTAGGCAGCAGCAGCAACATACTCTACTTCAGCAGTGGATGTGGATACATAGTTTTGCTTCTTTGAAGCCCAACTCACAATCTTATCTCCCAAAAAGCGACAAGCACCAGATGTACTTTTCCTGTCCAACCTGCTTCCTGCATGACCAGCATCAGTAAAACCAGTTAATTTGAAATCAGTCTCTTTTGGATACCAAAGGCCCAAATCTCGTGAACCTTTCAGATATCTTAAGATCCTCTTAACAGCTAGCAAATGAGATTCTTTTGGATTTGATTGAAATCTAGCACAAAAACAAGTAGCAAACATAATATCTGGTCTACTAGCAGTTAGGTAAAGAAGAGATCCTATCATGCCTCTATAAATCTTGTTGAGATCAGCATCTAACTTGATATTTGTTGCCATTGGTGTTCTCATAGAAGCACAATCAGACATTTTAAACTTCTTTAAAATATCTTTAACATATTTTCCTTGATTTATAAAAATACCAGTTGGTAATTGTTTTACTTGAAGACCAAGGAAAAAGTTTAATTCTCCCATTATGCTCGTTTCAAATTCTGATTCCATGACTTTTGAGAATTCAGTACATAACTCTGCACGTGTAGAACCAAATATTATGTCATCTACATATATTTGAATCAGAATTAAATCATCACCCCTTTTGTTTAAGAACAAAGTAGTGTCAATCTTACCTTTCTTGAAACCAGATTTTAATAAGTGTTGAGTAAGAGTGTCATACCATGCTCTTGGTGCTTGTTTTAGACCATATAATGCCTTATCTAAAACATAAACATGAGCTAGAAATTCAGGATCAATAAAACCTTCTGGTTGATAGACATAGACCTCTTCATTAAGTATTCCATTCAGAAAAGCTGATTTGACATTGTTAGCCCCAAGTATCTGTAATGTAAAAGTATTGAAAATATTATCAAGTCAGAAGACCATCAGAGATGCAACATAAGACTTAGAAGAAAAGCAACAACAAGACCAACAGAACTAACCAGAGTTCTGATGGAACCAACTGAGCTCTGACAGAAGATCAACAGAAGAACTGTTCACAATCCGAAGACCAACAGAGCTCTGGTCTATGAGCTCTGGTGAAGTGAAGACCTCTGTGAAGCCTAAGTCTCGTATGAAATCTTAAGTGTTATACAATTGTCCATACTTTCCACGTATGCCCTAAAAGTAGGAGACACACTTTCCACGTGTCATTATAGGGTACGATAGTACACTGTCTACACTTTATCAGGGCTATAAATAGAGAGGTAGTGGAACAAACGATTGTAAGCTTTTGGAAGAATAGTTTTCCACAATTGTTTAAGCACACACTGCAGTAATCCCGAGCACTACCTCTATACAATATTGTTCCCTGTGAGATTTCCGGATACACCATTGATCTTGTTCTTGGTGTTATCCATTATCAATATACGAGCAGCGTTTCTTACTTGATCTTGTTATCATTATCGTGTTCTATATTTGATTCTCACTACTACAATATCATTTACATAATCACTCACTTTAATGGCTTTATATTTAAATGCTTCCATTGTCTATATTATTACCATTAATGTGATGCAACGTGAATCTGGGAACCCACAATTGGTATCAGAGCTTGCTTGATTTGCTCAAATCAAGGCATCCAATCTACCAAGGTTGATTCACTATTGTTGATAAAGTGTGTGTCTCAAAGCTTCAATATACTCTGTTTTTACTATTTAAAGTTTATTACGAGTTTTTGAGAGTTTATTTAATGTCATCTTAAGCTTTCAAAGTCCAGTGTAAAGATCTTATCTACTCATGTTACTATTCCATTGGTCACTATCCATTGGTCACTGGTCATCAAACATTCAGATTACTTTCATTTAAAACCCTTGAAAACTTTCATACTCTTTTTTTTCTTCTTCTGAAAATGGCTAATAACAATATCAATGCCATTTATACTGCTGGTTCTCTGACCAAACCTCCTACTCTTCTGAGAGATGAATATCCTCAATGGAAGATGTTGGAACCCAGATACACTTAATCAAGATTTACAGTCTATTAGTTGAATTTAGAGTTTAATGCGGAAGCGTATTTAAACTAACAGATATGTTTGATAGATGTTAGAACGCACATATATAAAGAAAACAGTAAGGAATAAAATGGATTTCTTGAACAGTTACTGTTATTCAATATATAATAAGAACACGAAGAACAGATTAAGAACTGTTGGTGTGTGTGAGAATATAACACTCAGATATTTGACAATAACGTTTGAGAGTATTAGTGATTCCTTGTGTATTCGTTCTTAGGAAGATCTCAACATGAGACTTCCTTTTATACTACTCTTAGAAGACTATGAAGTAGGTCACTGTTCCTTTTACGACATGAATAGTGAACTGAATGGTGTGAACAGTGGACTGGATGGTGTGAGCAGTTGTTTGAGCCATGCGCATTTAAAGGAGCAGATGTACTATTGGTAAATGCATTAAATGGCGCAGACGTCTATTTTGTACCATGCCCTATTGAGTCCACTCAGAGCTTGACACGTGTTTTGACAGTACTTTTCCATGCAAGTTGATGAACGTATCCAGTAATATCTTCCAAGTCTTCATAGCAGACCACAGAGGCTCTGTAAGGCATTACAGAGGTTCTATGGTCTGACCTTCTGTGGAGCAGTCCACTTGTTTCCGAGTTGATCTTCTTCTTGCGCACTACAGAGGTTCTGTGATTACCTCTGTAGCTTCTGTGGCTTTCTGGACTTGATCTTCTGGAAGAAGTGGCAGAGCCTCTGTGAGAGGCTTTTCTATACTTAGCCTATTTTTCACTACTTCTAAGTATTTCTATGATTAGGAAGATTAAAGCTAACAATCTCCCCCTAAGTAGTGAAAAATAAAAAATTGACTTTGAGTTTAGTTAGGCTAAGTTGGATAAGACAGAGGTTAAACAATACCTCGAAATTTCTTTCATTTAGAAATATGCCAGAGACATTTTACATTTGAGTACAATGAAAGATAAACTTTTAACTTTGTTTGCAGAGATTGGAGGTCTGAGAATCAGATTTTGGCATCTTTGAAATCATTGTAGCTTCTGTTGTCTCTTCCAACTTTTCTGATCTCTTTGTAGAATCTGATGCAGAGTTCTCTTAGGCGAATTGTTGCGTCAATCTCTCTTATGATAGTATCTGCAGCATCTTTTTCCATTTTCTTTGAACCTCTGTATTTCACAAGGCTTGCTCTGAACTTGTTCAGAGTATTTGTTGCGTACTTCTGACAGTCCATGCATACAAATAGTTTAGTTTCGCCTTGAGGGTTTTGAAATACTAACCCAAACCGTGGTTCTGTGATGATTGAGTTTGGTATGGCGTCTGGTGGGCAGCGATCCTCTGGTGGTCGTAGATCCAGATGTTTGAGACCGAGATCCTTTCCCAGCTGGAAATCTATCATGCTGTAGAGCAGAAGCTTTTCCCTCATCGCTTTTCTCAATACTTGATAGGCTCTGGTGTTTGCCTCTGTGTTGTAGTTGTCCTTTGTCCATTGCAGAAGGTCAGGTAGATCGTATGGATTGATGTTTCTTAAGTCAGCATCAACGAAGGTAGATTCTGAATTGTTCTCTCTTCTGACTTTGTAAAGATTGTACCTGACCCTTGGATAGGTTCTTGTGAAGGAGAATCGGCAGAAGATCACCTTTTTGATCTTGTGAATTGAGAAAACATCTGCTTTGGTTCTTGGCTTTGTTCTCGTGAAGATGTTCTCAAATTCTTCTCTGATCCTTGGATCTGTCACATGATCTGTTGGATAGTTTGTCTGAAAGGATTGTTTGTAGAGGTATTTGTATACCACTTCTTCCATTTCTTCATGTGTTGGACCAGGTCGTGGAATTTGTCTTCTGAGACTCTCCATCTGTTGAACAACTTCTGCAGCTCTACCAGTTAAAGGAATTTCTGACAGAGGCTTCAATCCATGTGCCCAGTCAACTTCTTCGGGTTTTGGGGTTTGAAAGGCGTCAAACGCACTCTTCATCAGTTTCTCTGTTGGCTTTGACAATGTTTTCTTCTTCTTAGGCTCTTCTGTCAGTATCCCTTTGCCTTTATCTTTTGTTGTCGTGGCAGAACCTGTTGCTTCTGTGGGATTTGAGGTTTGCACTTCTGTAGGTTTGATGGAGGTTGCCTCTGTGGATTTTGACGATTGTGACTTAGAGGACTTTTGTGGCGATGGTTCTGTTGGCTTGACTTGCTCTGTAACCTCTGTTGGAGGTTGTTTGGTGACTTCTTCTGTGAGCTCAGTTTCTGTTGATGAAGTGTTGTCATTGAATCTTCTTGCCATTCTGAAAGCTAAAGTGAACCTGTGCCTTTCTTCTTCTCTCTTCACCATACGATCACTCATTGTTGTGTGCATCCTTTTCAGAATGTCAAAAGCAGAGGTCGTTGCTCTTTTTGGTTTGGTGGCAATCGACTTTCTTCTGGGTATGGTTTGGGGTGTTTCCACAGAGGTGGGTGTTTTCTCTGTGGTTGGTTCATCTGTTTCTTCCAAAATGATTACCTCAGGGGCGGTTGTTGCCTCTGTGGCTTGCTGTTCTGCTTCTGGAGTTTTGGTTTCGTCAGGAGATGATTCCACAGAGATGGGTGTTGTCTCTGTGGTCTTTTGGGTTTGTTGTTGTCGGGTCTGTTCTGGAGGTGCTTGACTCAGAGGTTCTGCGGCTATTGGTGGACCTGTAAGTCCTCTGCTTGCAGTTTTCTCTGTAGTTTTCTCCCCCTCAGGATGATCTGATGGACCAGGATGGTCATCATCATCAGAGTCATCCTGACCCTTGTCTGATGTACCCTCTGCTCTGCAGGAAGCATCGGGTTTCTTTGGCATTGTGGCTCCAGCAGCGATCAGTTTCGCGCAGACATCATCACAGAGGCCAAGAAGAGTTGCTAGCTCTGCCTCTGTTTTGAATCTCATCCTTCCTACACTTTCTCTGAAATCTTTGACGAAGTTAGCATTGGCAGTGGTGAAGGAAAGGATGACTTCTGTCACTTGATTAATCACGTTCTGTCCAAGCTCTGTCAGTTGTGCTCTTGTCATGTGGTCTTTGGGTTGCATCAGCATGGTATTTCGTATGGCTTCTTCTTGAACTTTTTGTAGGTCCTTCTGTAGATCTGCAGGAGTGATGCCCGTTGACACTGAAGTCTGTTTGTTCAATTGATCAAGGAATTTGTTGATTGAGTTCTCAATCGTAGGAGTAGTTGTTGCGGCAGAAGTGGCTGTTTCTTTGGCAGTGGTTGTTGCAGAAGACTTCATCTCTGAGATGGCGGTTTTCACCTCTGTGGACAGATCGTCCATTTTGGTGTTCAGATTCAAGAGAGCTGTAGATGTTGTCTCTGCCAAGGATTTGAAAGAGCTTTGCAACTCTTTCATTGTTTGGTTCACAGAGGTGACAAGGGTTTGGAACTCATCCCTTGATACTTGTGTTCCTTGTGTAACCTCTGGAGGAACACATTCGTCTCCAGAGTGAGTCCCTGGTCCTGGGACACCTTCGTTCACCCTTGTTTGTACGATGGGGGTGGAAGGATTTCCTTCTGATCCTCGAGAGGAAACCTGAGTTTCGTTCTCTACAGAAGTTCTGTGAAGAACAGAGTCCAAATCCACTCCAGAGGTGGGTATTGGAATGTCCTTCTGTTGACTAGGAGACTTGTCTAGAGTCTCTTCGTATCTGTGCTTACTACTTCTCTCTGAAAGAAGGTTTGGCCTTAATGTGTGCGTGACAGAGGAAACGAATTCCTCTGTAGGGTGTTCTTGTGTGATCTGGGGCGATTGATCACGAACATTAGGTGAGTCTCTTTGAGGAGACTCCCTAGTAATGGATTCCCCGGTTTCTGTGGGCACAGAGGTTGAAAGAGTAACCTCTGGCTGGATGGGTTGGGTTAGGATCGAGTTGTGCTGCTCTTTTTCAATAACTCCTTCTGCAGCTAGACCTGCGGAGTTAGAAATGTGGGTTGCACTGGGAGTTGGGTTTGGTTGTGTGCCTTCTTCAACTTCGGCATCTTTTCTTGTTTCTTCTTCTGGTTCTGTGGAAGTTCCTTGCTCTGTGCGCAAGGAGTCATATATGTGATGAGATCCGTATAAGCTCATGACATGAGGATGATAGAGACCTTTTCTTATCCAGATAGCCTCTTCTTCATCTGAATCTACCTCTGAGATTTCTATCCCTGTTTCTGTGGTTTCTTCTACAACCGTTGCCTCTGTAACTTCAGTTGTATTCCACTCAGCTTTGGTTTGTTCTGTTTCTTCTGAAGCTTGGTTTGGACTTCTTCTGTGGACGTCCAATCCTTGAATGAAAGGGTTTTGTAAAATTACAGGGGTTTCGGCCGGTTGATTTCTGGGTGTTGTGTCATCTTCTTGTAGATGTGTGTCAATGCCAGAAATGAAGAAATCTTGTTCTTCTGGAGAGTGGTGGTCGAGAGGTTGTGCCGTCCACCCTGCTGTATTAAGGGTGTTTGCAATTTCGGGGTTCTGTAGGAAATCATTCAGGTCTCCCTGGTGAGCAAATCTATCTGGAGATTGATAGGGTGATTGATATCCTTCTTCTGTCATTCCTATTTCTGCATCTTCTTCTTCTGCAGTTTCACCCTCTATGATTGCCTCTTCTGCAATGGTAACCAATTTTTTATGTGATTTACCATGCTTCTTTTTGGTTTTCCTCCTTTTTGGTTTTGGTGCCCCTTCCTCTGTTGATTTGGATCTTTTCTTTTTCTGTTTTGTGAAAAGGTGAGGAGCAGAGGAGCCAATCTCTGTGGCATGGGGAGGTGAAAGTCTATCTTCTGCAGTGCTAGTTGATGTGCCTTCTGCAGTTTTTCTCTTCTTAGCTGTTGGAGTAGAAGCAGAGATCTTTGCTGAAGATTTCTTTCCCATTATTTCTGCGCGTTTGGCTATGAAGCTGAGTTGAATAGCCATGTGTTTTGCTAACTTGTGATCCTTTTCTGCTTGAGTGGAAAGAGGTTTTGCTATCATTGTTCCTAGGGGGACACCTAAACGCGGGGTGTCATAGGACTCGGTTTTGGAGTTCTATGATCGCGTATATACTCTTTCTGAAGGGATTTGTTCGATGCGTAGCGCAGAAGTTTCTTTGACAGAGGTCTGCAGTGTGAGTAGCCATCAGCATGATCAGTGGGGGTATTTTTGTTCATCGGGAACTGTTTGGGAGTTGGCCCTTCCATTGGCCAATTTTGTATTAGCAGCAGAGGTTCGAACAGTACTCCCAATATTCTTTGGAATTGCAGAGGTGGTAGAAAGTTGGGATCGTTCTCTTTGACCATTTTCGAGTTGTTCTTTATGTCGATGGTGTTTACGATCTCTTGCATCATTATGGTCGCATAATCTAGTGGAAGATCATAGTAAACCCCATACATGATGCTCAAGATTTGATGTGAGCTCTGGTCAATACTCCCTATCTTTCCTGTCAGGCATCTGTTAAGAATAGAGAACAAGGTGTTCCACAGATGTGGTAATCGGCCTCTGCGGAAGTCATTTCTCTTCCGTAGTTGGGTGTTATACCCTAGCATTTCCACGAATCGACAGAGCTCTTCGTCTGTTGGTTGCTCTGCATAACTTTTCAATCCCAGAAGACCCCTTGTTGGTAGGTTGAATTCAAGTGAGAACATTGTTCTGTTGAACTTGATTTCAAGATGCTCAGATTTATCAGGTCTTGAAATGTACCCTTTGATAAGAGAATCGTCTTTATCAAATCGGCAGCTTTGCCAAAATTGGTTCAAATAACGGACTGGAATTTTGTTAGGGGTTCTTGATAGTAGAGGGAAGAGGACATGGTTTTCCATGATGTTTAGAAGTATGGCATGGGCTTCGCCGAAAGTAGTGGGTGAGGGGACCAAATAGCAGTTGTTGGATTTGATAGGAAGAGTGGCTTCGAAATGATCCTTAGCTATGAAGTTTTGCAAGTGTGTCGTCGGAGCAAAGTCTGCGGAGTCCCCGGAATCTTGTTGTTCAATATCTCTTGCAAGGCTGGGGTTTTCAGAATGTTCTGAATGAGCAGGGGAGTTTTCCGTTGAGTTCGCCGGAGAGAGTTCAGAGGATGTAGCTCGAGAAGATGAAGCCATTTGCAAGTGTTTTGCAGGGTATCGCCGGAGAAGAAGATGAGAGTTTGTAAAAAGTTTAATGAGAGGGGAAGGTTTGTTTTTATAGGATGGTAAAACGGTAGACTTCTAAAGGGTAAAATATATGGCAATGGATTAAAGTTTGGAATCCGCACTCGAGTTTGAGCGGCGGGTTCAACTTACAAAAAAAACGTTCCATGTTTGCCCAATGAAAATGGGACACGTAGGCCATGTCAAAAGATGACAGGACGTCGTGCGCGGCCCATTAATGCTAGGCGAGTGGAGTTGTTCTTAGCCATATGAGTTTCACTCTCAGTAAAAGTAACCGTTATTGTTACAGAAATGCCCAAATTAACAAAATAGCAGAGCCTTTGTTAGTTTACAGAAGCTCTGTGATGTTGAAAATTTTGAAGTTTAACCCTTTTCTCATATATCTCATTGTTATCATTGCTGAAGGTTCTTCTTTAAACGAAAATGTTTGTAAAGATATTGGAGAAGATCAATAGGATTTTGTCAAGAAATTTTACTCACAGAGGTTTTGTAGCTCTGATGGAACTTGCAGAAGCTCTGCAAGAGCCAGCAGAAGCTCTATGAGAGAAAAAATCTTATAACTTGAATTCTATTAACTTTCTGATCACCCAATTTTTGATCTGTGTTAAGAGATGTTTTTCGCACATTCTTGAAGGTTGGTGTCCGAGAAAACTATTTTGATAAACGTTTTGTTCGAGATATCATTCCAAAAGATCGACAGAGGGTTAATTTATGATCACAGAGCATATTTCCTGCAGAAGCTCTGTTGAGCTCAGCAGAAGCTCTATGACCTTAAATTTCTACTATTTCGAATTTTGTTGAACCTTTTGAACTTTTGATTTTTGAAATGTTATTCACGGTATATTTAGGACATATTTGACAATTCTTGTCCTAGAAAACTGTTTTCTAAAAACCTTTCGTGCGAGAGACATACCTTTTGGTTCTTCTGTTCTCGGCAGTTTTATCTTACTTCTGTCGATGGAAAATTATCGACATTCTTCTTTGGCTTTCCTTTGAAAGATTTATCTCTGTAGATCATTTGAGGGCCCCTTTTGCTCCCCCTTGATCTAATCACTTCTGTAGATCAAGAATTTTCTTTTTGCTCCCCCTTGATCTATGCTTGGATCAGAATATGATAAGTTTTGCATAGTACATAGGTCAAGTCTATCAGAGGTTCTGTGAAGGTTGTCAGAGGTTCTGAGCAGACCTTACAGAAGTTCTGTAGTTTCAAGAACTATTGAAGGTTTTAAGAATTTACATATAGAAGTAGAATCTTTCAAAACAATATTTTAAGCAATGTATTTACTTATTATTTACAGAAGATAAAACTATACTTACTGAGGATTTTCACACCATGTTAATCATTCCTATCTTACCCACCAAGAAGTTGAATCTTTTCTCGTCTAGTGCTTTGGTGAATAAGTCAGCGAGTTGATATTCTGTGGGCACAAAATGCATTTCGATTGTACCGTATTCAACATGATGTTTCAAGAAGTGATACCTTATATCGATATGCTTGGTTTTTGAGTGTTGCACAGGGTTGGCAGAGATAGCAATAGCACTTTTGGAATCGCAGAAGATGGGTATTTTGAACAGAATGTGGCCGTAGTCTTTTAGCTGAGTCTTCATCCATAGAACCTGAGAACAACAGCTAGCGGCAGCAACGTATTCAGCTTCTGCAGTGGATGTGGAAACACAATTCTGCTTCTTGGAGGTCCAACTGACTAGTTTACCACCTAGGAATTGACAACTCCCAGAGGTACTCTTTCTGTTGAGCATGCATCCTCCATAGTCTGAATCTGTATAAGCTTTAAGACCAAAACCAGAGTTCTGTGGATACCAGAGACCAAGATTTTTGGTCCCTTTTAGGTATCTAAAGATTCTCTTTACGGCATCATAATATGATTTCTTTGGATTAGCTTGATAGCGTGCACAGAGACATGTGGCATGCATAATGTCAGGTCTGCTTGCTGTTAAGTATAACAGAGATCCAATCATGCCTCTGTAGAGAGTGCATTCTACAGAGATGCCATCTGAATCTAAGAATAACTTGTTTCCAGTGGCCATTGGAGTTTTCATTGCAGAGGCATCAGAGAAGCTATACTTGGAAAGAATGTCAGAGACATATTTAGCTTGATTTATAAAAATTCCCTATGATGATTGTTTGACTTGGAGTCCGAGGAAGAAAGTTAATTCTCCCATCATACTCATTTCAAACTCACTCTGCATGAGTTTTTCAAATCTTTTACACTCTTCTGAATTAGTAGACCCAAAAATTATGTCATCTACGTATATTTGTACAAGCATTATCTCACTACTTTTGCGTTTATAGAATAAGGTAGTATCTGTTGTACCTCTGTTGTAACCATTTACTAGAAGAAAGGTAGAAAGTCGTTCATACCATGCTCGTGGAGCCTGTTTCAGTCCATATAGAGCTTTTTCAAGGTAGTATACATGCCTTGGAAACTTTGAGCTTTCAAATCCTGGTGGCTGATTAACGTAGACCTCTTCTTGGATTTCACCGTTGAGAAAAGCTGATTTTACGTCCATCTGATAGACTTTAAAACCTATGTGGGCTGCGAAGGCTAAGAATATTCTTATTGCTTCGAGTCGTGCGACAAGGGCAAAAGTTTCATCGTAGTCTATGCCTTCTTCTTGTCTATATCCCTTTGCTACTAATCTTGCTTTGTTTCTGATGACCACTCCATCTTCATCCTTCTTGTTTCTGTAGACCCATTTAGTCCCAATGGCCTGTTTTCCTCTTGGCAGAGGTACTAGAGTCCATACTCTGTTACGCTCAAATTGCAAAAGTTCTTCTTGCATGGCGTCTACCCAGTTTGGGTCATCTAGGGCTTCAGAAATCTTCTTTGGTTCTATCACACTAATAAAATTTGTAAAGAAACAAAAGTTAGTAGTGGCAGACCTTGTTTTTACTGCGTCAGAAGGTTCTCCGATTATTTGGCTTGGAGGATGGCTTTTTGTCCATTGAGTTGTGCGTGGAAGATGATCATCAATGTCATTCAGACTTTCTTTAGAGACTTCTTGTGTTTCTTCTTGTGTAGCCTCTGTTGTTCTTCGTGCCTTGGTAGTTGATTCTACCGTTTGTGGAATGATTGGTATGAGTGGTGGTGGAGTTTGTTCCTCTGAGGACGTATAGTCTTGGTCCTCGATTTCCTCTGTAATTGGTTCTTCTGTGGTTTGTGCAGCTTCTGTGGTCGTTTTCCTTGATGTTTCATCTTCTGCACTTTCTTCTGCTTCGGCAATTGCATCTGTAGTATTTACAGAAGAAGATGAAGCATTTTTAGGACCAGTTAGAGACAAACCTGTAGGATTTTGTTCGACAGAGGACGGTTCTTCAGAAACCCTGATTGTTCCAACAGAAGGATCAATGTTTTCGTGGAGCATCTCTAAAAATAGAAGATCCAAGTCTTCTTTTGCTTGTGAGATGACAGAGGATTTCCCTTTAATTCCGAGTTCTGAACTGATTTGTTCAGAAGTCATTTGGAATGAATCATCAAAAGAAACATTGATTCTTTCTACAATCTTGTGAGACTTTGTAAGGAATGTTCTGTAGGCTTTGGAAGTGGCAGAGTATCCAATGAATTTGCCTTCATCTGCTTTTACATCAAACTTTCCTCTTGAATCTCTGTCGTTTAAGACGAAGCATTTGCATCCGAATACATGGAAAAATTTGATGTTTGGCCGCCGTTTGTTAAGCAATTCGTAAGGCGTCTTGAGGTGTCTTTTCACAATGGTTGATCGATTTTGAGTATAACACGCAGTAGAAATTGCTTCTGCCCAAAAGTTCATTGATAATCCGCATGCTGACATCATAGTTCTTGCGGCTTCCACAAGTGTTCGATTTTTTCTTTCGACAACACCGTTCTGTTGTGGAGTGCGAGCTGCAGAGAAGTTCTGTGATATTCCTTCTTGTGAAAGATAGGCTTCAATGACAGAGTTTTTAAATTCTGTGCCATTGTCACTTCTTAACTTCTGTATTCTGCAATTATAAAGAACTTGGATTCTTTTCATTAGATTTATCAATATATTTGGAACATCTGATTTTTTTCTAACGAATTCAACCCATGTGAAACGCGAATACTCATCAATTAGGACAAGTATGTATTTCTTGCCACCTAGGCTCTGTATGGCAATGGGACCGCAGAGGTCGACATGAAGCATGTACAGAGGTCTAGTGCAAGATACATCTGTTTTGCCTTTGTGGGAAGCTCTTTTGAGTTTTCCCATCTCACAGGCAGAACATAAATGATCCTTATTGAATTTAACATTTGGCAAACCTTTAACTAGATCAAGTTTGACCAGTTTTTCCAATGTGTGAAAATTCAAGTGACAGAACCTGTTGTGCCATAATCAGGCTTCTTCACTTTTGCATGCAACAAGGCAAACTTTGTCTTTGTTCTTTGAGTTGAAGTTCATTAGATATAGATCACCTATTCTTTCAGCTTGCAGAAGTTCCATACTTGTTTCTTCACTTTGTAGAGAGCAGAAAGTTCTTTTGAACAACACATTGAATCTTGTATCACAAAGTTGACTTACACTGAGTAGGTTGTGCTTAAGGCCATCCACATATGCAACTTTGTATACAGAAACTTCTTCTTTCCTTATGACTCCATAGCCTTTTATGTGTCCTTTCTTGTTGTCTCCAAAAGTCACAGATCCACCATCCTGTGTTTCTTTGTACATGGATAATGCACTTCTGTCACCAGTCATGTGCCTTGAGCATCCGGAGTCTAGATACCAGATTGGCACATACTTCTTATGCAGGACAATCACAGAGATTTAGGTACCCATATCCATATGGGTCCAATATTGTTAGAGTTTTTCAAGTTTGCCTTGGCATTCTTGAAATACATTTTGTTCTCTGCAGAAGAGGCTGGATTTTCTGAGCATGTATCGTACGAGCTTTCTTCCTCTGTAGAATAGTTTTCATAGATTGCAGAGGTTTCTAATAAGATTTCTTCAGTGAGAGTTTTATCTATAGAAGATGTATAGAAATTTTCTAAAACGCTTGATTTCCATATTTCCAAAATTTCTTTTTCAATTAAATTTTTAAAGTTTTCTTCTGAAAAAATGGGTTTAAACTCAGGAGCTTCTGCTGATAATTTCTTTTCATCGTTTATCAAACAGACAAAAGCAACCTGTGTTTGGGTCTCTGGTTTACCAAACTTGAAGATACCAATCTGATCTTGTGTTTTCAGATATTTCTTTGGTTTGATACCTCTATTGACAGAGGTTGAAGATGATGAGTCTGTGTTTTCAAACCACACGTTAATCATCTTCTTATGTTTCTTCAAGTAAGGATCCACAGAGATTTTCGCCCTTTTGCTTACAGAGATTAGATTTGGAAAATCTGGTTTGTTTGTTTTTCCAATTACAAATAAAGAGGACAGAGGTTTGTTTCTTTTGCCTTCAATTCCTAGGGTGATATCATCATACCCTATACCTCGTCTCGCTATTTGTGAGTTTACTTTTTCATAAACTTTATGTGCATCTTTATAGTTTTTAAGTAAAACCTCTCTTCTGAGTAAATCTTGCCATAATACCTCTCTTTCTATTTGAAAGTATTCTTTAAGAGCTCTTATGTCAGTAGTTTCGCTCCTTGAAACTGAAAGTTCTTTTGTTTTATCTTTTAAAGTCTGGGTTAATTCAGAAATTTGTTTTTTTATAGGATCTAGAGTTTTGTTCCATTTCTTTTCTATTCTCTCTTTTTCCTCAAAAATCTTAGCTTTTTCTTGAGTGAGAAGCCGTACTTCCCTCTCATTGAAGGTGAGTCTTTTCTGAATAATTTGATTCATCTCTTTCAGTTCAATTAATTCAATGTTAATTCTAAGTGTATTATCATCTACAGAGGTAATACAAGAGTTGAAATTTGAAGTAGATACCTCAGAGTCAGTGCAGGAGTCGACTTCTGCCATGCCACAGAAGAGGGCATTGGCGGTATGTTCATCGTCAGAAGTAGAGTCTGACTGGAAGTCTTCTGTGTTCTCCTCAGAATGTCCTTTTGCCATTAAGGATTTTTGAGCATAATACTCGGCTTTCTTTTTGTAGAAAGAAGAGTCCCTCTGTGGGCGATTTGATCTGCTTCTGCATTCATTTGCAAAATGGCCTGGTTTGCCGCAGTTAAAACATCCTTGAGGAATGTTTCCTGTTCGATCATTGGACTTCTATAGGTCTCCGCCTTTCTCTGATCTACATTCATTTGCATAGTGACCAGGTTTGCCGCATTTGTAGCATTCTTGCTGCGTGTGGCTTACCGAGTCGTCTGACCTCTGTCGGTCATTTCCTCTGTAATGTCTTTCGCTTGACCTCTGTCGGCCACTCGATTCTTCTTCTCTTCTGTCATCTCTTCTGTTTTCTCTATCATATCTTTCATTTCCGGAACCTCTTCTGTTTCCTCTGAACTCTTTTGTCAATAGAGCTAAAGATTTAGCTAGTGACGCAAGAGTTATTTCTTTTTCTGCTTGCTCTTCTTCTTCACTGTCTATTATCACCATCTTCTTCTTCTCCTTCTTCTTCTCCTCTGTGGCTTTTTCATTTCTTGGTCTCTGTGCATCTTCTTTAGTTTTACTAACCAATGCATATGGTACAATGGTTAGTGTTTTAGCCTGTGCTATCTGAGGTTCTTGTGCGGCTAATGTTCCGTAAAGATCAGAGAGAGTCCAGGTGTCTAGTTCCTGATTTGTCTGTAGGGACATAGACAGCTGGAGCCATTCTTCATTTAGACTTTTTAAAAACATGACATTGTTTTCTTCAGAAGTTCTGTCAATGCCTGATTTTCTGCACTTGTTGATTAGAGAGTTGAATCTGTCGTATGTTGTTTGCAGAGATTCTGTTGAAGAGGCTCTGAATGCATGATATTCATTGATGTACTGTGCTCTTCGGTTTTTTGTGTTTTAGCACCTCCTTCCAACTGTCTTTCCAGTTCTTTCCACAGATCATGCGCTGTTTCACATGAATCCAAGGATTGAAAGAGTTCGTTGGGTATTGCCATAATCAATGTCCTCTTGGTTTTCTGAGCAACTTCATCTTCTGCTTTATCTTCGGTTGACCACTCCCCTTTTGGCTTTGGTTTTTGATGTTCGGGGATTTCGGCAGATTCAGCAGTAGCAGGTATACGAGGTACTACTGTCATGGGAATAGGAGGAGGATTGTACATATATTGTACTTGATTTTTTTCAGTGCCCTCGAAAAAATGGACCATTCTTACTTTCCACTGAGGATACTCATCTCGAAGGAGACTAGGAGGTTTAGTGAGAGAACCAGTAGTAAAGAAATTATTTGTATTTGTCATTTTTGAAGATTTTAGAAAGAAGGTATGACTAAAGAGTTACTTCGATGAACTTGAAGATTTTCTGAGTTTAAGCAGTTTCCAGACACAATAATATCTATCACGAATCTTGATAAGTGGATCACTTGATATTGAAAATCAAGAGAGGCTCTGATACCAATTGTTGGAACCCAGATACACTTAATCAAGATTTACAGTCTATTAGTTGAATTTAGAGTTTAATGCGGAAGCGTATTTAAACTAACAGATATGTTTGATAGATGTTAGAACGCACATATATAAAGAAAACAGTAAGGAATAAAAAGGATTTCTTGAACAGTTACTGTTATTCAATATATAATAAGAACACGAAGAACAGATTAAGAACTGTTGGTGTGTGTGAGAATATAACACTCAGATATTTGACAATAACGTTTGAGAGTATTAGTGATTCCTTGTGTATTCGTTCTTAGGAAGATCTCAACATGAGACTTCCTTTTATACTACTCTTAGAAGACTATGAAGTAGGTCAGTGTTCCTTTTACGGCATGAATAGTGAACTGAATGGTGTGAACAGTGGACTGGATGGTGTGAGCAGTTGTTTGAGCCATGCGCATTTAATGGAGCAGATGTACTATTGGTAAATGCATTAAATGGCGCAGACGTCTATTTTGTACCATGCCCTATTGAGTCCACTCAGAGCTTGACACGTGTTTTGACAGTACTTTTCCATGCAAGTTGATGAACGTATCCAGTAATATCTTCCAAGTCTTCATAGCAGACCACATAGGCTCTGTAAGGCATTACAGAGGTTCTATGGTCTGACCTTCTGTGGAGCAGTCCACTTGTTTCCGAGTTGATCTTCTTCTTGCGCACTACAGAGGTTCTGTGATTACCTCTGTAGCTTCTGTGGCTTTCTGGACTTGATCTTCTGGAAGAAGTGGCAGAGCCTCTGTGAGAGGCTTTTCTATACATAGCCTATTTTTCACTACTTCTAAGTATTTCTATGATTAGGAAGATTGAAGCTAACAGAAGATTAGGATGGTTAACTTCCTTGATGGGATAGACAGAGATTTAATGTGTTCTGTCACGGATGGACCATTCAAACCCATGGTTTTGGTTCCACGTGTACCCGCAACACAAACTACTGTTGAGATTCCTGCTCACCTTGAACCCAAAACCACCGGGTTCACTGATGAAGAGACATTAAAAATGGAAAATGATCTAAAAGCAGTTAGACTTCTGATTATGGCCATTCCTAATGAAATATTTCAAGAACTAGATTCATGTGTAACTGCTAAAGAAATCTGGGATCAACTTCTTAATCAGCTTGAGAGTGGTATCAAAACCCAAAAGAACAGAAGGACCCAATGTATAAATGAATACAACGATTTCAAGGCACTTCTGAGGAAACCTTACAACAAACCTACAACAGATGCAATGTTTTGATAAACAAATGTAGAAAGTGTGAGGTTGTTAGGTCGAAGGAAGATAACAATGTTTTGTTCCTGAAAACTTTGAATGATGAATGGTTGAATCTGTCCATGTCTTTACAAGCTAACCAGGATCTAGATGCATGGTCTCTTACTAATGTGTATGGCACTCTGGCCGCACAAGAGAAGGATGTTGTCAAGAAAAAAGGCAAATCCACCATTGCAGGACCTATTGCGTTACTTTCTGAATCAAAGAAATCCACAGAAGGAAAGTCCAACAGAGAGAGTTCTAGCAGAGGCAAGAAGAAGAAGGGTAAGAAGAGTTTGGTAGCTGAAAGTGATGCTGAAGAAAACTCATCAGATGAGGATGACGATATAAATGCGTTTGCTAAATCTCTTGCATTAATCACTCAACAATTTAACAAGAGATTTGGCAACAGAGCATTCGACAGAAGAGGTAGATATGAGAAAGATGAGAACAAAGTTTATGCTGCGCCCCTACAACAGAACCAACACAACAGAGCTCCAACAGAACAGAGACAGCAACCACAACAGAAGTTCAATGCTCCTGCTCCACATAAGGCTGATGCTGCCCAACCCATCAATCAGAATGATGGACGTTGCTTTAGATGTGGCAAACCTAGCCATTTCTCTGTTAATTGTAGAGGAAAACTTGTAAAAGATCAATATTATTACAAGAACAAATACAAGTAAAACTACAGAGAAAGAAGCTATGTTGCTGAGATGGAGAATTGGATCTCTGATTCATCCTCTGACGATGAACCAGAGCAAGCCATTGTTGTTGTGGATGATGGAAGTCTGGGAGAAGTTGATTGGATGACTGGAGGAAGAATAGAAAGGTCTGAAGAAGAAGATATAGCTCATGCATTTGCCCTAACCGTAACAGAGCCAGACAACAGAGCGCTGGAGACAACTAGACCCAGTGCCAAGGTACATTTCTTTGAATCCAAGTCTGACTCAGAACTCGAGATGCATGTGTCATTGCTAACTGAAGAGTTTCAACTCTTAAAACAAAAACTTTCTGAGGAAAAAGAGTTAAGAAAGCTAGCTCAGAAGGATCTGTCCTTCTACAAGAGAGAGAAAACTCTCTTGGAACAGGAAAAGGAAGAAATATTCAAAGAGAAATCTGAGCCAGAAGTCTTACAACAAAAGATAGAAAGCACGTTTTCAAAAAGGGTTAAAGAGTTTGAAGATATTTTGAAACAAAAAGCTGAAGAAGTTGCTAAATCTGAAAATGAACGATTAAACTCTGTTGCTTTAAAAGACTATTTTCAAAGAGAAAGGGAAATCTTACATCAATCCCTGCAGAAAAAGGAGATTTTAATCAAAAAATACCAGGATGCACAGAATGTGTATACCAAGATCAATTCTCAAGAGGACAAGCAAGGTCTAGGTTTTAATGACATTGTTCCATACAAAAGAAGGATAAAGGCATCTTATCCCGTTGCCTTCTCTATTGGAAAAATGCAAGAGGATGTGATCTCCGGAACTGCTGTTTTCAAAAGAGCCAAAATATCAGATTTTACAAAGGCAAAGAGACTCAACTTAAGGAATGTCAACTATGACTCCTTGAATCAAGAAAAGGTTACAAAACCATCTGAAAAGTTTATTCTTGATCAGGGAAGAGCTGAAATGAAGCTTATTGATTCTATCAAAAGTCTCGATCCAAAAGAAATCTTTAACTTCAATTCTTTCAAGGAACATAAGTCTGTTGCTTCTATTGCAGAACCCTCTTGTGCTACAACACAGAGAAAACTCAATCCTGGAGCCCCAGTCTTCTCTCCATCCTCTGAAATCTTACGAACAACTTTTGAAGAGGATATTCTGAAAGTTATTGAAGAAAATGCTGCTTGTGATGCTTTAAAACCCAAGATAAGAAACTTCAAATCCACCAAAGCTGACAACTCTGAGATACCCAAAGAGTCTAACACCTATACCAGAGCCACCAGAGACTTTCTGTGCTCTGATAGTGACTCCGACTCTGAGGTAGATGAGCAAATTATTTGTGCTCCTAAGACTGCTTTACACAAACCTAAACAGGCAGTTGTTGAATCTGGATCTCTGAAAAATGCCTCATTCTTTAAGAAACATAACAGATTTATACCTTTGCAAATTTGAAAAAAGGGTATCAAAATTCTCTCTTCTAATGAGATAGAAGAGAAGAAAAGAGGGAAACCTAAAATTATTCATGAAGACTATACCTCAGTTCCATACGCCTATGATCAAGTCAAATTTACAACATAGCAGAAAGGAAAATGGAAAGTCAATGACCAATCTATTCCTGCACCTGTTGTAAATCAAAAGAAAAACATCTTTGGGTCAAGAGAGTTTGCTCCAAGAAACAACAATTTCAAAAGGCCGTTACAGGACAGAATGTATGTAAAGACATCTGGTCCTAAAGGTTTTCAAAATCAAACTCCCATCAAACAACAGTTTTTGAATAAAAACAACAATTTGCATCAACTTTCATGTTCTATCAAATGCAATTGTATTCAACTTCTGTTACAATTACAGAACCATATGAATGGTCCCCACTGTGTTCTAAATCAGTCGTCTCAAAGAAAAAATCCCAAGACTGTTCAGAATGCATAGAAAAAAACCATCTGGCACATCATCAAAGAATGAAAAGCCTGAAGGAAAGTCTGGTAACCCACCTAAGTCTAACAAGAAAGGACCCATTATACAATGGGTACCTAAAAGAAACTAATCTGTCTTGCAGAAACCCCATGTGCAGATCTGGTATTTAGATTCAGGATGCTCAAGGCACATCACGGGGAATAAGGAGCTGCTTACTTCTTTCAAGAACAAAAATTTAAGTGCAGTAACCTTTGGAGGAGATAATGGCGGACAGATTAGAGGCTACGGTACTTTAGTCAATGGTGGTGTTTCAGTTTCTGAGGTTGCTTATGTTGAAGGATTAAACCATAATTTGCTTAGCATAAGTCAACTCTGTGATCATGGGTTCGATGTCAATTTTAGGAAGAAGTATTGTTCTATGTTGCTTTCCGAGTCTGGTCAAGAACTCTTAAGAGCCGACAGAAAAGGCAATCTTTGTAAAATGAATTTCAATCCTAACCAAAACACTACAACATAAAAACTCTGTTTAGTGTCTTTGAAAAATGAAGATGCCTGGCTCTGGCATAAAAGATTTGCCCATTTGAATTTTCAAAACCTTGACAAGCTCGTGAAATTAAAGCTAGTAAATGGACTTCCTCCGCTGAAATTTGACAAAGACCATCTCTATTCTGCCTGTGAATTGGGTAAGATGAAAAGATCTTCACACAGAACTAAGAGTGATCATAGTTGTCCCAGACCTTTGCATATGCTTCACGTGGATCTCTGTGGTCCTATCTCTGTGCAAAGTCTGTCGGACAAGAAGTATATTCTTGTGCTAATTGATGAATTTTCTAGATATACTTGGATTGAGTTCATCAGAGTAAAATCTGATGTCCCAGAAATTCTAATAAGTTTGTTGAGAAGGATACAGGTTCTGTTAGGATTGAAAGTGCAAAAGTTGAGAAGTGATAACGAAACAGAATTCAAAAATGCAAGAATAGACGACTATCTTTCAGAAGAAGGAATCTCCCAGAACTTCTTAGCTGCCAGAACTCCACAATATAATGGTGTAGTGGAAAGAAAGAACATAACTCTGGTAGAAGCCGCCAGAACCTTGTTGGCCGGTTCCGTCCTTCCCTTCAACTTCTGGGCAGAGGCAGTCTCAACAGCTTGTTTTACCCAAAACAGAGCAGTCATTGTAAAAAGATTTAAAAAGACTCCCTATGAACTCATCAACAATAGAAGGCAAAATGTGAAATATTTTCATGTTTTTGGCTGCAAGTGCTACATCTTGAATGACAGAGAACAGCTGGGTAAATTCGACAAAAAGGCGGACGAAGGAATCTTTATTGGTTATTCCTTAACCTCTAAAGCCTACAGAGTCTACAACACCAGAACTCGTGTCATTCAAGAAAGTGTCAATGTGTCCTTTGATGAAAGTACATCAAGTGCCTCTTATTGCAAATCAGCAGAGGGGACACACACAGAACAGAAGAAGCCAAGTTCTTCAAAGACAAGGGAAGAAGATATTAATCTTGTGTTCGATGATTTCTTCGATGATGATGTTTCCTCTGTCAACATCAACAGAGGCGACCAAGCTCAGAATTCAACAGAACATAATCTGACAGGTACAACTCTTACTGGTCCCTCCAATACTTCACCATCTACTTCTCTATCTACATGTGTCATTCAGAGAAATAAGGAACCACAAAGAGAACCTATGCAATAGCCATCATCACCTCTGCTAACCAATATTGGCAGAAATTCCATATTTGAAAGATCACCTTCATAGAGCAATGAGGCCACTCTCCAGAGTTGTGTGCCACAGAGCTCTGATTCTGAAGATCGTCTTCTCCCATCAGAAGCACAAACCCCTCCTGTTGTCCATGCCCCAATGACAAGATGGACAAAGGATCATCCTCATCATCAAATTATCAGTGCTGCTGAAGATGGTGTGAAGACGAGATCGGCCACAATCAATGAAGCTTTCTTTGTAAACTTCTTAAGCATGATTGAGCCGAAGAAGATTTCTAAAGCCCTTGAAGACCCAAACTGGATCGAAGCTGTTGGATCCCAGATACACTTAATCAAGATTAACAATCTATTAGTGGAGTTTAGAGTTTGATGCGGAAGCGTATTAAACTAACAGATATGTTTGATAGATATTAGAACGCACATATATAAAGAAAACAGTAAAGAATGAAAAGGATTTCTTGAATAGTTACTGTCATTCAATATATAATAACAACACGAAGAACAGATTTATAACTGTTGGTGTGTGTGAGAATATAACACTCAGATATTTGACAATAAAGCTTGAGAGTATTAGTGATTCCTTTTGTTTTCGTCCTTAGGAAGATCTCAACATGAGACTTCCTTTTATACTACTCTTAGAAGACTATGAAGTAGGTCACTGTTCCTTTTACGACATGAATAGTAAACTGGATGGTGTGAACAGTGGACTGGATGGTGTGAGCAGTTGTTTGAGCCATGCGCATTTAATGGAGCAGATGTACTTTTGGTAAATGCATTAAATGGCGCAGACGTCTATTTTGTACCTTGACCTATTGAGTCCACTCAGAGCTTGACACGTGTTTTGATAGTACTTTTTCATGCAAGTTGATGAACGTATTCAGTAATATCTTCCAAGTCTTCATTGAGGACCACAGAGGCTCTGTAATGAATTACAGAGGTTCTGCGGTCTGGTCCTCTGTGGAGCAGTCTTCGCCGGATTCCGAGTCTTTGGTCTTCTTTGTGCGTATGACAGAGCTTCTGTAGGAAGCCTCTGCTGCTTCTGTAGCTTCTTGACCTTGATTTCTCGGTAATGTCGGCAGAGCCTCTGTAAGAGGCTTTCTTCACTTAGCCTATTTTTCACTACTTCTAAATACTTCTATGATTAGGAAGATTGAAGCTAACAATCTCCCCCTAAGTAGTGAAAAATAAAAAATTTGAACTTGAGTTAAGTTTGGCTAAGTTAGATAAGACAGAGGTTAAACAATACCTCGAAATTTCTTTCATTTAGAAATATGCCAGAGGCATTTTACATTTGAGTACAATGAAAGATAAAACTTTGTTTGCAGAGATTGGAGGTCTGAGAATCAGATTTTGGCATCTTTGAAATCGTTGTAGCTTCTGTTGTCTCTGCCGACTTTTCTGATCTCTTTGTAGAATCTGATGCAGAGTTCTCTTAGGCGGATTGTTGAGTCTATTTCTCTGATGAAAGTATCTGCATCATCTCTATCCATTTTCTCTGTACCTCTGTATTTTACAAGGCTTGCTCTGAATTTGCTCAGAGTACTGGTTGCGTACTTCTGACAATCCATGAGTACAAAAAGTTTAACCTGGTGTTGTGGGTTTTGAAATACTAACCCAAATCTTGGTTCTCTGATGATTGAGTTGGGCACAGCGTCTGGTGGGCAGCGATCTTCTGGTGGTCGTAGATCTAGATGTTTGAGACCAAGATCTTTTCCCAGCTGAAAATCTATCATGCTGTATAGCAGAAGCTTTTCCCTTATCGCTTTTCTCAACACTTGATAGGCTCTAGTATTAGGCTCTGTGTTGTAGTTGTCTTTTATCCATTGCAGAAGGTCAGGTAGATCGTAAGGATTGATGTTTCTTAAGTCAGCATCAGCGAAGTTAGATTCTGAATTGTTCTCTCTTCTGACTTTGTAAAGATTGTACCTGACCCTTGGATAGGTTCTTGTGAAGGAGAATCTGCAGAAGATCACCTTTTTGATTTTGTGAATTGAGAAGACATCTGCTTTGGTTCTTGGCTTTGTTCTTGTGAAGATGTTCTCAAATTCTTCTCTGATCCTTGGATCTGTCACATGATCTACTGGATGATTTGTCTGATAGGATTGTTTGTAGAGGTATTTGTATACCACTTCTTCCATCTCTTCATGTGTTGGATCAGGTCGTGGAATTTGTCTTCTGAGACTCTCCATCTGTTGAACAACTTCTGCAGCTCTACCAGTTAGAGGAATTTCTGACAGAGGCTTCAATCCATGTGCCCAGTCAACTTCTTCGGGTTTTGGGGTTTGAAAGGCGTCAAACGCACTCTTCATTAGTTTTTCTGTTGGCTTTGGCAATGTTTTCTTCTTCTTGGGCTCTTCTGTCAGTATCCCTTTGCCCTTATCTTTTGCTATTGTCGTGGCAGAACCTGTTGCTTCTGTGGGTTTTGAGGTTGGCACTTATGTTGGTTTGATAGAGGTTGTCTCTGTGGATTTTGACGATTGTGATTTAGAGGACTTTTGTGGCGATGGTTCTGTTGGCTTGACTTGCTCTGTAACCTCTGTTGGAGGTTGTTTGATGACTTCCTCTGCGAGCTCAGTTTCTGTTGATGAAGTGTTGTCATTGAATCTTCTTGCCATTCTGAAAGCTAAAGTGAACCTGTGCCTTTCGTCTTCTCTCTTCACCATACGATCACTCATTGTTGTGTGCATCCTTTTCAGAATGTCAGAAGCAGAGGTCGTTGCTCTTTTTGGTTTGGTGGCAATCGACTTTCTTCTGGGTATGGTTTGGGGTGTTTCCACAGAGGTGGGTGTTTTCTCTGTGGTTGGTTCATCTGTTTCTTCCAAAATGATTACCTCAGGGGCGGTTGTTGCCTCTGTGGCTTGCTGTTCTGCTTCTGGAGTTTTGGTTTCGTCAGGAGATGATTCCACAGAGATGGGTGTTGTCTCTGTGGTCTTTTGGGTTTGTTGTTGTCGGGTCTGTTCTGGAGGTGCTTGACTCAGAGGTTCTGCGGCTATTGGGGGACCTGTAAGTCCTCTGTTTGCAGTTTTCTCTGTAGTTTTCTCCCCCTCAGGATGATCTGATGGACCAGAATGGTCATCATCATCAGAGTCATCCTGACCCTTGTCTGATGTACCCTCTGCTCTGCAGGAAGCATCGGGTTTCTTTGGCATTGTGGCTCCAGCAGCGATCAGTTTCGCGCAGACATCATCACAGAGGCCAAGAAGAGTTGCTAGCTCTGCCTCTGTTTTGAATCTCATCCTTCCTACACTTTCTCTGAAATCTTTGACGAAGTTAGCATTGGCAGTGGTGATGGAAAGGATGACTTCTGTCACTTGATTAATCACGTTCTGCCCAAGCTCTGTCAGCTGTGCTCTTGTCATGTAGTCTTTGGGTTGCATCAGCATGGTATTTCGCATGGCTTCTTTTTGAACTTTTTGTAGGGCCTTCTGTAGATCTGCAGGAGTGATGCCCGTTGACACTGAAGTCTGTTTGTTCAATTGATCAAGGAATTTGTTGATTGAGTTCTCAATCGAAGGAGTAGTTGTTGCGGCAGAAGTGGTGGATGCAGTAGCAGCAGACTTCATCTGTGAGATGGCAGTTTTCACCTCTATGGACAGGTTGTCCATTTTGGTGTTTAGGTTTAGCAGTGCCAGTGATGTTGTCTCTGCAAAAGATTTGAAAGAGCTTTGCAACTCTTTCAAGGTTTGGTTCACAGAGGTTTCAAGGGTTTGGAACTCATCCCTTGTAACTTGTGTTCCGGTGGTAACCTCTGGAGGAACACATTCGTCTCCAGAGTGAATCCCTGTTCCTGGAATACCTTCTTTCATTCCTGTTTGTACGTTGAGAATGGAAGGATTTCCTTCTGATCCTTGAGAAGAAACATGAGTTTCAATCCCTACAGAAGTTCTGAGAAGAACATTGTCCAAATCCACTCCAGAGGTGGGTATTGGAATATCCTTCTGTTGACTAGGAGACTTGTCTAGAGTCTCTTTGTCTTTGTGCTCTCTACTTCTCTCTGAAAGAAGTGTGGGTCTTAACAAGTGCGTGGCAGAGGAAACAAATTCCTCTGTTGGGCGTTCTTCTGTGATCTGGGGCAATTGATCACGAACTATAGGTGAGTCTCTTTGAGGAGACTCCCTAGGAATGGATTCCCCGGTTTCTGTGGGCACAGAGGTTGAAAGAGTAACCTCTAGCTGGATGGGTTGGGGTAGGTTCGAGCTGTGCTGCTCTTTTTCAATGACACCTTCTGCAGCTAGACCTGCGGTGTCAGAAATGTGGGTTGCACTGGGAGTTGGTTTTGGTTGTGTGCCTCTATTTATCCAGGCATCTTTTCTTGCTTCTTCCCTAAGTTCTGTGGAAGTTCCTTGCTCTGGTCGTAATTGGTCATACACTTGATGAGATCCAAATAATCTCATGACATGTGGATGATAAAGACCCTTACGTATCCAGACAGCTTCTTCTTCATCTGAATCTGTCTCTAAGATCTCTATTTCTGTCTCCGTTGTTGCTAATCCCTCTTTTTGTACAACTTCGGCCCCTTTTTCTTTCTCTTCTTCCATCATGTTCTCAAAAGCCTCTGTAATTTCACCTCTGTTCAATTCAGCTTCAGTTTGTTCTATTTCTTCTGAAGCTGGGTTTGGACTTCTTCTGTGGACATCCAATCCTTGAATGAAAGGGTTTTGTAAAATAACAGGGGTTTCAGCTGGTTGATTTCTGGGTGTTGTGTCATCTTCTTGCAGATGTGTGTCGATGCCCGAAATGAAGAAATCTTCTTCTTGAGAGTGGTGGTCGAGAGGTTGTGCCGTCCACCCTGCTGTATTTAGGGTGTTGGCAATTTCAGGGTTCTGTAAGAAGTCGTTCAGGTCTCCTTGGTGAGCAAATCTATCTGGAGATTGATAGGGTGATTGATACCTTTCTGTAGCCATTTCTTCTTCTGCAACTTCTTCTTCAGCAGTTTCCTCTTCTGCAATGGTTACCAACTTTGTAAGTGATTTACCATGCCTCTTTTTGGTTTTTCTCCTCTTAGGATTTGGTGCCCCTTCTTCTGTTGATTTTGATCTTTTCTTCTTCATTTTTGGAGAGGAGGGAGGAGCAGAGGAGCCAATTTCTGTGGCATGAGGAAGTGAGGGTTGATCTTCTGCAGCGCTTGTGGAGGTGCCTTCTGCAGTTTTCCTCTTCTTAGCTTTTGGAGTAAATGCAGAGGTTCTTGATGAAGACTTCTTTCCCATTAGTTCTGCACGTTTGGCTATAAAGCTGAGTTGAATAGCCATGTGCTTTGCTAACTTCAGATCCTTTTCTTTTTGAGTGGAAAGAGGTTTTGCTATCATTGTTCCTAGGGGGACACCTAAACGCGGGGGTGTCATAGGACTCGGTTTAGGAGTTCTATGATCGCGTATATACTCTTTCTTAAGGGATTTATTCGATGCGTATTGCAGAAGCTTCTTTGACAGAGGTCTGCAGTGTGAGTAGCCATCAGCATGATCAGTGGGGGTATTCTTGTTCATCGGGAACTGTTTGGGAGTTGGCCCTTCCATTGGCCAATTTTGGATTAGCAGCAGAGGTTCGAACAGTACTCCTAGTATTCTTTGGAATTGCAGAGGTGGTAGAAAGTTGGGATCGTTCTCTTTGACCCTTTTCGATTTGTTCTTTCTGTCGATGGTGTTTATGATCTCTTGCATCATTATGGTCGCATAATCTAGTGGAAGATCATAGTAAACCCCATACATGATGCTCAAGATTTGATGTGAGCTCTGGTCAATACTGCCTATCTTTCCTGTCAGGCATCTGTTAAGAATCGAGAACAAAGTGTTCCACAGAGGTGGTAATCGGCCTCTGCGGAAGTCATTTCTCTTCCGTAGTTGGGTGTTGTACCCAAGCATTTCCACGAATCGACAGAGCTCTTCGTCTGTTGGTTGCTCTGGATAACTCTTCAATCCCAGAAGACCCCTTGTTGGTAGGTTGAATTCAAGTGAGAACATTGTTCTGTTGAACTTGATTTCAAGATGCTCAGATTTATCAGGTCTTGAAATGTACCCTTTGATAAGAGAATCGTCTTTATCAAATCGACAGCTTTGCCAAAATTGGTTCAAATAGCGGACTGGAATTTTGTTCGGGGTTCTTGATAGTAGAGGGAAGAGGACATGATTCTCCATGATGTTCAGAAGTATGGCATGGGCTTCGCCGAAAGTAGTGGGTGAGGGGACCAAATAGCAGTTGTTGGATTTGATAGGAAGAATGGCTTCGAAATGATCCTTTGCTATAAAGTTTTGCAAGTGAGTCGTCGGAGCAAAGTCTGCTGAGTCCCCGGAATCTTGTTGTTCAATATTTCTTGCAAGGCTGGGGTTTTCAGAATGTTCTGAATGTGCAGGGGAGTGTTCCGGTGAGTTCGCCGGAGAGAGTTCAGAGGATGTAGCTCGAGAAGATGAAGCCATTTGATTTTAAGAATAAGATTTTTGCAAGCTTTTTGCAGGGTTTCGCCGGAGAAGAAGATGAGAGTTTGTAAAAGGTTTTATGTGAGGGTAAGCTTTGTTTTTATAGGATGGTAAAACGGTAGAATTCGAAAGAGTAAAATATATGGCAATGGATAAAAGTTTGGAATCCGCACTTGAGTTTGAGCGGCGGGTTCAACTTTCCAAATAAAAAACGTTCCATGTACGCCCAATGAAAATGGGACACGTAGGCCTTGTCAGAATATGACAGGACGTCGTGCGCGGCCCATTAATGCTAGGCGCGTGAGGTTGATTTTAGCCATATGAGTTTCACTCGCAGTAAAAGTAACCGTTATTACTACAAAGATGCCCAAGTAATCAGATTGACAGAGCTTTTGTAGTTTACAGAGGCTCTGTGATCTTGAAAATCTTTGATTTTTTTTATCCCTTTTTCATCTCATTGTTATCATGACTTTTGTGGGGTTCTTCTTTAACCAAAACATTTGTAAAGGCATTGGAGAGGATAAAATCGGATTTTTGTGAAGAAATTTGCTTCGCAGAGGTTTTGTGGCTCTGTTGGAACTTGCAGAAGTTCTGTGAGGGCCAACATAAGCTCTATGAGAGAAAAAATCTCATAAAATAAATTTTATTAGTATTTTTGATCATCCAATTTTTGATTTGGTTTAAGAGATGTTTTTCGGACATATTTGAAAGTTTGTGTCCGAGAAAACTGTTAAAAAAAACGGTTTGTTCGAGAAGGTCATGGTCTTCGTTTTCGGTTTCCGAGATAACATTCCAAAAGATCGACAGAAGGTTAATTTGTGATCACAGAGCATATTTCCTGCAGAAGCTCTGTTGAGCTCAGCAGAAGCTCTATGACCTTAAATTTCTCCTAATTCGAATTTTGTGAAACTTTTTGAGCTTTTGATTTTTGAAATGTTATTCACAGTATATTTAGGACATATTTGACAATTCTTGTCCTAGAAAATTGTTTTCCAAAAACCTTTTGTGCGAGAGACATACCTTTTGGTTCTTCTTTTCTTGGCAGTGATATCTGACTTCTGTCGATATGGAGTCATCGACATTTTTCTTTGGCTTTCCCTTGAAAGTTTTATCTCTTTAGATCATTTCAGGGTTCCCTTCTGCTCCCCCTTGATCTAATCACCTCTGTAGATCAAGTAATTTCCTTTTGCTCCCCCGTTACCTAATCACCTCTGTAGATCAAGTAATTTCCTTTTGCTCCCCCTTGACCTATGCTTGGATCAAAGAATGATAAGTTTTGCATAGAACATAGGTCATGGTCTTTCAGAGGTTCTGTAGGGGTCGTCAGAGGTTCTGAGTTGACTTACAGAAGCTCTGTGATTTTAAGAACTATTTAAGGTTTTAAGAATTTACATACAGAAGTAGAATCAATCAAAGCAATAAATTAAGCAATGTATTTACTTGTTATTTACAGAAGATAAAGCTATACTTACAGAGGATTTTCATACCATGTTAATCATTCCTAACTTACCCACCAAGAAGTTGAATCTTTTCTCGTCTAATGCTTTGGTGAATAAGTCAGCGAGTTGATATTCTGTGGGCACGAAATGCATTTCGATTGTACCGTATTCAACATGATGTTTCAAGAAATGATACCTTATATCGATATGCTTGGTTTTTGAGTGTTGCACAAGGTTGGCAGAGATAGCAATAGCACTTTTGGAATCACAGAAGATGGGTATTTTGAACAGAATGTGGCCGTAGTCTTTTAGCTGAGTCTTCATCCATAGAACCTGAGAACAACAGCTAGCGGCAGCAACGTATTCAGCTTCTGCAGTGGATGTGGAGACACAATTCTGCTTCTTGGAGGTCCAACTGACTAGTTTACCACCTAGGAATTGACAACTCCCAGAGGTACTCTTTCTGTCGAGCATGCATCCTCCATAGTCTGAATCTGTATAAGCTTTAAGACTAAAACCAGAGTTCTGTGGATACCAGAGACCAAGATTGTTGGTCCCCTTCAGGTATCTCAAGATTCTTTTTACAGCATCATAATGTGATTTCTTTGGATTAGCTTGATAACGTGCACAAAGACATGTGGCATGCATAATGTCAGGTCTGCTTGCTGTTAAGTATAACAGAGATCCAATCATGCCTCTGTAGAGAGTACATTCTACAGAAATACCATTTGGATCTAAGAACAACTTATTTCCAGTGGCCATTGGAGTCTTCATTGCAGAGGTATCAGAGAGATTATATTTTAAAAGTATGTCAGAGACATATTTGGCTTGATTTATAAAAATTCCCTCTGAAGATTGTTTGACTTGAAGTCCGAGGAAGAATGTTAATTCTCCCATCATACTCATTTCAAACTCACTTTGCATGAGTTTTTCAAAAATTTTGCACTCTTCTGAATTTGTAGACCCAAAAATTATGTCATCTACGTATATTTGTACAAGCATTATCTCACTATTTTTGCGTTTATAGAATAAGGTAGTATCTGTTGTACCTCTATTGTAGCCATTGACTAGAAGGAAGGTAAAAAGTCGTTCGTACCATGCTCTTGGAGCCTGTTTCAGTCCGTATAGAGCCTTTTCAAGGTAGTATACATGCCTTGGAAACTTTGAGCTTTCAAAACCTGGTGGCTGATTTACGTAAACCTCTTCTTGGATTTCACCGTTTAGAAAAGCTGATTTTACGTCCATCTGATAGACTTTAAAACCTCTGTGGGCTGCGAAGGCTAAGAATATTCTTATTGCTTCGAGACGTGCGACAGGGGCAAAAGTCTCATCGTAGTCTATGCCTTCTTCTTGTCTATATCCTTTTGCTACTAATCTTGCTTTGTTTCTGACGACCACTCCATCTTCATCCTTCTTGTTTCTGTAGACCCATTTAGTCCCAATGGCCTGTTTCCCTCTTGGCAGAGGTACTAAAGTCCATACTTTGTTACGCTCAAATTGCAGAAGTTCTTCTTGCATGGCGTCTACCCAGTTTGGGTCATCTAGGGCTTCAGAAATCTTCTTTGGTTCTATAACACTAATAAAATTTGTAAAGAAACAAAAATTTGCAGTGGCAGACCTTGTTTTTACTGAGTCAGAAGGTTCTCCAATTATTTGGTTTGGAGGATGGCTTTTTGTCCACTGAGTTGTGCGTGGAAGATGAACATCAATGTCATCAAAACTTTCTTCAGAGGCTTCTTGTGTTTCTTCTTGTGCAGCCTCTGATGTTCTTCGTGCCTTGGTAGTTGATTCTACCGTTTGGGGAATGATTGGTACGAGTGGTGGTGGAGTTTGTTCCTCTGAGGATGTATAGTCTTGGTCCTCGATCCCCTCTGTAATTGGTTCTTCTGTGGTTTGTGCAGCTTCTGTGGTCGTTTTTCTTGATGTTTCATCTTCTGTACTTTCTTCTGCTTCGGCAATTGCATCTGTAGTATTTATAGAAGAAGATGAAGCATTATTTGGACCAGTTAGAGTCATACATGTAGGATTTTGTCCGACAGAGGATGGTTCTTCAGAAACTCTGATGGTTCCGACCGAAGGATCAATGTCATTGTGGAACATCTCCAAAAATAGAAGATTCAAATCTTCTTTTGTTCTTGAGATGTCAGAGAATTTCCCTTTAATTCCGAGTTCTGAACTTATTTGCTCAGAAGTCATTTGGAATGAATCATCAAAAGAAACATTGATGCTTTCTACAATCTTGTGAGACTTTGTAAGGAATGTTCTGTAGGCTTTGGAAGTGGCAGAGTATCCAATGAATTTGCCTTCATCTGCTTTTACATCAAACTTTCCTCTTGAATCTCTGTCGTTTAAGACGAAGCATTTGCATCCGAATACATGGAAAAATTTGATGTTTGGCCGCCGTTTGTTAAGCAATTCGTAAGGCGTCTTGAGGTGTCTTTTCACAATGGTTGATCGATTTTGAGTATAACACGCAGTAGAAATTGCTTCTGCCCAAAAGTTCATTGATAATCCGCATGCTGACATCATAGTTCTTGCGGCTTCCACAAGTGTTCGATTCTTTCTTTCGACAACACCGTTCTGTTGTGGAGTGCGAGCTGCAGAGAAGTTCTGTGATATTCCTTCTGTTGAAAGATAGGCTTCAATGACAGAGTTTTTAAATTCTGTGCCATTGTCACTTCTTAACTTCTGTATTCTGCAATTATAAAGAACTTGGATTCTTTTCATTAGATTTATCAATATATTTGGAACATCTGATTTCTTTCTAACGAATTCAACCCATGTGAAACGCGAATACTCATCAATTAGGACAAGTATGTATTTCTTGCCACCTAGGCTCTGTATGGCAATGGGACCACAGAGGTCGACATGAAGCATGTACAGAGGTCTAGTGCAAGATACATCTGTTTTGCCTTTGTGGCAAGCTCTTTTGAGTTTTCCCATCTCACAGGCAGAACATAAATGATCCTTATTGAATTTAACATTTGGCAAACCTTTAACTAGATCAAGTTTGACCAGTTTTTCCAATGTGTGAAAATTCAAGTGACAGAACCTGTTGTGCCATAACCAGGCTATTTCACTTTTGCAGGCAACAAGGCAAACTTTGTCTTTGTTCTTTGAGTTGAAGTTCATTAGATATAGATCACCTATTCTTTCTGCTCGCAGAAGTTCCATACTTGTTTCTTCACTTTGTAGAGAGCAGAAAGTTCTTTTGAACAACACATTGAATCCTGTATCACAAAGTTGACTTACACTGAGTAGGTTGTGCTTAAGGCCATCCACATATGCAACTTTGTATACAGAAACGTCTTCTTTCCTTATGACTCCATAGCCTTTTATGTGTCCTTTCTTGTTGTCTCCAAAAGTCACAGATCCACCATCTTGTGTTTCTTTGTACGTGGATAGTGCACTTCTGTCACCAGTCATGTGCCTTGAGCATCCGGAGTCTAGATACCAGATTGGCACATACTTCTTCTGCAGGACAATCACAGAGATTTAGGTACCCATATCCATATGGGTCCAATTTTGTTAGAGTTTTTCAAGTTTGCCTTTGCATTCTTGAAATACATTTTGTTCTCTGCAGAAGAGTCAGATTGTTTCTTTGTGGGATTTGACTTTTGAATTGTCGTAGAGAGTAAACAGACTTGACTTGAAAAATGATTATTAAGTTTAGAAATAAGATCAAAGCAATGACAGTATTGAATATGAGATGTAATTTGCTTGAACTTTTCTTTGAATTTTTTAAACTCAGCCACAGAGGCATTACATTTTTTCTTTACATTAGATTTCCTATTACTAGAAGATCTATGAATACTCGAATGTTGTTTGCAAAAGCTCTGTTTAGGACCTGCCTTCTGTGGGTTGCTTCTGTGGTGAACTTCTTTCATCACTGTCACAGAAGAAAAATATTTATTAACCTTGGGTTTTGAAAATCTAGAACTTATAGGATCAATAGAGGTCTTCTGTAACTTTTTAAGCTCAGCAGAGGTTTTGATATGTAGATTCAAATTTAGAAAATCTTGGCATATTGGAATCTCTGTGAGTTTCTCTTTTGTAGAAATAGTTCTGTGAGGAACTTCAGAGGAGAATTTGACATCCTCTGTGTCACAGTGAATTATCCCTGATTTGAAATCAGTCTCTGAGTTGTCAGAGGATGAATCGTCCTCGTATACAGAGGTTGAGTCAATTCTTTCAATAGAGGCTGGATTTTCTGAGCATGTATCGTACGAGCTTTCTTCCTCTGTAGAATAGTTTTCATAGATTGCAGAGGTTTCTAATAAGATTTCTTCAGTGAGAGTTTTATCTATAGAAGATGTACAGAAATTTTCTAAAACGCTTGATTTCCATATTTCCAAAATTTCTTTTTCAATCAAATTTTTAAAGTTTTCTTCTGAAAAAATGGGTTTAAACTCAGGAGCTTCTGCTGATAATTTCTTTTCAACGTTTATCAAACAGACAAAAGAAACCTGTGTTTGGGTCTCTGGTTTACCAAACTTGAAGATACCAATCTGATCTTGTGTTTTCAGATATTTCTTTGGTTTGATACCTGTATTGACAGAGGTTGAGGATGATGAGTCTGTGTTTTCAAACCACACGTTAATCATCTTCTTATGTTTCTTCAAGTAAGGATCCACAGAGATTTTCGCCCTTTTGCTTACAGAGATTAGATTTGGAAAATCTGGTTTGTTCGTTTTTCCAATCACAAATAAAGAGGACAGAGGTTTGTTTCTTTTGCCTTCAACACCTAGGGTGATATCATCATACCATATACCTCGTCTCCCTATTTGTGAGTTTACTTTTTCATAAACTTTCTGTGCATCTTTATAGTTTTTAAGCAAAACTTCTCTTCTGAGTAAATTTTGCCATAATACCTCTCTTTCTCTTTGAAAGTATTCTTTAAGAGCTCTTATGTCAGTAGTTTCGCTCCTTGAAACTGAAAGTTCTTTTGTTTTATCTTTTAAAGTATTGGTTAATTCAGAAATTTGTTTTTTTAAAGGATCTAGAGTTTTGTTCCAATTCTTTTCTATTCTCTCTTTTTCCACAAAAATCTTTGCTTTTTCTTGAGTGAGAAGCCGTACTTCTCTCTCATTGAAAGTGAGTCTTTTCTGAATACTTTGATTTATCACTTTCAGTTCAATTAATTCAATGTTAATTCTAAGTGTATTATCATCTACAGAGGTAATACAAGAGTTGGAATTTGAAGTAGATACCTCAGAGTCAGTGCAGGAGTCGACTTCTGCCATGCCACAGAAGAGGGCATTGGCGGTATGTTCATCGTCAGAAGTAGAGTCTGACTGGAAGTCTTCTGTGTTCTCCTCAGAATGTCCTTTTGCCATTAAGGATTTTTGAGCATAATATTCGGCTTTCTTTTTGTAGAAAGCAGAGTCCCTCTGTGGGCGATTTGATCTGCTTCTGCATTCATTCGCAAAATGGCCTGGTTTTCCGCAGTTAAAACACCCTTGAGGAGTGTTTCCTGTTCGATCATTGGACTTCTGTAGGTCTCCGCCTTTCTCTGATCTACATTCATTTGCATAGTGACCAGGTTTGCCGCACTTGTAGCATTCTTGCTGTGTGTGGCTTACCGAGTCATCTGACCTCTGTCGGTCATTCCCTCTGTAATTTCTATCGCTTGACCTCTGTCGGCCACTTGATTCTTCTCCTCTTCTGTCATCTCTTCTGTTGTCTCTTCTGAACTCTTTTGTCAATAGAGCTAAAGATTTAGCTAGTGACGCAAGAGTTATTTCCTTTTCTGCTTGCTCTTCTTCTTCACTGTCAATTATCACCATCTTCTTCTTCTCCTTCTTCTTCTCCTCTGTGGCTTTATCATTTCTTGGTCTCTGTGCATCCTCTTTAGTTTTACTAACCAATGCATATGGTGCAATGGTTAGCGTTTTAGCCTGTGCTATCTGAGGTTCTTGTGCGGCTAATGTTCCGTAAAGATCAGAGAGAGTCCAGGTGTCTAGATCCTGATTTGTCTGTAGGGACATAGACAGCTGGAGCCATTCTTCATTTAGACTTTTTCAAAACATGACATTGTTTTCTTCAGAAGTTATGTCAATGCCTGATTTTCTGCACTTGTTGATTAGAGAGTTGAATCTGTCGTATGTTGTTTGCAGAGATTCTGTTGCAGAGGCTCTGAATGCATGATATTCATTGATGTACTGTGCTCTTCGTTTTTTTTTGTGTTTTAGCACCTCCTTCCAACTGTCTTTCCAGTTCTTTCCACAGATCATGCGCTGTTTCACATGAATCCAAGGATTGAAAGAGTTCGTTGGGTATTGCCATAATTAATGTCCTCTTGGTTTTCTGAGCAACTTCATCTTCTGCTTTATCTTCGGTTGACCACTCCCCTTTTGGCTTTGGTTTTTGATGTTCGGGGATTTCGGCAGATTCAGCAGTAGCAGGTATACGAGGTACTACTGTCATGGGAATAGGAGGAGGATTGTACAGATATTGTACTTGATTTTTTTCAGTGCCCTCGAAAAAATGGACCATTCTTATTTTCCACTGAGGATACTCATCTCGAAGGAGAGTAGGAGGTTTAGTGAGAGAACCAGTAGTAAAGAAATTATTTGTATTTGTCATTTGAAGATTTTAGAAAGAAAGTATGACTAAAGAGTTACTTCGATGAGCTTGAAGATTTTCTGGGTTTAAGCAGTTTCCAGACACAATTTTAAATCTCAATAATATCTATCACGAGTCTTGATAAGTGGATCACTTGATATTGAAAATCAAGGAGGGCTCTGATACCAATTGTTGGATCCCAGATACACTTAATCAAGATTAACAATCTATTAGTGGAGTTTAGAGTTTGATGCGGAAGCGTATTAAACTAACAGATATGTTTGATAGATATTAGAACGCACATATATAAAGAAAACAGTAAAGAATGAAAAGGATTTCTTGAATAGTTACTGTCATTCAATATATAATAACAACACGAAGAACAGATTTATAACTGTTGGTGTGTGTGAGAATATAACACTCAGATATTTGACAATAAAGCTTGAGAGTATTAGTGATTCCTTTTGTTTTCGTCCTTAGGAAGATCTCAACATGAGACTTCCTTTTATACTACTCTTAGAAGACTATGAAGTAGGTCACTGTTCCTTTTACGGCATGAATAGTAAACTGGATGGTGTGAACAGTGGACTGGATGGTGTGAGCAGTTGTTTGAGCCATGCGCATTTAATGGAGCAGATGTACTTTTGGTAAATGCATTAAATGGCGCAGACCTCTATTTTGTACCTTGCCCTATTGAGTCCACTCAGAGCTTGACACGTGTTTTGATAGTACTTTTTCATGCAAGTTGATGAACGTATTCAGTAATATCTTCCAAGTCTTCATTGAGGACCACAGAGGCTCTGTAATTAATTACAGAGGTTCTGCGGTCTGGTCCTCTGTGGAGCAGTCTTCGCCGGATTCCGAGTCTTTGGTCTTCTTTGTGCGTATGACAGAGCTTCTGTAGGAAGCCTCTGCTGCTTCTGCAGCTTCTTGACCTTGATTTCTCGGTAATGTCGGCAGAGCCTCTGTAAGAGGCTTTCTTCACTTAGCCTATTTTTCACTACTTCTAAATACTTCTATGATTAGGAAGATTGAAGCTAACAGAAGCTATGCAAGAAGAGCTTCTGGAATTCGAAAGAAACAAAGTTTGGTCCTTGGTTCCACTTCCAAAAGGCAAAGCGGCCATTGGAACCAAGTAGGTGTTTAAGAATAAAAACGATGACCCAAACCCAACAATACCAGAACAGAACCCAGAAACCTCTACCCATCACACCGAAAAACCTGCCTTAGAAATGATATATGCATTTTTATATTCTGACAGAGACATCATCCCTGTGAATGCCGTACCCATTAACCCATACCTAAGCCCAATCAGAATAAACACCATTTCTGAATCAAGGCTAAAGTTCATCCAAACCAAGTCAAATCTGAACAGAGCCATTAACATAAACTTCGGTATCCACAGAATCTTGGACATCAAGCACAAGAAGTTTCAACATGACAGAGTCGTATACCATGAGTATACTGTTGAATCAACAAAAGGCAGAAATGAACTCTTCAATGACAATGATCTTGTCCTTCTGAACCCATACGACCTGATCACACTTCACGCCTATTGCTTGAACTTCTCAGAAAGATACACACCAGCAAGAACTGCGCTACCAGAAGTCAGATTCGCTATGCAAGAGCACATCAATCTCAGAATACAGATCGATATCTAGCTAGGCATAGAGTTTGAAGTAGAGAAACTAGCGATTGCACCACCAAATGAAAACCTTGAGGGTTATGGCCATTACAGAACTGGAACCGTAGTAGAAGATCCTCCAGTATTTGTCTGCCGACATAAGGGCACAAAGAAGGCCATCAGAGCTGCTGAATCCCACAAGTACTCGAGTGAGTCGCTAGTATATCTCAAGAACATAATCCAAGATCTCCCAAGAAACAAGTGTCCAGAAGAACAGCAGAAACTCTTCGTCAACCAGATTGATCTAATGCTGGACTTTCGTATAGTGATCAGAAGATTCGACAGAATTCTTAGGGGAGATAACTATGCATAATTGTACTATTTCTTACCCTGCATTGTAATATCTTAGAAGAATAGTACAAAGGCTAACATAGGTAAATGTTCTCTGTTCTTTTTGTTTACATCTCTGTTTCAAAATTTTTATTTTCAATACTTAGGGGAGATTGTTAGCCCCAAGTATCTGTAATGTAAAGGTATTGAAAATATTATCAAGTCAGAAGACCATCAGAGATGCAGCAGAAGACTTAGAAGAAAAGAAACAAGAAAACCAACAGAACTCAACAGAGTTCTAATGGAACCAACAGAGCTCTGACAGAAGATCAACAGAAGAACTGTTCATAATCCGAAGACCAACAGAGCTCTGGTCTATGAGCTCTGGTGAAGTGAAGACCTCTGTGAAGCCTAAGTCTCGTATGAAATCTTAAGTGTTAGACAAGTGTCCATACTTTCCACGTGTGCCCTAAAAGTAGGAGACACACTTTCCACATGTCATTTTAGGGTACGATAGTACACTGTCTACACTTTATCTGGGCACCAGACTTTTGGAAGAATAGTTTTCCACAATTGTTTAAGCACACACTGCAGTAATCCTGAGCACTACCTCTGTACGATATTGTTCCCTGTGAAACTTCAGGATACACCATTGATCTTGTTCTTGGTGTTATCCATTATCAATATACGAGCATCGTTTCTTACTTGATCTTGTTATCATTATCATGTTCTATATTTGATTCTCAGTACTACAATATCATTTACATAATCACTCACTTTAATGGCTTTATATTTAAATGCTTCCGCTGTCTATATTATTACCATTAATGTGATGCAACATGAATCTGGGAACCTACAGATATCCATTTGATATACTTTGAAGTTCTTATGTGCAACATAGGCCATGAATATTCTGATTGCTTCTATTCTTGCCACATGTGCAAATGTCTCATCATAGTCTATTCCTTCTTGTTGAGAATATCCTTTTGCAACCAATCTTGCCTTGTTTCTGACTACAACACCTGACTCATCTTTCTTGTTTCTGAATACCCATTTAGTTCCAATAACATATTTTCCTTCAGGTTTTGGAGCTAGTCTCCAGACTTTATTTCTTTCAAACTGTAGCAATTCATCTTGCATTGCTAAAATCCAATCTGGATCCTCTAGGGCTTCATTGGCTTTCTTAGGTTCAAACATTGCTTCATTTGTTGTTGCTGATCTGGTCTTAACTCCTACTGACGGATCTCCTATCACTTGATGAATAGGATGGTCATTAGTCCATTTGTTTGAACTAGGAAGCACATCAATTTCTGAAAAATTGTTGTTTGTATCATTCTCATCAATGATTGCTTGTAATTCTAAACTGTCCCCTTGTTCTGATACTTGTTGAGGTAAAACATCCAAGTTTGGATTCTGAGTAGTAGAGTCGGAATTCTGAATGACTTGTTTAGAGTTCTGAGACACTTGTTCAGAAATCTGAGTAACTTGGTCAGAATTCTGATTGGCCTGTCCAGAATTCTGAGTACTAGGATCAGAAGTTTCATTACTTGTATTGATCAAAGTTGGACATTCCTCAGATGGACCTGTATTAGAAATTACAGTTGTTTGAACCACTTCTGAAGTTCACTTTTTCATTTCTTGAACCATTTTTGGATTTTCAAAATCTGCATAAGATTCAGAAGTTAGTTCCAGAAATGCATCCTTAAACAATATATTGAGTTCTGAACAGTTAGGATTAGAAGCTGTTTCAGAAGTCATTTTTGTCTTATTATGTCCGAGTTCTGAACTGTTTTGTTCAGAAGTCTTCATTCTTGACTCATCAAAGGTGACATTGATGCTTTCCATAATTCTCTTGGTTCTTCTATTGTAGATTCCGAATGCTTTGGAAGTAAGTGAATACCCAACAAAGTATCCTTCATCTGCCTTTTTATCAAATTTACCAAGATTTTCTCTATCTTTGAGAACATAGCATCTGCAACCAAAAACATGAAAAAATTTAATCAGTGGTTTTCTCTTGTTAATCAGTTCATAAGCAGTTTTATCTAGTCTCTTATTTATCAAAGTTCTGTTCTGTGTAAAACAAGCAGTGGCTATTGCTTCAGCCCATAGGAAGGTTGGAAGATTTGAATAAGCCAACATGGTTCTTGCAGCTTCAACTAGAGTTCTGTTCTTCCTTTCAACAACACCATTTTGTTGAGGAGTTTTGACAGCTGAAAAGTTATGAGAAATCCCCAGGCTTTGCAAAATGTTCTGAAGAGTCTCATTTCTGAACTCTGTCCCATTGTCACTTCTGATTTTCTGGACTGGAAGTTGTAAGAATACTTGAATTCTTTTGATGAAATTAATCCGTGTTGTAGCAGCCTCTGACTTTGCTCTTAAGAATTCAACCCATGTGTACCTGGAATATTCATCCACAATAACAAGCATATACTTCTTTCCTCCCATAGATTGAACTGAAATAGGACCACAAATATATGTATGTAGCATTTCTAATGGTGATTTACAGGATGAGTCCATTTTTATCTTATGAGAACTTTTCTTCATCTTGCCCATTTCACATGCTGAACATAATGATTCCTTTTCAAACTTGATCTTTGGTAATCCTCTGACCAGATGTTTGCTAACCAGATTGTTCAGATCCTTGAAATTTAAATGAGAACATCTTCTGTGCCAAAGCCAACATTCATTAGCAACTGCATTTGATAATAGACATACAGGGGTTAATGCTTGTATTTTTGAAAAATTAACCACAAATAGGTCCATATGTCTTTTGGCCCAGAAAACTTTTATGTCATTCTCAGTTAAAATCATGCAACCTGTAATGCTGAACTTAATCTGACAGAAACTATCCAAAAACTGACTTATGCTGAACAGATTATGTTGTAATCCTTCAACATAGAAAACCTTCTGAATGGTTAGATCTCCTTTTGTTAAATCTCCAAAACCTCTGACTTGTCCTTTGCTGTTATTACCAAAATTTACTGCTCCTCCAGCCTTTTCTGTGAGGTTTGTCAGAAAAGACTTATTACCTGTCATGTGTCTTGAAGCTCCAGAGTCTAAAAACCACACATGACAGCCCTGCAAAAACAATCAGTTAGATTTAGGTACCCATTCTGGAATGGGTCCAACTTTGTTAGCTTTGGTATCTGATTTAACAAAAGTTCCTTTGACTTTCCATTCAAAATCTTCTTTTAAGCACCACTTTCCTTTTACTTTTATGAAGTCAGAACATTTTCTGTTCACAAAATTATTTCTTTTCTTTTTGAAAACTTTTGGTTGAGACTGAGAAACATTTTCAGTCTTCTTTTCTTTAATTTTAAAGATATTTTCTATCTTCTTTTCTTTTGAATTAGATTGAGAAATGTTTTCTATCTTCTTTCCTTTTATCTGAGTTTGAGGAATCAAAACAGTTTTCTTTTCTGAATTCTGATATGGTTTGTTTATATAAGAAACAGATGTTATTAAAATTGAACTTTTTTGAGATGATTGAAATGAATGACTACCACATTGAACACATATGAGATTCTTTCCTGCAAGAGACAATAGATCTGAAACATAAGTCTTTTCACTTTTATTGCAAGATTTCAGATTACAATTGCATTAAATACAATAACTATTGACTCTAGGTTCAGAAGTAGTATTTAATCCAATCTCCTCAGAAACTCTTTTCAGATCATCTTTCCTTTTGCTTTCCTCTTTTTTTCTGAAACCTTGAATTTCACAGAATTAGCAGATGATTTGGATGATTCACCATTTTCAAATGTACTTGATTCATCAAAGAATTTCTTATCTTCTTTTAAGGCATTAATCTTGAAAAATCATATTCAGCCTTTAACTTCTCAAGCTTTGTTATTTTCTGGACATAAGTGTTGTTTTCTTTTAAAACTTGGTCCAGTTTAAAATCTACATCACAATAATCATTTTCAAGATCATCAAAAGTTTTTCTTAAGTCCTCAAGTTCTTGACTAACAAGTTTAAATCTCTTTTCAAGTTCTGAAAAGCTTTCTGATGTGAATTGAGAATTATCAGTTGAATCAGAACTTTGACTAACAGTTTAAGAATTCTGACCTTCAGACTCAGAGTTCTGACTTGTGGAGTCAGAATTATGACTAGAAGACTCAGACTTCTGACTGACTATTTCAGAAACCTTACTTGCATCAAATATACTTTCAATGTCAGGATATGAAAAACTTGGTTGTTTATTTTTGTAACTGACATTCAAAGAATCATATTTCAATTTAGCATCATTATATTTTGGTTTCTCTTCTGTTGGTTTAGAAATCTCTTTCTTAACCTTGTCTTCTGAAGCTTCTGACTTCTCAGTTTTTGGTTCAGGAATTGTTTCCTTTGCTTTTACAGGACTTGATTTTTGTAAACTATCTGAACTTGTTATAGAACTAGCAGGTCTTACAAAAACTTCAACAATTTCTGGGAGTTTTGGTTTAGGAACCTGTAGTTTATCAAAATCATAAAGATTTGTTGGAGCTCTTTTCAAAACAACATTTTCTTCCAAACCTAATCCCATTTTAGGATTATAAAATCTTGTATCTTTAAAATTACTAGTGAGAAGATTCAAGGTTTGTTGAGTTTGACCTCTTTTCAAATTAAGGTCTTCCAACTCTTTGATTTTTGTGTACAACATCTTTCTTTCCTCAAGTAACATATCATATTTAATTTGTAAATCAGCCTTTTCATCTTTTATTTCTTAAAATTGAGTTTTTAATTCAGAATTCTCATTTTTGACTTTTTGTTTCTCAACTTCAGATTCTTCAAACTGTTCTTTAATTATCTCTTTTTCTGTTCTGAACTTGTTAACCAGAATTCTTTCACCTTTTATTTGTTTTCTGAGTTTAACAAATTCAGAATTCATATTGCCAATTTAAATCATTAAATAAATTTCAAGTGTAGAATGTACCTCAGCAGAAGATTCAGAATCAGCATCTTCATAATCAGAATCATCCTCATTCTTCATCTTGGCCATATAACATTGCATTTGAGAAAAGTGAATGCAATCCTCTTCATCTGAAGTATAATACAGCAAGTTCTCCTGTTCTGCCAACATTGCAATCTCATTATCTCTTTTCTTAGCCAGCTGAGCCTTCTTTGTGTAGTATTCATAATCTTTTACTACTTTCACTCTGCAGTCTCTGGCAAAGTGACCAGGTTTTCCACACTTAAAACACAAATCCTTCTCTTCTTTCTTCCTTCTCTTCTTTCTTCTCAAACTTACTTTCTTCTCTATCTTCTTTCTTCTTATATTTCTCTTCTGAACTCCCATGTTCCCTTCTGAACTTACCCTGAAACTTATTCTTTCCATATCTTTTGTTGAACGTGTTAGTCAACAAGGCCAATTTTTCTGCAATCAGCTTGATATCAGCATCTTCCTCTGATCCTTCCTCCTCATCAGATTCTTCTTTTAACTTTGGTATTTCAGACAAAAATACCGATTTCTTTGCTGTTTTGATCACCTTAGATTTTCTTTCTGAAAGTAAGGCTAGTTGATCAGAAACACTTTTCTTCTCCTCCACTACTTGCTTAACCTAATCCTCATGTTGATTTAGAACACAGAATAGATCGTTTAAATCTTGCTCACACATGTCTTTATTCATTTGAAGACTAATTGCAAAAGATGACCATTTTGAATTAAGAGAATTCAGAAATTTGTAATTAATCTCAGACTTTGTCTTTTTCAACCCATTCCTCCTGAGGTCATTCAAAATAATACAAAACTTTTCATAAGTTTGATTTAAACTTTCACACTCTCTTGCTTTGAATCTTTCATAAGCATTAATGCATTGGTTTAACTTTGCTTGAATTGATTTTGCAGTACCAAGCATTTGCTTTTCAAGTTCATCCCACATTTCTTTTGCTGATGTTCCACTATCAATTCTATTAAAAACCTCATTTGGAACTGCTAAAGTCAACAGCGTAACAGCTCTTTTGTCAATTGCATGTCTGGTTTTCTGTGCTTCTGAGTACTGTGAAAAATTCTTCTTCACCCTAGTAGCAGGAATCTCTGGAGTTGTATCAGTTGCAGGTGTAGCAACAACATCGACATAAACTTCAATTGGACCTTCTCGTATTGAGATCATCAAATTCTCATCGATATTATCCAAGAATTGTATCATACGAATCTTCCATTGCTGATATTCGGTAAGAATAAGAACAGGGGGTTTCGTCTCAGATCCTATTGAGAGAAATTCTTTCGAAGACATGATTGTAAGATAATTCAACAGAAAGACAAATCGAATTTCTTGAACAAACGTAAAACAAATTCAAGAATTACAAAGAATTGTGAGTAGCAGCGGAATCAATTGACGAATTGATCAATAAATCTTCAAGAATGCGATCAAGAAACCCTCAAGAACACGATCTTGAACGAATTTGTTTGTTGATTGGCTCTGATACCAATTGTAGAAACCAGGATTCAATCTTACAATCAAATATGAACAATCAAACAGTAAAATGATAGAGATATGGATCAACGCACTTGTATTCAATTAAGAACAGATTACAGATCTAGAGAGAGAATCTCTCAAAGATTACAAAAGCTGAATACAAAGATATGCGGGAAAGTTATGCGAAAGATTAATTAGCTTACAATTGCTAACTCCTATATATACTGTAAAGAAAAGATAAAGCTACAGTACATATACATCAAAGACTAATAGAACAATTACACGTGTCCTAATTAGTAACAGAATATAACTGAAAGTATCCAAGGCATAAGTTCTTAATAACATATTCGGAACTTCTGAACATTCTTCTGATTAAGCACTTCAGAACTTCCTTCAAGCACTTGTGATATTTTCTTCATCATTCTCAGAAGTTCTGAGTCTCCTACTCAGAACTCTGGCCCTTCAGTTCAGACTTTCATACTTGTAATCTTTTCGAGACTTCTCAGATCAGAACTTATGAGTCTTCTAACTCCGAACTCTGAGTCTTCTATTCAGATCCAACACTTGTAACTTTTGACAAAACTTCAGATCTAACAAAAAGAGTAAAGAAGACCCTCTTGCTATCGTCTCTCACAAAAAGGACAAACACGCCTAACGAATCTCTTATCGAGAAGAAGCTCATAGTGAGACTGATCACGAGGATGAGGAAGCTGAAAGTGATTCTGTCCCTGAGCTTGATGGAATCAAGAAAGCTGTTGCCCTACTTACCAGAGAGTACAACGTTACTCCACCAACACAAAGCGCCGAGACTACAAAGACAAATGAAAAGGGAAAAGGAAGACAGATGAAGGCAGGGAGAAGAATGTTGAAGGCAAGAAATCAGAAGGAAAGTCTGACTAGCGAGATGATGACGAACCGGTAAAGTGTTACAATTGCGTAAGGCGTGGCCACTTTGCCAGAGACTGCCGAAAACCTGTAGTGCGCAATGCTGAGTACTACAAGAACAAAATGTTGTTGGCAAGGCAGAAAGAAGCAGGTAAAGCGTTGATGGAAGAAGACGATCACTGGCTCGTCTTGGCTGAAGCTCATATATGTTACACTGGCAATCAGCCCGCAGAATCTGACACTGAAGATGAATCCTCCAGCAAAGATAAGGAGAAAACCGAATGCCAGGTATGTGATTCTTCTAATACTAAACTTATCGATCATATGCAAGTCATGGTGCGTACCTTAGACACTTTTAAACAAAAGATTAAAGCCAAAGACACCCAAATATCTATGCTAGAAGCCGATGCTAAAATCAAAAATACAACACCATAGGCAAGCTAGCTGTTGAAAGGACTGAAGATAAGTGCGTGATAGAAAACTATCAATCTGAATGCCTAGAGACCCAACTATCCGAATTCACAGAAAAGTTATAAAAGTCTCAGGAGGAGTATTCCAAGAGTGTCGTTCTTCAAGAAAAAGTTCAAAAACAAAATGATTTGTTGACTAACAAGCTTAAGGATCTAGAATCCAAACTTTACAAACTCGGTCAATCTATGTCTCTTTGGGGACTCGGATATGATAATCCATGTTACCTTAAGAAAATCTTATCCAAGGTTCCCACCCTTTATGAGTTCAACTTTTTGGGACTAGATAAGAAATACCCTAAGTATAAGATCAAGTGGACTAAGCCGTCACAAGAAGATGAGGAAAAGGAGGACCATAAACGACGAACAGGAATTCCTCTACCAAAAGTACGGGAAAAACCTGAAATTGTTGATACTAATTCAGAAGATGAGCCACCTCGAAAAAATATAAATGTACAAGTTCCTTTCGTGTAGGAAACCCTTAATGCATCTTACTTGAAAAACAAAACACCTTACCTCTTAAATGATTACTTCGACATCTGTTCTCTTGCCAAAATTGTGGAAACTCCTGTTCGAGTTACGACAACACCAGATGTTGGATCTCATGATCAATCAGAGTTTAAACGATATATTCCACCTCTGATTTTGGAAAACATCATTTTCAAACTCGAAGAATCAATTGTGAGGGACAAGGTTATTTTTGAGACCGAAAGAATTATACTTTTATCCACTATAAACGAGCTCAAACAAAACAAAACCGTGTCATTATCCGAATCAGAAAGAACGAGTTACAAAACCGAGTCATTATCCGAATTAGAAAGAACGAGCTAAATTAAACTGTCCGCCTTGGCGGCAGAGGCTTTAACTGGAAGGATGGCTAAGGACAGTCCAGTGGATACTCTAATGAAGCCTGCCTCTCCTGACACCATCTTGATTGACCCGTCAACTACTTGTTCGGATAGTTCGTCGTGCAAGGCCTTTCTAGGAGTGTCTCTTGACACCGATGATAAGTTTTTGAGTTACTAAAATAAAGGTAAGGCGGTTCAAACCAAATCTGTTCAAAGGAATCTTTTTCCAGACTTTAATAATCCCTTTGCGGATGATTCCTTTAACTGCTCCTCATCAGACTCTTACGGTGAAACCCCATTTGATTCTGCACGACGGTTTTCTGAGTTTATGAATTCCTCTGTTTGTCATGATGATGATGTTTCAAAAATTGATTTTGCTCCAAAGCTGGCAAGTCACACTCAATTTTTAGAGAAAATGCCCACACCGGTAAATTTTGAAAAAGGAGAATGTTCTAACTCCAAAAAGGTTTCTGAGACCATTTCTTCAAAATCTAAATCTAAACGTCGGTCCAAGAAACGATCTAAAACCGGTAAAAGCTCTACACGACAACCCTATTACTCCAGTTCCTCTAACAATAACTTTAATGCCATTTCAAATAGAACGGGTCGAGGGAGAGCTATTCAACAAGAGTGGGTAAAAAAAAGCCAAAGTTACACCACGAGAAGACTCAATCTTTTAATTCATTTTTGCATATTAGGAAGAACAATAACAATTATGATTTTGCTTTTAATAAGTCTGTTGAACATGGTTTTCAATTTCCGTTTAAACTTACTTCAGTTCAACAATTGATTCAGATTTCGCGTGATTGTGTTTGTTGTTCTATGTGTGGAATGAATGATTTTGTCAATTCTAAACATGCATCTGATTGGTTTGGTACATATCATGTGTTTAATTTGTGTTCTTCTAAAAGGTGTAAACGGGCCCCGAGAAAAGGTGCTGCACCTAACTTATCAGGACCCATTTATAAATGGGTACCTAAGAACGCCTAATTTATGTTTTGCAGCCCGGTCATGTGTGGTTTCTTGATAATGGTTGCTCCAAACACATGACTGGTAAACGGGAGCTGCTCACCAACTTCAAGGAGAAGTACCGCGGTAACGTTCGTTTCGGGAATGACAATGTAGCCCCGATTATAGGCTATGGCGATCTAGTTCAGGACAACCTTACCATTAAGCGAGTGTCCTACGTCGAAGGTTTGGGATACAACCTATTTAGCATCGGCCAATTCTGTGACAATAATCTTGAAGTTATCTTCAAGGCGAAGAGATGCAACATTCGTAACGAAGATGGAATGGAGATCCTCACGGGAACTCAATGCACGAATCTGTGTACAATCAACCTCGCCTCACTAAAGACCAATAAAGCTGTGTGCCTCATGTCCAAAGCCACTACTCAACAGAATTCGTTGTGGCATCGACGACTTTCTCACCTCAACTTCAAGACCATCAACAAGCTGGTGCTCGGTGGACTTGTCAAAGGAATGCCAGAATTAAAATTCGAGAAAGAACATCTCAGCTCTGCATGCGAGATGGATAAAATGACGAAGGCGACTCACAAACCAAAAATGGTTCCAAGCACATCCAGGTGTGAGTTCCAGATTAGTGCATTCAATCAATAGAAATCAATAAGTAGAATCAATCGTTATGATTTCAACTGGTCATCCAATTCACTTTCAATAACTTGAGAGAATTACAATACGTATGAAAGTAAATGATTAGACAACTAGCCTATTTTCTAAGGCTAAGAAAGTAAATGATTATATACTAAGGCCCTAAACTAACAAGCCCATGGTCCGTTTACATAATTAAGCCCATAATACACCTTTTACAATGTAAGCCCTTGAACTTCTATTAAACATGATTTTATCCCTAACAATCTCCCCCTTTAAATTGAAGTTCGAGTTCGTTCCAGTTCTCGACGTATCTATTTCGGAGCGCAAAGTAGATCTCGAAACTTCGGATGGCTCGACGGGAGTCGATGCGGTCTTCAATCAATTCTAAAGCTTCTCGACCACTAATCTCGTGTAAACCGGAGACAAACGACGATTTTTGAAGTTCGAATTCTTTGGCGATGATGTTTCGAAGAGCATCTCAGACTTTAAGGAGTGTGCCATCGCAGAATCTGTCGACCTGGCTGAAATGAAGAAACCTCTTTTCTTTCTGATCATTGAGGATACTATCCTAAATTCTGGTTCAAGAAGCAGTGAGTTCTCGGGATACATCTTCAGCTCGGGTGCTTTCAGGTTTAGTTTCAACATGTTTACTTCTTGGTTCAATGCTCGATTCGCATTTGGAAGTCTGTGATGTAAGAAATCATTACTTTGTGGAGCAGGAATCGACGGACAACCTCGAGCACTTTGGTAACATGAAGTGGTCGGATGGTACTGGTTCAGAGATCTTTCAGTATAGCCTGGAAGTCAAACAACCTGAGTTTTTAAAGTCTGTTTCAGAGAATCTCTATTCATTTCCATCTTCGCGTCTGACGGTAAATACTGGAAATAAGACTCTGAGAATCCGGCCGGTTTGGATGTTGATCACTTCAGTGATTTTGTGTTTTGTTCGGACTTGGCTAACTGGAAGACACCGCTTCATTACCTTTACGTACTGGCTTTGGTATTCCTTGTCGAACTTGGAAATCCCAAGGGAGAATGTTGGCTCGATCGGGCGTAACCTGTGAACATAGAGCTTTTTCAGAGATTCCTCCAGATGAGGAATAAGGATCATTATCTTCTCCTATTGGATTTGTTGCGGTGGTGGGGGAGGTTGATCAGAAGCTGTCAGTTGTTGAGGAGATGTCGGTATTGCAGTAGAAGTCTCGGGGTTCTGTGAAGTGTGGGCAGGTGTACTGTAGAAGTTCTGTAGCAGAAACTGATCGTAGTCGATATCATCGTCGGCATCGGTGGGAAAAATGAGATTTACTTCGAAGTTCATCGCACTGGTGGCTTTTTGATACCATGCGTCTTCAGTCTCTGGGTCAATCTCTAATTCAGGATCAATCAGGTTAAGAGCATCCCCTTCCGGTGCAGTGTATACGGTCAGCGTCTGTGAGTCTCTCTTGGGCTTTTCAACCATCGGGTCTTCTTCGTCTGAGATATCCATGTCTATCTTCATTTCTACTAAGCTCAACTGGGCTTTTGGTTGGTCTTCGGTTGCGGTTACCACAGTTGATGGTTCCGGTTGAACCATTGCTGTTTCGATGAGGATTGGGTCGGACTCAGACAGTCTTTGTCTCTTGTTCTCCCCCTCACGGTGATCAGGATCGTCCTGGTCATCGTGCCGTCTCTTGAGTCCGCCAACTTGACTCTTACATGTGTCTTCGAGTGATGTGATTCTTTCGGACATAGCGTTTAAGGCTTTCTGAACGTCCTTAAAAGTCAAATCAAGCTGGTCCAACCGGCTATTCATGGATGAGGTTGGAGCAGATACCTGGGAGCGTAGAGCTGATACCAGGTCTGCTTCTGTAGATGTGTCGGTGTTAGTGTGTTGGAGCAGTTGAGCGAGAATCATCGTCTTGAGTGTATCCACCGAGTAAGATGGTTGAATGGGAGCCGGTGGAGGTGTTGGAGCGGTTTTGGTTTCGACGATCTTCTCCTTTCCTTTGATCAAGCTCTTGATTTTGTCGAGCTCGTTGGTGAACTGCTGCTCCATTGCCTCGCGGACAGTCTTTAGGGCGCAGGGCGCCATCCAGATATTCCCTTGACAAGATGTCGGAGAACTTAACTCCGGGATCGCTTAGATTACCCGTTGAGGTATATACGGTAGAGGTAGAACCACCTACGTTCACGGATTGCAATAGTGTGGCCGTGGTTGGATTTCCATCTGATCCTCGTGTTCCACCCAAAGGTAGAGACACTACGAAAGTTCATATCAGGTCATGAAGATCACCGATTTGTGGAGTCTCGTCCTGTATCCTAGCCGAAGAATGTATAATACCAAGTCGCTCTAGGATCGAACGTGCGTCGAAAGAAGTCGATACCGGGGGAGGCTGGTCTCTTGTTTCAATACCAATACTCTCCAAGTGAGAGATCGGTAGATATTGTGCTAAGTCCCCGTGTGAAAGTGAAACACCAATCTATTGAGAGATGGGTGAGTGGCTAGGGAGGTTGTGCAATTGCGCCGCTAGGTCCACGACGGCTTCTTCAATACCTTGTCCTAATGGATGAGACAAGATAGCAGATGTGGCTACCTGGCTGACGTTGGTTTGGGTTCGCTCACGAGCTTCTATGGTTCTTATGCTCGTTCTCTCTTGATTCTATTTTGATCTCCATTCTCTCCTACTCGCCTGCTCAAGATTTTCAACTAATACTCCATTCTCTCTTCTTATGTCTCCCGTGATATGCTGGGATGTAGGGATGATGGGCGGTGTGGGTGAGTCAGAAGGAGATCCTTCAGTCATTGGAGGTCGACGACCGATACGCGGTGGAATTAGGGATGCAGGGATGGCTAGATCCGTATCGGTGTTAGTGTCGGATTCGACAGTTTCGACCTGGGCGACTGGTGAAATCGGCTCTGTCGTGTCAGTGTCGGGGTCCTTTTAGAGTATAGGGGCAGTGACAACCGGGACCTAGTGTAGTCTAGTCTACGGTCCGGCTTCAGTCATGGTTCGGGTGGTGTGTATGTGGGGTTGTAGGCTAGTTCCGGCTTGGCTGGAATGTGTAGTACTGGCATGCGTATCTAATGCACCGCCCGCGCCTGTTCTCCTCCCATGTACTCTCAGCACACCCCGTTTGGGAGCCCCAGCTACCTGGACTCTACCTCTACGAGTCCTCATACCCTCATGCCTCTCAGGTCTAACTCCCTGGGGAGGTCCCGCCGGCTCTGGCTGGACTACAGGAGCACCTATCTCTCGTCTATAGTCTAACACACTCGGTGCATTGGGGTCCGCATGTGCCAGTAAGGCTTCAGGTAAAGGCATCGGTTGGGCATTGGATGGGTTTCGAAACACCAGATATCGTAAATGAAATGGAGTACACCCTGGATTCGCGTCCTTGTGTTGGCGAACAGCCAGGGAGAGGAATCGTGCGTATGGTAGGAACCTTTTCTGCTTTGTCCCACCGATTTTCCTGATGGCTTGAACTAGTTCGCGCCAGATCACCATCGTGTAGTCTATATGGCGGTTGTAGCAGACGACATGGAATAATCTTAGGAAGTCGCCGGTGCATTGATCGATGCCCTTTCATCTGGATGAGAGACACTTGTTCAGGATTGTGAACAGTGTGTACCAGATGGGCCAGGTACTTTCGGTTGAATCCGGATGGGCAGTCGAGGGCGTGGTTCTAGCCCAGAGATCGGATCTCGGTACAGCGAGTCGTGTCATTGACCGCGGAGTTGTAAGCTTGATGTCCGCCGGCGGTGGCTTCAGGTAAGGAGATAAGGCGTCTGAATGACTCTGGTGTGAGCGTGAAAGGGTGATTGTCGATCCGTGTCGTGATAGTCTGAGAGTTGGCAGCTGTGACGACTTGAGCTGACAGCCAGACTTGATATACACATAGAACTGGGATGTCGGCGGTGGCAGTGAGTGCCTCGTGTAGCGGGTGGCCGAGAAGAATGTCCACGACCACACGATGTTGTGGTTGGAACTCGGCAGTGTCCAAGTGGTGGTTGTTTGCTTCGATTTCAATGCTGGGGTCTGCCGGTACCAAGGCATTGTCCGCCGCTTCATCGATGAATTCCTCTTGGGGAGGAATGTTCTCTTGCGGTGGTTGGTGTTGATCCGCCATTAGAACACCTTAAATGTACGATGTTAGAATTCAGGCGGATGAAAAATTGTCGGAGCGTACCTTGGCATAAATTGGCTCAATCTGGAACAGATTGAGGACTGGTAGTAGAACAGGTACTGAAATGTTGGAAGTGTCCGGACAAAATCATATGGAAACAAAGGTTTTCGGACATACAAAGTGTCCGGACCAAATGGTATCCGGACAAACCAAGGTTCCCAGATGGTCATGAATTTACCGGACAAATAGAGGTTACCGGATAATATGAGATACCGGACGACTGAACGTATCCGGATAGTTAAACTTACTGGAAACTACGAGAGTTTCCGGACAACTATGAGATACCGGATAACAAGGTTACCGGACAACCACCACAACCCGGATAGTTGAACTTACCGGAAACCCTAAGGTTTCCGGACAACTAGGGTTACCGGGTGTTATGAGTGTCCGGAAAAAATATCTAAAACTATGGTGGTTTCTGGATGATTTGAATGTGTCCGAATAGTATGAAACTATCCGGACGACATCCGAATTTGTTCAATCTCCACTATTAGCTCGTCAACCATTGATCTGAGTAGTGAAAACAATTCTAAGCTATCGATTAAACAAAATACCACTAATCATCGGGCCGAAGCAGGTGAAATCGAGCCCGAATCGTGAGATGTCGCGAAAGCATGGTTCAGACAAGTTAATCGACCCCATTGAGAGTCGTTTGAATGGATGAATTATGTGTGATTGAGGTCGAAACATGTGATGGAATGGAATAGAAAGCATACCTGTTATGTGGAGTTCTAAATCGAAGAAAGTGAGTGATTGCAGAGGGTTTCCGAGTGAGAGAGAAGACGAGGGGTTTTTGAGGGTTTTGCGTATCCGTGAATGATGTGAACATTAGGTTTCCGGATTGCTTATATAAGGTCAAGAGGTTACCAGATGGCTTTATCCGGATACCTATCCGGTCGGGATAGGTGTCCGGTCTGGAAACCTATCCGGACACTTTTGGATTTCTGACAAAAATTCCCTGAACTTTCAAATTTCTTAAAAACAGTACCAATTTGGCTTTGAAAGAACATATTCTTGCTCCCCCTCGAACTGAGTATGGGAATTTCTCTGCTCCCCCTCGGATTGTGCACGTGAGTGAAATTTGTGAGACGAACACACATAAAAACGTTTGACATTTGGAGAGAAAAAAACTGTGTGTTTCTCCCTCTCAACTGATGAACAAATAGGATTTTGCTCCCCCTCGGAATGTCTAAGTAGTGTGATATGAAGCACACTTGGAATGTCCACACACAAACACTTTTGGAAGTTAGAAAAACAGTTGTGTGACACTCCCCGTCAAAGGTAGAATATACTTACCTGATACTTGTTCGTTCTCCCCCTGAACACATGAACAATGTTGTGAAAGCACAAATATATCCAAGAAAGTAGACGACAGTAATAAACAGAAAAAATGAAACACACGTTAAAAGAAAGCAAACGAACGAAATCTACCTAATTAAAACAGAGATTTAACCGAAAACTGTAAATGATACAAGTAGACTACAGATGCGAGAAAGTGTGTACTCAATCATCTGGAGTTTAAACAACAGATGATGAATAGACAGTTTCTCGTAGATATATGGAACTTGTATCGGGCACACGATCTGATCAAATCTTCAGATTTAGCATACCTAACCTGGACACTAGATAATTAAAGCGTTTTTCGTCTAGGGGTTTTGTAAACAGGTCTGCCAACTGATGTTCTGTATTCACAAAGTAGAGTTTGATTGTACCTCTTTCGACGTGATCCTTGATAAAGTGGTACCGAACGTCTATGTGCTTCGTCTTTGTATGCTGGATCGAATTGCTGGAAATGTCAACGGCACTCTTCGAGTCACAGTAGATGGGCACCTTGGTGTATGTGAAACCGTAATCCTTGAGTTGTGTGCGCATCGAGATAACTTGTGAATAACAGCTTGCGGCGGCCACGTATTCCGCCTCGGCAGTCGACGTAGAGACACACTGCTGCTTCTTGGATGCCCAACTCACCGAACTGTCACCCAAGAACTTCACATGTCCCAATGTACTATTCCGATCCATCATGTTGCCCGCGTGATCCGCATCGGAATATGTGGAAAGCTCAAAACCTGTCTCTTTCGGGTACCACAAGCCAAGATTAGCAGTACGTCTCAAGTAACGAAAGATTCGTTTAACATCAATTAAATGAGACTCTTTAGGTTTTGATTGAAACCGTGCGCAAAGAACTGTCGAAAACATAATGTTTGGTCTACTAGCAGTTAGGTACATTAAAGAACCGATCATTCCCCAGTACGTTTTTGTGTCAACATCCTTTCCATTAGGATCGGCGTGTAACTTTGTACCGGGTGCCAAGGGAGTTTTCATTGGTGAGGACTGTTCCATTTGGTACTTTTGAAGAATGTCCCGAATGTACTTAGCCTGATTTATGAATATCCCGGTCGACAGTTGTTTAACTTGAAAACCAAGGAAGAAATTCATCTCACACAACATACTCATTTGAAAATATTGTCCCATTAAATTGGCAAAGTTCTTACAAAATAGTGGATTAGTAGAACCGAAAATTATGCCGTCAACATACACTTGAACTAAGACTATATGACCATCTGTTGGCCCCGAAAGGGTTATACAAGTTTGTAGAAGGGGGGTTGAATACAAACACACGATTTTTACTTTTCTAAATTGTTTATTGATATGTATCAAACAATTTACAACTTGTTGCGGAACAAGATTAAGGAATAAACCTAATCTAAACAAGTTAAGAGAATCACTAAGATTTCTTGTACTAGAAATAAGATAGAGAGAAAATAAGAATATTGAAGAGAAATATTCTAACACAGAGAATAGTAAGATAAGGAAATGGCCGAACACTTCATTTCTGAAGTAGGGTTTACTTTATATACTGCATGCATTTAATGCATATCAGTATTACTTTACACGTGGCAGTAGCTGATTGGTTGCATGTTTTGACCTTGGTAGACAACCTAGTAGCCGCCTGATGAACAGTGTAGAATCAGAGTTGGTTGTATGATTCTGGACAAAAGAGATGTCCGTTCTGACAGATCGCACGGAGACGTGCAAGGGGATAAGACAAAAGTAACTTGTAGAGGAAGTCTTCATGATCAGCGTTCGCTGAATAGTTCTTTATCAGCGAGTGATAAAGTTCAGCGTTTGCTGAAGTCTTCTACTTGAAACTTCATGTTGAGTGGACAGGTCTTGGCTTCACTGTTATCCGCATCAACTCATTAGTAGACTTGTCGCTGGTTCTTTGGCTTGATCTTAGACTTCCGCGTATAACAAAGTTGACGTGAAACTTGTCTTCAGGGATCATAAGTAAACAACATATTTTAACAGCGATCATCAGTGAGGTTGAACAGACTCATGGCTAACTGATGAACAATATCGTTGAATGTATAAATCAAATAATGAGAGTTCCTATCAGCGGAACTGTAACAGTCTTAGTACCTATCAGCGATAGTGAAACTCTAATACATATTGTCTACCTACAATTTTCACTAAGTGTTTCTCATAGAGTCATTATCAAATCACTGAGGGTTTGGATCAACACCATACAGGTTCATCCTTAATGATAGAAGAATTACAGGAAATCCTATCAGCTATACAGGTTCATCCTTAATGAGAAGTTCATTAAGGGAATTTGTGGTAGGGATTATCCAATCAGGGACTTCTTGTCCAAGATCCTGTCTTCGCTTTGCTTCTTTAAAGATCAGGGGCTTGAAGAAGTGTCTGAGAAGGTCTTCTCTAAATCCGCACCAGTAGACGAGATCTCTGAGCTGTTCGATAGGGGCAATGCATAGCTCAGAGACGCGTTGGAAGCATTCTCGTCCATCGTAGTGTCTGAAGAAGATACCATAAGGATCGCTTAAGACCTTTCTAGGGACAAAGCGTTCACCAGGGCCAGGGAGATGTCTAGAGTTGAGAGATCAGGTTCAGGATCAAGAACTTCTTCGCGTGAAAAGCCAATTCCGATTTCGTTTCTGATAGGAGGGCCTGAGTCTGAAGGTATTAACTTTTTCTTTGCAGCAGGCCTTCTTCGTTGAGCTGGAGCAGGAGGAGGAGGAGGAGGAATATCCACAGCAGATGTAACCAAGTCGATCTGTTTATTTAAAATTTTCTCGACATGGTTTTTAAAGGCTGAGCGAGATCGTTGAATGGCTCTTCGCATCTCCAACCACTCAGAGAAACCGTACTTGATGATCGAAGAAGGATAGATGGTTTCCTTACTACCATTTTCTCTGAATATGTCGGCTTCAACAACTGGAACTTTTAAGGAAATCCTTCCCTTAATGTTCACTTTGTTGATTCTGGCGACATGCAATCGATAGTTAATTCGTTCTTAGCACCATTCCAGAGTTGAGTAAGATACCTTGGTCTTCTTCTCGATGATCTTTGTGGCGTCCTTCCATAGTTGTCGTTGAACAGCGATGGGAGTTTTCTTCAGTGCAGGATCTTCCACCGATCATTGAGCGAGCTCAATAGCGTAGGCTTTATCTTTTTCTTCAGTTCTTCTTCGATTGGCGAGTTGTTTTTTAGCTTTGAAGTGGACTTCTTTTCTTGATATTTTGTATCGAGGAAGGATGATTCGCTGATCTTCAAGCTGTTTGATCATTGCTTCTCTCTTTTTTAGTTCTTCTTCACTTAGCGTTTGAGGAGCCAAGGAAGGTCTATTTTTGTGAGAGAGTAATTCTTCTTCTGGTTCATCAGTCTCAGCGAAGTCTAAGACTGGGATTATTTCTTTAGCACTCGAGGCTGGATTTATTGTTGATGTAGTTGGAGGAACTTCAGCTGGATCCTCAAGCAGGGGAGAGGACTAGCTGAAACATAACGGTCGTTTAAGTAAGATCATTTGGGAGAAGAGATAGAGAAAGAATGAGGTTTAAGTGTATAGAGGTTTTATGGGGAGGAGAAATGAGGTTGAGAAAGGATAGAGGAGGGATGCACTGTAAGGGAAGAAAATATATTGTACCTGACAAACTGGCTTTCTTTGAAGGATAGTCAGATTGCCTTTTGCAACGAGGCCTTTCTTTTTGCCTTTGTTTGCTTCAGTCGTTGCAGGCTTTTTCGTGGTCCCTTTCCCTGATGATTCGGTAATGATTATCCCTTTGAGAGCAAGGGTCCTTTTGATTGGCTGGAAGGAGTAATCTATATCTTCATCATCATCATCATCTTTAGGGGATGATGATGGTTCATCATCAGCGATATCGACGTCTTTATCGTCTTCTTCTTCTTCTCCAGCCTCGTCCTCAGAAGGAATAAGAACAGCAGTATCTTCCAGTTCTTCTTCGAGTTGTGTTGGGAGAACTCGGTTCCCTCAGGGTGTTCATCTCCCTGAGGTTTTTCAGCAGCAGTAGAAATAATACCCTCCCCCTCAGAGTTATGGGGAAGGTCTTCTTGAGTCTTCTTCTCCCCCTCTTCCACGTGACGGATTGGGGAGGAAACAGCAGCAACAACATCATCAGCATTCTTTGCCTCACTGTCTTCTAAGCCAGTGATCCCAACGCAAGTTTCAACCATTGCTATTCTGTCTTCCAGACCAGAAATAGCAGGGTTGATCTTTTTAAGATTCTCTCGATTGGCTTGAGTAAAGTGTGAGGGAGGAGATGTTGGGGCATCCAGGCGATCGAGGATTCGCTGCAGGAGATTTTTCACAGTGCTTACCTCTGACTTTATTGTAGATACCTCTCCCTGAAGATTTCCAACCACTGTCGACAACGATGTGACTTCGTTCGACAGGGTGGTGAAGTTGGTGGAGAGGGTGCTGTTTATAGAGTTCAGAGTGTTGATGGAGGTAGAGTTGTCCGCAAGAGTCTCAGCAAATTTGGAGAGACTACCTTCCACCTTTTCCAGATCAGCACTAGAGGCTTTGCCTTTCACCTCATCGATGAGTGTCTTGAGAGCCTCTCTAGCGTTTGTAACCACTGAAGAGTTGGTGGAGAGTGTTGTGGTTAGAGATTCCACCTTGTTAGACAAATCCTTGAGCGAGGTGTTGATGTCGCCCAAATTAGGACCTATAGAAGATAAAAACTTATGAACAAAGGAAAGCTCAGAAGTTGGGGATTTTGAGAGAGGAGTGTTTAGGGTTTTATGTATACCTACGGGGTGGTTGACGAAGTCATCGAAGCTTCGATAACCTGAGTATTTTTCCATGTCGTCTTCCAGAGAGCCTTGACGCATAGAGGTGCCCGCAGGTCCTGTGTTTTGATCCATCATCCGCTGTAAGGCTTCAGCAGATGTATCACTCAGAATAATGTTTGTTGCAGAGAGTGAGGGGAAAACAGGTGGAGTGACCAAAGAAATAGTAGGAGGAATGAAGTTTGAGAAGAGGGATTAGGTGCCGGATTCAGCATTGTCTCCGCTGAGGAATACTTCTGCAGTACTTGGAGGTACTGAGGGAGGGAGGTTCTGTTCCAGGACAACCTCAGCGTTTAGAGACGTTGAAGCAGGTATTGAAGGGGTTTGTTCAGCATCTTTGGCAGATCGTACCGCAGAACTATCCAGCGTCTTCTTTGGAGAGATAGACGTGGAGTCTTCAGCCTGGGTAGGCTTAGGAAGTTGCTCTTTGGAGGACTTCTTGGTCTTGGGAGTGCCAAGTGGGGTGTCAGAAGGTTTCCTTTTTCTAGAAGGGGTGAATTTTGCAGCCTAGGTACTAGCGGTTGGGATTACCGCTGCCGATGTGGTAGCCGCAGAAGTAGAAGAAGTAGGTTTAAGAAGAGATAAGAGAGTAGAGAGACGTACCTCGTTTGGCATGGGCGATTAGTCGAGAACCTTAGGGAAAACCTGTGAGAGTTTCAGGTCGCCCACCTTCGGGTATTTGTTCCCGAGCCCTTGTTGGAAGAGAGCGCTCATAAAGCGGGGATATTGAACAGTCAGCGGCCTCTTTGTTTCGTCGACTATGAGCATCATGTAATCGAAAATGATTTTGGCCCAATCAATGTGAAGGCCCTTCAGTAGTGCGTACCCCATAGCCTGCTGGGGTTTGGATGCTTGGTCAGTAGAACCAACCTTTGCTGTCATGCAACTGATCAGATGAGCGAAGATGAAGTTCATATCGCTGGGCATTTTGAATTTGTTGATGGAGGTCAGCTTCTTCTCAGGGAGTTTATCTCTCCCTGTTTCCCATACATACTGCATTGCATCAAAGAATGCAATGAGTGCTTCTCTATCAGTTGGGTTCTTGGGATTAGGCAGAGGAACGCAATGTTTTTTCTTTGTATTACCAGGGAGGTTGATGGCAGACCTGATAGAGCCGGGAGTAATCATGGATCTACAATGTTCGGTGTCGAAGAGGATGACATCGATTTTCTTTTTGGGGTCTTTTGTTGAGATTATCTGAGCTCTTCAGGCAGTATACCAGAACTAAGCTAGAAGGTGCATGTGAGCATGTGAGCATGAGGTCTGGCGGTCAGAGTTGTCGACAGAGGACAGGTCTGAACGAAAATGACAGTGTCATTCAGATGTGTGATCTGCTTCCCTGGAGGAAAGTTGAATAGGGCATATGGATTGTTTCCTTGAAAGCCACTTGCTCTATTTTGAAGTTAACATGAGGAGCTTTGATGAGTTCAATACTTTCATAGGTAGTAGGAGACTGAGGAGTGGGAGCTTCAGTAGATGCCATTTCTATTCATACAGTATAAACATGAAGAAGATGAAGAGAAGTTCTTAAAATGGATAAAAGTTCCAAAATAAGGGTTTTTGGGTTTTGCACATTCCATTTAGAGAAAGAAATAGAGATAAGGGTTTTTCTAGTTTTGAACAACATACAAAACATAGTTAATATTCTTGTTTTCCAGTTTCCTTTTAAAGAAGGGATTCTGGAAAAACGTATGAGAAAGTCAAGTTTAAGATTTTTATTTTAATCTTAAAGAACAATCTGAAAAACAGATTGTATTCATAAAATCACGAAGAAAATGATTTTATTTAAAAAAGTTCTTTTGTTTGATCTTTTAGAAACAAGAATAAGATCGGAAACAAGTTTGTGTAAAGGAAAATAACAGAAATATTAACCTTTGAAGTTTGAAGATGAAGATGAACAGTTTCTGGGAGATTAGTTCAAATGCAACAGTGTTCTTGCTCGAGAGAGATGATGTTCGCGTAAAAGATAAAAATATAAACTCAAATGGGTTTATATAGTGGGAGTAGAGAGACAAAAACTATGAGCGGGAAAGTGTTTTATGATGACACGGAAACGTCCCTTGAATTTGATTGGACAAGGAAAACGAAACGGACGAACGTGTCAGAGAAAAGCGTGCCATGGTCTATCTGTTGTGATTACGTTACAAACGTCCTTTCACATCTTAAGGTGTCTCTGAGGATTTTGAAAACTCGGGGACATTTTGAAAACATGGAGCACTGATCTCCCTTCTTTAAAAGGACATTTTAGAAGTATCAGTGTTATTTAGAAATTTCAAAAGAACCACTGAAAGGAAGAGATATTCAACGATGCAATTTGTTTTGGAATCTTGCATTCATAGGCGAACGTCAGCGAGAAAGAGAGAACACACCTTGACATCAGCGAATCAATTTTGTTCAGAGAGCGGGTGATTAATACAGTTATACAAATTCATTGTGTCATTGATCAAATGTGAATCGCTGAAGATTTTACTCTTCTAGGTTCAACATTCCAAGCTCCCTGATGAGAAAGTTGAATCTTGTCTCATCAAGAGGTTTGGTGAACAGATCAGCAAACGAAAGTCAGTTGGGATAAAATGAAGTTCTATATCACCATTCATCACATGATCTCTGATAAAATGATACATGATTTCGATGTGTTTGGTCTTTGAGTGTAGCACTGGATTGTTGGCTACAGCGATGGAACTAGTGTTGTCGCAATAGATTGGAATTTTGGAGAGCTGAAGGTCATAGTCCAGTAGTTGATTTCTCATCCACAAGACCTGAGAACAACAGCTTTCAGTAGCTACATACTTAGCTTCAACGGTTGAGGTGGACACTGAGTTTTGCTTTTTACTTGTCCAACTCACCAGCTTTCCAGCCAGGACCTGACAGCCTCCTGTGGTGCTTTTCCTATCCAATTTGCAACCTGCAAAATCACTATCTGAATAGGCGATTAGATCAAACCCTGAGTATTTGGGATACCAAAGACCTAGGTTAGAGTACCCTTAAGGTATCGAAAGATTCGCTTTACAGCGATCAAATGAGATTCCTTAGGTTCAGCTTGATATCGTGCACACAAACAGGTTGCGTACATAATATCAAGATGGCTAGCTGTAAGTTACAGAAGGGAGACGATCATCCCACGGTACGCGGTGACATTAACATGTTTTCCAGAGGGATCCTTGTTTAGTATCAGCGGCGGTGCCATAGGGGTTTTCATAGCTGAGCTCTGAGTTAAATCAAAAAATTTCAGCATATCTTTAACATATTTTCCTTGGTGAATGAAAGTTCCTTTTTCACTCTTCTTGATTTGAAGACCAAGGAAATACGTTAGCTCACCCATCATACTCATTTTATATTCAACTTTCATTCTATCAGCGAAACGAGTACATAAGTCAGGGTTAATTGAACCAAATATAATATCATCGACATATATTTGAACAAGAATGATATGACCTTTTACTTTCCTTTAAAATAAAGTTTTATCGATTTGACCACGCTCAAAATTTTCATTATGGAGATAAGAAGAGAGAGTGTCATACCATGCACGAGGAGCTTGCTTTAAGCCATAAAGTGCCTTATCGAGTTTATAAACATAACCTAGATGCTTAGGATCTGAGAATCCTGGAGGTTATTCCACATAAACTTCTTCATTCGGCTTTCCATTGAGGAACGCTGATTTAACATCAATTTGATAAACCTTGAAGTCTTTGTGTACAGCGTAAGCTAAGAATAAACGAATGGCTTCGAGTCTTGCCACTGGGGCAAATGTTTCATCGTAATCTATACCTTTATGTTGTCTATATCCCTGAGCAACAAGACGAGCCTTGTTGCGGGTTACAGTTCCAAGAGAGGAAGAGGTTCAGATGTCCTTTCATTTACTGATTGCTGAGAAGTAGATGGTTTGTCTGAGATAGAAGGATCATCACTTGTCTGCATGCTTGGGATGATAGTAGGATCATCATCTTCAGCGGTATGAGTATGAGTTTGAGGGATAGGAGCATCTTCTGAATCGCCAAGATGAGAAAACATCCATTGATTCAGTTCTTCAGTATCAGCAGAAGGTCTAGACTTCGCTGATCGGGATTCGTCAAAAGTGACATGGATTGTTTATTCTACAGTTTGTCTTCTTCGATTGAAGATTCTGAAGGCTTTGGAGATAGAAGAATATCCAAGAAAGATTCCATCATTAGCCTTAGGATCAAACTTTCCAAGGGCATCTCTGTTGTTCAGTACGAAATACTGACATCCAAAGATGTGAAGAAAGCTAATTGAAGGCTTTCTCCCATGGAAAAGTTCATAGGCTGTCTTCTTAAACCTTTTGACAATCAGCGACCTGTTTTGAGTAAAAGAAGCAGTGTTGACATCTTCTGCTCAAAACTGAGTAGGTAGATGAGAATCGTTGAGCATTGATCGTGCACCTTCAATGATAGTTCGATTTCTTCTTTCAGCGACTCCGTTTTGTTACGGTGTTCTTACTGAGGGAAAGTTGTGAGAAATACCCTTGCTTTCAAAGAAAGAATCAAGGGAACTGTTTCAGTCCCATGATCACTCCTTATTGAGCGAACGGTCATGTTATTCAGGACTTCCATTTTCCTGACAAAAGTGATGAGTTCTTCAGGGGTGTCACTCTTAGAACGGAGAAACATTACCCATGTATAGTGAGATAATTCATCAAATATGACCAGTGTAAATTTCTTTCCAGCGATGGATTGTTTGTTAACAGGGCCAAACAAATCCATATGGAGAAGTTGTAGAAGAGATGACACTGAGGAAACTTGTTTAGGTTTGAAGCATGCCTTGGTTTGTTTCTCTTACTCACACGCTGAACATAGAGACTCCTTAGCGTATGAGTGTTGAGGTCGACCAGTAACTAACTCTTTAGAAGAAAGAGTATTTAGTGTCTTGAAGTTTACATGAGAGAGCCTCTTATGCCATAGTCAGTTGATATCAGATGAGGCTTTTGAGAAGAAACATGAGTTCTCAGTGGTTGTAGAGTCCATGTTTATAACGTAAACATTTTCCATACGGTATCTGCTGAGAGCTATCTTCTCCTTCTTGTCAGTGAGAAAGCAGGATTCCTTAGGGAAAATCACTTTGTTATCCTTGTCACATAGCTGACTGATGCTAAGAAGATTGTGCTTCAGTCCTTCAACATATGCTACTCTTCTGAAGGTTGTTGTACCATTAAAGAGTACACCAAACCCTCGGGTATAGCCTTTTCCGTTTCCACCGAAGGTCACTGAGGGACCCTTCTTTTCCTTATAATCAGCGAGAAGGTTTTTCTTTCCAGTCATGTGTCTAGATCATCCGCTATCGAGATACCAGATACCCATCTTATCCTTAGAGGTAGAAGTTGAAGTAAAGGGAATTTCAGAATTATTTTCCTCTTCTTCTATTTTGGCCATGAGGCAGAGATTTTCCTCGTCATCATCTTCAGAGTCAGATGATTCTTCAGTGTCAGAGGCAACCCAGTCGACGTCAGCGACCAATCCTTTGCCTTTCTTCTTAAAGCTTTTCAGCTTTGAATATTTTTCTTTCAACTTCTTGTACTTGTCATCTCTAGCCCTGGGGTTAGAGGATTTCTTGTAGGAAGAAGATGAGGGCTTCAAAATGTTCTTAGATCTGCATTCACTAGGAAAGTGACCGATCTTTTCACAGTTATAGCAAGTAGCAGTAGCCTTATCAACAGGGGTTGATGATTTTGGCTTATCAGTAAGTGCGAGAGGTTTGTTTCTTTTGAAGTTACTCTTTCTGGTGAATCTCTTGAAAGAATTAGTCAGGAGGGCCAGAGACTCATCCATTTCTTAGGTATCAGCTTCAGATGAGTCATCAGAGTTAGATTCCAATTCAGTGATAGTGATAGTTGATCGTTGAGTGGAAGGTGACTCTGAGAGTAAAGCAACATGTGTGCTTTTGGAATCTTTTACAATATTCTTTTTCAGATGACACGACTGTTCATGATTGAGCATAGTGCCAAATAAGGTAGAGAGAGTCATAGATTTTAGATCCTTTGAATAATTGTCCCAACTTTCAGGTAGACATTCTAGAAACTTTGTCAGGATCTCAAAGTTAGAATATTCCTTACCAACGGTTTTTAGGTCAATAATTAAACAGTTAAACCGCTGATGAACTTCAGAGAGAGTTTCATTCTTACCATAAATGAAACTTTCGTATTGTCTTACCAGGTTGATTTTTCTTGAGTCCTGGACTTCAGACGTACCTTCATAGTGAACACAGATTGTGTCCCACATGGCTTTGGAGGTTTTCAGGTTCATGACAGAATGGTAGACTTCGTCAGGAAGAGCCATAGGGATGATAGATCTGGCTTTAGTGTCGATAGCCACCATCTTCTTGTCTTCATCAGGCCAAGTATGAACTTCCCTAGGAATGATTCATTCAGGAATGGCAGCTCTAGTGGCAGTGCCAGGAACTTCAGGATCAACCCTAACAGGGATACACGGACCATTTTCGATGTAATAAGGCATAGTAGGGTCAACACCTTCCAAGAAGAGCATCATCCTATTTTTCCACAGATTAAAGTTATCTCTGGAAAATCTAGGGGGTTTTGCAAGAGAACCATTGTCAATGTAGTTTGTGTTTGTGGTGTTAGGCTGTAAAGCCCGTACCCCGGTATGTAATTTCTTTTATTAATTTTTTCCTTTTAAGTTTGAATTATTGTGGTTTCCGTTATCGGGGTTAGTCGAGTTGGGTCAAATCGTTAAAGTGTCGATATTTTTGGTTAGTTGCGAGAGGGTTGTAAGTGGAGGGACTATTTGTGTCAAAGGCCCAAAAACCCACCTTGGGTTCGGCCCATGCAAGGGGATTACGAGACCTATGTATTTTGTTGGTGTAGTAGCGTGATCAACAAACCAAGAATAAGAAAAACATCACAAAAAAAACCCTACGACATTTGTTTGGCCGGCCGTCGTGTAGAACCGAGAGAGAGTCGTCGCCGGCGAGGGGAGAGGGGAGGAACCACCGACCACCACTGCTGCTGCCGACCACCGTTGCTGCCGCCGGAGTTACGCCGGAGTCGAGGAAGGAGGGCGAGAGTAGGAGAGGACTAGAGGACGTCGTCGCTTTCGTCGCAAGGTAAGTCCTCGTTTCCGTTTTCGTTTTCTTTTCTTTTCCGGCGAAGCAACCACCGCCGTACGCCGCCGATGTGGTGGCCGTATGTGGGCGGTCGTGGTCAGGCGTGGTCGAGTGTGTGCGAGTTTGGGCAGCCGAGAGAAAGGGACGGTGGTGTGAGGGTGGTGTGGGGTGGTGCGTGTGTGCGTATGTGTGAACGCCGCCGGGAAACGCCGCTGCCGCCGCCGTGTCCCCACTGCCGGAAGTGGCAGTGGGTGGTGCCGCGGCCTAAACCCTAATACCACCTCTGGCCGTAACCCTAAACCGCTAGTTCTAGTCGTAAAACCGTTAATCGTATAGCGAAAGACCGCGTTATCATTTTATGTAAAAACTGCAGTTTCTGTCTCTGTTTTGTATCGAGCATAACTTCTGGTAGGAATGTTGGATTGGGATGAAGCCAGTGCCAAACGTTCCCATTCTGAGTCTAGTAAGTTTCTTATGTTTTGTGCAAAAACCAGTTTGGACCGTAGCTAGTGTCAAACTACTGTTTTATAACGAAAGGTGCTGTTTTTCGCTGTGCAGTTAACCAATTTTGTAAAATCTGTATTAAATTGTAGAAAAATCGTTAGGAGGTGTATAATATGTCCTTGGAACCCTAACTCTGAGAACTTTCTGGTTATGTAATTTAATTGAGGATTTTCTGGGTTTATGGAGGTCGGAACAGGTCCCGAACAGACCTGTTTGGTTAGACCGAAAAGTCGTTTTAGTGACGATTTAAGGGTGCGTCGTGTTTTAGGGTCCGGGTCTCGTGTTAATACATTGTAACGATTTTTTAGGTGTTGGGAAGTGATCTTGGATTTGTGAGGCTTGAATTATTGTTGTGAGCTAGGCGCGCTTACGAGGTGAGTTCTCTCACTATAACTAATGTCGGTTATTTTTACATTACGATTTGTACGTGTGTGGTAGTTTTAATTGTTTGTGATGCGGGACTAAATAGTAGGGTGTCTAGTCGGACCTTTATTGTTATGACTACGCGGGTGGCGTAGGAGTTCGGTGGGGCCAAGGTTTATATACGCGGGTGGCGTAGGAACCCGGGGGAGCCGGGTAATGCTTGCACGGTTATTGTGTGGTCGGGTGGACCAGCTTATGCCTTTGGGTGGGATGGTGTAGGTATGCATGTTTATGATTTGTTCGTAGACTTGTATGCTATTTATGTGCAATTATTTGTTTAGAGGTGGTGTGGAAATAACTGTGTTATTTATGGTGTCTGAATTCACTAAGCTTCGTGCTTACCCTTTCCCAATAAAATTATGGTTTCAGGTACGAGTGGCTCCAAGGCGTGACGAGTACACACTGGCGCGTGGGAAGAGTTGATTACTTTTATGATTTTAATTTTAGACATTTATTCCGCTGTTTATTGTTCGTGAGAATTTTAATTATGAGTTTGCAAATGAAATGATTGAATTATTAAATGAGTTTTTATTAATGAAATGTTACTTTAAAAATTTTAAATTCCTTGTAATTTTTGGGACGTTACAACTTGGTATCAGAGCACAGCTTGAGTGAATCAAACACATCTCGGTGTGTTTGGTCTCAAGTTACGGCTATGAAGTTTTAAACTTTTATTAAAATCTTTGAGAATAAAGGAAGAAGGAAAACTCGTTTGGGAAACGGTGAACGGAGGCGCAGTGTGTACAGTCAACCGACGCCACGTGGGAAGGTACGGTACTTAGTGTATTTATTGCTTTCTAGATCGTAGTGTATGCATGCTAGATTGCTTATGTGGTTTACACTGTACTGTATGGTTGTTACTTGCTAATAGGAACTCATGCTAGCTATGATAGGTTGTTAAGCGAATGCACTATAGGTTGTATGCGGTAGGAACCGAATAGCCTTAGAATGTTGGATTTAGTTCTATTGCGCATCTCTTGTTTGAGTCCAACCGTTGTAGGATAGAATCTTATATTCGAATGTCTATCTGGTTTCCACTGTATACGACTGTGTGTTTACGAGGCGACTCGTCAGAGTTAGTGGGGGGTTCCGCCTTAGCAAGGGTAGTGGGGTGTTATGATTATTCCTAGGGAGCTAGGAAGAGTGTGTACTTGTATGGTTTTGTTTGGGCGAGCTACTACTTAGGCACTTCGGGACGGGACTCGAAACGAGTAAGGATAGGTGTGGAAGGTAGTAGTAGAGCTCCTACTATCTGAAGCACAGGATCCGTGCTCGAGTCGGGGAAAGTCACGGGGAAGCTGAGGGGTTGAGCGTGAGCATAGATAGCAGGATTTATTGTCGTGAGAACTTGAGGGTTCGCGCCGCGGTGAATCTGTTACGTGATAGAGCGAAGGCTGGTGTGCTATCTACTTTGACGCTTGCTGAGCGCACTACATTGACCTAGGAGAAGTTCGTCGAACGTGTTCGTGCAGAGTACGTGCCTCCAGTGGAGATGGAGAGGATTGCTAAGGAGTTCCTGGAGCTCACACAAACTACAGAGACGGTGAAAGAAATGAACCGTAAATTCACCGAGATGGCATTGTTTTGCCCTCAGTATGCCGCCTCGGAGGATATGAAGATGTCTCGGTACAAGGTCATGTTGCGTACCGAGATTAGGGAATTTGTTAGCATAGCGCAGTATGCTTTCTTATCTGCGATGATGGATGCGGCCCGAAGGAGGGAACTCAAGTTGGAGACCCGAGCAAAGAAGAGGAAGGCGGCACAGGCGGTGATGCCAATTTCTGCGGTGCCAAAGAAGTCGAAGTTCACCGATTCGCGTGCGAGTTCGGGGAGCAGTGGGTTTAAGCCCAGGGATACTGGTAGTCAGAGGACTGATAGGTGTTTCAAGTGTGGTCAGCCCGGTCTTGTCAGCCGAGAGTGTGAGTTGCGATTATACCTTCTTGATGGTTGTTCCAAGAAGTATAAGGCTACTTCTTGATGGTTGTTCCAAGAAGTAAATGTTTTGGTGAAATTGTATGTTAGGTACCTTCCTAGTTAACTCGGTGCCTGTAGTTGTGATGTTGGATAGCGGGGCTACTCATTCGTTTGTGTCTCGCGCGTGTAGCGAGAGTTTGGGCCGGGTAGTAGGAAGGTTAGTGTGTTCCCTTGTGGTTGAGGTGGCAGATAGTAGGACCTTGACGGTCATGGTTGTGGATCGGGATACACGTTGGAAATCTCGGGCGTGGGATTTCCCATCAATTTTGATTCCGATTGCGATGCGTGAACTGTGTGTGATCGTGGCCATGGATTGCATGGATATATTCGATGCGGGGATTGTTTGTCGTTACAAACGGGTGCGGGTTCGAACCCCGAGCGGGGGAGAACTGTTGGTCCAGGGAGACTCGCCGGGACGGACTTCGGCGATATGTTCAGCTGCGAGAGCTCGGAGATACCTTCAGCATAGTGGGCAGGGATTTCTAGCGTATGTGATAGATACGCGCGTTGAGGAAGAGACGAAGACTGCGGAGAACGTGCCAGTCGTACGGGAGTTCGCTGATGTATTTCCCGATGATCTACCGGGGGTACCTCCCGAGCGACAGGTAGAGTTTCGTATCGATTTGATTCCAGGTGCTGCACCGGTAGCCAAGGCACCTTACCGCCTTGCTCCACCGGAGATGAAGGAGTTGTACACTCAATTGCAGGAGCTTCTTGAAAAGGAGTTCATCAGACCGAGTTGTTCACCGTGGGGAGCCCCGATTCTGTTTGTGAAAAAGAAGGACGGGTCCCAGCGAATGTGTATAGATTACCGTGAGTTGAATAAGCTTACGGTTAAGAATCGTTATCCTCTGCCCAGGATTGACTACTTGTTCGACCAGCTTCAGGGAGCCTCGTGGTTCTCTAAGATTGATTTGAGGTCGGGATATCACCAGATGCGGGTGAGGGGGGAAGATACCGAGAAAACGGCTTTTCGCACTCGATATGGCCATTTTGAGTTTGTGCTGATGCCTTTCGGGCTCACCAATGCACCAGCAGTGTTCATGGATCTTATGAACAGGGTATGTATCCCAATGTTGGATCGATCGGTGATTTTGTTCATCGACGATATTCTCGTGTATTCGAAGATGAAAGAAGAGCACGAGATGCATTTGCGGGAAGTTTTAGAGGTTCTGAGGCGAGAAAAGCTTTATGCAAAGTTGTCCAAGTGCGAATTCTGGTTACGAGAGGTCCAATTCCTAGGACATGTCGTGAATCAGAACGGTATTATGGTCGATCCGGCCAAGATTTCAGCGGTGATGCGGTGGGAAGTGCCGAAGACTCCCACCAAAGTACGAAGTTTTCTAGCGTTGGCAGGGTATTATCGGAGATTCATCCAAGATTTCTCCAAGATCGCGTTGCCTATGACCCGTTTGACGAAGAAGTCTGCTGCTTTTAGCTAGGGAGAAGAGCAGCAGAGGGCTTTTGAGGAGCTACGCAGACGATTATGCGAGGCTCCGGTATTAACCTTGCCTGAGGGCATGGAAGACTTGGTGGTGTACTGTGACGCTTCACACCAAGGTCTGGGTGCCGTGCTTATGCAACGCGGCAAGGTCATAGCCTACGCTTCGAGGCAGCTGAAGCCTCATGAAGCGAACTACCCGACTCATGATCTAGAGTTGGGAGCGGTGGTGTTTGCCCTAAAGATTTGGAGGCACTATCTCTATGGCGTCAAGTGTACGATCTACACTGATCATAAGAGCCTCAAGTATATGATGGATCAACAGAACCTCAATATGCGTCAGAGAAGGTGGCTCGATGTGGTTAAGGATTATGATTGCGAGATACTTTACCACCCGGGTAAAGCAAATGTGGTCGCAGACGCACTTAGCCGACATCCGGTTGGTGAACCACTGAGGGGTTTGTGCCAGCGGTTGACAGTGGTTGCACCTCTTCTTGAATCAATAGGTGGCGCCCAGGAAGTGGCAATTCTGGAATAGAATGCCAAACACGAGAGAGTTTCGAGAGAAATCCCGAATTTTGTCCGTGATAGTCGAGGCTTAGTGACTCGGTACGATAGAGTCTGGGTTCCCTTCACTGGTGGGAACCGACAGATACTGTTGGATGAGGCGCAACAGTCCAAGTTTTCGATTCATCCGGGAGCTACTAAGATGTACAAAGACCTACGAGACGATTATTGGTGGCCCGGCATGAAGCGAGATGTCGCCAAATGTGTCGAGGTATGCTTGACCTGTCGGAAGGTCAAGGCGGAGCACCAACGACCGCATGGGAAGTTACAACCGTTGGAGATTCCGGTGTGGAAGTGGGAGCAGATTACGATGGGTTTCATCATGAAGCTTCCCAAAACTCAGCGGGGGAATGATACTATCTGGGTAGTTGTGTATCGTCTGACTAAGAGCGCTCACTTCTTGGCCATCAGGGAGAGTTCATCGGCGGAGAAGCTTGCAGAGGTGTTTGTGCGAGAGATTGTGGCCAGGCACGGGGAGCCAGTTTCGATTGTCTTCGACAGGGATACTCGTTTTACCTCCCGGTTTTGGGAGAAGTTTCAGTCGGATATGGGTACACGGTTACACTTTAGCACGGCTTTTCATCCGCAGACGGACGGGCAGAGTGAGCGGACTATTCAGACCCTCGAAGATATGCTTCGAGCCTGTGTTATCGATTTTGTAGGTAGCTGGGATCAGTACCTTCCTCTGGCGGAGTTTTCTTACAACAACAGCTATCACTCTAGTATTGGCATGCCGTCGTACGAGTTGTTGTATGGTAGGAGATGCAGGACTCCCGTTGGTTGGGGCGAGGTTGGTCAGCGGGTGCTGGGGAGCACCGACATCGTGTTGAGGACGACTGAGATGATTCAAATGGTTCGGGAGCGACTAGTTACTGCACAGAGTCGGCAAAAGAGTTACGCCGACAAGAGACGATCGGATCTAGAGTTTCAGGTGGGCGACTATGTGTTGTTGAAGGTTTCGCCCTGGAAAGGGGTGATTCGGTTTCGCAAACGAGGGAAGTTGGGGCCCCGTTACATTGGACCCTACAAGGTCATTGCTCGAGTGGGAAAGGTAGCTTACCGTTTAGAGTCACCGGATGAGCTGAGTTTTATCCACAACACCTTCCACGTTTCTCAACTACGGAAGTGTGTAGTAGACGAGTCTGCCGTGGTTCCTCTTGAGGGCATCCAGATTGACGAAAGACTCAACTACGTGGAGAAACCGATAGCTATCGTTGAGAGAAAGACAAAGAACATGCGCAACAAGGTCATTGGATTGGTGAAGGTTCAGTGGCAGCACCGGAAAGGTTCAGAGTGGACGTGGGAGCCCGAAGCGGAGATGCGCGAAAACTATCCCGAGTTATTCGCCGGTCTAGACTTCGAGGACGAAGCCTAATCCAAGTGGGGGAGAGTTGTAAAGCCCGTACCCCGGTATGTAATTTCTTTTATTAATTCTTTCCTTTTAAGTTTGAATTATTGTGGTTTCCGTTATCGGGGTTAGTCGAGTTGGGTCAAATCGTTAAAGTGTCGGAATTTTTGGTTAGTTGCGAGAGGGTTGTAAGTGGAGGGACTATTTGTGTCAAAGGCCCAAAAACCCACCTTGGGTTCGGCCCATGCAAGGGGATTACGAGACCTATGTATTTTGTTGGTGTAGTAGCGTGATCAACAAACCAAGAATAAGAAAAACATCACAAAAAAACCCTACGGCACTTGTTTGGCCGGCCGTCGTGTAGAACCGAGAGAGAGTCATCGCCGGCGAGGGGAGAGGGGAGGAACCACCGACCACCACTGCTGCTGCCGACCACCGTTGCTGCCGCCGGAGTTACGCCGGAGTCGAGGAAGGAGGGCGAGAGTAGGAGAGGACTAGAGGACGTCGTCGCTTTCGTCGCAAGGTAAGTCCTCGTTTCCGTTTTCGTTTTCTTTTCTTTTCCGGCGAAGCAACCACCGCCGTACGCCGCCGCTGTGGTGGCCGTATGTGGGCGGTCGTGGTCAGGCGTGGTCGAGTGTGTGCGAGTTTGGGCAGCCGAGAGAAAGGGACGGTGGTGTGAGGGTGGTGTGGGGTGGTGCGTGTGTGCGTATGTGTGAACGCCGCCGGGAAACGCCGCTGCCGCCGCCGTGTCCCCACTGCCGGAAGTGGCAGTGGGTGGTGCCGCGGCCTAAACCCTAATACCACCTCTGGCCGTAACCCTAAACCGCTAGTTCTAGTCGTAAAACCGTTAATCGTATAGCGAAAGACCGCGTTATCATTTTATGTAAAAACTGCAGTTTCTGTCTCTGTTTTGTATCGAGCATAACTTCTGCTAGGAATGTCGGATTGGGATGAAACCAGTGCTAAAAGTTCCCATTCTGAGTCTAGTAAGTTTCTTATGTTTTGTGGAAAAACCAGTTTGGACCGTAGCTAGTGTCAAACTACTGTTTTATAACGAAAGGTGCTGTTTTTCGCTGTGCAGTTAACCAATTTTGTAAAATCTCTATTAAATTGTAGAAAAATCGTTAGGAGGTGTATAATATGTCCTTGGAACCCTAACTCTGAGCACTTTCTGGTTATGTAATTTAATTGAGGATTTTCTGGGTTTATGGAGGTCGGAACAGGTCCCGAACAGACCTGTTTGGTTAGACCGAAAAGTCGTTTTAGTGACGATTTAAGGGTGCGTCGTGTTTTAGGGTCCGGGTCTCGTGTTAATACATTGTAACGATTTTTTAGGTGTTGGGAAGTGATCTTGGATTTGTGAGGCTTGAATTATTGTTGTGAGCTAGGCGCGCTTACGAGGTGAGTTCTCTCACTATAACTAATGTCGGTTATTTTTACATTACGATTTGTACGTGTGTGGTAGTTTTAATTGTTTGTGATGCAGGACTAAATAGTGGGGTGTCTAGTCGGACCTTTATTGTTATGACTACGCGGGTGGCGTAGGAGTTCGGTGGGGCCAAGGTTTATATACGCGGGTGGCGTAGGAACCCGGGGGAGCCGGGTAATGCTTGCACGGTTATTGTGTGGTCGGGTGGACCAGCTTATGCCTTTGGGTGGGATGGTGTAGGTATGCATGTTTATGATTTGTTCGTAGACTTGTATGCTATTTATGTGCAATTATTTGTTTAGAGGTGGTGTGGAAATAACTGTGTTATTTATGGTGTCTGAATTCACTAAGCTTCGTGCTTACCCTTTCCCAATAAAATTGTGGTTTCAGGTACGAGTGGCTCCAAGGCGTGATGAGTACACACTGGCGCGTGGGAAGAGTTGATTACTTTTATGATTTTAATTTTAGACATTTATTCCGCTGTTTATTGTTCGTGAGAATTTTAATTATGAGTTTTCAAATGAAATAATTGAATTATTAAATGAGTTTTTATTAATGAAATGTTACTTTAAAAATTTTAAATTCCTTGTAATTTTTGGGACGTTACAACTTGGTATCAGAGCACAGCTTGAGTGAATCAAACACATCTCGGTGTGTTTGGTCTCAAGTTACGGCTATGAAGTTTTAAACTTTTATTAAAATCTTTGAGAATAAAGGAAGAAGGAAAACTCGTTTGGGAAACGGTGAACGGAGGCGCAGTGTGTACAGTCAGCCGACGCCACGTGGGAAGGTACGGTACTTAGTGTATTTATTGCTTTCTAGATCGTAGTGTATGCATGCTAGATTGCTTATGTGGTTTACACTGTACTGTATGGTTGTTACTTGCTAATAGGAACTCATGCTAGCTATGATAGGTTGTTAAGCGAATGCACTATAGGTTGTATGCGGTAGGAACCGAATAGCCTTAGAATGTTGGATTTAGTTCTATTGTGCAGCTCTTGTTTGAGTCCAACCGTTGTAAGATAGAATCTTATATTCGAATGTCTATCTGGTTTCCACTGTATACGACTGTGTGTTTACGAGGCGACTCGTCAGAGTTAGTGGGGGGTTCCGCCTTAGCAAGGGTAGTGGGGTGTTATGATTATTCATAGGGAGCTAGGAAGAGTGTGTACTTGTATGGTTTTGTTTGGGCGAGCTACTACTTAGGCACTTCGGGACGGGACTCGAAACGAGTAAGGATAGGTGTGGAAGGTAGTAGTAGAGCTCCTACTATCTGAAGCACAGGATCCGTGCTCGAGTCGGGGAAAGTCACGGGGAAGCTGAGGGGTTGAGCGTGAGCATATATAGCAGGATTTATTGTCGTGAGAACTTGAGGGTTCGCGCCGCGGTGAATCTGTTACGTGATAGAGTGAAGGCTGGTGTGCTATCTACTTTGACGCTTGCTGAGCGCACTACATTGACCTAGGAGAAGTTCGTCGAACGTGTTCGTGCAGAGTACGTGCCTCCAGTGGAGATGGAGAGGATTGCTAAGGAGTTCCTGGAGCTCACACAAACTACAGAGACGGTGAAAGAAATGAACCGTAAACTCACCGAGATGGCATTGTTTTGCCCTCAGTATGCCGCCTCGGAGGATATGAAGATGTCTCGGTACAAGGTCATGTTGCGTACCGAGATTAGGGAATTTGTTAGCATAGCGCAGTATGCTTTCTTATCTGCGATGATGGATGCGGCCCGAAGGAGGGAACTCAAGTTGGAGACCCAAGCAAAGAAGAGGAAGGCGGCACAGGCGGTGATGCCAATTTCTGCGGTGCCAAAGAAGTCGAAGTTCACCGATTCGCGTGCGAGTTCGGGGAGCAGTGGGTTTAAGCCCAGGGATACTGGTAGTCAGAGGACTGATAGGTGTTTCAAGTGTGGTCAGCCCGGTCTTGTCAGCCGAGAGTGTGAGTTGCGATTATACCTTCTTGATGGTTGTTCCAAGAAGTATAAGGCTACTTCTTGATGGTTGTTCCAAGAAGTAAATGTTTTGGTGAAATTGTATGTTAGGTACCTTCCTAGTTAACTCGGTGCCTGTAGTTGTGATGTTGGATAGCGGGGCTACTCATTCGTTTGTGTCTCGCGCGTGTAGCGAGAGTTTGGGCCGGGTAGTAGGAAGGTTAGTGTGTTCCCTTGTGGTTGAGGTGGCAGATAGTAGGACCTTGACGGTCATGGTTGTGGATCGGGATACACGTTGGAAATCTCGGGCGTGGGATTTCCCATCAATTTTGATTCCGATTGAGATGCGTGAACTGTGTGTGATCGTGGCCATGGATTGCATGGATATATTCGATGCGGGGATTGTTTGTCGTTACAAACGGGTGCGGGTTCGAACCCCGAGCGGGGGAGAACTGTTGGTCCAGGGAGACTCACCGGGACGGACTTCGGCGATATGTTCAGCTGCGAGAGCTCGGAGATACCTTCAGCATAGTGGGCAGGGATTTCTAGCGTATGTGATAGATACGCGCGTTGAGGAAGAGACGAAGACTGCGGAGAATGTGCCAGTCGTACGGGAGTTCGCCGATGTATTTCCCGATGATCTACCGGGGGTACCTCCCGAGCGACAGGTAGAGTTTCGTATCGATTTGATTCCAGGTGCTGCACCGGTAGCCAAGGCACCTTACCGCCTTGCTCCACCGGAGATGAAGGAGTTGTACACTCAATTGCAAGAGCTTCTTGAAAAGGAGTTCATCAGACCGAGTTGTTCACCGTGGGGAGCCCCGATTCTGTTTGTGAAAAAGAAGGACGGGTCCCAGCGAATGTTTTAGGGTCCGGGTATCGTGTTAATACATTGTAACGATTTTTTAGGTGTTGGGAAGTGATCTTGGATTTGTGAGGCTTGAATTATTGTTGTGAGCTAGGCGCGCTTACGAGGTGAGTTCTCTCACTATAACTAATGTCGGTTATTTTTACATTACGATTTGTACGTGTGTGGCAGTTTTAATTGTTTGTGATGCGGGACTAAATAGTGGGGTGTCTAGTCGGACCTTTATTGTTATGACTACGCGGGTGGCGTAGGAGTTCGGTGGGGCCGAGGTTTATATACGCGGGTGGCGTAGTGACTCGGCGGACCGAGGTTTATATACGCGGGTGGCGTAGGAACCCGGGGGAGCCGGGTAATGCTTGCACGGTTATTGTGTGGTCGGGTGGACCAGCTTATGCCTTTGGGTGGGATGGTCTAGGTATGCATGTTTATGATTTGTTCGTAGACTTGTATGCTGTTTATGTGCAATTATTTGTTTAGAGGTGGTGTGGAAATAACTGTGTTATTTATGGTGTCTGAATTCACTAAGCTTCGTGCTTACCCTTTCCCAATAAAATTGTGGTTTCAGGTACGAGTGGCTCCAAGGCGTGACGAGTACACACTGGCGCGTGGGAAGAGTTGATTACTTTTATGATTTTAATTTTAGACATTTATTCCGCTGTTTATTGTTCGTGAGAATATTAATTATGAGTTTGCAAATGAAATGATTGAATTATTAAATGAGTTTTTATTAATGAAATGTTACTTTAAAAATTTTAAATTCCTTGTAATTTTTGGGACGTTACAATTATAGAAAATAGTAAGGAAGAGAAAAGAAATTTGTATAAGCAAGATCTTGTTTATAAGATTAAACAATCTGCTCTGATACCACTTGTTGGTCCCGAAAGGGTTATACAAGTTTGTAGAAGGGGGGTTGAATACAAACACACGATTTTTACTTTTCTAAAATGTTTATTGATATGTATCAAACAATTTACAACTTGTTGCGGAACAAGATTAAGGAATAAACCTAATCTAAACAGGTTAAGAGAATCACTAAGATTTCTTGCACTATAAATAAGATAGAGAGAAAATAAGAATATTAAAGAGAAATATTCTAACACACAGAATAGTAAGATAAGGAAATGGTCGAACACTTCATTTCTGAAGTAGGGGTTCCTTTATATACTGCATACATTTAATGCATATCAGTATTAGTTTACATGTGGCAACAACTGATTGGTTGCATGTTTTGACCTTGGTAGACAACCTAATAGCCGCATGATGAACAGTGTAGAATCAGAGTTGGTTGTACAATTCTAGACAAAAGGGATGTTCGTTCTGACAGATTGTACGGAGACGTGCAATGGGATAAGACAAAAGTAATTTGTAGAGGAAGACTTCATGATCAGCGTTCACTGAATAGTTCTTTATCAGCGGGTGATAAAGTTCAGCGTTCGCTGAAGTCTTCTACTTGAAACTTCACGTTGAGTGGACAGGTCTTGGCTTCACTGATATCCGCATCAGTTCATTAGTAGACTTGTCGTTGGTTCTTTGGCTTGATCTTCGACTTCAGCGTAGAACAAAGTTGACGTGAAACTTGTCTTCAGGGATCATAAGTAAACAACATATTTTATCTGCGATCATCAGTGAGGATGAACAGACTCATGGCTCACTGATGAACAGTATTGTTGAATGTATAAATCAAATAATGAGAGTTCCTATCAGCGGAACTGTAACAGTCTTAGTACTTATCAGCGATAGTGAAACTCTAATACATATTGTCTACCTACAATTTTCACTAAGTGTTTCTCACAGAGTCATTATCAAATCACTGAGGGTTTGGATCAACACCATCTTCTTTTTTTATAAATAGGGTTGTATCAATTTTACCTTTTGAAAAACCTGACTTTATTAAAAACTTAGAGAGAGCATCATACCAGGCCTATGGAGCTTGTTTCAAACTATATAGAGCCTTGTCTAGGATGTAGATGTGGTTAGGATTCTTTTCGTCCACGAATCCGTCCGGTTGGGATACGTATACCTCTTCCTTGAGGAAAGCGGTCTTCACATCCATCTGGAAGACCGTGAAGTTTTTGTGCACGGCTTATGCAAGGAACAAACGTATGGCTTCGATTCTGGCAACCAGAGCGTATGTCTCGTCGTAGTATATCCCTTCTTGTTGGCAGTATCCTTGGCCACGAGACGCGCCTTGTTCCGCACGACGATACCATGTTCGTCCTTCTTATTCTTGAAGATCCATTTTGTGCCGATCACCGTCCTGTGAGATGGATGTGGGACAAGTCTCCATACTTTGAGAGCCTCAAATTGATTGAGTTCCTCTTGCATGGCCATGACCCAGTCAGGATCTTATAATGCTTCGGAGACGGTTGTTGGCTCGATCTTGCTGAGAAATCCGGAGAAGAGGCAAAAGTTGGCCGATGCGCCTCGCGTTTGAACTGGAGTAGAAGGATCATCGATAATTTGTTATAGGGGATGAGCTCTTGTCCATTTGGTGGTGTGTGGAAGCGGTTGTTGAGTAGAATGAGATGTGTCCGGATCCACATAGCTACCAGTTGGAAGGTCTTGAACAACTTCAAGTGTAGCGGGTCGGTTTCTCGGAGGAGACTTGGCAGGATTCGTCGAAGATTGAGCAACTTCTGGTTCTGAGGAAGTCAGAGGTTGATCAATGAGTGTTGTGGAGGACGAATCTTCAGAAGCGATCTCCGGATCTTGTACTGGTTCCTCCGGGGGAATGAACGTATCAGTTGATGTTGTGGCTGTTGAGGGCTGAGGTGTCTCCAAAGTGGTCGTGCTCGTCGAAGGTGGAGGACCAGAGAGATTCGCGGAGTCCTCGACTTGAGCATCTTCAATTATGTTTTGGACTGAGACACGAGGTGTAGGAGCGTTAAATAAACTATCATAAAAATTTTGAAACAGTAAATCTAAATCAGAAAGTTGAGCATTCGACGTAGATGCATGATCTGAATTTACTGTGGGTTGTGCAGATCCCGAACGTGAATGTTCGGAAGCTAGCACGCCAGTTAAACCGGGTTCTGAACTGAGTTGTTCAGAAGACAAATCTGCGGCTTCGTTGAATGTCACGTTTACACTTTCAATAACGGTTTTCGTCCGTTTGTTTTAAACGTGATACACCTTAGCCTACATGGAGTATCCTATGAACACTCCTTCGTCAGCCTTTGGACTGAATTTCCCGAGATTATCCTTGTCACTGAGGACGTAGCACGTGCATCCGAACGCGTGGAAGTACTTGACGTTCGGAATGCGATTGTTAATGATCTCGTTCGGGGTCTTGTTTAACCACTTGTTGATGATGGATCAGTTTTGCGTGTAGCAGGCAGTTGACACCGCTTCAGCCTAGAGAAATATAGGCAGCTTTGACTGTATCAGCATTGTGCGAGCGGCTTCGACTATGGTACGGTTGCGTCTTTCCACCACTCCGTTTTGCTGAGGAGTGCGTGCGGCATAGAATGTTTGAGAGATACCGACGGTTGTCAGGTATTCGTTCATTGTTTGATTCTTAAATTCCGTCCCGTTGTCGGTCCTGATGGTCTGAACTTGTTGTCAAAGGTTCAGTTGGATTGTCTTCAAATGGTTGATTATCAGCTCCGGAGTTTCATCCTTCGAGCGCAGGAACTTTACCCAAGTATAGCGTGAGAAATCATCCACCATCACTAGGACGTACTTCCGTTTGTTGATGCTTTGAACACGCATCGGTCCGCACAAATCCATATGGATAAGTTGGAGGGACTGGGACGTGCTCGAAGCGGCTTTCGGCTTATGTATCGCTCGCTTCATCTTCCCCATATCGCATGTCCTGCAGAGTTTGTCTTTAACGAATTGAAGTTCGGGCATGTCTTTCACGTGTACGCCCAGCACCAGTTTGTTGATACTCTTTAGGTGTGAGAGACGTCGGTGCCAAATCCACGCTTGCTGAGAGTTGGCCTTCGACATTAGGCAGACAGAGTTATCGGTCTTCAGGGCTGAGAGGTCGATGGTGTAGAGGTTGGTCTTTCGCGTTCCAACCAGCAGTTCAATTCCGTCGTCAGTGCAGATGCTACACATTTTGGCTTTGAATCTGACCTCGAGATCTTTATCGCATAATTGGCCGATGCTGAACAAATTATGTCCCAATCCCGCGATGTATGAAACCTTCTTTATAGTGATCTTTTCTTAGACAATGTCGCCGTAGCTTATAATCGGCACCTTGTCATCGTTTTAGAATATCACGTCTCTGCAGTATTTCCCGGTGTAGTTCGTGAGCATCTCCCTCCTCCCGGTCATGTGCTTGGAGCATCCTGAATCTAAGTACCATACATGACCGTCATACAAAAACAAGATTAACGGACTTTAGGTACCCATTTGAAAATGGGTCCTGGAGGGTTAGGTTTGACACCTGGTTGAGGAACCTGTGTTGAAGCAGGTTTCCTCTTGGGTGTAGGTTTAACCTCTGTTTGAGGAACCCGTTTTGAAATAGGTTTCCATTATTGTTTAGGTTTAACCTCTGATTGGGGACTCCGTTTTGAATTTGACTTCTTTTGATTTTTACAGGGTTTGCGTTTTGATTCAGAATTATAAACATGATAAGAACCAAACCAATCAGTTGAATTTCTAATGTCATCAAAGTCATTCCAACCACAACTAGAACAACACAAGCAATCATGCGATAATTGAATCAACTACTGAATAGAATAAAGTTTAATAGGAAAATTGACATCTTGTTCAACAAACTCATTCTTGTGATTCAAAGCACAATCATTCTTGTTCATTATAGGATAAAAGACAGTATTAAATGACTTCGATGCTGCATTGTTCTCGATAGATTCCCTGGCTACCCACTTTGGTTTGTCTTGTTTAGCCCGACCATTTTTATCTGAAACAGCATTAACGGTTTGGTCAGTAGAGTGTGAGTAGACAGGATGTTTATCAGTCGATCGACCGGTCTTTTTCCATGGCTGTGATTGTTTTTGAAAACACGACTCAGTTTTAGAAACCTTGTTCACAGTCGGGGTTGTAACATCCTGAATTTTCAATAATAAGTATTTTAATGAGAATTGGGATCTTTTGTATTTTGGGTTAAACCTTGAATTATATGGAAATTTTACAATTCAATAGGGTTAAAATACAAGAGATTAAAGTAGGATGTTACTTTCGGAAATAACGAAACTTGGAGGTGTGTTTGGTCAATATGGATAATATGTATGGATAAGGGGCTGAAGAGATGAGATAATATCTCATTTTGGTTTTGTTTGAGTCGGCAGAAGAAAGAAAGGCAGCGAGAAAGAGAGAAAGGGAAAAACGAAGAAAGCAAGCTTTGATCATCAATTTGGTAAGGAAAGTGATCATGTTTTCTGATATAATTGTTATAGACGTTGGGTTATAAACGAATCTGTGTTTGGATTAGGTTTTCAAAATCGTTCAAAACGGATTGGAGCAACAGATCGAGATTAAAGTGGATTTTCTTCAAAGAGGTGAGTTCATTCGATTCTTTGTACAAATCAGTGTTTTTAAGTTATAGTAACCTTGGTATATTTGTATGAACTGACTGAGGATTGATTAGAATGAGTAGATTGAACTGATTTCATGTTTTAAATCGATTTGAGGACTTGTTGAACGGACAGTACGCAAAACCTTGAAAGTCCCGGTAGTTGGAAGTCCCGGTAGAGGCAAGTCCCGGTAGTTGAAAGTCCAGGTAGTTGAAAGTCCCGGTAGTTGGAAGTCCCGGTAGAGGCAAGTCCCGGTAGTTGAAAGTCCCGGTAGATGGAAGTCCCGGTAGAGGCAAGTCCCGGTAGTTGGGAGTCCCGGTAGTTGGAAGTCCCGGTAGTTGGGAGTCCCGGTAGTTGGAAGTCCCGGTAGAGGGAAGTCCCGGTACAGGTAAGTCCCGGTACAGGTGAGTCCCGGTACAGCATATCGGGAGTTGAGTAAAGAAACCAGCCTATCTAAATGGTATCACGATTTGATATGGCTCAAGGATCTGATAAGTTAATTATCTAGAGGCCTTGTATTTTATGTATCTTTTCGGATGTAATGAAATGTGCATTTATGTAAATCGTGGAAATATGCGATTTAGGAATTGTGATGGGAATTATATAGCTTGAACATACATACCCTTGAAAAGTAGTATGTTAGGTTTATAGACTACGTTAGTCGATACTAGGCAGGAATATAATGCTATATAAAAGAAAAGGATTTATTGGTGATTCGCTCATACAGTTGCTATGAGGAATCTGTACGATATATATATGATTTGCTCATACTGAATGATATGAGGAATCTACGAGGTATAAATATACTTCGCTTATACGGTTGCTATGAGGAATTTATATTGAGTAAATACCTATATAAGTACAATTAGGTGATATGGATCCATAGGCACAGAAGTTTGGTAATCACATGGAATAGGCGTGTGGTATTACTCGTTTAATCGTTATTCCAGTGTGTGTGGGAAATCATGGAATAGGCGTGTGGTATTAATCGTTATTCCTGATTTCTAAGGAAGAGAGTGAGATTGACATAAGTGCTTGTGATCTCTGCTTCCTTACCGATAAATGGGCGTGTGTAATCGCGATTTATTGGTGGAGAGCATTGATCTAGAATCTGAGAAGATTCGTAGTGTGGCTCTGGGGTATGAAATGCTGATAAATAGGCGTGTGTAATCGCGATTTATTGGTGGAGAGCATTGATCTAGAATCTGAGAAGATTCGTAGTGTGGCTCTGGGGTATGATATGCTGATGGAATTGTTGTCAGTCATAGTCATGGGAGTGGATAAAATTGTGTAATGGAATAGAGTTATACGTATGGTAAGAAAACGGGAATCAGGTTTGTTATAACTTGTTTATATTGAATTTTACAAATGTTATCTTGGAAACGAATGTTCACACTAGGCGTTGGCCTAATCGTTTCAATTGATGTTTTCTTACCAGGTATCAGCTCGGGGAAGTAAAGGGTTGTGGGACGAGCGTTTTGATATAGCAAAGGTGGATGAATTTAACAAAGAAGAGATTTTGATGGATTGATAGATAACTTGATTAATCTGGTTGTAGTGACATAATTAGATCGATAGGTTATTTGAAGGGTCTTGTAATGTGAATATACTCTTGATGGTTAATCCACTGCCTGTTTTATAAGTCGAAGTATTTATTGTCATAACCTGTTATAATTTGAGGTCTAAATTGGCGAAGATTTTGGGGTGTTACAGGGGTCTTAGGTTTTGTGGAACATTCTCCGACGATGAAAGAAAGTCGGTATGACTTGGAAGAGGTTTGTCAAATGGAAATGATTCAAACTCTTCATATGAACTACCCTCAGAATTCATTAATTTAGAAAAATCAATATCCGGAATCGATGGACTAGGGTTGGTCGAGGGAGGTGAGGAACACTTTGTGTCGGTGTGTTTAGGTGAATCTGGTGCGGATGCTAAGAAAAAATCAGAGTTCATATTCCTTTTGACACGATCATCTTGAGACCCTTTACCATTTAAAAAGGATGTTTTCCCAATGAAAGCTTTACATGAAGATGTGTCAGACGAGTCCGAGGAAGGTTCGGGTGAAATCGTCTTTTCTTCTTGGAGTATGTCAATTGTCTCTTGAAGTTTACAATTTCTCACGTGCTCCTTCATCGCTTCTGTTGCCAAGGTAGACAGTTTTGATGTGAGTCGATCGATTTCGTTCCAAAGGATTTCCTGTCCTTTATCCGACACAGATTCGGTTTTTACGGATTTAAGATTCTCAAGTTCTGTCATAAGCGCTTGCTTTTTCTTTTGGAAATATGATCTTTCCTTCTCGAGAGACTCCTCTAATTCGACTGTTTTTGCCTCCAAAATGAGAGGTTGGACATAGAGTTTAAACTCGTCCGTCTCAGATTTGGGTTCAGGTACTTGGGCCTCATCCTTTTTGGAGGAATCATTAGGCGTTGCAACCTTATAGCCATCAAAGTAGTCATTCGAGACATATTTCCTTGGATTTTTCTTGTAAGAGTAGTTCATTGGCTCGTAGCAAAAAGGAAGTTGCATTTTGGTGGTATGTTTGCGCTTGTATTCCTCAGTTTCCTCTTCTTTCTCCGGTTCAAGAGGACCAATCCATTTGATTTTGTATTCACGATACTTCTTATCTATGCCGAGACAACCAAAGATATAAAGTGTCAGTCTTTTAGATATACCCTTTTTCAAGTACTGAGGGTTATCGTATCCGATTCCCCATTCCTTGTTGAAGTATGTGAATTCCTTGGGTTTGTTCATGTGAATGGTCTGGTCTGTTTGACCTCTTTTGTGGAGTTTGGTTTCAAGATCAGTTATTTTAGAAACCATTTCTTTGTGATGTATTTAAAGAGAAGAGCATTGATAAACAATCTCTGTGTTCTCATTGTTACACTGATCCAGCTGTGAATTTAGTTCAGATATCTTGGACCTTAAGTCCTTAGGTGCTATTGAAAGATTGGTACATTTTTCCTTTAAATTAGTATTTTCGGACTTATACTTTTCAGTTATGGTCTTTTGAACATCTAGCTTTTCAGTAAAAGATTTAATTTCAAGCAGTTTTTCATTGGAGGTGGCCTTATAGGAATCTATTCATTCAACAAGAGGTTCTAACTGTTTGATTTAGTTTTTATGAATAGGTTCACATACCTGACACAACTTTGCCTGTTCTTCTGGAGGAGAATGGTAGCCCATGATAGCGTCGGCATCTTCAAAATCCCTTTCATCATCAGAACGAGCCAGCCAGTGGTCATCTTCAACCAATAATGCTTCTCTTGCCTCTTTCTGTTCTGCTAGCAGGAATTTGGCCTTGTAGTAATGTGCTTTCTTCATGACAGGATTCCTACAATCCTTTGCAAAGTGAGCCAACTTCCCGCAGTTGTAGGATGTGACAGGTTCGTCCTTCTTCTTCGTTTCGGGCTTGCGGTCTTCTTTCTCACTATTCTCCTTCTTGTCAGGGTGCTTGTGCTCATCTGTCTTTTTCTTGCCTTCGTATTTATCCTGATAATCATGGCGCGTGTTAGAGGAAGTGGAGTAGCGCTGATTATTGGATGTAGGTTTCTTGAAGAATTCCTTCTACTGGAAAGATATGGAGAGCAGGGCCATTGCTTTCTTTACAGCTGCCAATTCAGGATCTGAATCGCTTTCTTCTTCTTCCTCAGATTCTGGTTCGGATTCACTCGGCTCTTGGGCTCGTTTGGAACGACGGTTGGAGGATTTTCCTCGTTTAGAAGAAGCTAGAGCTCGTGGATCAGCATGTGACTTGGACATAGACTTCTTGTTGCTCAGAATCTCCATTACTTCATCTTCGTCCTGGAGAAGCATCTCATAGATTTCGTGAATTGGGACGTCCTCCATCAGGTGGTTGTGTTTGACGTGAGAAGCAAACACTTTCCATTCAGGTAGGAGGTTCTTCAAGAACTTGAGCACATTCTTCGTATTTGAACGATTGACGTTATTCTTGTGGAGATCGTTCAGTAAGAGACAAAACCGTTCATAAGTCTAGGGGAGAGATTCGCCGAAGCGCTGCTTGAAGCTGTCAAACTTGGTTATGCAGTTGTTGATCTTCAATTGATTGTCGACTTTGCTCCCACTCATCATCTTCTCCACCTGATCCCACATGCCCTTTGATGTATCCTTGTAGCTATCTATGGCTGTGTAGATCGGATTCGGTAGAGCCTGAATGAGGTATCTCTTGGCATGCTTTTCGCCATCAACCAGGCCCCTTTCGTCGTCGTTCATTTCCGAGTATGTCTTGGCCTCATAATGAACTTGACCACCTTCTTCTGGTGTTGGTATAGTCTTCATGGGTTTAGGTTGTGGGCCGGATGAACTCGTAGTTATGCTTCAACTCGATGAAGATAATGAATCTGTCCCGCCATTGGCTGTATTCTCCCTGGTAGAGGGTCGGCGGCTTGGAGTCGGTGCCGATAGCAAGAGCGTCACGAGACATCTTAGTTGATTGCACTAATGTGATCGTCAGACGATTGTTCGATTCAAAGTGTAAACCTAACGCAAGGCACTAAGAGTGATGTCCTAACGCATGTTCTAAGAGTGATGTGGGCTAAACAGGTAAAAACTAGCTAATCAGAACTTACCGGATAGGAATCCGGATGAAAAGGTGTCTGATCTGGAAGTGTCCGAATCCGATATGTGTGAAACTGTTCAGGTAGCAGATGTGTCCGGGTAAGCAGAAGTTACCGGATAACAGAGAGTTACCGGATAAGATTAACTTTCCGGACAAAAAGTAGTTTCCGGAAAAAGTGTAAGTTACCGAACGAAATATTTACCGAATGATGAAACTTACCGGGAACAAGTGAATCCGGATAGAAGTCCAGAATGATTAGGGTACCCGAAAACCTTGAGTTACCGGGTTAGGTATATCTGGAGACTATCAGTATCCGGAAAGTTACCGGATACTTTGAGTTACCCGGAAAGTAGCGACTAAATTGAACTTACCCGGAAAGTAGAAGCGATGTTCTGGAAACTGCTGCATTTGTCCGGAAAGTGCGGCTGTGACTAAGAAGATCGACTGTAATGCGATTAGGGTTAACAAAATCTTTCCTGAAAGATTAGAAACCTTCCAAAATAGCAAAATAACACTACCCTAACTGATTTTCAAGCAAAATAACACGATTTTGATGAAATTTTTTGATTTTTTATATGAATAGAGACCAAAAACCAAAACACTTGATTTTGCTTAAAAACTAATCAGATGATCGAATTAGGCTACGAAAAATTGCAGAAACGTTTACAATGATGATGTGAATCGAATGCAATAAACGAAAACGAGCAATTTTACCAGAATCAAAATATGAGTTTTGAATGCCAAGAACACAGTCGATAAACTGAACAGAATTCTTACCAGAATCCTTTGAAGAACTTTGATTCGAATCGTCCGTATGCTCTGATACCAATTATGAGTTCCAGATTAGTGTATTCAATCAATAGAAATCAATAAGTAGAATCAATCGTTATGATTTCAACTGGTCATCCAATTCACTTTCAATAACTTGAGAGAATTACAATACGTATGAAAGTAAATGATTAGAAAACTAGCCTATTTTCTAAGGCTAAGAAAGCATTATATACCAAGGGCCTAAACTAACAAGCCCATGGCCCGTTTACACAATTAAGCCCATAATACACCTTTTACAATGTAGGCCCTTGAACTTTTATTCAACATGATTTTATCCCTAACACCAGGACATTAAAGCTTATACCCATGGATCTCTACGGCAAAATACGGGTACAAAGTATCAATCACAATAAGTATGTAATGGAGATGGTGGACGACTTCTCGAGATACACCTGGGTCAAATTTCTCCACTCGAAGGATGAGAGTCCCGGTTAATCATCAACCATCTGAAGGGTGTCCAGAACAACATGCAGCTGGCTGTCATCTTAATTCGTACTGATAACGGCACCGAGTTCAAGAATCGCGTTATGAGTGAATATATCACATCTGTCGAGATTTCACACAACTTCTCTGCTGCCAGGACTCCTCAACCGAACGGCGTAGTGGAACGTCGCAATCGCACCTTGGTGGAAGCGGCACGAACCATGCTAACCCAATACAACATTCTCATGTTCTTATGGGCTGAAACTATCGCCACGGCCTGCTATACTCAGAACAGATCCATTGTCAACAAACGCTTTAACAAGACGCCGTACGAGCTCATCAACAATCGCACCCCCGACATCAACTACTTCTATGCTTTCGGGTGCAAGTGCTTTGTGAAGAACGACAAGGATGGTCTCGGCAAGCTCAACCTAAAGGCAGACGAAGGGATTTTCATCGGCTACTTGACTTCATCAAAATCATTCCACGTCTACAACAAGAGGACGAAGACCATTATTGAGAGCATCAATGTGTCCTTCGATGAATTGGTCAACTTGGCTTCTGAACACATCAGTTCAGAACCCGTGCTCACAGGAGTGCTGGCCTCCGATCACTCTAAATCGAAAACCAAGCACACTCTAGTAGATCCTTCTTTGTCCAATACGTCGAAGTCACACCGTTCTGAATTAGATCTACTTTTTGAACATTTTTATAATGATTTTCATTTCCCCCTGTATGTACAGATGGAGCTGTGGTTGTGTCATCGCAAATTACTGGTCCTCCACTAACCCCCAACACAACATCGTCGGAGGACTCACCCTCATCACCCACAATAGAGACGATTCCATCTTCATGCACAAATACGATTTCCAACACCGCATCCCCAGTGGTTCATCTCACTCCGTCATCCCCCGGATCAAGCAACAGTGTCTCTCACACCGACACAACATTAGTATCCTTCTCAACCATTGTTCCTACAGAACTAGCGACCGCCACACCGTTACATCCGACTCCATATCTAGAGGCGGTACAAGACTTACCCCTAGGCTTCTATGTTGATCCCGACAATTCTCACCCATCCATGGACCTGCTACCTCACACATGGAAGTAGACTCGAGCACACCTATCTGAACAAATCATCGGTGATCCGTATGCTTTAGTTCAGACTAGAGCTACAGTGGAAACCGATGACGCCGCCCCCGTACTACTAAGCAACACTAAAAAACAGGCGGCAACGGGGAATGAGTGTCTCTTTTCCATTTTCCTCAGCAACATTGAACCCATAACGGTTAGAGAAGCCTTGAACGATCTGGACTGGATGATCGCCATGCAAGAAGAGCTGAATGAGTTTGAAAGTCTCAAGGTATGGCGCGTGGTCCCTTGCCTGACAAACAAGACGATTATAGGAACTAAATGGATCTTCAAGAACAAGAAGGACGAGAACGGGATCGTAGTTCAGAACAAGGCAAGAGTAGTAGCTAAAGGGTACCGAGAACAAGAGGGGATTGACTATGAAGAGACGTTTGCACCAGTCGCCCTAATCGAAGCCATCAGGATGTTCCTCGCGTATGTCGCTCACAAGAATTTCACCGTCTTCTAAATGGACGTGAAAACAACATTAATCAATGGCAAACTCAAGGAAGCGGTGTAGGTCTCCCAGCCAGACAGTTTCGTCCGTACCAACCACCCGAATCATGTATACCTTCTCGACAAAGCACTTTACGGCCTGAAGCAAGCACCGAGAGCCTGGTATGATGCATTGTCTACATTTCTCATAAACCGGGTTCTCAAAAGGTAAAATCGACACTACTCTCTTCATTAAGAGAGAAGGGAAGGATATTATTTTGATTAAGATCTATGTCGATGACATTATCTTCGGCTCTACGAACCCATAATACTGTCATAACTTTTCAGACCTCATGAAATCGCATTTTAAAATAAGTATGATGGGTCAGATGAATTTCTTTCTCGGTCTTCAAGTAAAACAACTGTCGATCGGGATATTCATCAATCAATCTAAATACATCACGGATATTCTTCGGAAGTTCCATATGGAAAACTGTACACCCATGACGACTCCCATGTCACCAGGTACAAAGTTACACGCAGATCCTGACGGAAAGGATGTGAATACTAGTACCTATAGAGGAATAATAGGTTCGTTGGTGTATTTAATGGCAAGTAGGCCGAATATAATATTCTCCACCTTTTTGTGTGGTCGGTTTCAGTCTAAACCGAAGGAGTCACACCTGATAGCAGGTAAACGCATTATATGTTATTTAAAAGGTACTGCTGATCTTGGCCTTTGGTATCATAAGGACACAAGTTTCGAACTCACAACATTCTCGGACGTTGATCACGCGAGAAGCATGCTAGACCGGAAAAGCACCATGGGTCATGTCCAGCTTCTTGGCGACAAGTTGGTTAGCTGGGCCTCTAAAAAGCAAACGTGGCCGTGGCTAGTTGTTGTTCCCAAGTCATCTGGATGCGCACTTAACTGAAGTATTACGGGTTTCAGTACTCACAAATTCAGATATATTGTGACTCAAAGAGTGCTATAGCCATCACCAGCAATCCGATCCAACATATAAAGACCAAACATATCGACGGGCGTTGCCATTTCGTCAAAGATCATGTTGAATGAGGTACGATTGAACTCTAATTTGTAAGTAAAAAAATCATCTGGCAGACCTGTTTACGAAAGCCTTGGACGAAAAATGGTTCAATGAACTCGTGTCCAAGTTAGGTATGCTGAACTTGAATGTTTAATTCACCCTTGTACTTGTCACACCCTCTCTTCCCTGCGGGTTAACTATCTCTTCACAAGATACACTTGCCTCTTAGTGTAGTCTCGATGTTTCAAGCACATCGGTGCATCGTCTTCTGTATTTATTTAATAGTTTTTTTGTTTGTTTCTCGATTTTCTGCATGTTTCTTTATTTCTAATATTTTAGTCTTTGTTTTAGTCTACATTTCCCAGGCTACTAACGTGTTGTTCCGAAGGGTGTCCACCAAAGACCAAGTCACCAAGGTTAGTTCTCCGTTCTTCTTTGAATGTGTGAGGGTGAGCAAAATTGATTTATGTAAGGTTTAAGGGAGAATGATAATTTTGGGAAGTTGAGGGGGAGAGATGTCATTCTGAAAAGTTGAGGGGGAGAAAGTTAAATTTTGAAAAGTTGAGGGGGAGAAAATTAAATTTTGAAAGGTTTAGGGGGAGAAGGGTATGTTTGAAAAGTTGAGGGGGGCAATTGAAGTTTTTCAAAACCTGAGGGGGCGCATAGTTTATTCCATAACTTAAAGGTTGATTTCAAAGTTTTATTAAACTTCGAGGTTAGAATTTGACATTTTTCTAAAGATGAGATAAGTTCGGACCGGAAGAGGAGAAGGATCCGGTATCGGGACTCACTCCCGGTATCGGCCGGTATATAAACCGGTTTTTTGTTTATGTTTTTTCTCATAACTATCAAAACCTAACGCCAAACCTCTCATGAACCAACCTCTCCTGAACCAACTTCTTCTCACACCCTTGATTTTTGCCTCGATCAGACCACGATTTCAACTCCGAATCACAGGTATGTCTCCTAATCTCTCTAAAATCAGTAATTGATTGACATGAATTGTTCGATTTGAAGGAAAAGTCAATCGATGAAGTCGACGCCGCTAGGGTTCACAAACCCTTACGACTCGACTCATTTAGCTTCAAATCGACTTCTTTCGCTTTGATTCGCACGTTTCACGAGTTATAATAAAAAATCCAGCATCGATTTGGTGCCCAGATGTTGATCCAAACCCTTAGTGATTTGATAATTACTCTGAGAAACATTTAGTGAAAATTGTAAGTAGACAACATGTATTAATGTTTTGTCATCAAAGAAAATATACTAAGTTTGTTTAGTATCGCTGATGAAAACATACGCCTTAAATTATGCATTCAGCGAACACTGTTCATCAATGAGCCCTGAGCCTGTTCAGTCTCACTGATGATCGCTGATAACTTATGTTTTTTACTTATGATCCCTGAAGACAAGATTCACGTCAACCATGTTCTACGCGGAAGTCGAAGATCAAGCCAAAGAACCAGCGACTAAGTCTACTGGTGACCTGATGCGGATATTAGCGAAGCCAAGACTTATCCACTCAACGTGAAGTTTCAAGTACAAGACTTCATGGAACGCTTAACTTTATCATTCACTGATAAAGAATCATTCAACGAACGCTGATCATGAAGCCTCCTCTACAAGCAACTTTTGTCTTATCCCCTTGCACGCCTCCGTATGATTTTTTTCAGAACAGACATCCCTTTTGTCCAGAATCGTACAACCAACTTTGATTATGCACTGTTCATCATGCGGCCACTAGGTTGTCTACTGAAGTCAAATCATGCAACCAACCAGAGGCTGCCACGTGTAAAGGTATACTGACTTGCATTAAATGCATGCAATATATAAAGGAAACCCCACTTCATTTTTGAAGTGCTCGGCCATTCCTCTTGCTGAACTCTTTGTGTGAAAAAGAATACTCTCCTTAGTGTTCTTGATTTTCTTAATCTCTATTTCTTGTGCAAGAAATCTTAGTGTTCTCATAGTTTGTTTATATTAGGTTTATTCCTTAATCTTGTTCCGCAATAAACTGTAAATTGTTTGATATATATCAATAAACAATTTAGAAAGATAAAAATCGTGTGTTTGTATTCAACCCCCCATTCTACAAACTTGTATAACCCCTTTGGGACCAACAAGTGGTATTAGAGTAGATTATTTAATCTAATAAACAAGATCTTGCTTATACTAACTCTTTTCTCTTCCTTGCTATTTTTCATAATGGCTAACCCCACAAACACAAACTATATCGATAATGGTTCTCTTGCAAAACCCCCTAGATTTTCCAAAGATAACTTCAATCTCCGGAAAAATAGGATGATGCTCTTCCTAGAAGGTGTAGATCCCACTATACCTCACTATATCGAAAATGGACCATATGTCCCTTTCATGATTGACCCTGCTATTTCTGCCACTAGTACTAGAGCTGCTATCCCTGAACGAAGCATCCCCAGGGAAGTCACTAACTGGACTGATGAGGACAAGAAGAAAGTGGCCATCCATACTAAGGCCAGATCCATCATCTCTATGGCTCTTCCTGATGAAGTCTACCACTCCGTCATGAACCTGAAGAGTTCTAAAGCCATGTGGGACTCTATATGTGTTCAATATGAAGGTACTACTAAAGTTCAGGTTTCGAGAAAGATCAACCTGGAAAGACAGTACGAAGGTTTCATTTGTGTTAAGAATGAAACCCTCAAAGTATTGGTAAGGAATATTCTAACTTTGAGATCCTGACAAAGTTTCTGGAAAGTCTTCCTGAAAGTTGGGACAGTTATTCTATGTGTCTTAAACTCTCAAAGTATCTGAAATCTATGACCCTCTCTACCTTATATGGAACTATGCTCAATCATGAGCAGTCATGTCATCTTAAGAAGAATCTTGTAAAAGATTCAAAAAGCACACCTGTTGCTTTACCATCTTCAGAGTTAGTACCTACTCAGCGATCTACTGTCACTATCTCTGAGTTGGAATCTAACTCTGATGACTCATCAGACTCTGATCCTTCAGATCTTGATGAATCTCTGGCTCTCCTAACTAATTCTTTTCAGAGATTCGCCAGAAAGAGTAACTTCAGAAGAAATAAAAATCTTTCCCTCACTGACAAGACAAAATCATCAACTCATGTAGATAAGGCAACTGCCACTTGCTATAACTGTGAAAAGATAGGTCACTTTGCTAATGAGTGCACGTCAAAGAAAGTCTTCAAACCCTCATCTTCTTCCTACAAAAAATCCTCTAACCCCATGTAAAGCCCGTGTCCCGGTACGTTTATTAATTAATTTTAATAATTTAAAATGTTTACCTTTAATTGTTTTGGTTAGTGGTTTGGTGTCAAAAAGGACCAAAATGTTAGCTTTCGTCTCGTTTTGAGGTAGATTGTGAGATGAGGTGTAGTTGAGGGGCTAATAGTGCATTTCTTGGAAACTTGTGGCATGGGTTTCGGCCCATGCACTCTAGGCCGAACACCCCCCTTTTTTTTGATATCTCGTTTCTCCTTTTTCTTGCATAGGAAGCAAACCAAAACAACCCTAGAACCCTTTTCTTTTTCTCTTGGTGTGGTGCGGCCGTATAGTAAGAAACGAAGAGAGAGAGATCGCGAGGAGGAGAGGGACGAGAGGAAAGGACCAGAGGCAGCAGCCCTCGCCGCCGCTACTGCTGTCGCCGGAGACCGCCACCACCGGCTGTCGTCGGAGGAGTCGAGGGTGAGAGGCTTGGTTGTGGTGGTGAGACGCCGTCGTAAGGTAAGTGGTTCTCGTTAGTCTCGTTCTTTTCTTTTCCTTTTCGTTTTTCCGGCAAGACCACCACCACCGCACGCCGCCGCTGCGGTGGCTGTGGGTGGAGGGCGGTGGCAGTGGGTCGCACTCTTAGCGTAAACCCCGAATCGTTTGAGCCGCGAACCGTTTATAAAGTTATATTTTTATGAAAATTTTAGTGTGCTGTCCAGTTTTCGCGCGACCATAACTTTTCCGTCGTAACTCCGTTTGAGCCGAAACTGGCGCCCACGGTTCAAGTTCAGGGTCGAGCAAGTTTTCCATGTTTTAGCGAGAAACTGGTTCGGTCTCTAACTGGGCGAAATAGTGGTCGCAAGTTCGGTGTTTCGTCATTTCATGTGAAAACTTCTGGAATCTGCCTTGATCTTGCGAAAATCATAACTTTCTGCTCGTAACTCGGTTTGGGGTGAAACCGGTGTCAAAAGTTCCCTTTTTGAGTCTAGAAACTTTTATGTGTTTTGTGCAAAACCCAGTTCGGGACGTAGCATGGGTCGATTTGTCGTTTTATACTGAAAGGTGCTGAATTTCGCTGTTCCGGAAACTGTTTTTGTAAAATCCGTAGTAAATTGTAGAAAAATCGTTAGGAGGCGTATAATATGTCCTTGGAACCCTAACTCAGAGTACTCTCTGGTCATGAAATAATATTGGGAATATTCTGGGTTTAAAGGGGTCGAAACAGGTCCCGAACAGACCTGTTTTGGGTGAACGGAATTTAGTTTTAGTGACGGTATAAGCGTGTGTCGTGTCATAGGGTCCGGGTCTCGTATTGACACGTTTTAACATGCATTTAGGTGCTGGGAAGTGACCGTATTTGTGAAGCTTGATTTGTGTTATTAAGCTGGGCGCGCATTCGAGGTGAGTTCTCTCACTGTGTAGTTAGGGGTTGTATGCATGTCATAATAGTTTGTATGTACTACTGTCTTTGTGGTGTGAACTAGTTGTTTGTGGTGTGTAATATTTGATTGGTTTGAATGCTTAGTATAAAGGTTTTACATTACAATTCGGTGGGACCGAGAAAGTGGAAAGAAACGTTGTGGGAACTCGGTGTGACGAGTGTGTTACATTACAATTCGGTGGGACCGAGAAAGTGGAAAGAAACGTTGTGGGAACTCGGTGTGACGAGTGTGTTACATTACAATTCGGTGGGACCGAGAAAGTGGAAAGAAACGTTGTGGGAACTCGGTGTGACGAGTGTGTTACATTACAATTCGGTGGGACCGAGGAAGTGGAAAGGAACGTTGTGGGAACTCGGTGTGACGAGTGTGTTACATTACAATTCGGTGGGACCGAGGTGTTGGATACATAATTACTTGTAGATGTTTACTCGTTTTATGTAACTGTGATGTTGTTGCTTATGTGCGGATAGGGGTGATGTGTATATAATTCCTATCTGCGCATGTGTTGGAATTCACTAAGCTTCGTGCTTACCCTTTCCCAATAAACTGTGGTTTCAGGTCCGAGCGGCTCCAAGGCGTGACAAGTACACACTGGCGCGCGAGGAGAGCTGGTTGCTTTATGGTTTTTAATAATTAAACGTTTATTCCGCTGGGTTTTATTATGAAGATATTAATTATGAGTTTGCAAACGAAACGTTGGGATTCATTTAATGAGTTGTTATAAATGAATTGTTTATTTTAAAATTTAAATTTGCTTGTAATTTTTGGGACGTTACAACTTGGTATCAGAGCACAGCTTGAGTGAATCACACACACCTCGGTGTGTTTGATCTCAAGTTTACGGCTATAAGATTCCTTTAAAATCGTTTTTAGAAAATAAAAGGAAGGAAAATTCCGTTGAGAACGGTGATTGGAGGCGCAGTGTGTACAGTCAGCCGGAGCCAAAGGGGAAAGGTACAGTACTTAGTGTTTTATTGCTTTCTAGATCATAGAGTATGCATGCTAGCTTGCCTGTAGTGAACACTATGATGTATGTTGAACTACCTGCTATTAGGAATTTATGCGAATTATGATATGTTACTAAGTGGTTGCCCTCTAGGTTGTATGCAGTAAGAGATTTATAGCCTTAGAATATTCGATTTAGTTCTATTGCGCAGCCCTTGTTTGAGTCCAACCGTTCTAGGATAGAGTCTTGTATTCGACTGTCTATTTATTTCGCACTGCATATAATCGGGTATTCGCGAGGTCACTCGTCATAATTAGTAGGAATTCGGTAGTAGCAAGGGTAGTGGGATAAGAGGAAATTCCTAGGGAGCTAGGAAGGGTGGATGTATATATATGTTGGTGCGGGCATATGGTTAATTATATATTTAATTGTTGTTGTATGATCGGGGTGACCGATGGTTTATTATGTATACAATTGTGGCTGTCTGATCGGGGAGACCGATGGTCTTATATATACAGTAGTTGTATGAGTTTGCCTGTTTAGGATATGTTCTTGAACTGGCATGTGTGGATTAATTATGTTATGTGTATAGTTTCGGCGAGAAACTACTTGGACCCTCGGGATGGGACTCGGAACGAGCGATGATAGGCGTGGAAGGTAGTAGTAGAGCTCATACTACCGGAAGCACAGGATCAATGCTCGAGTCGGGGAAGTCACGAGGAATCCAAGGAGTTGAGCGTGAGTGTTGTTAGTATGAGTTATTATGTGCTAATAACGCGTTGTATTATCTACCATGAATAGCCGTCACGAGGGGAGACAATTATAGTAGATCCACTGGTACATGTGTGTACTTGACTTGCTTTGATGGGATGATCGTTGGGGTAGTGTCGAAGGTTCTAAACTAGTAGTCGTTGGAATAGAAAGACGATTATAGTACTAGTCACTTGGAGTGACGATAAGGATGATATTTGTTGTAAGCAGATCATTTCGGGCCAAGATGGGAGATTGTGCTAGAGCCATAGGCTTATAGAGCCGACTTGGATTTGAGGAAAAATCGTAGGGATTATTTGACGTAATTTCCCAACTTGCCCTAAGAGGTTAAATGTTCGGAGGACGATAGTGGATTGGAGAGGTTTGGAGGAGTATGAGTCGAGACGTGGAATGCCGACTGAGTCATGCACGAAGTTTATTTTGAAAATAAAATTGCATTAACTACTTCTGGTGTTTCAAATCCTTTTAGGGATGGTGTTTTGGAATTTTGGGAAATTTTTAGTACACACACAAGATTTCGAATTATGGTTTTGAAAGTGCATGAAACTTTTTTATCACGAGAGTTGCAAACTTTGTTAAAATTGTATCATTGATTATTTCCAACGGTTCTTTCGGGTATGATGATATCCGTGTTTTGTGGTGTTTAAAATGTTGGGCAAGTGACTACGGTTTGCGACTTTAACATTGGAATTCCTCCACATATGTTAGAGTTGAGACGGAAAGTTACATCCCGCGGTGTCTGTATAAGACTATTTGGGTGATTTGGTTAAAATAAGTTGGTTAAACAATGTTGTTTTATGGTTTTACCGTGGGAAGAGATTTTTGGGAATTTGGCGTCTCATTCATGTTTTTGCTTTTGGCAATTTGACTTTGGGGGCACAATGTATGGTGCTATTTTATTGACTTGGAGTCATTGAGTTCATTAGGGTCCATGAAGTTTTGTTTTACGGCATGTTGATTCGTGTGGGTTTAATTTTGCGAGGTGCATATCTTATTTGTTTATGTGACCATTTGGGGAAATTTTGGAAATCAATTTAAAGAACCCCACCTTTTGAGATTTGGTGTGAGTTAATTGGAGCTTTTGTGTCATTGCAAGAAAATTTTAAGGAAGTGTTACAAGCTTGCACACCTACCCCAGTTAGAGATTTTATGAGGTTTTAGTCGATATTTGCAAATGATAAAAACGAATTGATTTCTATCTTTAAGTTTGAAAATTTCGCAAGACAATTGTGTTTTAACAAAAATATATTTGTAAACCGTTTCATCGTTTTGGATGACTAACTGACGCACGTAAAAATTTGTTGGTGGACCCTGTGCCACGACATTTTATGATTTAAAAAGAGAAATTTTGGGGTCAAACGTCGTGGAACCGATTTTGAAATTTTGTGCACACCTTTGTCGCATCCTGTTTAAGGTTAAGCGGTTACTTTAAGTGCATGTCATGAGCCAATTCATACTAGAACCGTGAAGGTTCATTTTCACAGAAATTATTTATTTCGCTTTACTAAGCTGCAATGAAAGGATTTTTAACATGATTTTCATATGTGGGACGAGCGTGTCCATTTTTGCGTAACTACCGACCTGGTAATAGTAGTTTTATTGCTTACGGTCTTTTTGAAATGAAAAATCTTGACGTTGAGAATATTTTGTAAATGATTTTGTAAACCATTTGGGAAGTGCGTTTATAAGTGATATGGGTCATTTTGAGAATTTTAAGGGTGTGAGTCCTTTTGTTTAGCTCGTGTCGAGTTTGGGACTAATGCTATTTAAGAGTATCGCTTGCTTAAACTTTATTTAAATGTGTTTTTGACCGACTTATGGGTCTAGCAAGCGTGGAGCATTTTGCTCGGTTTTGATTTGGAGTTTGTCATGGGCTAATTGCCCGGTTTTAATGACTCGAGGTGGAGTCTTGTTGATGAATTGTTTTGTCGCACCGTTTGGCATTCATTGCACGTCTAGTATTTACATGTTTGGGTGAGTGAGTCAATCCGGAATAGGCATGTTGTTGGTAGGCTGTTTGCTTTGGATCCTTAGGCACGTTAGTCAGTCGTTGGTAATGGTCGGTTGGGTATCTCGGGGTGCGACCCCGATATTCATGTGTTTTAACCTAGACTTTCCAGTAGGTACTAGGAGGATATAGTCGTGGGCACTTACCTGGGAGGTAGTTCCGGTGTGCTGGGTCTTGAGGCGTTACCTGGGAGGTAGACGTCAAGGTGTATCCTCGATACGGTGTGACTTGGCTTCGTAGAGCAAGTGTGGATGATACGTCGACGGTGGAAGGTAGGTATTCCATGCGCGTTAGTACCGTAGGCCGAATAGTATCGGTTAAGGGATTGATGTCCTTTGTTATTAAGAGAATAAATGCGCATCCACCATTTTGAGGTAGGTGGTATATTTAGGTGTCGACTTTTGGGCTTGAACCCAAACACCTTTAGTATAATCGGAGAGTTGTAGCCAATTTTAAGATAAACATGGTGATGGTAGTAGTAACCCTGAAATGATCACTTGTGATGAATGGTTGTGGTGGAATGATCTACGTGTGTGTTAGTGATTTGGTAGTGGGGGATATCTATTTGTGTTAGTGTCTAGGATAATACCACGCTTATTTGAGTTACTTTAATCGGTTGGACCGATGTTCGGCGGGTGGCCGATGTTTGTTATTGTGATCGGTTGGACCGATGTTCGGCGGGTGGCCGATGTTTGTTATTGTGAACGGTTGGACCGATGTTCGGCGGGTGGCCGATGTTCGTTATTGTGATCGGTTGGACCGATGTTCGGCGGGTGGCCGATGTTTGTTATTGTGATCGGTTGGACCGATGTTCGGCGGGTGGCCGACGTTTGTTATTGCAATCGGTTGGACCGATGTTCGGCAGGGGTCGATGTTTTGTTGATATAATTTATTGAAAATCTTTGGAGTCTATTAGAATTTGTGGTAGTTAATCGACAGTTAAGGGTAGGAATGATCGTAGTCGGGTATCCTGTAGGGTATATTGGTGAGCACCATTAGAAGGGTTAGAGCTTGAAAGTGGTTTGAGTTTGGGATATCATCAAATGAGAGAGAATTATTTGCGGACGTAGACTTCGGGGGCGAAGTCTAATCCAAGTGGGGGAGAGTTGTAAAGCCCGTGTCCCGGTACGTTTATTAATTAATTTTAATAATTTAAAATGTTTACCTTTAATTGTTTTGGTTAGTGGTTTGGTGTCAAAAAGGACCAAAATGTTAGCTTTCGTCTCGTTTTGAGGTAGATTGTGAGATGAGGTGTAGTTGAGGGGCTAATAGTGCATTTCTTGGAAACTTGTGGCATGGGTTTCGGCCCATGCACTCTAGGCCGAACACCCCCCTTTTTTTTGATATCTCGTTTCTCCTTTTTCTTGCATAGGAAGCAAACCAAAACAACCCTAGAACCCTTTTCTTTTTCTCTTGGTGTGGTGCGGCCGTATAGTAAGAAACGAAGAGAGAGAGATCGCGAGGAGGAGAGGGACGAGAGGAAAGGACCAGAGGCAGCAGCCCTCGCCGCCGCTACTGCTGTCACCGGAGACCGCCACCACCGGCTGTCGTCGGAGGAGTCGAGGGTGAGAGGCTTGGTTGTGGTGGTGAGACGCCGTCGTAAGGTAAGTGGTTCTCGTTAGTCTCGTTCTTTTCTTTTCCTTTTCGTTTTTCCGGCGAGACCACCACCGCCGCACGCCGCCGCTGCGGTGGCTGTGGGTGGAGGGCGGTGGCAGTGGGTCGCACTCTTAGCGTAAACCCCGAATCGTTTGAGCCGCGAACCGTTTATAAAGTTATATTTTTATGAAAATTTTAGTGTGCTGTCCAGTTTTCGCGCGACCATAACTTTTCCGTCGTAACTCCGTTTGAGCCGAAACTGGCGCCCACGGTTCAAGTTCAGGGTCGAGCAAGTTTTCCGTGTTTTAGCGAGAAACTGGTTCGGTCTCTAACTGGGCGAAATAGTGGTCGCAAGTTCGGTGTTTCGTCATTTCATGTGAAAACTTCTGGAATCTGCCTTGATCTTGCGAAAATCATAACTTTCTGCTCGTAACTCGGTTTGGGGTGAAACCGGTGTCAAAAGTTCCCTTTTTGAGTCTAGAAACTTTTATGTGTTTTGTGCAAAACCCAGTTCGGGACGTAGCATGGGTCGATTTGTCGTTTTATACTGAAAGGTGCTGAATTTCTCTGTTCCGGAAACTGTTTTTGTAAAATCCGTAGTAAATTGTAGAAAAATCGTTAGGAGGCGTATAATATGTCCTTGGAACCCTAACTCAGAGTACTTTCTGGTCATGAAATAATATTGGGAATTTTCTGGGTTTAAAGGGGTCGAAACAGGTCCCGAACAGACCTGTTTTGGGTGAACGGAATTTAGTTTTAGTGACGGTATAAGCGTGTGTCGTGTCATAGGGTCCGGGTCTCGTATTGACACGTTTTAACATGCATTTAGGTGCTGGGAAGTGACCGTATTTGTGAAGCTTGATTTGTGTTATTAAGCTGGGCGCGCATTCGAGGTGAGTTCTCTCACTGTGTAGTTAGGGGTTGTATGCATGTCATAATAGTTTGTATGTACTACTGTCTTTGTGGTGTGAACTAGTTGTTTGTGGTGTGTAATATTTGATTGGTTTGAATGCTTAGTATAAAGGTTTTACATTACAATTCGGTGGGACCGAGAAAGTGGAAAGAAACGTTGTGGGAACTCGGTGTGACGAGTGTGTTACATTACAATTCGGTGGGACCGAGAAAGTGGAAAGAAACGTTGTGGGAACTCGGTGTGACGAGTGTGTTACATTACAATTCGGTGGGACCGAGAAAGTGGAAAGAAACGTTGTGGGAACTCGGTGTGACGAGTGTGTTACATTACAATTCGGTGGGACCGAGGAAGTGGAAAGGAACGTTGTGGGAACTCGGTGTGACGAGTGTGTTACATTACAATTCGGTGGGACCGAGGTGTTGGATACATAATTACTTGTAGATGTTTACTCGTTTTATGTAACTGTGATGTTGTTGCTTATGTGCGGATAGGGGTGATGTGTATATAATTCCTATCTGCGCATGTGTTGGAATTCACTAAGCTTCGTGCTTACCCTTTCCCAATAAACTGTGGTTTCAGGTCCGAGCGGCTCCAAGGCGTGACAAGTACACACTGGCGCGCGAGGAGAGCTGGTTGCTTTATGGTTTTTAATAATTAAACGTTTATTCCGCTGGGTTTTATTATGAAGATATTAATTATGAGTTTGCAAACGAAACGTTGGGATTCATTTAATGAGTTGTTATAAATGAATTGTTTATTTAAAAATTTAAATTTGCTTTTAATTTTTGGGACGTTACACCCCAGGGCTAGAGATGTCAAATAAAAGAAGCTGAAAGAAAAATATGCAAAGCTGAAAAGCTTTAAGAAGAAAGGAAAATGCATGATCGCTGAAGATCAAGACTGGGCTGCGTCAGATGAAGATTCCCGTAACTCTGATGATGATGAGGCCAATCTCTGCCTCATGGCTCAAATAGAAGAAGAGGAAGAAACATCTGAAATTCCCTCTACTTCTACCTCCACCTCTCGGGAATCAAATCTTTCCACTAATACTTCTACTTCAGTCGATAATGACGCTGATAGACGACTAACCGTCGATCTTTTGACTATTGATTTATATGATGCCATGAATGGCAAGACCAAAGATGAAAAACTAAATATTGATCTCGCTGAACAACTTAAAAACTGTCATTTGCAAATTGAAAGGCTTTCTAAAATAGAAGAAAATTTGAAAGATCAAGTCTGTATAAATCAAATCATTAGTATTGAGCGAGAAGAAGCTACCACTGCATTAAAGGTTGAAAAGGATACTATTGAAGGATGGTGTAAATCCTCAACAACGATCACTGAGGTAATTCGTGCTCAGATTCCCATGAGTGACAAAAGTGGTCTTGGTTATAAAGCTGATGTTGAAGAACCAACAACTGATCGTTCCATGCTTAAGTTTGGAATGTTCGTGTCCTCTATCGTTGACACCTCTTCATCTCATTGTCCTTCTTCTAAAACTCCTATTCCTGAGGATAAACCTACCTTAATTTCTAAAGGTAAAGGTAAAGAAAAAGCTTTTAATCCAAAACCTCAGAAGGGTACCTTTGTACCTAAGCTGAATGTTTCTAAACATTCAGTGAATCATCCCTCTACGTCTAAGACCAAGATCCCTGGATTTATTCAGCGATCTACTCCTAAACTGAAAATGGATGTAATTGGTAAGAAATCCGAATAACTGATAGTTCCTCCATTTTCCAATGCCAAAGGTATACTTGGTGTTGGCCCTGGTCATTTAAACTTTTTGGCTAAGTATGCAAATGGTCCTAAAGCTACTTTTAGCTATAGGAAGTGTTATCACTGTGGACTTACCGATCATATTGCCAGTAAAGTGCCCTACAGCCACCAAAGCTGAAAAATTAGCTAAGGTGAATATCACTGCCCCCAAAGCAAAGAAGACAAATCCTGGTGCAAATCAGGTTAAGATGAAAACAACCACTAAGGTTAAGAAATTGACCAAAGTGAAGACGGTCACTGAAGCTGAATCTTCAAATGCTGCGAAGATTGCTGAACCTTCTACTTCCTCCACCACCACTGACAAATGTGGACCCATAGTAAAATGGGTGCCCAAATCAAACTAATCTTCATTTGTTTGCAGGTCCGGAAGGGTATCTGGTATCTCGATAGCGGATGCTCTAGACATATGACTGGCAAAAAGAACCTGCTCACTGAATATAAGGAAGAGAAAGTTCCCTCAGTGATCTTTGGTGGGAACGGAAAAGGCTATACCCGAGGGTTTGGTGTACTCTCTAATGGTACAACAACCTTCAGAAGAGTCGCATACGTCGAAGGGATGAAGCACAATCTTCTGAGCATCATTCAGCTATGTGAAAAGGACTACAAAGTATGTTTCACTAAGGAGTCCTGCTTTGTCACTGACAAAAAGTAGAAAGTCATTCTCAGCGGATACCGTTTGGAAAATGTTTATGTTAAAAACATGGACTCGACAACCACTGAGAATTCTTGTTTCTTCTCCAAAAGCCTCATCTGATGTCAACTGGCTATGGCATAAGAGGCTCTCTCATCTCAACTTCAAGACCCTGAACACTCTTTCTACAAAAGAGTTGGTCACTGGTCTACCTCAACATTCATACGCTAAGGAATCTCTTTGTTCAGCGTGTGAGAAAGGGAAACAAGCCAAAGCAAGCTTCAAGTCAAAACAAGTTTCCTCAGTGTCATCTCCTCTTCAACTTCTTCACATGGATTTGTTTGGCCTTGTTAACAAATAATCCATCGCTGGAAAGAAATATACATTGGTCATAGTTGAGGAATTCTCTCGCTGCACCTGTGTTATGTTTCTCCGTTCTAAGAGTGACACCCGTGAAGAACTCATCTCTTTTGTCAGGAAAATGGAAGTCCTGAACAATATGAGCGTTCGCTCGATAAGGAGTGATCATGGGACTGAATTCAAAAACAGTTTCCTTGAAAACTTCTTTGAAAGTAAGGGTATTTCTCACAACTTTTCTTCAGTAAGAACACCGCAACAAAATGGAGTCGCTAAAAGAAGAAATAGAACGATAATCGAAGCTGCTCGTTCAATGCTCAGTGATTCTCATCTACCTACTCAGTTATGGGCAGAAGCTGTCAACACTACTTGTTTTACTCAAAACAGGTCGTTGATTGTCA